>CM060913.1:1035355433-1036020632 GCA_030737875.1 Allium sativum | reverse complement strand
AAAGGGATAAGTATAGTAAAAGCCTTGGTTTAAAAAAAAGAGGAAAAAGAGAACGGATAGAAGATGCAGCTGTTCAAACTGGAGAAGGTGGCCGGTATGGCTTCTTAGAAGGGTTGTCTGGTATGAACAAAAGAAACAAGAGAGGAAGTAAATTAAACCAATGGTTTGGCATATGATCAGCTGTTTGTAGAAAAAGGTAACTAACGTGTTATAATATTATGAGTGGGGAAATTAAATAACTAATTTAGTTTAATTTGAATAACCTTAGATTGTTAAATATCTAATTCATATAATGACATAATTTAACAAATCTGAGGACATTAGAATCATGTCGGCAGGAACGACCATATGGAGCAGGTTCGGGCACCACTAGAAGCAACTGGGATTTCTAATAAAATTAAACATCGGTTTAATTTTATTAAAATAAACTGATTCATCGACGAATATAATAAAGGTGAGTTAAACTCTCTCAGTTTACCCGTTTATGTTTTATATAAACTGGGTTTTTATTTTTATTTTGTGTGCAATGTTTGCTAATGGTTGATAACTAGATGACTGTTTACATGTGTGATGAATATTTTAATATTCATGGATTAAATTAAGCATTTGTTTAATTTAATCGAATTAAATCCATATTTTTAACGATTAGATTCCAAACGAGGTAACTTACCTTGTTGGTTACGTTCATAATAATAAACGTATTAAAAAAATCATTTGATGCTTGAATGGCCTTTACAAATTGTTTATTGATTGTTATTAGTTGATCTGTTTATCGTATTGAAATTGAGGTAACCCATTGTGATGCAGGGACAGACAGGTCGGAGGAATCCAACCGGATTCCTCAAATATGTTGTTTACTTATATGACTGTTAATCGGTTTGATTGATCATTGATTGTTGAAACCAAATTCAACATTTGTTTGATATTAACCAATGAGTGATATTGGTTGGTTAATTATCGGCAGATGGCCTGTAAATGAATTCATAGAGATTGATTTACCGTCAAGTAAATCAATAGAAAAGAGTAATAAAAAAATTGTTTTATAACTAAAGACAAAATTTGAAATCTATTTTATATATAGATTATTTTTAAATATAGTTATTAAAGGAAATAAATAATTATTTTTACCTTATAATTTTATAATGAAGTAAACTATTTGATTTAAAGTATGTTAGACGATTAACGAGAAGTTGACCTATAAACGAGATTTGAAAAATGTAATATGAATATGAATTCATAAGATAACTCGATAGACAATGTTTGAATATATGATAATGTTTTCAAAGGAAACCAAGTTGATTTGATCTATCGAGTCGATGTTCTATAAAAGCATAATAGTAACTTTTGAAGGGAATAATGGTTTGAAAGAAACCATGGTGAAATGAAAACGGTGATAAAGAGAATTAGTTTTGGTAAGACATTATTTTATAGCTAAAAGGATTTTTATAAGTTTTACTCACAATTAGATGAGTCAGATTTTGAATTTATTCCTTGTAAGGGATTCTCTAAAAAGGAAAATTTCAAATATGATTTAATATGAGTAGAAAGTGAACGAAAGCTTAAGTGGATGAGAATCGATTATTAAAGTAAAGATCTAACAAGTGTTTTTGAGAAATGAAGTTATTTAAATCAAATAAGATGAGTGGATTTTAAAAGAGATTCCATAGTTGATGAAAGTGTTGGGATAGTTATTGGAATTCGAGATTTCGTTAATAAACTTCTATTTAATCCGAAGATAAGAATGTTGTTGGCTCAAGGTCTGAGAGGTAAATAAAATACCCCAACTTGAACGATTTCATGATTATCCAAGGGTGATATTAGTTTAAAGACGAAGGTAGTGGAGAGATTAAAATAATAATATTTTCAGGGAGAATATTATAAACTATAATTCAAAGAATTATAAGTTGAATAAATGGATTTGGAAATAAGAATTGAGAAAGCGATATCCTAAATGTCGAAAGATTTATAAGCGTGATTCACAACTATTTTACTAAAAAGGCCAAGTGATGTTGTATTCTGAACCAATGAACCCATTTGATTTTTCTATGGATGATGGTTGTTTATTTTGATAGTTAAATCACCGACTATCAAAATCTGGCCAAATCGATTACTGGTTCGGAAAGACCGGGATCGAATTTATATTCGAAAACCATTCCGACCAATAAATAATTAAACGTTAAAGATGTCAGAAGATGGTCGAGGTGGAGCATTGAAGACCGTTGAACTTCATAAGCGGAAGAACTACCCGTTAAATTTCTCTGGCTAGCTACCAGAGTTATGATGACTTGTGATTTTGTCGTGATTGGAATCTTCGGATTGCAAGGACTACTCGCTACTGATCCATGGGGTGATTCCTATATTGGATGCAGTAGGAGAGTGCCTTCGGTTCATCCTGTCCCTGGATGACGGGTGTGGACGATGTAAAAGGTGGCCATATGTTTCAAAAGTCGATTATAACCTCAAGCCTCATCAACCGGGAAATGACAAAAATCGGGCAGGCAGCATGGCTATGTGGGTCGCTCCCATTAGGATGTATAATCACCTATCTAGAGAAATTCTTTTTGCTTCTTTAATCTATCGATGCTGTCCCATTTCGGGAGGCGGTTGCTGATCCCAACCGTCGGTGATATACATTCGATACACTCAAGCGAAATGAGTGGTCGGTCATGTGTGGGCCGGGTTGCAAGACGTTCTTGTTGAACCTAGTGTATTCGCCTCTAGAGATACACTATCGGCTGGTGGTCCCATACCTTGTCATATTCGGAATCCAATATCCAATAAGCGCCTGCGGTTTTAATTGTATACTATATATGTGGAGCGTGAGATGCAAGCGTTCCGCAAAATTGTTATTTATTTGTATCTAGACACTATTATAATATCAGAATAAGATATGATTTCAAAACTGTTTTGGGTTATAGTAAGGTAAAAGCCGCCCATGTTTATGTGTGGGTTGGTCTTACTATTATCATTTTCTTTCGAAAGAGATTTGAATTTAAAAAAAATCAAGTTGGATGATTCCCCTTAAACTGTGCGAGTTATTCTCACTCTGGTTCACCAGACTGACCCGGTATTTGAAATGCTCGGGTTAGCCCGGGTTGTACAGGTCCAACTTATCGGATGCTGGAAAGTCTAGAGAAATGCTGAAAGAGTTCAGACGTTGGATTATATCCAGTATATTCCGTTGTGTGATGTCTAAGTGTATTGATGTATGCTGATGTTGTAAGTATATTTTCAAGATCGCAATAAAGAATATTTATATATTATATTTTGTTCCGCTGCGATGTGAGACTCTGATTTGTGTTGTGTTTTCTTCTTCTTATTTCTTCTATTCTAATATTTCTTTCTTTCTTATCTCACCCTCTAAATTCTTTCTATTAGCATCTGGGTTTCTAGTATCATTTGGGTTGGATTAGTGTTGTCTGGTCAGCCCAAAAGGTACCGGAAATTTGGGTCGCTACAATAATACTACGCTTCCATACTAGTAATACAATCAAAACTGCATGAGGTCATATTGGAAATTTGGATTTCCTTCATGAGTCAAGGCTAGGGAGGAGATCCTTACCGATTCGAGACACTCTTGCTAATGTCTCAGGATCCCCTGCAGTGAACCCTTCGATAGCTGCAGGGCCGGTCCACCATAAGAGTTGCGGATTAGTTATTCCTGAACACACGTTTCCCGGTCCTATAGGACCTATCATCCGAGGCGCCTCATTCCATCATCCACATAAGTAAAATGTCGGGCCGTGTTAAAACCAAACACCGCTTCTAGCTAGAAAGAAACGGGCTGCTCTCCCTGCGTTCCCTTCTCCCGTTTTAGACTCCGCCGGTGTGTGAGGCTCGCGAAGTCACGCTATACACAAAGCTATGCCTAAACAGGCTATGCTTTGATCATTCCATAAGGCCTGCTTTTCAACAAAGCCTTGATCATTGCATCTTGTTATGCCACACTGTCAATCCATATCATACTATTAATCTTTGCCAAAATATACAAAAGGGTGTTAAGCAAGAGAATAAATTCTCCGCCACCAAGCATTCATACATTCAGCAGAAAATCAATAAGTACAATATATAAAGGAGTATGATGTCAGACACACATTCCATTTATAAGCTTATGCTCTGGGTCTAAGCGAAAGCCAAATCCGTACAAATCAACACTACGTCTGGACAACTACCATCTTAGCCCCGTCTTGGGAGCAAATCAATCAAGGGCCTCAACACTAGTTACCCATTCGATGTGAAGATCGTCAGTCTTCAATCGCCATCTTCAATTCTTCGAACGTCGTATCATTATTTGGAATGAGAGTAAACTCGGACTTTCCAAATAACTCTCGCATATATAAATTTGGAAACCATTTCTTATCGTCGTTAATAATTTATAACGATCTATCACTATTTTTACTTTACATACACATCCTAAACATAACAATGTATATTTTCCTCTTCCATTTTTCAATTGACACCAAATGTATATTTGGTTTCATTATTTTTCTAATGAAAATCTATTCCTTAGAAATGTAAATTTCTAATTTATTATTTACATTGAAAAATGTAAATTCCTATTCCAATACTATTTACATTGAGAAATGTAAACTTATATTTCAATATATTATTATATCGAAAATGTAGCCTTTATTTCATATTCTATTTACATTGGAAAATGTAAATTCCTAATCATTCTTTTGTTTACATTGAAAAATGTAAATTCTTTTATTTACATATAAATAAAATATAATTTCTATTTCATCCTTATTTACATTGAAAAATGTAAGTTTCTATATTACTCCAATTACATATAAAAATGTAACTTCCTATTTTCCTTTTATTTACATTAAGAAAAATGTAAAACTTTTATAATCCTTATCTTATTACATTAAAAATGTAACTTTCTTTTATAACAAACTTGGAGGTGAAAATATTTATTTCATTATTAACACATGACGGTGTGAAAATAACGTCAATTTCTAATTTATCCATTTATATTTTAATATGGGCCAGACCTCTCACATTAGGCCTGCAACTTGTGGATGCTGGATAGGTCGGTTGGTTCCGGGCAGACTTATCCACAAGTTAGGCTTAACCTTGTGTGAGAACCCGTTACTTCCCCGTGAAGGAAAGAGCGGACACTTTGAGAACAACACACAAATGAACGCAGACGGAAGAACATTTCATTGTATATTACAACAATCCCATCAGATACAAGAATATACAGAGTATAAATGAATAAATTACATTCGATAAATATCAGAGATTACCATAAATTACATAGCAGCGGAAAATAATACAAAGCACAACTGAAGGTGATATACGGATACAGAGCTTTTCGGATATCATTCCAGCTGTAAACCAGGATCCTATGAATATAAATCTGCAAAACCAAAACTACTAGCTGCCCGTGTCGAAAATAAGGGCACCCAGAGTTTAGGTTAAAACAATAAACTCCAGGTCAGTCATGTGACTGGTGTGAGAACTAAAACAATTATTTAAAGACTTTACTTTAAAAGAGAGTAATTCAAGGGACCACGCCGTATAACACGGAACGGGTTTCCTCCCAAGAATACCAGTGCATAGAATAAACAGCGCAATGCTTTTTCGAAAAATGAAGCTATTATAAGACCCAGGTCCCATCACACAATGCAACGCAAGCCGGAGGATAGGGTTTTCCCTTATAATAGCCAAACATGCTTGGTACGTTTAAAAACAAATCATTTGATACTATAATAAGTGTATAGTGTCAAAACAATTTTCTATCATAAATATCAATCATAGACGGCATAGCATCCCATGCTACTATGTCGCCATACTAGGCTCTACAAATGAAGCCGAAATATCTCGTATTGGAAATTGGATTTCCGTCATGAGTCGAGGCAAGGGGCAAGCTCCTCTCCGCTTCGAGACACTCTAGCAAATGCTCAGGACTACACACTCTGGGCAGCCACTTGGATCGGTTGGGCCGGTCCTCACTTACGTTAGAGGATTGGAAATTCCTGAACACACGTTTCCTGGTCCTTACAGACCTATAATCGAGGCGCCTCATTCCAACAACCACAAAGGTGAAAAGCATATAAATGTCAGGGCTGGTAAGTCACTGACACCACCAAAGCTAGAAAGAAACGTCGTGTTCTCCAACGGCCCGTATCCCGTTTTTAACTCATACCGAGGTGTGAGGCTCGCGAATTCACGTTATACACAAAGCTGCCACGTAGACGTGCTTTGATCATCAACCACAAGACTTTGCTTTTCAACAGAAGCCTTGATCTATGCAACTCAGCATGCCACACCGGCAATTCATGCCATGCGATTGATATCTATCGATATATAACCTCTAAGCTCGTACGTCTCAGAGAAGGGCGTTAAGCAAGAGAATAAATTCTCCACCGCCAAACAGATATATATTTAACAGAAATCAATCAACACAGAATAAAATCCAGTGTCAGACACACAATCCATTTACAAGTTCGTTCTGGGTCTGAACGAAACCGGAGGCACTTTCCTCGCATTTCCATCCATCTCCAAGTACGTCTGGACGACCACTAACTATTTCCATCCTCTTGGGTGTACAGCCCAATCAGGATCGTCAGTAATTATCCAAACGATGTGAAGACTTCCTGTAACGACCTGCATTCTACGCATCGGAAGATCGTAGAATATTTATTTCTTTTTCTTAGTAAGTCGTATGGTCGTGTACTTTTGGGAAACGACTAGTAGGGTCATTTCCCATGTTCATGATTTTTGTCAATTTTTAAATGACCGTTTTGCCCCTAGTTGAACTTGTTTTGACCATAACTTTTGACTGGAAAGGAATTTTGACCTGAAACCACTTCCATTGGATCCGGATGATGGTTTACAATTCCGTAGAGTGGTCATATTAGCCAAACGGACTCACCGTTTGGGAGATATGGCTGAAACAAGTTTCAGATGGTGAAAAACAGCTTAATTGGGCTTAGCCGGGTGATTAACAGCTAGGCCCAAAGGGGAATTTCGGGATTAGGAGTTTAAAAGGGCTGTTAGGGTTTGGAGAATACCTTTTTCTCATTTTTCAGCCGTCACTATTCATTCCTCTTAACCTAGCCATGGCCTCCACCCTCTAAATCTCTTCAAAACACCTCTTAATCACTTTCTAATTGAAGATTAGGCTTAACAAACATCAAATCAAGGAGTATTAGCACGAGAACCGAGGTAGAGCTGCTGTGTAAGATTGGGAACAGCGCCAAATCAGAGAATATTTCAGTTTTGGGGTTTTAGTGGTGGCAAAGGTGAGTGATTAGCTTGCTTTTACACTAATTACGGTTAATTATGGGTAATTAGTGAAGATTAGCGAATTTATACATTAATAAATTCTGGAAAAATTCCTAAAATTCTATAATGATGTTTTATGGCTCTGATAAAAATTTGGGCTAATTTGGATAAGTTTTGCTAATTGTATGCATAATCACGGTTGAGAAGGATTAAGGGGAAAACATGGGTTTCTGGGTATGTTTGATCTAAAGTATTTCATGTAAATGATGTTTTAATGTTTGTGATTGATTCTATATGTTGTTACTGCTATTTGGAATGTTTTGTAATGTCATAGGAAGTTTAGAATGGTTGAAAACGCCGTCGTTCGGCGAAAATAGCTTGCTGGAAAAAGTTGCAGATTTTCAGAACCGGTTAGGAAGAACACCCGATCCGAACCGGATAGGAGGAGGAGATCCGATCCGAACCGGATAGGAGGAGGAGATCCGATCTGAACCGGATAGGAGGAGTAGATCCGATCCGAACCGAATAGGAGGAGGAGATCCGAACTGAACCGTATAGGAGGAGACACCCGAACCGAACCGGATAGGAGGAGACACCCGAACCGAACCGGATAGGAGGAGGAGATCCGATCCGAACCGAATAGAAGGAGGAGATCCGAACCGAAACGGATAGGAGGAGACACCCGAACCGAACCAGATAGGAGGAGGAGATCCGACCCGAACCGGATAGAGGAGGAGACCCGAACCGAACCGGATAGGAGGAGGATGCCCGAACCGAACTGAATAGGAGGAAGAGACCCGAACCGAACCGAAGAAGACCATAACCCGAGATGCAAAGGTAGTCCAAATGGGAAGTTTGTACCAAGGATTCAGATGGGAATCAACGAGTTAACTTCATGATTGGGCTTTGCTGCGGGACGTGTGCTAAGGGGCTGTCGATGTCTGTAACTTTGGATCACTATGTATAGGGGGTACGTGAACGGATTCAGGGCCACAGTGGTCTAGGTACGACTAAAAGAGCTATAGACCAATGAAGTGGGGTCATTTGTAAAGGTTTAGTCATGACTCCATGGGGTAAGCTTGGTGGTAGCAGTAGTTGTACAAGCCGAACTCCGTCACTACTTCGATGGGTCTAGTGGTTGAAAGCGGTATACATCGTATGCTTTATGCACTGAGTGAGAGATGTGAGGATGGTTGCCATGATTGAATTGTTTGCTATCCCTATGACATGCACACCCCCACCCCCGTATTTCTTTACACCATATGTTGATGGCACCTTAGAGTATTGTACAGTATGTAGTGCTAACTCTTTGGTTGCAGGTCTAGGTCCAGGTATGGTTTAGTATACCTGTTATTGTTCTGTTTAGCTGCTTATCGCTCATACCAGACTTTTTGTCTGACCCAGAGTTTTATGTCTCTTCTTATTACTCTGGGTGCTCACACGAGCAGACTAGAGACAGGTTAGCTGGTGATGCACGGGTAGATGATCCGGAGACAAGCAGGAGGCTTCCACGTAATATATATATAGTATTCTCCCTGTGTTGTCGAAGATCACTGCTTGGGCATTGGTGGTGCATCTTCCACTTTAGCTTTCTTTTGTTTAGAGACAGTAGATTTTGAAAAGTTGTAATAAGCTGTATTTGGATTTCCGCTGCTCTGATGTTGACATTTATTATTAGTTATCAGCTTATGCACTGTCTCACCTGTTTTATGTCAAGTATGTTATTATTATATTTTATTCCATGCGCTGTGAGACATTCTACAGGTTCCTTGATTAGTTCATTCTCTTCTTTCTTTTCTTATGATGACCGTTCCGTGCCAGTTGGACATGTGTACAGCGCACACTTGGAGGAAGTGTCGGTTGGTGCGGGTCGGGTCGTCACACTTGGTATCAAAGCGAGGTTGCGTAGTTAACCTAGGGAAGTTATCAGGGAGAGATAATATACGTATACGAGAGAGCGTATTTGTGGTTATTTTGGTTTTCAAAAGCTATATATATACTATTAGTAGTATAAGAATGAAGTCGTACTGCACTAGCACCACTATGGAATCGTTAATCGTTTCCTTTTTCAGATTGACGATGAGCCGAGATACTAGAGGTGCTGGTAGGGGAGCCAATAATGGGAATGCTGCTGACATGAGGACGATGTTTACTGACCTCATGAGAGAGATGCTTAGAGATGTACGGAGGGCAGCTCCCAATGGTGGAAATGGTGGTGGTCCAATAGTGCAGGCGCCAAGAGTCGACTTCGCCAAGCTGAACAAGGATTATACTAGCCTTGGTGGGAAGCCGTTCCACGGAACGGAGTCGGCCACAGATGTTCAGGATTGGTTGGATAGTTGCGAACGTATCTTCGAGGATTTGGGTATCGAGGATGCGATGAAGAGAAAGCTAGCGTCCCGTCAGCTGCAAGGGCGGGCAATGAATTGGTGGAATGCTATAAAGGCAGCTACTCCCGAAGATTAGATTACTTGGGAGCAGTTTAAAGCTCGCTTTAGCGAGAAGTTCATTCCAGCTGCTCAGAAGTCAGTGCTGTTTAAGAAATTCTTGGAGCTCAAGCAGAATGGCAGAGCTGTCTCGGAGTACATTACTGAATTCGACACTTTGTCAAAGTATGGGTTATCTCTTATTGATACTGCCGAGAAGAAGAATGAGAAATTCATAACTGGGTTAGATCAGTACTTAGGGGAAAGGCTTATTAACCACATCGATGAGACGTTTGAGTCGATTGTGGGGAAAGCATTAAGATCAGAGAGTCTCTACCCTAAGCCGAAGACTGAGGTTGCATCCGCAGATGAGCCAAAGCCACAAGCAAGTGGTGGAGGCAAGGGTGGTTCCCAGAATAAAAGAAAGCAGAGTCAGACTAAGGATGGCCAGAAGAAAAAGAATAAACAAGATGTTGAGTGCTTCAGCTGTGGTAAGAAGGGCCATTATGCTAGTAATTGCCGGGCCAAGCCAGCGGATAGGAAGTGCTTCAACTGTGGCCAAATGGGACATCACAAGGACAAGTGTCTGCAACCCCCTAAAGAAAAGCAAATGGTGAAAGCATACGCCCTTAATGCTATTCCTTCTTCGTCGAATGCCCCAACTGCGGCGGAGAAGGGAAAGAATGTCGTCATTCAAGGTATGCTTTCTGTTTATGATGTTCCTGTTAGAGTTTTGTTTGATACCGGAGCTTCCAGTTCTTTCATATCTAGTGACCTGGTAGATAGGTTGGGATTGGAGCCCGAGATTGTCGATAGACCTTTAGTAGTGACGAACCCGATTGGTGGTTCTACTAGCCTTAGCATGATTTGTCGTAATGTGGTCTTATCGAGTCATGGATGCATGTTTGTTTGTGATTGCTTTGTTTTGGGATTTACTGGGTTTGGCATTATTTTGGGAGTAGATTGGCTCCGAAGATACGGGGTGGTGGTAGACTGTGAGGGCTTTTTGGTGACAGCTAGAGCGGATGATGGGCGGAGGATAGTGTTTGGTGGTCTACCCAGTGAGGGGGTATTGGCTAGTTTTCTAAACTCCCTCGACATTCCGCATAGTGAGTTGTCAGGTTTGCCCGTGGTTGGCCAGTATCCGGATGTTTTCGAAGAAGTGACCGGACTTCCACCACACCGAGAGATTGAGTTCCGTATTGATTTGGTAAAAGATGCCAGACCTATAGTGATGCCACTTCGTCGTATGGCACCAAGGGAGCAGCGAGAGCTCGAGGTGCAAGTCAGCGATCTTTTGAAGAAGGGATTTATCAGAAGGAGTGTCTCTGAATGGGGAGCACCAGTTGTGTTTGCTACCAAGGCGGATGGTTCCCTTCGTTTGTGTGTAGACTACCGCGAGTTGAACAAGGTGACGAGGAAGAATAAGTATCCTCTCCCGCGGATAGATGATTTGTTCGATCATTTGAGTGGCGCGAGAATGTTCTCCCAGTTGGATCTCGCGACAGGTTTTCATCCGCTTAGAGTGGAAGCTGAGAGTATAGCTAAAACGGCATTTCGAACGCCGTCTGGATTTTATGAATGGTTGGTTATGCCATTTGGGCTGACTAATGCCCCGGCATATTTTGTGGATCTTATGAATAGGGTATTCAGAGATCAGTTGAATAAGTATGTTCTTGTGTTCATGGATGATATATTGGTTTACTCAAGGAACGAGGAAGAACACAAGGAACATTTGAGGACAGTGATGGAGGTGTTGAGGAAACACCAATTGAAAGCAAAGTTTTCTAAGTGTCACTTCTGGAGGAAGGAAGTGAGATTCTTGGGCCATGTTGTTTCAGAAAATGGTATCGCCGTGGATCCTGCTAAGGTGGCTACGGTGCAAGATTCGTCTACGCCCAAGAATGCAACAGACGTAAGAAGTTTCTTGGGATTAGCGGGATATTATCGTAAGTTTATCCAAGGCTTCTCCAAGATAGCAGCACCGTTGACTCAGTTGACAAAGAAGAATCAAGCTTTTGTTTGGAACGAAAGGTGCGAGGATGCATTCAAGAGTCTAAAAGAAAAGTTGACAAGTGCACCAGTGTTAGTCATTCCCAAGGGGAGTGAAGAGATGACGGTATATACAGATGCTTGTGGTACCGGACTAGGTGCTGTGTTGATGCAGGGTGGTAGGGTTGTAGCTTATGCAAGCAGGCAACTGAAACCGCATGAGAAGAGGTATCCTATCCATGATTTGGAATTGGCAGCGATCGTATTCGCATTGAAGATGTGGAGACATTATCTCTTGGGAGAAAGATTCGAGCTGTTTACTGATCATAAGTCGCTGAAGTATCTTTTCTCTCAAAAGGATTTGAATCTTCGTCAGCAGAGGTGGTTAGAGTTCTTAGCTTCATATGATTTCAACATCGCATATACACCGGGAAAGGGCAATGCCGTAGCCGATGCATTGAGTCGAAGACATGCCAGTTTAGGGGCTATGTTCCTTGAATGGAAGCAACTGGAGTATATCGCGGGGTTTGATTTCAGACCAAAGTGCGAATTGGACCCAGAAATGTTAGCAAGTTTGACGATCAGACCCACTTTAATTGAGCGGATCGGCTCTAGTCAGAGGGACGATCCTAACCTATTGGAAATCATCTCCAAGTTAGAGATGGGTGTCGATGAGGAGATGAGCAAGTATGGGCTTGATCAAGATGGATGGCTTAGAAAGAATGGAAAGCTCGTTGTACCCAATGTCAATGGATTGAGAGATGAAGTGCTTAGAGAATGTCATCACTCAAAACTGACTATACACCCCGGTGGTAATAAGATGTATCGAGACATGAGACAGACTTACTACTGGGAAGGGATGAAAAGAGACGTTGGGGAGTTTATATCCAAATGCATGAATTGCCAGCTAGTTAAAGCCGAGCAAAAGAAGCCTAGTGGGTTGTTACAGCCATTAGAAATTCCCGAATGGAAATGGGAGCAAGTCTCGATGGATTTCATTGATGGTTTACCAAGGACTAGATCGGGACATGATAGCATTTGGGTGATTGTAGACCGATTAACCAAAAGTGCAAGATTTATACCAGTCAGATCGACCAGAACGGCAGCTAAGTTAGCAGAATTGTATATGAAGTGGGTAGTGAGATTCCATGGAGTACCTAAAAGCATTGTGAGTGACCGAGACCCGTTGTTCACTAGTGGGTTTTGGAAGAGCTTACAAGAAGCTCTAGGGTCAGAGTTACATCTCAGTACCGCATATCATCCTCAGACCGACGGTCAGACGGAGAGGGTGAATCGTATTTTGGAAGATCTCTTGAGAGCATGTATATTGGATTTTGGTGGATCATGGGATGACCATTTGCATCTAGTAGAGTTTGCATATAATAATAGCTACCAATCCAGTATCGGTATGGCTCCGTTTGAAGCTTTGTACGGAAGACCATGCAACTCACCATCATGTTGGATAGAGACTGGCGAGAAGTTTATGCTTGGACCAGATGTGGTGAGGGAAACTTCAGATAAAATCAAGACCATTCAACAACGAATGAAGGCTGCCCAAGATAGGCAGAAGAGTTATGCCGATAAGAGGAGAAGAGACTTAAAATTCTCCGTTGGCGACTTGGTGTTTGTCAAGAATTCTCCGTTGAAGAGCGTAATACGATTTGGCAGGAGAGGAAAGTTGGCACCAAGATTCGTTGGCCCATTCCCTGTTCTTGAACTAGTCGGGAATTTGGCATATAGAATTGACTTACCAGACAAGATGGCGGGAGTTCTCAACGTATTTCATGTTTCCCAGTTAAGGAAGTTTGTGCACGACCCTAATGTGGCTATTTCACCTGATCAGTTGGACGATATCGAGGTTGAACCTGAGGCGGTTGGGAACCGTAGGCCTATGCGTATCGTTGGGAACGATACGAAGCAACTTCGAAGGAAGGCGGTGAAATTAGTCAAAGTCCAGTGGGGTGAGGATGAGAAAGACTGTACTTGGGAAACAGAGGAGGACATAAGGAAGAAGTATCCAGAACTCTTTGCCTGGTAAGATTTAATTGGCAATTTAGTTTTCCGCATGCTAGGTTATGTTTGTTTTGCTTGTTTTGCTTGTTTTGGTTGCTGTGAATGATTGTTAGGCATGCGGGATTCATTGTTTGTTTCTTTGTTAAGGAATTTCGGGGGCGAAATTTCTTAAGGGGGGGAGAATGTAACGACCTGCATTCTACGCATTGGAAGATCGTAGAATATTTATTTCTTTTTCTTAGTAAGTCGTATGGTCGTGTACTTTTGGGAAACGACTAGTAGGGTCATTTCCCATGTTCATGATTTTTGTCAATTTTTAAATGACCGTTTTGCCCCTAGTTGAACTTGTTTTGACCATAACTTTTGACTGGAAAGGAATTTTGACCTGAAACCACTTCCATTGGATCTGGATGATGGTTTACAATTCCGTAGAGTGGTCATATTAGCCAAACGGACTCACCGTTTGGGAGATATGGCTGAAACAAGTTTCAGATGGTGAAAAACAGCTTAATTGGGCTTAACCGGGTGATTAACAGCTAGGCCCAAAGGGGAATTTCGGGATTAGGAGTTTAAAAGGGCTGTTAGGGTTTGGAGAATACCTTTTTCTCATTTTTCAGCCGTCACTATTCATTCCTCTTAACCTAGCCATGGCCTCCACCCTCTAAATCTCTTCAAAACACCTCTTAATCACTTTCTAATTGAAGATTAGGCTTAGCAAACATCAAATCAAGGAGTATTAGCACGAGAACCGAGGTAGAGCTGCTGTGTAAGATTGGGAACAACGCCAAATCAGAGAATATTTCAGTTTTGGGGTTTTAGTGGTGGCAAAGGTGAGTGATTAGCTTGCTTTTACACTAATTACGGTTAATTATGGGTAATTAGTGAAGATTAGCGAATTTATACATTAATAAATTCTGGAAAAATTCCTAAAATTCTATAATGATGTTTTATGGCTCTGATAAAAATTTGGGCTAATTTGGATAAGTTTTGCTAATTGTATGCATAATCACGGTTAAGAAGGATTAAGGGGAAAACATGGGTTTCTGGGTATGTTTGATCTAAAGTATTTCATGTAAATGATGTTTTAATGTTTTTGATTGATTCTATATGTTGTTTCTGCTGTTTGGAATGTTTTGTAATGTCATAGGAAGTTTAGAATGGTTGAAAACGCCGTCGTTCGGCGAAAATAGCTTGCTGGAAAAAGTTGCAGATTTTCAGAACCGGTTAGGAAGAACACCCGATCCGAACCGGATAGGAGGAGGAGATCCGATCCGAACCGGATAGGAGGAGGAGATCCGATCCGAACCGGATAGGAGGAGGAGATCCGATCCGAACCGGATAGGAGGAGTAGATCCGATCCGAACTGAATAGGAGGAGGAGATCCGAACCGAACCGGACAGGAGGAGACACCTGAACCGAACCGGATAGGAGGAGACACCCGAACCGAACCGGATAGGAGGAGGAGATCCGATCTGAACCGAATAGAAGGAGGAGATCCGAACCGAAACGGATAGGAGGAGACACCCGAACCGAACCGGATAGGAGGAGGAGATCCGACCCGAACCGGATAGAGGAGGAGACCCGAACCGAACCGGATAGGAGGAGGATGCCCGAACCGAACCGAATAGGAGGAAGAGACCCGAACCGAACCGAAGAAGACCATAACCCGAGATGCAAAGGTAGTCCAAATGGGAAGTTTGTACCAAGGATTCAGATGGGAATCAACGAGTTAACTTCATGATTGGGCTTTGCTGCGGGACGTGTGCTAAGGGGCTGTCGATGTCTGTAACTTTGGATCACTATGTATAGGGGGTACGTGAACGGATTCAGGGCCACAGTGGTCTAGGTACGACTAAAAGAGCTATAGACCAATGAAGTGGGTTCATTTGTACAGGTTTAGTCATGACTTCATGGGGTAAGCTTGGTGGTAGCAGTAGTTGTACAAGCCGAACTCCGTCACTACTTCGATGGGTCTAGTGGTTGAAAGCGGTATACATCGTATGCTTTATGCACTGAGTGAGAGATGTGAGGATGGTTGCCATGATTGAATTGTTTGCTATCCCTATGACATGCACACCCCCACCCCCGTATTTCTTTACACCATATGTTGATGGCACCTTAGAGTATTGTACAGTATGTAGTGCTAACTCTTTGGTTGCAGGTCCAGGTTCAGGTATGGTTTAGTATACCTGTTATTGTTCTGTTTAGCTGCTTATCGCTCATACCAGACTTTTTGTCTGATCCAGAGTTTTATGTCTCTTCTTATTACTCTGGGTGCTCACACGAGCAGACTAGAGACAGGTTAGCTGGTGATGCACGGGTAGATGATCCGGAGACAAGCAGGAGGCTTCCACGTAATATATATATAGTATTCTCCCTGTGTTGTCGAAGATCACTGCTTGGGCATTGGTGGTGCATCTTCCACTTTAGCTTTCTTTTGTTTAGAGACAGTAGATTTTGAAAAGTTGTAATAAGCTGTATTTGGATTTCCGCTGCTCTGATGTTGACATTTATTATTAGTTATCAGCTTATGCACTGTCTCACCTGTTTTATGTCAAGTATGTTATTATTATATTTTATTCCATGCGCTGTGAGACATTCTACAGGTTCCTTGATTAGTTCATTCTCTTCTTTCTTTTCTTATGACGACTGTTCCGTGCCAGTTGGACATGTGTACAGCGCACACTTGGAGGAAGTGTCGGTTGGTGCGGGCCAGGCCGTCACACTTCCGGTCTTCGACCACCGTCTTCATCTTCGACTTATCGTCGAATCGGTTATTCAGAATGGGTATAAACCCGGACTTTCCGAACAACCCGCGTATATTAAAAACAAATGTAACACAAACACAACATACGCCTCATTCCAATTCAGAATATCCTTTTATTCATAAAATCACATTTTTAGGGAAAGGTTCCCATTAATTTTATCCAAGATAAATTCTTTAAAATTTATCCTTTGATCATCCTTTTGTTGTCGTTTCAAACCAAATTATGGTTTTCTGAACTAGTCGAGATTAGCGAACCACACCGAAGTAATTATTTATTTTATTTCCCAATCCCAATCTATTCATCCCATGAAGCAAAACTGGTAATACTCCATATCTAATACTATGGTGTTGTCGGTAAAATTAATTACCATTCCACGTTCAAATCTAATTAAAGATTTAACTATCGCTTTGGAGCAAAACTGGCGATACTTCATTCTCGCTCATTTCTAAATTTGATAATTTAGATTATAGATTCACATTTCAATCTAATTACAGATTCATTAAAACTCCTTTTACTGGGTTAAAAAACTAGGTGTTATTTAAAACACAGTTCACGACAAACCCAAATCACATTCTATTTGTTATCGGGTTAAAGAACTAGTGTTATTTAAAACACCGTTCACGATAAACCCATTTCAAATCCAATCAAATATATTAGAAATTTTGATTATTTAAAACCCCTTTTTAAATCTAATTTATTTATTTAAAAACAAATCGGGTTTTAAATTTAGTTCAAACTAGTTCATTTTGATAAAAATCTATTTTTATCTTTTCAAATGTGGAGTTTTTCACCCTAATTTTTCTCAAATCATTTCTTATGATTTTACACAAATTATTACTATTTTTAATAATTTTATCAAGGCCCGTACAGTCGATTTCCAACAATGGCCATCGAACTGCACTTACAGCGACCTTTTCCAAATTTGATTTGGACGTATCTCCAAATCCAACCGTTAGATTTCAAATTTCTAATATTCGTTAGAAAGCTCTTTTCGATACGAACCCAACGGTTCCGGTTTTAGGAGAATCCGACGGTCGGATCTCCCGTAATGTCCATTTGAAATAAATGGTCGAAATTACCGAACTGCCGCGGCGCGGCACGTTCTATTCAGGCCATTATATTATATATATAATATATATAATATATATGTTTCGTCGACTTCTATTTAAAACGAATTTTATAAATAGTTTTTAAATTCGTTTAAAATTCATTTCAACTTCCATTTCAATTCAAAGAAAAATTGAAATCTTCTTTATAAATTTGTTTTAAAATTCATTCCTATTCAATTCAAGTTTCAATTCAATTTGAATTCATTTCACTTTGTTTTCAATTCAATTTGAATTCGTCTTTAATTCAATTCGATTTCAAAGTCGTTTTCTATTCGATTCAATTCAATTTGAATTCGTTTTCAATTCGATTTCAAAGTCGTTTTCTAATCGATTCAATTCAAATTGGTTTTCTATTCGATTCAATTCAAATTGGTTTTCTATTCGATTCAATTCAAATTGGTTTTCTATTCGATTCAATTCAAATTGGTTTTCTATTCGATTCAATTCAAATTGGTTTTCTATTCGACTTAAATCAAATTCGTTTTCTATTCCATTCAATTCAAATTGGTTTTCTATTCAATTCATTTTGAAAACGTTTTCTATTCAATTCATTTCGAAATCATTTTCTATTCAATTCATTTCGAAATCATTTTCTATTCAATTCATTTCGAAATCGTTTTCTATTCAATATACATTTAAATTCATTTTCTATTCAATTCATTTCGAAATCGTTTTCTATTCAATTCATTTCGAAATCGTTTTATATTCAATTCATTTCGAAATCGTTTTCTATTCAATTCATTTCGAAATCGTTTTCTATTCAATTCATTTCGAAATCGTTTTCTATTCAATTCATTTCGAAATCGTTTTATATTCAATTCATTTCGAAATCGTTTTCTATTCAATTCATTTCGAAATCGTTTTCTATTCAATTCATTTCGAAATCGTTTTCAATTCAATTCATTTCGAAATCGTTTTATATTCAATTCATTTCGAAATCGTTTTATATTCAATTCATTTCGAAATCGTTTTATATTCAATTCATTTCGAAATCGTTTTCTATTCAATTCATTTCGAAATCGTTTTATATTCAATTCATTTCGAAATCGTTTTCTATTCAATTCATTTCGAAATCGTTTTCAATTAGATTCATTTCGAAATCGTTTTATATTCAATTCATTTCGAAATCGTTTTATATTCAATTCATTTCGAAATCGTTTTATATTCAATTCATTTCGAAATCGTTTTCTATTCAATTCATTTCGAAATCGTTTTATATTCAATTCATTTCGAAATCGTTTTATATTCAATTCATTTCGAAATCGTTTTCTGTTCAATTCATTTCATTTCGAAATCGTTTTCAATTCAATTCATTTCGAAATCGTTTTGCAATATTCATTTTAAAATGAATAAAATCAATATAAATATCGTTCACGTCAAAATGGCGTCAATCTAATCAACACGGCTTCATATATTTCTATTTTCAAATATTCTATTCAACAAATGAATATTTATTTTTGTCAACACACGACTAATCTCAACGAATGAGTACCGTCCACGTGTGACTATTTTTGTTAAATTATTTCGTTCAACACATGACTAATCTCAACGGATGAGTACAGTCAACACATGAACCTTTATTTTATAGTGATAAAGATATAAATTTTATTATTAAAATATTACGTTCAACACATGACTAATCTCAACGGATGAGTACAGTCAACACATGAACATTTACTTTATAATATTCTTTATCTTCTAAATTGGAATGAGGCCCAATCAATCACCATATAATGTTAATTATATGGATTTTCATACAACACATGTATATAATAGCATTGAAAAATAATCAACCATCAACCAAAGTGCACTACACTGTATAAGCATCAACTATAGATATCTAACGCTTATAACAGCCTGTCAATCAATCGATCGACATATTTAATAAATCAGGATGAGTGAACTTCATATTTCATCCCAACACCCGTGTGGGGTTTCAAACAATCAAACACAGATTTTATTTGTGCAGTTGGGCGATGTGTAAAATTTATCGTCCCAATCAATGTCATTCAAATAGGTGTACATAAACAAACCGTCCGGCTTGTAAATGAATATTTATTTATTCACAGTCACGTTAAAAATTATATTTTTAACGATAAAACATTTTATTTTTACACATGAACCTCTATTCAGTTCATTTACACAATAAAAATGATATTTTTATTTTTCTAACTTATTTTTAGAAAATTTCGGTGGCATAACGGCACGATACTAGAAACGGGACGAGGCCTAGCCTTATCCCCGGTCTAGTGAAGGCCCACGCCATTCACACATCAATCAAATCAATTTCATTTCATCAAACAATCAAATTTCAATCAAATACTCTAACTAATTTTTGCAATCAAACAAACAAGTCCATGGTCTGTGGACGATTGTGTCGGGTGCTACTAAACACCGTCTGCATCCTAGTATATATATATAACTAGAAAATGAAATTGAAAGGTGAGAAATTCTCACCGATAGCTATCCAATACCACGACTCTTCTTTTATAGAAATATTCTTCATTCTCGCCTTTTTATCATCTTCGTTGCCCGTAGTCACTACATATATAAAAATCACACATTTTTATATTTTGATGTCTTTAAAATAAAAATCACATTTTTATTTGTTCACTTTCAATTTAAAGATCATATTTTTATAATCGCTTCATACATTTAAAAATTGAATTTTTACTTCGCTATTCAATATATAAAAATCGAATTTTTACTTTGCTATTCAATATATAAAAATCGAATTTTTACTTTGCTATTCAATATATAAAAATCGAATTTTTACTTTGCTATTCAATATATAAAAATCGAATTTTTACTTTGCTATCCATTATATAAAAATCTATTTTTACTTTGCTATTCAATATATAAAAATCGAATTTTTACTTTGCTATTCAATATATAAAAATCGAATTTTTACTTTGCTATCCAATATATAAAAATCGAATTTTTACTTTGCTATCCAATATATAAAAATTTATTTTTACTTTGCTATTCAATATATAAAAATCGAATTTTTACTTTGCTACACATATAAAGATGCTATTTTTAATATTCCTATCATGTAAAAATTATATTTTTAATTCTCTACCTAAAAAAAATCATATTTTTACATCTTCTACCTAATAAAGATTATATTTTTAATACTTTAAAAATATAAAAATCATATTTTTCTACCACCAAATCATATATTTTAAAAATTGAATTTCTATTTCAAAATCCTACATAAAAATCAAAACTTTGGTAAATAGAAATCAGTTTTAAAATCTATATAATTTCAGTTTTAAACAAACTATATAATTATAAAAATAAATAGAAAGAGCGAAAAAAAGGAATCTCACTGTAAAAATCAGAAGAGGAAGGGGGAAAGAGTTTTCAGTCGAAGGAGAAGAGGGGGGCGTCGGCGGTTGTCGCGCCGCTGGGGGGGGAGGTCTTCGCGAGGCGGCGGCGGGTTCGAAACTGGGGGGGGCTGCGTCGCGATAGGGGGGGGTGCTGTTGCGGCGGTCTTCGATGGAGGGGAGGGGGGTTCTGTCGCGCCATCGCGACGGCGGCGAGGAGATCATCGGGGAGGGCGGCGGCGGTTCCTCCCCGCTTCGACTTCTTATTTTTTTTTTTTTTTTTGTTAAAAATCAATTCTGAATGATAAGAGGGGGGGCCAGCGTATAAGAGAAGAGGGTGAGGAGAGAGAGAATTTTATTTTAATTAATTTAATTGCAAAAAGTTGACTTTTATATACGACCTCTAAACGAGGCCCACCGCCTGTCGTCCATAGCGTTTCACCCCCATTTCGAACACAATGGGGCATGTTTCGTAGGTTGATTTGATCGTTTCGATCAGATTCCGTTAAAATCAACATAGAACTCTATATATTGAATTTTAAACGTACATTTAAAATTACCGGGGTCACATACTAACTAGAAAAATTCTCGACAAATATTTTCTAGCTTCGTATTGACGATACGGTCCTAACAAAACTAGTTTCGTCGAATTCTGAGAACGTTGGAAAAATGGCCAATTTCCAGTCGATTAAAATCAACTGAAACTGGTCAAACGCGTTTTCCTTTGCCACGCTCACATATTGATTCGAAAAATTATGAAATTCAAAACCTAGCAATAATTTGACATCACGGACCCAACAAAAGTGGTTTCGTCGAAATCCGAGGTCGTTTGCAAAATTCCCATTTTTAAGGGCCTGAATTCCATAGCGACTATTCAGAATTTTCAACCGGACATATCTTTTGATTCCCGCTATGAAATTTCAATTTTTCGGATTCGTTGGAAAGATATCATCAATTAGATCTTAATGTTTTTGGTTTCGCTAAAATCCGGATTGTTTTGCACCAGGTACATTCAATTGAAGTTTGAAATCGAATTATCGAACTACCGCGCCATTTTCAATTCTATTTATAATTATATATAATTATTTATACTCTAACGACGACGCATATAATATATACATTCGAATTATATTCAAAATAAATTTCTTGTTGATATTATTTAAAATAATCTATTTTAAATAATCAAAATTCGCTAAAATTGCTAAAATAAAATTTTTAAACTGGTTCAGAATTTCCGGGTTATTACAATCTCCCCCACTTAAAACTTTTCGTCCCCAAGAAGGAACAAAGTCAAAAGTCGTTTGATTAATCAACTCTACGTTCGATCTGGCTTCCATTCTCCAACTTTTCAGTTTCTGAGAATTTTCAAATTTTCAAAAATTTGGCTAACACCCTAAATTTTCGAAAAATTTCGCCATAACCTCCCCTGCACCGGGAGCCACGGGAAAATCCCGAAATTGCCATATAGGCCTTCTGATCTCAAAAAGAAAAAGAAAAAGCCAAGCGGCTAGCCAATAGGCTCATAAAATCATCATCATCCAAACAAAACAGTAAATTATATAGTAAACATGTACCTATTTGTCGGGCAAACAAATTTTATTCTCTGCTCTAGCCTCCTTGCTATGACCTGTTCAATGTAAGTATATGTATATGCAAGCAAATGCGACCAATTTTCAATATAATTCAATATTTGATTCAATTAGGCATAAATGGTTCAAAATTATCAAACAAATAAACAAACAACACAAACATCAATCAATTAGTGAATTAGAGTTTCAAATTCATAAATTTGATATATATACAAAAAATCATGTTTTTGATGCCAATTCACAACAATGTGTTCTAGCTATATAAGTTTTGGTTCTCACACCAGTCTAATGGAAATATATAGAAGTCACACCTTCGAAACATGAACATAAATACTGATGATGTGGCCACATCATCAGAATTATCCCCGGGTGTCTAGAATGTGATCCTATATCTATCCAGTATATTAAAACTTCGAATATACGTTCATGACGCGTATATACAAAACCTTTATATATTGGATTGTCCATATTCAATACAAATAAAATATTCAAATACGTATAAAACGATTTAAACTTTCAAAACTAAATTGTTTTCATTCGGAAAATATACTCTTCACACTCGTTCTAGGATACTACTGATCCTATCTCTAACGAGTCATTCTAATTGGATATTGCTAATCCAATATCTGATGAATTCTTTCGTATGGTTCTAATGTGTCTTGTTCTCGAGCTCTGTAAACCAAAGCTCTGATACCAAATGTGAGAACCCGTTACTTCCCCGTGAAGGAAAGAGCGGATACTTTGAGAACAACACACAAATGAACGCAGACGGAAGAACATTTCATTGTATATTACAACAATCCCATCAGATACAAGAATATACAGAGTATAAATGAATAAATTACATTCGAAAAATATCAGAGATTACCATAAATTACATAGCAGTGGAAAATAATACAAAGCACAACTGAAGGGGATATACGGATACAGAGCTTTCCGGATATCATTCCAGCTGTAAACCAGGATCCTGTGAATATAAATCTGTAAAACCAAAACTACTAGCTGCCCATGTCGAAAATAAGGGCACCCAGAGTTTAGGTTAAAACAATAAACTCCAGGTCAGTCATGTGACTGGTGTGAGAACTAAAACAATTATTTAAAGACTTTACTTCAAAAGAGAGTAATTCAAGGGACCACGCCGTATAACACGGAACAAGTTTCCTCCCAAGAATACCAGTGCATAAAATAAACAGCGCAATGCTTTTTCGAAAATTGAAGCTATTATAAGACCCAGGTCCCATCACACAATGCAACGCAAGCCGGAGGATAGGGTTTTCCCTTATAATAGCCAAACATGCTTGGTACGTTTAAAAACAAATCATTTGATACTATAATAAGTGTATAGTGTCAAAACAATTTTCAATCATAAATATCAATCATAGACGACATAGCATCCCATGCTACTATGTCGCCATACTAGGCTCTACAAATGAAGCCGAAATATCTCGTATTGGAAATTGGATTTCCGTCATGAGTCGAGGCAAGGGGCAAGCTCCTCTCCGCTTCGATACACTCTAGCAAATGCTCAGGACTACACACTCTGGGCAGCCACTTGGATCGGTTGGGCCGGTCCTCACTTACGTTAGAGGATTGGCAATTCCTGAACACACGTTTCCCGGTCCTTACAGACCTATAATCGAGGCGCCTCATTCCAACAACCACAAAGGTGAAAAGTATATAAATGTCAGGGCTGGTAAGTCACTGACACCACCAAAGCTAGAAAGAAACGTCGTGTTCTCCCAATGGCCCGTATCCCGTTTTTAACTCATACCGAGGTGTGAGGCTCGCGAATTCACGTTATACACAAAGCTGCCACGTAGGCGTGCTTTGATCATCAACCACAAGACTTTGCTTTTCAACAGAAGCCTTGATCCATGCAACTCAGCATGCCACACAGGCAATTCATGCCATGCGATTGATATCTATCGATATATAACCTCTAAGCTCGTATGTCTCAGAGAAGGGCGTTAAGCAAGAGAATAAATTCTCCGCCGCCAAACAGATATATATTTAACAGAAATCAATCAACATAGAATAAAATCCAGTGTCAGACACACAATCCATTTACAAGTTCGTTCTGGGTCTGATCGAAACCGGAGGCACTTTCCTCGCATTTCCATCCATCTCCAAGTACGTCTGGACGACCACTAACTATTTCCATCCTCTTGGGTGTACAGCCCAATCAGGATCGTCAGCAATTATCCAAACGATGTGAAGACTTCCGGTCTTCGACCACCGTCTTCATCTTCGACTTATCGTCGAATCGGTTATTCAGAATGGGTATAAACCCGAACTTTCCGAACAACCCGCGTATATTAAAAACAAATGTAACACAAACACAACATACGCCTCATTCCAATTCAGAATATCCTTTTATTCATAAAATCACATTTTTAGGGAAAGGTTCCCATTAATTTTATCCAAGATAAATTCTTTAAAATTTATCCTTTAATCATCCTTTTGATGTCGTTTCAAACCAAATTATGGTTTTCTGAACTAGTCGAGATTAGCGAACCACACCGAAGTAATTATTTATTTTATTTCCCAATCCCAACCTATTCATCCCACGAAGCAAAACTGGTAATACTCCATATCTAATACTATGGTGTTGTCGATAAAATTAATTACCATTCCACGTTCAAATCTAATTAAAGATTTAACTATCGCTTTGGAGCAAAACTGGCGATACTCCATTCTCGCTCATTTCTAAATTTGATAATTTAGATTATAGATTGACATTTCAATCTAATAATAGATTCATTAAAACTCCTTTTACTGGGTTAAAAAACTAGGTGTTATTTAAAACACAGTTCACGACAAACCCAAATCACATTCTATTTGTTATCGGGTTAAAGAACTAGTGTTATTTAAAGCACCGTTCACGATAAAACCATTTCAAATCCAATCAAATATATTAGAAATTTCGATTATTTAAAACCCCTTTTTAAATCTAATTTATTTATTTAAAAACAAATCGGATTTTAAATTTAGTTCAAACTAGTTCATTTTGATAAAAATCTATTTTTATCTTTTCAAATATGGAGTTTTTCACCCCAATTTTTCTCAAATCATTTCTTATGATTGTACACAAATTATTACTATTTTTAATAATTTTATCAAGGCCCGTACAGTCGATTTCCAACAATGGCCATCGAACTGCACTTACAGCGACCTTTTCCAAATTTGATTTGGACGTATCTTCAAATCCAACCGTTAGATTTCAAATTTCTAATATTCGTTAGAAAGCACTTTTCGATACGAACCCAACGGTTCCGGTTTTAGGAGAATCCGACGGTCGGATCTCCCGTAATGTCCATTTGAAATAAATGGTCGAAATTCACGAACTGCCGCGGCGCGGCACGTTCTATTCAGGCCATTATATTATATATATAATATATATGTTTCATCGACTTCTATTTAAAACGAATTTTATAAATAGTTTTTAAATTCGTTTCAAAATTCATTTCAACTTCCATTTCAATTCAAAGAAAAATTGAATTCTTCTTTATAAATTCGTTTTAAAATTCATTCCTATTCAATTCAAGTTTCAATTCAGTTTGAATTCATTTCACTTTGTTTTCAATTCAATTTGAATTCGTCTTTAATTCAATTCGATTTCAAAGTCGTTTTCTATTCGATTCAATTCAATTTGAATTCGTTTTCAATTCAATTCGATTTCAAAGTCGTTTTCTATTCGATTCAATTCAAATTGGTTTTCTATTCGATTCAATTCAAATTGGTTTTCTATTCGATTCAATTCAAATTGGTTTTCTATTCGATTCAATTCAAATTGGTTTTCTATTCGACTTAAATCAAATTCGTTTTCTATTCCATTCAATTCAAATTGGTTTTCTATTCAATTCATTTCGAAATCGTTTTCTATTCAATTCATTTCGAAATCGTTTTCTATTCAATTCATTTCGAAATCGTTTTCTATTCAATTCATTTCGAAATCGTTTTCTATTCAATATACATTTAAAAATCGGTTTCTATTCAATTCATTTCGAAATCGTTTTCTATTCAATTCATTTCGAAATCGTTTTCTATTCAATTCATTTCGAAATCGTTTTCTATTCAATATACATTTAAAAATCGGTTTCTATTCAATTCATTTCGAAATCGTTTTCTATTCAATTCATTTCGAAATCGTTTTATATTCAATTAATTTCGAAATCGTTTTATATTCAATTCATTTCGAAATCGTTTTCTATTCAATTCATTTCGAAATCGTTTTCTATTCAATTCATTTCGAAATCGTTTTATATTCAATTCATTTCGAAATCGTTTTCTATTCAATTCATTTCGAAATCATTTTCTATTCAATTCATTTCGAAATCGTTTTATATTCAATTCATTTCGAAATCGTTTTCTATTCAATTCATTTCGAAATCGTTTTCTATTCAATTCATTTCGAAATCGTTTTCAATTCAATTCATTTCGAAATCGTTTTATATTCAATTCATTTCGAAATCGTTTTATATTCAATTCGTTTCGAAATCGTTTTCTATTCAATTCATTTCGAAATCGTTTTCTATTCAATTCATTTCGAAATCGTTTTCTATTCAATTCATTTCGAAATCGTTTTCTATTCAATATACATTTAAAAATCGTTTTCTATTCAATTCATTTCGAAATCGTTTTCTATTCAATTCATTTCGAAATCGTTTTATATTCAATTCATTTCGAAATCGTTTTATATTCAATTCATTTCGAAATCGTTTTCTATTCAATTCATTTCGAAATCGTTTTCTATTCAATTCATTTCGAAATCGTTTTGTATTCAATTCATTTCGAAATCGTTTTCTATTCAATTCATTTCGAAATCATTTTCTATTCAATTCATTTCGAAATCGTTTTCAATTCAATTCATTTCGAAATCGTTTTATATTCAATTCATTTCGAAATCGTTTTATATTCAATTCATTTCGAAATCGTTTTATATTCAATTCATTTCGAAATCGTTTTCTATTCAATTCATTTCGAAATCGTTTTCTATTCAATTCATTTCGAAATCATTTTATATTCAATTCATTTCGAAATCGTTTTCTATTCAATTCATTTCGAAATCGTTTTCTATTCAATTCATTTCGAAATCGTTTTCAATTCAATTCATTTCGAAATCGTTTTATATTCAATTCATTTCAAAATCGTTTTATATTCAATTCATTTCGAAATCGTTTTATAATCAATTCATTTCGAAATTGTTTTATATTCAATTCATTTCGAAATCGTTTTCTATTCAATTCATTTCGAAATCGTTTTCTATTCAATTCATTTCATTTCGAAATCGATTTCAATTCAATTCATTTCGAAATCGTTTTTCAATATTCATTTTAAAATGAATAAAATCGATATAAATATCATTCACGTCAAAATGGCGTCAATCTAATCAACATGGCTTCATATATTTCTATTTTCAAATATTCTATTCAACAAATGAATATTTATTTTTGTCAACACACGACTAATCTCAACGAATGAGTACCGTCCACGTGTGACTATTTTTGTTAAATTATTTCGTTCAACACATGACTAATCTCAACGGATGAGTACAGTCAACACATGAACCTTTATTTTATAGTGATAAAGATATAAATTTTATTGTTAAAATATTACGTTCAAAACATGACTAATCTCAACGGATGAGTACAGTCAACACATTAACATTTACTTTATAATATTCTTTATCTTCTAAATTGGAATGAGGCCCAATCAATCACCATATAATGTTAATTATATGGATTTTCATACAACACATGTATATAATAGCATTGAAAAATAATCAACCATCAACCAAAGTGCACTACACTGTATAAGCATCAACTATAGATATCTAACGCTTATAACAGCCTGTCAATCAATCGATCGACATATTTAATAAATCAGGATGAGTGAACTTCATATTTCATCCCAACACCCGTGTGGGGTTTCAAACAATCAAACACAGATTTTATTTGTGCAGTTGGGCGATGTGTAAAATTTATCGTCCCAATCAATGTCATTCAAATAGGTGTACATAAACAAACCGTCCGGTTTGTAAATGAATATTTATTTATTCACATTCACGTTAAAAATTATATTTTTAACGATAAAACATTTTATTTTTACACATGAACTTCTATTCAGTTCATTTACACAATAAAAATGATATTTTTATTTTTCTAACTTATTTTTAGAAAATTTCGGTGGCATAACGGCACGATACTAGAAACTGGACGAGGCTTAGCCTTATCCCCGGTCTAGTGAAGGCCCACGCCATTCACACATCAATCAAATCAATTTCATTTCATCAAACAATCAAATACTCTAACTAATTTTTGCAATCAAACAAACAAGTCCATGGTCTGTGGACGATTGTGTCGGGTGCTACTAAACACCGTCTGCATCCTAGTATATATATATATATATATAACTAGAAAATTAAATTGAAAGGTGAGAAATTCTCACCGATAGCTATCCAATACCACGACTCTTCTTTTATAGAAATCTTCTTCATTCTCGCCTTTTTATCATCTTCGTTGCCCGTAGTCACTACATATATAAAAATCACACATTTTTATATTTTGATGTCTTTAAAATAAAAATCACATTTTTATTTGTTCACTTTCAATTTAAAGATCATATTTTTATAATCGCTTCATACATTTAAAAATCGAATTTTTACTTCGCTATTCAATATATAAAAATTGAATTTTTACTTTGCTATTCAATATATAAAAATCGAATTTTTACTTTGCTATTCAATATATAAAAATCGAATTTTTACTTTGCTATTCAATATATAAAAATCGAATTTTTACTTTGCTATTCAGTATATAAAAATCGAATTTTTAATTTGCTATCCAATATATAAAAATCTATTTTTACTTTGCTATTCAATATATAAAAATCGAATTTTTACTTTGCTATTCAATATATAAAAATCGAATTTTTACTTTGCTATCCAATATATAAAAATCGAATTTTTACTTTGCTATCCAGTATATAAAAATCTATTTTTACTTTGCTATTCAATATATAAAATCGAATTTTTACTTTGCTACACATATAAAGATGCTATTTTTAATATTCCTATCATGTAAAAAATATATTTTTAATTCTCTACCTAAACAAAAATCATATTTTTACATCTTCTACCTAATAAAGATTATATTTTTAATACTTTAAAAATATAAAAATCATATTTTTCTACCACCAAATCATATATTTTAAAAATTGAATTTCTATTTCAAAATCCTATATAAAAATCAAAACTTTGGTAAATAGAAATCAGTTTTAAAATCTATATAATTTCAGTTTTAAACAAACTATATAATTATAAAAATAAATAGAAAGAGCGAAAAAAAGGAAACTCACTGTAAAAATCAGAAGAGGAAGGGGGAAAGAGTTTTCAGTCGAAGGAGAAGAGGGGGCGTCGGCGGTTGTCGCGCCGCTGGGGGGGGGGGGGAGGGAGGTCTTCGTGAGGCGGCGGCGGATTCGAAACTGGGGGGGGCTGCGTCGCGATAGGGGGGGTGTTGTTGCGGCGGTCTTCGATGGAGGGGAGGGGGGTCTGTCGCGCCATCGCGACGGCGACGAGGAGATCATCGGGGAGGGCGGCGACGGTTCCTCCCTGCTTCGACTTCTTCTTTTTTTTTGGTTAAAAATCGATTCTGAATGATAAGAGGGGGGCAGCGTATAAGGGAAGAGGGTGAGGAGAGAGAGAATTTTATTTTAATTAATTTAGTTGCAAAAAGTTGACTTTTATATACGACCTCTAAACGAGGCCCACCGCCTGTCGTCCATAGCGTTTCACCCCCATTCCGAACACAATGGGGCATGTTTCGTAGGTTTATTTGATCGTTTCGATCAGATTCCATTAAAATCAACATAGAACTCTATATATTGAATTTTAAACGTACATTTCAAATTACCGGGGTCACATACTAACTAGAAAAATTCTCGAAAATATTTTCTAGCTTCGTATTGACGATACGGTCCTAACAAAACTAGTTTCGTCGAATTCTGAGACCGTTGGAAAAATGGCCAATTTCTAGTCGATTAAAATCAACTGAAACTGGTCAAACGCGTTTTCCTTTGCCACGCTCACATATTGATTCGAAAAATTATGAAATTTAAAACCTAGCAATAATTTGACATCACGGACCCAACAAAATTGGTTTCGTGGAAATCCGAGGTCGATTGCAAAATTCCCATTTTTAAGGGCCTGAATTCCATAGCGACTATTCAGAATTTTCAACCGGACATATCTTTTGATTCCCGCTATGAAATTTCGATTTTTCGGATTCGTTGGAAAGATATCGTCAATTAGATCTTAATGTTTTTGGTTTCGCTAAAATCCGGATTGTTTTGCCCCCGGTACATTCAATTGGAGTTTGAAATCGAATTATCGAACTACCGCGCTATTTTCAATTCTATTTATAATTATATATAATTATTTATATTCTAACGACGACGCATATAATATATACGTTCGAATTATATTCAAAATAAATTTCTTGTCGATATTATTTAAAATAACCTATTTTAAATAATCAAAATTCGCTAAAATTTCTAAAATAAAAATTTTAAACTGGTTCAGAATTTCTGGGTTATTACACCTTGTGTCTTGGCCCAATTGGTATTTGCGCACTTGGACCTCTCACATTAGGCCCAACATTTGTGGCTGCTGGATATGTCGGTCGGTTCCGGGCAGACTTACACCATAAATGTGACCTAACCTCATGTCCAAGTACCACTTTAATTAATCGTATAATTGTTCTACTAAAAATATTATTACAAAATGTTTCTCATTTCAAAATACCTTAATTTTGGAATATTCTATATTTCCAAAATAACTTGATTTCAAATACTATAACTTACCCTTTCAAATCTTAATTAATTACATAAAGATGTAATTTTCATTACATGGCAAAATCATATCTTAATTAATTACATAAAAATGTGATTTTCATTAACAATGCAATTTCCTACTTTTTAATTACTTATAAAAATGTGATTTTATTTAATGTAAATTCTTACTTTTTTCCAATTACATATAATGTAATCCTCTTTTCTTTGTCATCTTGATTACATAAAAATGTAATTCTCTTTCTGTGTTTCAACACTTTTATTTAACAGTGTATATTATTCTGAATAAAAGACAATTTTTATGTAACATGTCATTATTCTAGATAAAGGACATTTTTATTTACATGACAATATTCCAACAAAATGACATATATATTTGTCATGACAATATTCTAACCAAATGACATTTTAATTCTAATATTTCTAATTCGATCAAATGACGTATTTACAATTCTAGTGACAAAATAAAAAGAGATTTTGTCTACATAAAACTTCTGTATTTCTAATGACAAATAAAAAGAAGTATTTATTTGTCTACATGTTTTCAACCTTGTATATGACAAATAAAAAGAAGTATTTATTTGCATAACCTGTTTTTCATAAATGATATTTTCTAACATGGCATTTTTAATACAAACATAAATGACCTTTCCTAACATGGCATCTTATATTAACATGACAAATTTCCTCTAACATGGCATTAGTATAAATGCACGACAATTTCCCTAATATGACATTAGTGTAAATAAATGACCATTTCCTCTAATATGGCATTATTATATTAACATGACATTTTTACCTAACATAACATTTTATAACAAACATGATATTTTTGTTCTAAAGCAACATTTCTAATATAAACATATCTAATGTAAACATATTTTCTCTCAACGCTAAAATATAATTCATATCAACTAAGTTTACATAATGCTAAAATTATGTTCGTTTCAACTAAATTTGACATACATTAAAATATGTATTCATTTTACCTAAAATGACATACGCTAAAATATGTGTTCATTTTATCTAAAATGACATACGCTAAAATATGTGTTCATTTTATCTAAAATGACACAACGACAAAATTATGTTCATATTTACCATATCGACATAACGCTAAAATATATTCATATTCACTAAAGTGACATAGCGACAAAAATGTCATTCTTCTTCATGTTTTTACATAAACACTAAAAATATGTTTATTCCCGTGTTTCTACAAAAACGCTACAAATATCCTTAATTTCATATTTCTACATAAACGATAAAATTAATCTTAATTTTATATTTTAACATAAACGATAAAAATATATTTATTTACATAAAGATGTCATCTTTTTGTTCATTTCTTTGATTATAAGAAAATATAATCCATTTTGATTACATGAATGTGTAATCCCTTTTTATTCTCTTCCTACTTTTCATATTTTGCATTAACGCTAATTTGTATATGCAATTTACAAGTTTCATGAGAACGATAAAAATTTCAGGATTCATCCTTGTTTATACTTGTTTTAGTGTAAACACTCAACATTAATCTTATGTTCATAATTCATAAAATATACCACACAAATTTTATGTTTATAACTCATGAAAATACACAATGCTAATTTCATGACAACACATACCATTTAATGTTAACTTTCTTGAACCCAAAATAAAAGAGCCAAACTTTATTGATTTTATGAATCAAAATAAAAGATCCACACTTTATATATTTTATGAATCAAAATAAAAGGTCCAAACTTTATTTTCCATACTGCTATTATTTCATGAATCCATCAATAATGATTAAAACTTCATTGCCCAACTACCCATTATTTCAAATTATCACAATTCACAAAGCAACCAACATCCAAACACAAAGCATCGCAGAAGTGATTATAATCACATATTTAGATATATCAATTAGCGATAAAGAATTATATATTTGCAGTGTAAGCACAAATCTGAAAAGTAGATCTGAAAATAAAAATTAAGCAATATCGTATTTTAGATCTGAAAGAGATTTAAAATAAATCTACATCCATCACAGACACAGATCTAAGCTATCACATAAATTCACGAACACATATCTATAAATTAAGAAAAATAATTAAATTAAATTAAATTTTAAATTTCAAATTTAGAATTGCTCACATAAGGCTTTCCACTCTGGCCAAAAATTGAGACGAGCTCCAAGATTGTTCCAGTCCATCCCATAACGTAGATCACATCCTCACGGTTCTAACGAATTATATTTCACTGAATTTTGACATCGTATAACAAAGTTACAATTTTTTATACGTTAGTACACATAAAAAAACCGTTAACTCAAATAATTTCAAAATTAATCGACCTTAGCAATAGGCTAATCATGTTTACACCGCTTGTTTTTGGTTCCTCATCCCGTCTTCTTCATCAGCCGATCAAATCCGTTTCATTTTGAAGAGCTTGAGGAGTACTTCGATTTGTGTTTTGGAATCAAGGCTAGCTCGAAAGGAATTGAGAATTATTGAGGGGTGAAAAGGGGAGGATATCGGCCATTGATAAAAGAGGATGGCGGCTGTCATATGAGAATTATGGTTTTGGTTTAATTTTAGGGTATTTATAAATTTATCTAATCATCTTTTTTTTATTAATAAAATTTATTACTACATATTTTTATTTAGAGATGAAACTTCCCACCTCGTTTTGTTTAAGGTAATCAATTAATAAGGGGGGAGAGAAAAACGTTTCATTTCCTTTCTTTAAATTATTTAATAAATGAGGGTAGTTAGAAAAGGAAAACTTTCATTTCCTTTCTTTAAATTATTTAATTAATAGGGAGAATATTATTTGCATCAGTAGATGGTCAATTACATAAAATAAAGTGAGACACAGATAAAAGTTAACAAATATGATTAATTGGATTTCTCATTAGGATGCAACATTTCAATGAAATCAACAAGCATCATGATACAAGTATATACATAGCAAATGCTAAAGCATGTGTTTAATTTTTCTCCTCTTTTAACTTTTAAAGAAAAGAAACTATTTTGTATTATCAGGATTTGAAATAAATAATAAGTTTTTTTCTCTTTTACAAATAAATCCGTTATATCTTATATTTGAAATAAAATATTTTTATTTTCACTAATTTACAGGAAAGCCCCAAATTTGCTAATTAATAATTACTATGATTTGATAACAATCAATCTATATTACAATTTTAATTTATGTACGTTACAGCAAAAATCATTATACGTTAATTAGTAATTAATGTATGTTACAAACATAAGAAAGAAATTTAATATATTTATAACAATATAATGTCTAACTAGTGGTATATATATTTGGAGTTTGGAATCATTTAAACATGTGTAAATAGTAAATTTATAATGGAAGCAATGGAAGGAGAATGATACAATTTATAAATGAATGTTGCAAACGGAGAAGAATTAATAGAGATGATAGTTAAATTGAGTAAGCAATCAATTAAGAAAAATTAATTATGAAATGAATGACATTAATTAATAAATTGAGTGATTTAAGATACATGCGTTTTGAAATTGGAATTATGTAATGTGTGAATATAAAAAGGAAACATAATAATGGAGAAATAGGGATGGATCATTATATATATATATATATATATATATATATATATATATATATATATATAATGTTCCAATCCCTTAATCACATTAAAGACCCATTAAACCACTTTCTCCTATTCAGGCCCAATTCATTTCAATTCACAAAAGTTGTAATTCTATGTGTCATTTACTATTCAACAAAATGGATATTTTGTGCGTCATTCTAATTCTAACAAAAATGAATATTTTGTTTTGCAACAAAAATAATATTTTTTTCTCTTTTAAACATTTTAATGTAAATAAAAATGATACATTTCATTCTCTTTATTGTAAACAAAAATTACAATGCAATTTTTTTTAATGTAAACCAAATGATACATTATATTTCAATTGTGCGACACAACAATGGTTTTATTTTGCCTATATGACAAAAATGCAAACTTGTTTATATGACAAAAATGCAAACTTTTATTACCTTGGGAATGAAATCTTTTTATTTCAACAAAATGACAATGTAACTTTTTAATTTAAGCCCTTTTTTTATTTTGTAAAATATCAACTCTAAAATTGTATTTTTACTATAAAACTTTTTACTCAAATTATATATATTTTTTCTTCTATTGTTTAATAATTATTTAAAATTAGAAATTTTAAATCTGGATTCATTTTCGACAAAATTTCTAAAAATAAAATTTTTAATTATTATTATTTAAAATAAATTATTTTAAATAACCAAAACTCATTAAAATAACTTAAAATAAAATTTTAAATTAGCCCCAAAATTCAGGGTTATTACACAAATAGTACATTGTATAATGGTAAGCCTCGACATATTCGTCGTAGACATAAAACCAAAAGAAAACTTCTGTCCAATGGAGTTATCACTATAGACTATGTAAGGTCAAAGGATAACATAGCGGATCCACAAACAAAAGGCTTGCCAAGAGAGAAATTTCAAACTTATCGATGGGAATGGGCATAAGGCCTATGAACTAAAAAAATTCTAAAACGGAAACCCCACCTAGTTGACTGGAGATCCCAAGATGTAGGTTCAAAGGGACAACTAAGTTGAAGATAAACTTGACGGCACTGTTAAATACAAACCATTCCCATGATAAGTCAGTGCACAAATCGTTTGAGTATAGAATAAGCTTGGCTTTTAATGATGTGTATACTGTGTTGTTATAAAGAACCAAATGGGGTATTACAGAATACTCATTATAGAATCACCTATGTGAGTGCGAAGGCGCGCGTCAAGAAGAATTGTAAGGTCGAATTCTTCAAGACTCATGAAACCAAGGCGTTGTTCATGGAAAAAATGAACACAAGCAGAGCACCAAGGAGTTAAAGAGAATTTATCTTGTGTCATCTTTATAGACTTGCACATATGGTTTATAGTTCAAAGATAGTCTAGTCTACTGATTCATCAGTTAGTTATAACGATAAAACACCAGTAAATGTTCAAGGCCTCTGTGCAACTTTTACCGATATGATAAATGTTACACAAAATTTCAGAACAGATTAGATAACCGCTCATTCATGTTGGAGATTGTTGGAAATGAATAAGTGGATTTGGCAAAATCATGTATTCCCACATCAAGGAAAACTAATACCTATGCCACTACTTATACTAAGGCTTAATATGTTATATCGAAAGAAAGAGGAGATGAAAGAGAGAGACAATGGCATAAACTATGACATGATAAGCATTCACATTAATATTTATGGTCAAAAGATAGGACCATGGGGCTCTTGGGGTCTCATGATCAATTGGGCCTCCGGATGCCTATGGGCTGCGCAGCGAAACCGTTATATTTTTGAATGTTGCTGCGCAAATGCCAACAGAAATATTTGTTATAAAAGGTCACAACCTTTCCAGCAGTTATTACTGTTGTCGTTCGGACAATGGCGTCCCTTCATGAATAGATGCCTCTTCCCAGCCTATAAATAGGCACTCTAAAATCAAATCAAAACATGAGTTTATTCTGATTTCTCTCCTTTTTATCTTCTTCCCCAAAGTAACTCTGTTTTGAAAATTAAAACTACCTTGCATTCATCGGCACTCTACGATTATAGCATAGTATCATAGAGAAGAACCGTTTCATCCTTAGGAAACAATTGCTCAAACAACCTAACCACGCGGTAGAGGGAGCAATTTAGTTTCAAGGAAACAACATTAGCTGGACTCGTTCATTAATTGGTAATATTTCATCAATTCTCTTGTTTTCCTACATTCTTGATTGCATAGTATTGTTTTATACGATTCTTTTGTGATACTTTGATTGTTCCGTGCTGTTGTGAATTGCAACTTTATTGAAACAATATTGCTTACACTTAGAAGCGTTGCTGCTCATAGAAACGGATTTCTGCCGTTTCTGTTGATTGGTTTCTAACATATCATTCACTCAAACTTCAAGTTTGAGTTATAGTACCAATAAGAAAACAACAAAGAGAATAATAAAAATAAAGATACATACATTGTAATAAAATTATATTTTACAGTGCATACAATGTATAAATTAACCATGTATGCTTTCCATAATGGTGACTAGGGTAAATCCCGCCACCCCTCTGTCTCTTTTCCATTTTTCTTTCCTTCATTTGTTTATTTTCTCTTTCGCCTCCAAATCCTTTTCATCTCTATCTAATCGCTCTGATTCTCTTTTCCCACCTAGATTTCAATATTGTTGTTTAGGCAGCTCTACTCTTCTCTCTTCCAGATCTCATGATTCCTTCTTCCTATCCTTAACGTGTCCCCTACGTTCTCCTCCACCAACCCAATCACCATTATAACTTCCCTATGCTTCCCCTTATCAACATTGGCAAGCCCTGGTTCTTACTTCTCGTGTCCACTGTATATAACTTGTCTGAGTTCCTCTCATCATTTCTGCTGCCTTTCTTTTGTTGGAATTTGGCATCATTTCGCTACTTAACCATTAATTATTCCCCTTTACTCTTGCGTTGATCCTAATTAGCTTTGGTGTCTTTCAGTCTCTCTCTAAAAGGCAGGCCAGATCCTCTCTTGCTTGAGCTGGTGTTTAGCTGTGGATTGAACTTGTTTCGATGTGCTAGTTAATTTGGTTGTTTCTCATTGTTTTGGTGTTTCATCGCTGCCTGAGTTTGGGGTTTGCTTGCTTTGACTGTTGTTGGATTGTTGTTACTTTCTGGCCATTTTTGGATAAGTGTTTATGTGTTGAGAGTGCATCGTCTTGGTTGAATGTATGGTGGTGCTTAAATGGTTGTGTTGTGATTTGCATTATTTGTTCTAGCTTGCTTATGTCCTTGTATTGTTGTTTAGCTCTGTTAGTTTTTATGTATACATTTGAGGTTGCATTGCTTTGTTACTAGGAGATTGTTTTGTTACCACTTATTTATTGGATTTTCAATTTTGATAGCCATGTGGTTATATGAGGTGTAATGTTTTCATGTCATTTTGTCACCCTGCGTAGTGTTATGCATCTCACACTATGAAGTAATTTATTAGTAGTTTAAACCTGTTTGTCTAACTCATGTACTATTAGCTTGTTTAGTTTTATTATTTAGTAGTTAGGCAATCAACCTAACTCCTAGAACTTATATGTTTTTATTTTCTATTGTAATAAAAAAGGTGGACGATCCACTATAAAAATTGGTTAGCCTTACCAAAAAAAATTAACAATGGAGAATAATATTTTAAACTAACATAAATATATAAACTAAAATGAAACTGAAGAAACATGAACAAAGCAACATTTGATTTCATATATATATATATATATAATGCCAATTCTTAAGTTTAAATTTATAACAATAGTAAATTCAATTTGAGGGATGTTTGTAATTTCGTATAACATAGTATCTTCAGGATATTTTGTCAATATAATATGTAAATATAAGAATGTAAGTAATGTTAGGGACTGCGAAATGGATCGTTCAGGCAAAGCAAACACCAGAAGGGGGTAAATAGTGTTTGTAGAAATTTAAACAAAACTAAAAACAAGATTGAACTATGGGATGAGTCAAACACCAAAAACACAAACACGGAAACAGATTCAAACATAGAGGCAAAACAAACAAAAACAAAAATGCAGAAAAGGAAAGAACACACCGGATTTTATACTGGTTCGGATTACTCCTACGTCCAGTCTCACACAACGTTGGGTTGTGCAGAGTTTTATTACTCTTTCAATAGTCAATTACACCCTCCTTGATTTCACGGCTCATAAGGAGACATCGATTCCTACTTTCTTGATTTCATGGCTCACAAGAACACATCGACTCCTATCTCCTTGATTGCACGGCTCACAAGGACACACCGACTCCTCTTTGACTCACAACAAGGTTTATTCAACCCAACCAATTAAAAAACAACCCTATAACTCTTTAATAGCTCTTAGTTCAGAGAGTAGAGAGTGTAGAGAGAAGAAGTTTTATCAAAACAGAATTGAATTTGGTAGAGTATAAGTGTAAAAACCACGAAATAATGATTAAGAATAATGGTGGGATGAAAGAGTATGAAGATAGAGAAGAAGATATGTTAGAAAATTTGGTTTTAACCTCTTTTTAAAGGTTATGAAGGGTTGCAACGGTTCCGAAGTGTTTCAAATAATGAAAAGACACTTCCCTTCAAATTTGGAAAAATAGCTGTTATATGTCGACATACGTATTTTGATATAAAATTAATTCTAAAAATTCTTGAATAAAATTCTAATGTTGTAAATCAATATTATATGATAGAAAAACATATGAAAATATATTTTTAAACTATATAAATATATTTAGAAAATTAAAAGGTTTTAAACTATATAAAAATGTAAATAAAGTATATATATAAAACTTAAGTTTGAAAATCAAAGAAGAATGAAAATGGAATAAAATAGAAAAACAAAATAGATAAGATTGAGGATAAAAAGAAAACAAAAATAGAGAAGATTGAGGATAGAATTGAAAATCAGAATTTGAATTTGAACTTGGAGTGCTATTTGGAGTCTTACTAAATCTAGACTCTATAAAAATATTATTCTTGAAATCTTGATTACTCATGATTCTTGAATCTACTCTGAATTCTAAATTTCTAAAATATCTTAAACTGTATAGTCTTCAGTATTAATTTGTGACGAAAAGGAATTTCGCTCGGTCCGAACCAGTCGCTAAACCGATCCAGGCCGTTCGAAACGCCCTATCGTTTGAGAATACGACAAAACAGAACGCATACAGAAGAACATTTCATTGTATATTACAGCAATGCACCAGATTACAAGAATATACAGAGTATAAAAGAATATTACACAGAAATATCAGAGATTTAAATTACATTTAAATATATAGCAGCGGAAAATAATACAATACACAACTAGAAAGAGATATACGGATACAAAGCTTTCTGGATATCGTTCCAGCTGTAAACCAGGATCCTGTGAATATTAATTTGCAAAACCAAAACTACTAGCTGCCCGTGTCAAAATAGGGGCACCCAGAGTTTAGGTTAAAACAATAAACTCCAGGTCAGTCATGTGACTGGTGTGAGAACTAAAACAGTTATTAATCTTTATTTTAAATCATTAGGTAAATCAAGGGACCACGCCGTATAACACGGAACGGGTTTCCTCCCAAGAATACCAGTGCATAAAACAAACAGCGCAATGCTAAATAAAGAAAAATGAGGCTATTATAAGACCCAGTTCCCATCACACAATGCAACGCAAGCCGGAGGATAGGGTTTTTACCTTATAATAGCCAAAAATGCTTGATACGTTTAAAACAAATCATTTGATACTACTGTAAGTGCATAGTGTATAAAACAACTTCAAATCATAAGTATCAATCATAGGCGGCATAAGTGCCCCATCCCACTATGTCGCCATACTAGGCTCTACAAATAAAACCGCAAAAGTCACGTATCTGGAAATTGGGTTTCCATCTATGAACCGAGGCAAAAGATAGTCCTCAACCGATTCGAGACAATCTAGCCCATGTCTCAGGCAAGCGCGCAGGCAAGCCTTGGATCGTCAGGGCCGGTCCACCGATGTGGATTATTATGCCTGAACACTACGTTTCCCCGCCCTTTGGGGCGTAAATGAGCCAACGAATGACTCCATCGGACTTGGATCGTCCGATCAAACCGAGGCGCCTCGCAACAGCAACAACCACATAAGTCAAACTCGTCAGGGCGTGTAAAACCACTGACGCCACTTTTTAGCTAGAAGGAAACGCATGCCCTCCCTGAGGTCCTCTCCCGTTTTTGGTTCATACCGGGTGTGAAACACGCGAGGTAAACGTTACACAAAGCTACGCCATAAAGGCCTTGCTTTGATCATCACCACAAGACTTTGCTTTTCAACAGAAGCCTCGATCAATTGCCACTTAGGCATGCCACACAGGCAATTCACTCCATGCGTTTGATATCCATCAATATATAACCCCTGAGCTCGTACGTCTCAGAGAAGGGCGTTAAGCAAGAAAATAAATTCTCCGCCGCCAAACAGATATATATTTAATAGAAATCAATCACACAGACTAAAATCCAATGTCAGACACACAGTCCATTTACAAGTCCGTTCTGGGTCTGAGCGAAACCGGAGGCACCTAGTACCTCGCATATCCATCGATCTCCAAGTACGTCTGGACGATCCCTAACTGTTTCCATCTTCTTGGGTGTACAGCCCAATCAAGATCATCAGTAATCACCCAAACGACATGAAGACCGCCGGTCTTCGACCGTCGTCTTCATCTTTGACACCACGTCGAATCAGTTATTCAGAATGGGATAAACCCGGTCTTTCTGAATAACTCGCGTATATATTATAAAAGTGTTACACAAACACAACATACGCCTCATTCCAATTCAGAATATTCTTTTATTCAAATATTCCTATACTTTGGGAAAAATTCCCATTAATTTTATCCAAGATAAATTCTTTAAATTTATTCTTTAATCACCTTTGAATATCAATTCAAACTAGTCGGGATTAGCGAACCACACCGAAGTAATCATTTATTTTATTTTCCCAATCCCAACCTATTCATCCCATGAAGTAAAACTGGTAGTACTTCATATCTAACACCACAGTGTTATCGGTAATTCGATTACCATTTCACGTTCAAATCTAATTAAAGATTTAATTATCGCCTGGAGTAAAACTGGTGATACTCCATTCTCGATCATTTCTATCTAATTAAAGATTCATTAAAACTCCACTTAGTTTTAATCTTCAACTGGGTTAAAGAATCAGTGTCATTTAAAACACGGTTCACGATAAACCCAAAATCACATTCATTAATTATCGGGTTAAAGAACGAGTGTTATTTTAAAAACACTGTCCACGATAAACCCAAAAATCAATATCAGTTCAATTCCAATTAAATATTATTTAATTGGTACACTTCATTAAATCTAAATAAAAAGATTTAATCTTTTCTCAACTGGGTTCAAGAGCAGTGTTAGTGAATACACCATTCACGACAAACCCAAATCACATTCGATATTCAATACAAGGCTCTGAATAGAAAATATATCGGCTTATATTCAATATCGAATTCTACGACTAACAAATGTCGTATTGGAAATGACGATATAAATATATATCTTTCAAATTTCCCTAACAACACCTGTATAATCACGAATTCCAACATCAAAATATTCCGAAGACAATTTCGATTCAAATCCGCTCCAATGCAATCATTGGAAATTTTGGTTATTTTCAAAACCATTTCAAATTCAATTTATTTATTTAAAAATAAATAGAATTTTAATTCTAGTTCAAAACTAGTTCATTTCGATAAAAATCTATTTTTATCTTTTCAAATATGGAGTTTTTCATCCCAATTCTTCACAAATCATTTCTTATGATTTTACACAAATTATTACTATTTTTAATAATTTTATCAAGGCCCGTACAGTCGATTTCCAACAACGGCCATCGAACTGCACTTACAGCGACCTTTTTCAAATTTGATTTGGACGTATCTCCAAATCCAACCGTTAGATTTCAAATTTCTAACATTCGTTAGAAAGCTCTTTTCGATACGAACCCAACGGTTCCGGTTTTAGGAGAATCCGACGGTCGGATCTCCCGTAATGTCCTTTTGAAATAAATGGTCGAAATCCACGAACTGCCGCGGCGCGGCGCGTTCTATTCAGGCCATTATATTATATATATAATATATATAATATATACTTTGTCGATTTCTATTTAAAACGAATTATATAAATAGTTTTAAATTCGTTTCAAAAGCAATTTCAACTTCCTTTTCAATTCAAATCAAATTTGAATTCTTCTTTATAAATTCGTTTTAAAATTCATTTCTATTCAATTCAAATTTCAATTCAATTTGAATTCATTTCAATTCGCTTTCAATTCAATTCGAATTCGTTTTCAATTCAATTCATTTCGAAATCGTTTTCAATTCAATTCATTTCGAAATCGTTTTCAATTCAATTCATTTCGAAATCGTTATCAATTCAATTCATTTCAAAATCGTTTTCAATTCAATTCATTTCGAAATCCTTTTCAATTCAATTCATTTCGAAATCGTTTTCAATTCAATTCATTTCGAAATCTTTTTCAATTCAATTCATTTCGAAATCGTTTTCAATTCAATTCATTTCGAAATCGTTTTCAATTCAATTCATTTCGAAAGCTTTTTCAATTCAATTCATTTCGAAATCTTTTTCAATTTAATTCATTTCGAAATCGTTTTCAATTCAATTCATTTCGAAATCGTTTTCAATTCAATTCATTTCGAAATCGTTTTCAATTCAATTCATTTCGAAATCTTCGATTTCAAAATTACTTTTTATTATTCATTTTAAAATGAATAAAATCGATATAAATATCGTTCACGTCAAAATGGCGTCAATCTAATCAACACGGCTTCATATATTGATATTTTCAAATATTCCATTTCGAATATTTCTATTTCAACTATTTCTATTTTAAAACTGGAATGAGGCCCAATCAATTACCATATAAAGTTAATTATATGGATTTTCATACAACACATGTATAATAGCATTGAAAAATAATCAACCATCAACCAAAGTGCACTACACTGTATAAGCATCAAATATAGATATCTAACGCTTATAACAGCCTGTCAATCAATCGATCGACATATTTAATCAATCAGGATGAGTGAACTTCAAATTTCATCCCAACACCCGTGTGGGGTTTCAAACAATCCAACACAGATTTTATTTGTGCAGTTGGGCGATGTGTAAAATTTATCGACCCAATCAACGTCCTTCAAATAGGTGTACATAAACAAACCGTCCGGTCTGTAAATGAATATTTATTTATTTACATTCACGTTAAAAATTATATTTTTAACGACAAAACATTTATTTCAACATATGAATTTCTATTCAATTCATTTATTCTATAAAATGATATTTTTATTTTTCTAACACATTTTAGAAAATTTCGGCGGAATAACGGCACGATACTAGAAACGGGACAAGGCCTAGCCTTATCCCCGGTCTAGTGAAGGCCCACGCCATTCACACATCAATCAAAATCACCAAACAACCAAATTCAAATCACATCATATAACTAATCTATGCAACCAAACAAACAAGTCCATGGTGTAATGACCCGGGATTTTGACACTAACACAGATTATACTTGATCGTGAATACGTATTTTCAAATACGATTTAAAATTTTAATTTATTAATTACAGAATTTGTTGACATATATATATAATAGCATGTATATGTGCAGCATTTATCAAAATCCAATTTTGATATATTAAGGTATGATAGCACAAATTTAATAGCGTTTGTATAATTTTATTTTACACGTGTATATATGATAGCACGTATTTAATAGCACTTGTTAAATTCATATTTAATGTATGTTAAGCAACACTTTTACATAGCAAAAATTTTAAATGCTATGACTTTGCAAATACTTGTTCATGTTTTCAAAAAGCTTTAAACCCTTGTTTCAAACTCAACTAAACCCCTTGCTTAAGACATGTTAATCACCTTTTTGTTCTCAAAATAAAATACAAGAAAATATGTGAATTTATATATGTTTAAAATCAAACATGTATTGTCAAAATCCCTTGGTAAAATCATATTTTCAAACACCATAAATACGATTTGATCTCATGACAATTATTTGAACACGCATATGCATTAAAAGGTGAACTTGTATTTTCAAAATCACTTTCACTTCATGATATCATCTATGAAACACCTACATCATAAATCATACTAGCAAGTAGGATAAAGTCTAGGCACATGGCAAGGTGAATTTAGATAAGTTATTTCCAGTTTTAGCCATACTTGCAAGACAAGTTGGTATATAATATATATGCATTGTAAAATCAGTTTGACATGAGAGGAAATATGGATGGACAACACATTTAAAACTGAGCATTTTAGTACATGAAATGGCCTCAACATGTTGCTAGAACCAAAGGAAAAGATGCGTAGAAAGGAGGTGGTACATTGCACAATTAATATGTGTTTTTTTGTCAAGGCTAAAGGGGAGACATTGGTACAATGCTTAGGGTTTTTAGGGGGAGTCTAGGCTGAAATATGCCATGTGAAAACTGATGAGAGTTGGCAAGGACGTTGAGAGAGAAAGAGGTGCTTGTCTGGTTTTTCATTGACAAGAAAAGAGGGCTGTTATATTGGTTCACATCAACAATAAATGCACAGTATTTTATTCATTTCTCAGCCCTATATAAAGACCAACACATGCACCATTTCACTCACACAAAACACACAGTAGTTCAAAAGTTTTAGCAAAAGAAAACAAGAGTTTTGGAAGCTATTAATGTGAGTAAAACTTGCATTTTTAAATTTCTGTTTTTCTTGTAGTTTTACTGTCTGAACCATAACAGTGAACAACTTGGTGCAAAGCACCCTTGTATTTCATTTAGATACTCTATATAAGTATTTTTAAGTATATTCTCCTAGTTAAAAACTGAAATCAAAAAGGAAAAGAAATATAAACAAAAGTCAGGAAACAGCATAAAATAGACAGTAAGCGACAGTAGTAGTAGGTGGGTAAACTTTCTATTTTATTCTGATTGTTATGTTTTCATATCTATAGATGTTTATACTTGTATAAATGTTGAGTGAGTAGTAGTATTTTTATTTAAAATCTGGAATATAACATAAAGGAATCAGTGAGCAAACTTAAATACTTAGGGTATACAGATAGTCAACACAAATAATGAGTAAACTCTAAGTTGCCATTCTTTTTTATTACCACTTGAATATCAGATTATGTGATAACTGTTATACATATGCTCCTGTATATAATATGGCATCAATTTAAAACAAACCTTTTGAGTTGCAGACAGGCTAGTATAAATGCTCCAGTATGATGAGAACAGTTAACATATTCACCACTGTCATCTTATGAACCCCACAACTTTAATTCGAGACAGTTAGGAGATATAAGATTAGTATGGATGTTGTTTATATTTATTCATAGTATAGTTTTAAACTACTTGCAACTTAAGAAAATAAGGTATGATAGCCAATGTAAATCAATATACTGTAAGAAGCTTGAAAACCCAAAAATTCGAACATGGTGAATTCGTGATTTAACTATACGACGGTGTTCACCTCTGAAAATCATGATTTTTAGAACTCAAATGGTGATTTTTAGCTTTGTAATTCAGTAGGAATATGGGAATAACCAAAAATTGATCATAGAACATTTCCGACCGCCCAAGATGGTCGGAGACGACGAAGTTCAGCGTAGAGCAGCGTGGAAGAGCTAGGATGGTGGGAAAAATAACCAACGATTTTCATATGACATGATTTATGAGAACAAAGTAAATTTAGGGTATTTGGGGATTTTCGATTGTCAGGTTTTGATCGATGCGTGTGTTCTTTGGGGTGATCGAGTCCAACAGTTTTTGGTGGGGAGGAGCGTATGATGGTGGGCTTGGATGTGGTGGCGGTGGCAGACACTCCGGTGGACGAAGTCGGGTGCAGGCATCCATTTTTGGGTTGTCTTGTGTGTGGGTTTCAGGCAGTAATGGAGGGAAGGTGTTTTTGAGAAGAAGGAGAGTGTTGATAGGGATGACAGGTCGTAGATGACCTGGGTTACCAACATGACTGGTGGTGAGTGGATCAGTGACCGTTGAGTGGTCGGATCGTTGGTGCACGTGCACCAGTGCACGCTGTATACTGAAACGGAGTAGAAGAAAAAAGGAAAAGGAAAGGAAGGATCGGGCAAACAGGGAATCTAGAGTTTGGCATGGAATCAAGGGAATTGGTACTTGGCAGAGGGGTATTTGGCAAGGCAAACGGGTATCCAGCAATGAAGTGGGATTTTGGCACAAAGGAAAAATTGTATTTGACAATGCGCAAAAAGAAAAGGAGATGGGCCTGGAGGGTTTGGGCTGACGGGTTGGAGGAATTAGTAAAACGAAAAGAGAAGAGAAAAGAAAATAGAAATATAGGGTAAGGGATAAGTAAAAAGAAACAAAAATAAAATAGAAGAGAAATTAGAAATAAGGAAGGAAAGTAAGAGAAATGGGCTTGGGCCGAGAAGTAGAAATCACTAAAAGAAATAAAGAAGGGTGAGTGGAAAGAAATGAGTTGGACCTTAGGAAATTTAAACAAAATTTGAAATAAATCAAATAGAAAAAAAAAAGAGGGGCAAAAGGAGACTGGGCCGAGTTCGTGAAGAAATAAAGAGAAGGAACCAGTAGGACGAGGAGCAATTGGGCCAAGAAATTGAAATTAGGAAAGGAGAAAATAAAAGAAAATAAAATAGAAGGGTAATTATATAAAATAAAGGAGAGTTTTAAAGTGTATAAATAATTATACATATCAATAAATAAATAAATGATTATGTAAGAATAAAAAAAAGGAAAATGAAGTGATGATTCCATAGTATGGTTTTTATTTGACAAATGATCCATAGCTCAGTAATTAAAATGTTTGATCAGCTAGTATAATTGCTCAGTTTAGATTAATAACTGTTTAGAAATAAAACGATGATGAAAAAAGTGAGACAGAGTATTTAATAATTGCCGAAACAAACGAATTTACATTATTGTTTAAATTACCATGTGCGGAGCACGTGCTTTAGTGTTTATTTATGACAGACAGTCAATTATCTGAATTTTTATATATTATTCTGTTTGATCGAAGTGTTGAGATAAAATATTGAAACCAGTTCTCTTAAGTATCTTCCAATCGAAAAAAAGACATTACGTTGATCGCTTCGAAGAATCCAGGATTAATATTCCACTTCGATTCGATTTATACGTTGCGCATCAGAGATTACTGAAGAAAAATTAAAGACGGACATATGCAAGGGCTATTTTGTTTTACAGAATAGTACCTTCGGTTTGTCCAGTCCCAGGACAACTTGTATGGAAGAATGTCTGACAAAGTATTTCCAAAAGAATCACGTACGTTGTTTTCTTCAAACGTACCAGTTGCTGGCATAGAAGGGAAACTTCTTTAGCCTGTCAACTAGAGTATTTTTGTGGAAATCAATTAGTGATCTCCGATGGATTTGATGATGTGGCATTCAAAGAAATAAGCAGTGATGATGAAAAGGTAAGTCTAGCCTCAAGCCTCACACCCAGGGAAATGACAAAAATCGGGCAGGCAACATGGCTATGTGGGTCGCTCCCATTAGGGTGTATAGTCACGTATCTAGAGAAATTCATTTGCTTCTTTAATCTATCGATGCTGTCCCTTGTCGGGAAGACGGTGGGTAGCTCCCAACCGTTGGTGATATACATTCGATACACTCAAGAGAAATGAGTGGTCGGTCATGTGTGGGCCGGGTTGCAAGACGTTCTTGTTGAACCCAGGTGTATTCGCCTCTAGAGATACATCATCGAAAGGTGGTCCCATACCTTGTCATGGTTGAAAATCCAATTTCCATAAGCGCCAAGCGTTTTTTATTGTATACTATGTAGGAGAATGTGAGATGCAAGCATTCTTCTAGATTCTAAATTTATTTGTGAAAATACCTAGACATTATGAAAATATCTGTATACAAAGTGTTTTTGGATCTCATAAGGTAAAAACCCGTTCCGTCTTCACGGCGTGGTCTTATGAGATATTTTTATTTGTTTTCAAACTGTTTACTCATACCAGTCCCCTGACTGACCCGGAGTTTATTTTTCTGTGTTTTTCCTTAAACTCTTGGGTATTCATAACGCTTGTTATGAATAGACAAGTGAATCAGGATTCGATGGAACTTGTGAAGCTGGAATGAAGGTTTTTGCTGTGTGATGGTCCACCTATCTACTGTTTAATTAAGTCTATCAATAGATCACCTATGATTTGTATAATTACTGATGTACTATGAAGGAGTTGTATCACTAGACCTATGTTGCTCTGATGTATTATGTACTGTTGTGTAACATTATAAAGTATTATCTTTTTGTGAAAATTCCGCTGTGAGATTCTGATGTTCTGTGTTTTATCTTCTATCTCTTCTTATTTCTTATTAATGACACAACTTGAGATGTGTTCGAAAGTTGGGTCGTTACACATGGTCTGTGGACGATTGTGTCGGGTGCTACTAAGCACCGTCTGCATCCTAGTATATATATATATATATATATATATATATATATATATATATAAATAGAAAAAGAAATTGAAAGGTGAGAAATTCTCACCAATAGCTATCCAAGCTCCACGACACTTCATCGATAGAAATCTTCGTCGTTTCGCCTTTTTGTCGCCTTCGTTGCTCGTATCCGCTACATATGTAAAAATCGAATTTTTACTTCGCTATTCAATATATAAAAATCATATTTTTATTTCGAAGTTTAATATATAAAAATCATATTTTTATTTCGAAGTTCAACATATAAAAATCCTATTTTTATTTCGAAGTTCAACATATAAAAATCCTATTTTTATTTCGAAGTTCAACATATAAAAATCCTATTTTTATTTCGAAGTTCAACATATAAAAATCCTATTTTTATTTCGAAGTTCAACATATAAAAATCCTATTTTTATTTCGAAGTTCAACATATAAAAATCCTATTTTTATTTCGCTACTATATAGATAAAAATTATAATTTCACACCGATGTTCATATAGTAAAGATTATATTTTTCCCCCGCTATCCTTCATATAAAGATTTCGCCTTTTCAAAAACAAAGTTTATATTTTCCTCGAAGTAAAAATCATATTTTTACTTCACTATTCATATCAAAATATCCTCTTTTCACTTTTAAAAATATTATCTTTTCAATTTTAAAAATCTTATCTTTTCAATTTTAAAAATCTTTTCTTTTCTATTTTAAAAATCTTTTCTTTTCTATTTTAAAAATCTTTTCTTTTCTATTTTAAAATCTTTTCTTTTCTATTTTAAAAATCTTTAGCATAAAAAAAATCAATTTTTAAAATTATATTTTTATCTAAAAGACATGAAATAAAATAAAACAATAACAACAAAAACTTACAGCGTCTTCGGGGGGGGGGGTCTCTCTCTGAGTTCGCCGGAGGTGGCTAAAGGGGGGGAAAGGTCGATGTCGGCGGCAGGAGGAGGAGCAGGGTGGGGGTCTCGATTTCACGGCGGCGCAGGGGAAAAGGGGCGCGGGACTCGGTTTCACAGGCGAGGGGGGGCGTCGTCTTCGTCGCAGGCGAGGGGGAAGAGGGGGGGGTCTCTGATGAGGCGCGGTGGTCCTCCGATGGTGGCGGCGGTTTTTGCAGTCGCCTCTTTTTTTTTTCCTTATTTTCTGTTCTGAAATGAAAATTAGGGGGGGGCAGAGATAAAGGAAAGGGGATTTTTTATTTTATTTTATTATTATTTAATTCAACCTAAAGTTGACTTTTACATACGACCTCGAAACGAGGCCCACCGCCTGTCGTCCATAGCGTTTTTCCCCCATTCCGAACACAATGGGATGTGTACCGCAAGCTGATTCAATCGTTTCAATCAGTTTCCGTTTAATTTACATTTAAATCACTATATTGAATTTTAAACGTACATTTCAAATTACCGGGGTCACATACTAACTAGAAAAATTCCTGAAAAATATTTTCTAGCTTCGTATTGACGATACGGTCCTAACAAAACTAGTTTCGTCAAATTCTGAGACCGTTTGCAAAATGGCCAATTTCCAGTCGATTAAAATCAACTGAAAATGGTCAAACGCATTTTCCTTTGCCACGCTCACATATTGATTCGAAAAATTATGAAATTTGGAATCTAGCAATAACTTGACATCACGGACCCAACAGAACTGGTTTCGTCGAAATCCGAGGTCGTTTGCAAAATGTCCATTTTTAAGGGCCTGAATTCCATAGCGACTATTCAGAATTTTCAACTGGACATATCTTTTGATTCCCGCTATGAAATTTTGATTTCCCGGATTCGTTGGAAAGATATCATCAATTAGATCCTATGATTTTTGGTTTCACTAAAATCCGGATTGTTTTGCACCCGGTACATTCAATTGAAGTTTGAAATCGAATTATCGAACTACCGCGCCATTTTCAATTCTATTTATAATTATATATAAATATTTATATTCTAACGACGACGTATATAATATATACATCGAATTCTATTCAAACTAAATTTCTCGTCGTTTTTATTTAAAATAATCCATTTTGAATATTCAAAATTCGTTAAAATAGCCAAAATAAAAATTTTAAACTGGCCCAGATTTTCCGGGTTGTTACAATCTCCCCCACTTAAAACTTTTCGTCCCCGAAAAGGAACAAAGTTGAAAGTGGTTTGATCAATCAACTCTACGTTCGATCTGGCTTTCATTCTCCAACTCTTTAGTTTCTGAGAATTTTCAAATTCTTCAAAAATTTGGCTAACTCCCTAAATTTTCGAAAAATTTCTCCATAACCTCCCCTGCACCGGGAGCATCGGGGAATTTCAAATAGCTTCCCCGGTCCTTCAGATCTCAAAAAGAAAAAGAAAAAGCCAAGCGACTAGCCAATAGGCTCATAAAATCATCATCACCCAAACAAAACAGTAAGTTATGTAGTAAACATGTACCTATTTGTCGGGCAAACAAATTTTATTCTCTGCTCTAGCCTCCTTGCTATGACCTGTTCAATGTAAGTATATGTATATGCAAGCAAATGCGACCAAATTTCAATACAATTCATTATTCGATCAAATTAGGCATAATGGTTCAAAATTAGCAAACAATTAAACAAACAACACAAACATCAATAAATTAGTGGATTAGAGTTTCAAATTCATAATTTTGATACTCAGTCAAAAAAAAAAACAGATTTTTGATGCCAAATCACAACAATAAGCCCTATCTAATTTTGGTTCTCACACCAGTCAATAGGAAATATATAGAAAGCCCACTTTCGTCACTCGAACATAAATTCTAATGATGGAGCTCCATCATCAAAATCATCTTCGGGCGATTAGAGTGTAATTCTATATCTATCCAGTATATTAAAATTTCGAATACACGCGGATCAGACGTATACGCAAAATCTATATATACTGGATTGTCCACATCAATATAAATAAATAATCAAATACGAATAATTGATTTAAATTTTCAAAACAAGTTTTGTTTTCATTTTCAAAAATATACTCTTCACACTCGTTCTAGGATACTACTGATCCCATCTCTAACGAGTCATTCTAATTGGATATTACTAACCCAATATCTGATGAATTCTTTCATATGGTTCTAATGTGCCTTGTTCTCTGCTTTGTAAACCAAAGCTCTGATACCAAATGTGACGAAAAGGAATTTCGCTCGGTCCGAACCAGTCGCTAAACCGATCCAGGCCATTCGAAACGCCCTATCGTTTGAGAACACGAGGAACGCATACAGAAGAACATTTCATTGTATATTACAGCAATGCACCAGATTACAAGAATATACAGAGTATAAAAGAATATTACACAGAAATATCAGAGATTTAAATTACATTTAAATATATAGCAGCGGAAAATAATACAATACACAACTAGAAAGAGATATACGGATACGAAGCTTTCTGGATATCGTTCCAGCTGTAAACCAGGATCCTATGAATATTAATTTGCAAAACCAAAACTACTAGCTGCCCGTGTCAAAATAGGGGCACCCAGAGTTTAGGTTAAAACAATAAACTCCAGGTCAGTCATGTGACTGGTGTGAGAACTAAAACAGTTATTAATCTTTATTTTAAATCATTAGGTAAATCAAGGGACCACGCCGTATAACACGGAACGGGTTTCCTCCCAAGAATACCAGTGCATAAAACAAACAGCGCAATGCTAAATAAAGAAAAATGAGGCTATTATAAGACCCAGTTCCCATCACACAATGCAACGCAAGTCGGAGGATAGGGTTTTTACCTTATAATAGCCAAAAATGCTTGATACGTTTAAAACAAATCATTTGATACTACTGTAAGTGCATAGTGTATAAAACAACTTCAAATCATAAGTATCAATCATAGGCAGCATAAGTGCCCCATCCCACTATGTCGCCATACTAGGCTCTACAAATAAAACCGCAAAAGTCACGTATCTGGAAATTGGGTTTCCATCTATGAACCGAGGCAAAAGATAGTCCTCAACCGATTCGAGACAATTTAGCCCATGTCTCAGGCAAGCGCGCAGGCAAGCCTTGGATCGTCAGGGCCGGTCCACCGATGTGGATTATTATGCCTGAACACTACGTTTCCCCGCCCTTTGGGGCGTAAATGAGCCAACGAATGACTCCATCGGACCCGGATCGTCCGATCAAACCGAGGCGCCTCGCAACAGCAACAACCACATAAGTCAAACTCGTCAGGGCGTGTAAAACCACTGACGCCACTTTTTAGCTAGAAGGAAACGCATGCCCTCCCTGAGGTCCTCTCCCGTTTTTGGTTCATACCGGGTGTGAAACATGCGAGGTAAACGTTACACAAAGCTACGCCACAAAGGCCTTGCTTTGATCATCACCACAAGACTTTGCTTTTCAACAGAAGCCTCGATCAATTGCCACTTAGGCATGCCACACAGGAAATTCACTCCATGCGTTTGATATCCATCAATATATAACCCCTGAGCTCGTACGTCTCAGAGAAGGGCGTTAAGCAAGAGAATAAATTCTCCGCCGCCAAATAGATATATATTTAATAGAAATCAATCACACAGACTAAAATCCAATGTCAGACACACAGTCCATTCACAAGTCCGTTCTGGGTCTGAACGAAACCGGAGGCACCTAGTACCTCGCATATCCATCGATCTCCAAGTACGTCTGGACGATCCCTAACTGTTTCCATCTTCTTGGGTGTACAGCCCAATCAAGATCATCAGTAATCACCCAAACGACATGAAGACCTCCGGTCTTCGACCGTCGTCTTCATCTTTGACACCACGTCGAATCAGTTATTCAGAATGGGATAAACCCGGTCTTTCTGAATAACTCGCGTATATATTATAAAAGTGTTACACAAACACAACATACGCCTCATTCCAATTCAGAATATTCTTTTATTCAAATATTCCTATACTTTGGGAAAAAATCCCATTAATTTTATCCAAGATAAATTCTTTAAATTTATTCTTTAATCACCTTTGATTATCAATTCAAACTAGTCGGGATTAGCGAACCACACCGAAGTAATCATTTATTTTATTTTCCCAATCCCAATCTATTCATCCCATGAAGTAAAACTGGTAGTACTTCATATCTAACACCACAGTGTTATCGGTAATTCGATTACCATTTCACGTTCAAATCTAATTAAAGATTTAATTATCGCCTAGAGTAAAACTGGTGATACTCCATTCTCGATCATTTCAATCTAATTAAAGATTCATTAAAACTCCACTTAGTTTTAATCTTCAACTGGGTTAAAGAATCAGTGTCATTTAAAACACGGTTCACGATAAACCCAAAATCACATTCATTAATTATCGGGTTAAAGAACGAGTGTTATTTTAAAAACACTGTCCACGATAAACCCAAAAATCAATATCAATTCAATTCCAATTAAATATTATTTAATTGGTACACTTCATTAAATCTAAATAAAAAGATTTAATCTTTTCTCAACTGGGTTCAAGAACAGTGTTAGTGAATACACCATTCACGACAAACCTAAATCACATTCGATATTCAATACAAGGCTCTGAATAGAAAATATATCGGCTTATATTCAATATCGAATTCTACGACTAACAAATGTCGTATTGGAAATAACGATATAAATATATATCTTTCAAATTTCCCTAACAACACCTGTATAATCACGAATTCCAACATCGAAATATTCCGAAGACAATTTCGATTCAAATCCACTCCAATGCAATCATTGGAAATTTTGGTTATTTTCAAAACCATTTCAAATTCAATTTATTTATTTAAAAATAAATAGAATTTTAATTCTAGTTCAAAACTAGTTCATTTCGATAAAAATCTATTTTTATCTTTTCAAATATGGAGTTTTTCATCCCAATTCTTCACAAATCATTTCTTATGATTTTACACAAATTATTACTATTTTTAATAATTTTATCAAGGCCCGTACAGTCGATTTCGAACAACGGCCATCGAACTGCACTTACAGCGACCTTTTTCAAATTTGATTTGGACGTATCTCCAAATCCAACCGTTAGATTTCAAATTTCTAACATTCGTTAGAAAGCTCTTTTCGATACGAACCCAACGGTTCCGGTTTTAGGAGAATCCGACGGTCGGATCTCCCGTAATGTCCGTTTGAAATAAATGGTCGAAATCCACGAACTGCCGCGGCGCGGCGCGTTCTATTCAGGCCATTATATTATATATATAATATATATAATATATACTTCGTCGATTTCTATTTAAAACGAATTATATAAATAGTTTTAAATTCGTTTCAAAAGCAATTTCAACTTCCTTTTCAATTCAAATCAAATTTGAATTCTTCTTTATAAATTCGTTTTAAAATTCATTTCTATTCAATTCAAATTTCAATTCAATTTGAATTCATTTCAATTCGCTTTCAATTCAATTCGAATTCGTTTTCAATTCAATTCATTTCGAAATCGTTTTCAATTCAATTCATTTCGAAATCGTTTTCAATTCAATTCATTTCGAAATCGTTTTCAATTCAATTCATTTCGAAATCGTTTTCAATTCAATTCATTTCGAAATCGTTTTCAATTCAATTCATTTCGAAATCTTTTTCAATTCAATTCATTTCGAAATCGTTTTCAATTCAATTCATTTCGAAATCGTTTTCAATTCAATTCATTTCGAAATCGTTTTCAATTCAATTCATTTCGAAATCGTTTTCAATTCAATTCATTTCGAAATCTTTTTCAATTCAATTCATTTCGAAATCGTTTTCAATTCAATTCATTTCGAAATCGTTTTCAATTCAATTCATTTCGAAATCGTTTTCAATTCAATTCATTTCGAAATCGTTTTCAATTCAATTCATTTCGAAATCTTCGATTTCAAAATTACTTTTTATTATTCATTTTAAAATGAATAAAATCGATATAAATATCGTTCACGTCAAAATGGCGTCAATCTAATCAACACGGCTTCATATATTGATATTTTCAAATATTCCATTTCGAATATTTCTATTTCAACTATTTCTATTTTAAAACTGGAATGAGGCCCAATCAATTACCATATAAAGTTAATTATATGGATTTTCATACAACACATGTATAATAGCATTGAAAAATAATCAACCATCAACCAAAGTGCACTACACTGTATAAGCATCAAATATAGATATCTAACGCTTATAACAGCCTGTCAATCAATCGATCGACATATTTAATCAATCAGGATGAGTGAACTTCAAATTTCATCCCAACACCCGTGTGGGGTTTCAAACAATCCAACACAGATTTTATTTGTGCAGTTGGGCGATGTGTAAAATTTATCGACCCAATCAACGTCCTTCAAATAGGTGTACATAAACAAACCGTCCGGTCTGTAAATGAATATTTATTTATTTACATTCACGTTAAAAATTATATTTTTAACGACAAAACATTTATTTCAACATATGAATTTCTATTCAATTCATTTATTCTATAAAATGATATTTTTATTTTTCTAACACATTTTAGAAAATTTCGGCGGCATAACGGCACGATACTAGAAACGGGACAAGGTCTAGCCTTATCCCCGGTCTTGTGAAGGCCCACGCCATTCACACATCAATCAAAATCACCAAACAACCAAATTCAAATCACATCATATAACTAATCTATGCAACCAAACAAACAAGTCCATGGTCTGTGGACGATTGTGTCGGGTGCTACTAAGCACCGTCTGCATCCTAGTATATATATATATATAACTAGAAAAAGAAATTGAAAGGTGAGAAATTCTCACCAATAGCTATCCAAGCTCCACGACACTTCATCGATAGAAATCTTCGTCGTTTCGCCTTTTTGTCGCCTTCGTTGCTCGTATCCGCTACATATGTAAAAATCAAATTTTTACTTCGCTATTCAATATATAAAAATCATATTTTTATTTCGAAGTTTAATATATAAAAATCATATTTTTATTTCGAAGTTCAACATATAAAAATCCTATTTTTATTTCGAAGTTCAACATATAAAAATCCTATTTTTATTTCGAAGTTCAACATATAAAAATCCTATTTTTATTTCGAAGTTCAACATATAAAAATCCTATTTTTATTTCGAAGTTCAATATATAAAAATCCTATTTTTATTTCGAAGTTCAACATATAAAAATCCTATTTTTATTTCGAAGTTCAACATATAAAAATCCTATTTTTATTTCGCTACTATATAGATAAAAATTATAATTTCACACCGATGTTCATATAGTAAAGATTATATTTTTCCCCCGCTATCCTTCATATAAAGATTTCGCCTTTTCAAAAACAAAGTTTATATTTTCCTCGAAGTAAAAATCATATTTTTACTTCACTATTCATATCAAAATATCCTCTTTTCACTTTTAAAAATATTATCTTTTCAATTTTAAAAATCTTATCTTTTCAATTTTAAAAATCTTTTCTTTTCTATTTTAAAAATCTTTTCTTTTCTATTTTAAAAATCTTTTCTTTTCTATTTTAAAAATCTTTTCTTTTCTATTTTAAAAATCTTTAGCATAAAAAAATCAATTTTTAAAATTATATTTTTATCTAAAAGACATGAAATAAAATAAAACAATAACAACAAAAACTTACAGCGTCTTCGGGGGGGGGGGGGGGGGTCTCTCTCTGAGTTCGCCGGAGGTGGCTAAAGGGGGGGGGGAAAGGTCGATGTCGGCGGCAGGAGGAGGAGCAGGGTGGGGGTCTCGATTTCACGGCGGCGCAGGGGAAAAGGGGCGCGGGGCTCGGTGTCACAGGCGAGGGGGGGTGCGTCGTCTTCGTCGCAGGCGAGGGGGAAGAGGCGGGGGGGTCTCTGATGAGGCGCGGTGGTCCTCCGATGGTGGCGGCGGTTTTCGCAGTCGCCTCTTTTTTTTTTTCCTTATTTTCTGTTCTGAAATGAAAATTAGGGGGGGGGGCCAGAGATAAAGGAAAGGGGATTTTTTTTTATTATTATTTAATTCAACCTAAAGTTGACTTTTACATACGACCTCGAAACGAGGCCCACCGCCTGTCGTCCATAGCGTTTTACCCCCATTCCGAACACAATGGGATGTGTACCGCAAGCTGATTCAATCGTTTCAATCAGTTTCCGTTTAATTTACATTTAAATCACTATATTGAATTTTAAACGTACATTTCAAATTACCGGGGTCACATACTAACTAGAAAAATTCTTGAAAAATATTTTCTAGCTTCGTACTGACGATACGGTCCTAACAAAACTAGTTTCGTCAAATTCTGAGACCGTTTGCAAAATGGCCAATTTCCAGTCGATTAAAATCAACTGAAAATGGTCAAACGCATTTTCCTTTGCCACGCTCACATATTGATTCGAAAAATTATGAAATTTGGAATCTAGCAATAACTTGACATCACGGACCCAACAGAACTGGTTTCGTCGAAATCCGAGGTCGTTTGCAAAATGTCCATTTTTAAGGGCCTGAATTCCATAGCGACTATTCAGAATTTTCAACTGGACATATCTTTTGATTCCCGCTATGAAATTTTGATTTCCCGGATTCGTTGGAAAGATATCATCAATTAGATCCTATGATTTTTGGTTTCACTAAAATCCGGATTGTTTTGCACCCGGTACATTCAATTGAAGTTTGAAATCGAATTATCGAACTACCGCGCCATTTTCAATTCTATTTATAATTATATATAAATATTTATATTCTAACGACGACGTATATAATATATACGTCGAATTCTATTCAAACTAAATTTCTCGTCGTTTTTATTTAAAATAATCCATTTTAAATATTCAAAATTCGTTAAAATAGCCAAAATAAAAATTTTAAACTGGCCCAGATTTTCCGGGTTGTTACATAATTCCTGTATACAATTTCTGCATATATATATATTCTAAATAAAGATGTTAGTATATATTTTATAATCAATTATAATTGAAATAAGGTTGTTGTCACCAAAACTTCATTCTCCAACAGTCTCCCCTTTTTTGATGATGACAACCTTAGTTTATAAAATATCATACCTGTATATACCTGTTTGATGATGATTTTCTTATACTCCCCCTGTTTATAAGAATTCTATAAAATTATGCCTATATTTTATAATTTCTCCCCCTTTGGCATTATCAAAAAGAAAGATAAAAGATACTCCTCCTAAATCTAAACAACTGTAGAAACTAAGTAATATTCTAAAAAATGCTCCCCTAAATTGTATAATTCCCTAATTATGACATAAAATACTCCCCCTTAATTTATTAACTATTTCTAAGTAGAATACCCTCTTAATCAATTAAACTAAGGAGAATAATACTTAATATGATGACTAAATACACACCAATCCAAGTATTATTACATATGTTTGTCAAATTCATATACAAACAAATCCAAACTAAACCATACCATATTTCTTAATATGTACAAGTTTCAAACAATATAATCTAATTCACACCACACAATATGAAAACAAATCAATCAAATCGTACCAAACAACTTAACATCTCTTGGAACTTCAACTCATTCATCTTGTCTAGTAATTGGGTTCTTTTGGATGTCCTTCCACTCTTCTTCAACGTTATGCGATATTTGGTTGTTTTCATTTCTGAAATGATAAGAGATATCCCAACAAATCACATCAAAGTGTTTTTCTTGATATTCTACCATTCTCATTTGAGTTAACTCTAGTTTGTGCTGATTACGTGATACTATGGAGAGAGTTTTCTTGAAAGAATTCAAAGAATTGTCAAGATTTTCACTTATATTATGAATAGGATTTGCCATTTATTTGGTGGAAAATGATTAAGGAAGGAGCAATGGAATAATTAAGTTTTCTGGAAGAAACTTACTTAAATAGGTTTTGGAATTCATGGATTTTGAAAGGACATGAGTAGTTATTTAATTTTAAATTTTGAAAAAGTTTGATATTTTTTTCTGTTATATGTCGACATACAGGTTTGGTTATGTCGACATAATATTATGTGAATTTTAAAATTTTGAAATCTTTTGAACTCTTGTAATATATTTTATGATTTTTCAGAAACACAAAGATGATAAAAACATAAATAAAACTCCATTCATTCCACACTAAAAATCAAATACATCCAACTAAACAAGACACGCTTAAATACGAGATTCGAAAGCAAATGCAAAGAAATATATAAAGACAGATTAAACTAGATGGCCTAGTTTTCGGATGATGATGAGGAAGATGAAATTCCAAGTTTTCTTCCTATCTTGACCATGAATTTGGATATTTTGGGAAGCCTCTTGTTAAGCTTCTTTTGATTTTTTACGATTTTCACTTGATTTTGAACAATCGTGTCTTTGAGATTATGCTTTGAGGTTGGATACTCAATGTTTTCCATAGAAGTTTTTTCTTCTTCTTCGACTTCCATTGGGTCTTATTCTTGTTGCAATCGAGCTCGTTTGGCCTCGTATGTCTCATAAGGTTTGAAAGTGAGAGGAATTTGCATGAGATGAATGTTTGATGCGTCAAACACTTTTCTAGGGACAAATTCTTCTCCATTGAGATCAACTCCGAAGTATTTGAAAATGTGAGTGAGATAAACACCATAGTAGAGAGTGTTTTATCTAGTAGACACATTTATGGGCTTAAATTCATTAAGAATCATTTCGGCCCAATTGATGTTATATCCACCTATTATGGCAAAGAGAGCCTTTTGGACTTTAAGATTGGATTGTTGAAATATCCATAACGAGAAGTGATGGTATGTTGAAGGAGAAGGTTAACAATTCTTGTTTTTGGATGAAAGAAACAATTTTTGAAATCCATTGGAACATCATCGCCGAAGATGACGTGATATATTTCCCTATCGGTTTCATCGATAGTGAAAGTTGAGAAATTCGTGCCCTCGCTTCTACAATTTAGATTTTCGCCTAAAAGATCGGCATAGAGAACAATTTGAGTTCCGTTGACACTGCTCCAAATTTGATTTTCGTTGCCTTGATAAAATCCGCGGTTGAGATTTGTGTAGACCATCTGTAACACCCCGAATTTTCCGGTAACTGTAAGATGAACAAATTAAAGTATAATTAATTTCAAATCAAAGAATTAAGGGAAACGGGATACGCCATTTCGTTCGTCTCGGAATTCTGCTTGAGGTAGAGTCCGAGTTTGTGTAAAACGGACTCCGTATGAGGGAGATATGACCTCCGGAAGTTTCAGAATTCAGTTTAAAATTCAAACAGGCAGAAATAGTTCGGAAAAACGAATTCAAATTCAAAATCAGACCCAGATTGGGCTGGGCGGGAATTTTCCCGCCCAAGGCCCAGGTCGACTGGGCAGTCAACCTGCCTGTCGACTGGGTAGTCGACCTGGCCCCTGAGCCAGGTCGAACCCAGCCCCTCTTGGCTGGCCTGGTCTGTGTTTGGCCGAATTTCTGGGCTTGATCTTATCACTGGGGCTTATGTGTCAACTCTTGATTGGTTTCTCTTTAAAACGAACGGCTTATATTAATCTAGGCTCCATCGACGGCTCTAATCAATTCACAAACTCTATAAAAAGGACCTAAGACTCCACCTAATTCACACAAATAAAAATGAGTATGGAGTTGTCATGCTGCTGAAGAAAGACTAGGAATAGCCGTCAAGTCGAGAGACGATTAGGAGTTGATTCAAAAGCTTAAAGCCACGACAATTAAATCAAAACAACGCCTACAACAAAGGATAGCATCACCAAATTCGGAATTCAGAATCCTGAATACAAGATTCGTCATACGTTGTAAGTAGAGTGCTATTCCGATATGAATGAATAATTGAGACTTGATCTGTGTAGAATAAGAAATGGGATTGTACTTTAATTATAATAATGTTAATTCATAATTGTATGTTGCTATGATTTGCTATGAATGGATTTGGGATGTGGTAGTGTAATTAACATGATATTGGATCTATTGAATAGTTGCGATACAAGTATATAACTCATGTTGGAAATTTGATACGTTGTGGTTAATGAGAAGTTATATATATATGTCGTTGCAATCAAGTTAAGACTTATGCAAGTATATGATTCACTATTATGCCAACATGATTTTTAGATCCTTCTATGTATATTTTTATGATCATTTTTAGTGTAGTTGGATCCAATTGGGTATTATGATTCATATGAATTTATGTTGGAATAGGCATCATGATTCAAGTGAAAAACCATACTTTTGTATTAGTGACAAAAGTAAGCATCTTTGTGAACTTGTGTTGACTTTATGAACATGGCTAGTTTATGTTTAACTTTATGCCCAAACGAAATATGTTGTAGGCTTAGGTTGTTGTTAAAAAGCATATGATGATATATGTGGCACATAATTAAGTTAGATTCATACTTTAAATAAAATTTTACATGATTAGATTAAAATCATGATTCATGTTTAGGTATGTTTTAAGCCAAGATTATATGCTATTACAATGCAAGTTCACAAGTGCCTAATTTATGTTAATTAGATCGCTATGTTGCAAGTTCATGCGTTTACACACCCCTTTTTGATGTTACTTAGAATATATTTACATCATGTTCTAAGCCTCCCCTTTTTATGTGGCTAAGTTAGGCTAAAATGTTGAAGCCCAACATATGTTATATTATTACGTACAAACGGGGGAATACGTTGGGGTTAATTAAAGTATATGTGTTGGCATGCTTGGCATATGCCAATGATTCATGATAGTTTAAATGGTATAAATTATTATACCCAAGAATAATGAATTCGAATAATGGGTCGCAAATATTTACATATAAAATAAAAAGAGACAAAATATGTAAACTTAGAAAATACGACATGCTTAACCCGAGGTTGGATTGCATTGTGACATAAACCTGCCTGGACCTGCCCGGCTATCCAGTAGTCACAACAGTACCTATCCAATGTGGTTGGTTAAGCATTGAGCCCCATAAAGACCCGAGGTTAGACTGAGTTGTGATGTAAGACTGCCCGGACCCAACCGGCAACAGGCAGTCACAACAATACCTGTCTAATGTGAGTGGTTGAAGCTTTAATAAGACAATTAAGGCTAAGTCAGGATTGATAGGATTATGTAAATTGAATTAATACTTAATCAAATACAACATGCTAAACTATATAGACTGATTGGGGGTTAGGTTTACAGAACACTTAACCAACTTAGCATGTTGGCTAGAAATAGAAAACCTAGTAGCGGGGGACCCTTTTCAGTAGTAACTCTACAAGGTGTATCCGGATACCCTGAACTAGGTAGGGTGGGGCACGATTACTGGGCTGACTGTAAGAGGTCAAATCGACGGCGGTGGTGCAGCAGTGTAGGTTCTAACGGGGTGCGGGCGTGAACACACTCCGGCGCAGAAAAATTAGGCACTGGGCACCAGTAGTATAACTGTGCATTCTAGAACAGTGTCGGCCCACCACCATGGGACTTGATACACCCCATGGTGGGACCAGCATAGGTAGCTACAACATCGGGGGCCGTAAGACACATGTAACTTTGCGAGTAGGAGCCGATCATTAAAAAGGATCACTTCACCCTGATTGTGGGGCCACCCGTTGGGAACTAGTTTATAGGGGGTGCAGAGATTAATATGGGGTACGATGGTGTATTCGACTCTAGACAACTTAACTTAGTTTACGGTGCTTTCCCATTTCCAGTTTGTACTTATCATGCTCTTTTTCTTATTCATAGACTGAACAGTCCTAGAATTACTCAGGCTTTATGTCTGACTCTACTTTTCTTTCGTCTTCTTTTCTTTCGTTCCCCCCCCCCTCAGGTCCACAGGGAGGGAATATCGCAGCTTGACCAGTTTCACATCCAGCTTGAAGAGAGAGAATGTATTGCTTGGATCTCTTTCGTTTTGGACTATGGCTTTGGATAGCAATTATGGGAAATTATGCAGTTTACTTATGTTTTTATGCTTCTTTAAGTTATGAAATCAAGGCAGTTATGGAAATGTAATGTTTTTGGAAGTATTGTAAGACAATTATGGTATGGTTTGTGTAACACGTATTTTGATGAAATAAAAGTTGCTGTTGTTTCCGCTATTTAAAAATATGTGTATTTATATCTGTCTTGTGTATCTGTGACTTATTCTTATAAACCTCCACCAAAATTAGGGCATTCCCTTTGTGAGTGACCCTAACAGAGGTGGGGTGTTTCACTTGGTATCAGAGCATAGGTTAACTAGATCAGATAAAAGGTTTTGAAAATTTATTTTCCAAAGAAAATTTAAAGAAGCATTTTTAAAGATAAAATGTTATTTTATTTTAAAAAGGCATAGTCCCCCAAAGCCATAGGTACTATCTTTTATCCTTCGTTTTGAATCTATCCTTTTTGTTTCAGCATGTCCGAAGAACTTAACTTGCCAGAGGGTGTACCAATACCTGGTTGGTTCAGATGATTCTTAGAAGCAAGGGCCAATCAGCCAGGTCCAGCTATTCCTCCTCCCCCAGCTGCAGAAAATCATCCTCCTCCCCCAGCTGCAGCAGCACCTCCTCCTCCACCTCCTCCGCATGGTAAGGCTTTTGCTAAGATCATGTAAAGATTTCAAAACTATGGGAGGGAAGGACTTTCATGGAACCGAGTCCTTCGTGGCAGCCAGGAACTGGCTGAAAGAAACCGAGGACTTATTCGTCATCTTTGATGTAGAAGACAGGCAGAAGGTACAACTAGCAGTATGGCTACTTAAAGGCGAGGCTTCCTACTGGTGGGAAGTTACCAATGCAGAAAGACCAGTGGAAACATGGGAGGACTTTAGGGCGAGGTTTGAGGCTAAATTTTTCTCAGAAGCTGAAAGGATCCTTCAATTGGAAAAATTCTTATTTCTTAAGCAAGGGAATATGACAGTCAAAGAGTACGTTAACCAGTTCGATCAGCTGGCTAGGTTCGGACTGGACCTGGTCAGCACTCCGCACAACAAGGCTCTCCGCTTTGTCAAAGGATTGAATGAGCCATTACACAGCTTGGCCATGACCCATATACCTATGGGAGCTACGTATGAAAGGTTGGTGCAGATGGCATTGCTGAACAAAGAGGATAAGGGCAAGAAGGAGACAAAGGCAGAAGGCTCTCAAGGGAAGAAAGAAGGTTTACAGCCTAAGAAGACAGACTTTAAGAAGGGTGGGAAAGACAACAAGTCCCAAGAGAAGAGGAAGTGTAGTTTCTGTGGCAAAGTGGGGCACTTAGTGAAAGACTGCCGGAAGAAGAAGGCCAAGTTGAATGGTGGGTGCTTTTCTTGCGGTAAGACAGGCCACATGGCTAAGGATTGCCCAAAGAAGCGAGGGCAGGGCAGAAGGCTGGATCCACCTCAGGGGCACAGGTTCATGTGCTAGAAGCACCGCCTCTGCAACAGTGAGGTATAAATACTTCTGTATAAAGTGTAGTTTATCTTTATGATCACCCAGTTCGCACTTTATTTGATTCTGGCGCATCACACTCCTTTAATCCATCTGCTTTAGTAGAATCTCTGCACCTAGAAACTAGTATGGTAGAGGACCCCTTAATTGTTTCAAATCCAATCGGGGGACCAGCTCATTTGTCTATGATCTGTGTGGGATTGAAAATTTCTATTCTAAGCGTAGAATTTAGATGTAGTGCCTTTGTTTTGGGCTTCTCGGGATATGGTTTGATTTTGGGCATGGATTGGCTATCCAGTAATGGTGCCATCCTTGATTGTGAGAAAAGGGTGGTAAGGCTTCTGACCCAACTCAGTAACACTCTGGAAATTACTGTAATCCCTCGTATGCGGTTATGCTTAGTTATCTTGAATCGCTAGATGCTTCTGTTGAGAGTTTGCAATCGGTTAGAGTGGTCCGTGAATATCCGGATGTCTTCGAAGAGGTGAAGGGCTTACCTCTGAAGCGGGAGATAGACTTCCGCATATATCTTGTAGATAATGCAAAGCCCGTTGCCTTGCCCGTTAGACACATGGCTCCACGGGAAAGGAAAGAGCTCAGTAAACAGGTTAAAGAGCTTCTAGAGAAGGGGTTCATTAGAAGGAGCATTTTAGAATGCGGCGCTCCAGTGGTGTTCGCCACAAAGGCGGATGGTTCACTCCGTCTATGTGTTGACTATAGGGAGCTCAACAAGCTAACGAAAAAGAATAGGCACCCTCTCCCCAGAATTGACGATCTGTTTGATCAGCTTGTAGGAGCGTCAGTTTTCTCCCAACTCGATTTGGCGACTGGATTTCATCAGCTAAGGGTGGCTGAAGATAGCATCGATAAGACAGCATTAAGAACCCTAGACAGCTTCTTTGAATGGCTTGTCATGCCTTTCGGCTTGACAAACGCACCCGCTTACTTCGTGGACCTGATGAGTAGGGTGTTCAGAGAATTCCTCAACAAGTTCGTGGTAGTCTTCGTAGACGATATCTTGATCTTCTCAAAGAGTGAAGAAGAACATGCTCAGCACCTAAGGGCAATCATGGAGACTCTGCGAGTCCATCAGCTAAAAGCCAAATTCTCCAAATGCCACTTTTGGAGAGAGGAAGTAAGGTTTCTTGGGAATGTAGTATCCAAAGAAGGGTTAGCTGTGGACCCTGCTAAGGTGGTAGCGGTACAGGATTGGAAGACACCTAGGAACGCAACAGAAGTCCGAACCTTTCTCGGGCTAGCAGGCTTCTATCGGAAATTCATCAGAGACTTCGCAAAAATATCAGCTCCACTTACTAGGTTAACAAAGAAGAACCTAGCGTTTTCTTGGGATTTGGATTGCGAGTTTGCTTTCCAACGACTAAAAAGGGCTCTTACAACAGCCCCAGTTCTGACGTTGCCAGATGGAAGCAAAATGTTTACGGTATACATGGATGCTTACGGCACAGGACTAGGGGCTGTCTTAATGCAAGAAGGAAGGGTAGTAGCTTATGGCGGGAGACAGTTGAAAGTGCACGAAAAGAACTACCCAACCCATGATCTCGAGTTGGCCGCCATCGTCTTTGCGCTTAAGTCTTGGCGCCACTATCTCCTAGGTGAGAAATTCAAACTGTATACTGACCATAAATCTTTGAAGTATCTCTTCTCGCAGAAGGACCTTAACTTGAGGCAATAAAGGTGGATGGAGTTTCTTGCCTCGTACGATTTCGAGATCTCCTACACTCCGGGCAAAGGTAACGTAGTCGCAGTTGCTTTGAGCAGAAAGAAGCTAACATTAAGCCTGCTGTTTGTTGAAAGGCAAAGCCTAGAGTTTATAGCTAGCTTTGACTTTAGGCCCTCCTCTGATTTTGTACCCGGTTTGTTAGCATCTCTTGAAGTGCGCCCTACTCTTCTGGACTCAATGGGGACAGCACAACGCGAAGACCCTCAGCTTGTGGAGACGATTGATAGGCTAATTAGGGGTGAGACTTCAAGTCACCTCAGTAGATACTCCATCGAAAATAAGGGTTGGCTAAGGCGAGACGGAAGACTGTGCGTCCCTCAGACAAGAGATTTAGTAAAGACGGTTCTCGAGGAAGCACATCACTCCAAGATGACGATACATCCAGGCGGAGATAAAATGTACAAGGACACAAAGAGAACCTTCTTTTGGAGCGGCATGAAGAAGGACGTAGCAGATTTGGTTTCTAAGTGTATGATTTGCCAATAGATTAAGGCGGAACAGAAGAAACCTGGCGGTCTGCTCCATCCCCTAGAGGTCCCACAGTGGAAGTGGGATAGCTTTTCAATGGACTTCGTTGATCGGCTGCCTAGGTCTAGAAGAGGCAATACTAGCATTTGGGTAATAGTGGATAAGCTTTCTAAAAGCGCCCACTTTTTACCTGTCAAGAGTAGAAGGACTGCCTCATCTCTAGCATCTCTTTATCTCAAGGAAATTGTTCGACTCCATGGAATACCATCCAACATTGTTAGCGACCGAGACCCTATCTTCACAAGTGAGTTTTGGTGGAGCCTGCAAGAAGCGGTAGGCACACAGTTATGCTTGAGTACAGCCTATCACCCCCAAACCGATGGCCAGACAAAAAGAGTGAATAGAGTTTTGGAGGACCTTTTAAGACTGTGCGTCCTTGACTTCGGAGGGACGTAGGAAGACCATCTTCCTTTGGTGGAATTTGCCTACAACAACAGCAACCAAGCCACCATCGGAATGGCGCCCTTCGAAGATTTATATGGAAGACCGTGTCGATCGCCCACTTGTTGGTGGGAGTCTACTGACAAGCTCATACTTGGACTAGATATGATCTGAGAGACTTCAGAGAAAGTAGACTTAATATGGAGAAGAATGAAGACAGCCCAAGACAGACAAAAATCCTACGCAGACAAGAGGAGGACCGACCTTGAATTTGAGGTTGGGGACAGGGTTTTCCTTAAGGTATCTCCTTTAAGGAATGTCGTTCGTTTTGGAACCACAGGGAAGCTAGCACCAAGGTTCGTAGGGCCATTTCCTATTATCGAGAAAATTAGGAAAATGTCTTATAGATAAGAACTATTTGAAAAAACTGGCTGGAGTTCACAACGTCTTTCATGTTTCGCACCTCCGGAAATGTCTACATGAATCTACTGAAATAGTAGAGCCAAACATCCTTGAAGAAGCTGAAGTGGAACGCGAAGCAACCATGAGGAAAGTTCCAACCAGCATATTAGGAACAGAAGTGAAAAAGCTACGCAACCGCGAAGTCAAGCTCGTCAAAGTTCAGTGGAGCAACGCCGAGGAAGACGCGACTTGGGAAACTGAGGCGAGAATACGCGCAGCCAAACCTTTTCTTTTTTACGGTACATCTTTGATCTCTCTTTTTCCTTAAGTTATGCTTTATCTATCTTTTAGGGTATATCTCCTCGACCTTATCTTTTAGGTAGAAACCCTTTGGATGAAAACATGTAATTGAAATATGTTATGGATGATGGTTGCAAGTGGTTGCAAGTGATTGCTAGTGGTTGCTCGTGGTTGCATATACACACACAATCTAGGTTTTAAATTGGCTCAGTCACTTCATATTGCATATGCATATATGTGTTTACATTCTTATATGGTTGAAGTTTAAGGTGTTGTCATATGGATGTTGCATTTATATGAATGATTGTGCACTCATGTAGAATCATGAATAGGAAGGTTTGCATACATAATGGATTCATGACACTTACATAATTTGCATTAAGGAGGTCAACTGAATCAGTAGACCGACTGATCTTGCATTAGATAAGTACATGTACACACACTTTGCATATGATCATGAAGCATTAGAAATCTTTTAAGGACAATGGACACTCGTGTTTGATGGATGAGTAGATGGACGTTTGGATGTTAGGATATACATTCTCCTAGACTTGAAGATTTCGGGAACGAAATCCTTTAAGGAGGGGAGAATGTAACACCCCGAATTTTCCGGTAACTGTAAGATGAACAAATTAAAGTATAATTAATTTCAAATCAAAGAATTAAGGGAAACGGGATAAGCCATTTCGTTCGTCTCGGAATTCTGCTTGAGATAGAGTCCGAGTTTGTGTAAAACGGACTCCGTATGAGGGAGATATGACCTCCGGAAGTTTCAGAATTCAGTTTAAAATTCAAACAGGCAGAAACAGTTCAGAAAAACAAATTCAAATTCAAAATCGGACCCAGATTGGGCTGGGCTAGAATTTTCCCGCCCAAGGCCCGGGTCGACTGGGCAGTCGACCTGCGTGTCGACTGGGTAGTCGACCTGGCCCCTGAGCCAGGTCGAACCCAGCCCCTCCTGGCTGGCCTGGTCTGTGTTTGGCCGAATTTCTGGGCTTGATCTTGTCACTAGGGCTTATGTGTCAACTCTTGATTGGTTTCTCTTTAAAACGAATGGCTTATATTAATCTAGGCTCCATCGACGGCTCTAATCAATTCACAAACTCTATAAAAAGGACCTAAGACTCCACCTAATTCACACAAATAAAAATGAGTATGGAGCTGTCATGCTGCTGAAGAAAGACTAGGAATAGCTGTCAAGTCGAGAGACGATTAGGAGTTGATTCAAAAGCTTAAAGCCACGACAATTAAATCAAAACAACGCCTACAACAAAGGATAACATCACCAAATTCAGAATTCAGAATCCTGAATACAAAATTCGTCATATGTTGTAAGTAGAATGCTATTCCGATATGAATGAATAATTGAGACTTGATCTGTGTAGAATAAGAAATGGGATTGTACTTTAATTATAATAATGTTAATTCATAATTGTATGTTGCTATGATTTGCTATGAATGGATTTGGGATGTGGTAGTGTAATTAACATGATATTGGATCTATTGAATAGTTGCGATACAAGTATATTACTCATGTTGGAAATTTGATATGTTGTGGTTAATGAGAAGTTATATATATATTTCGTTGCAATCAAGTTAAGACTTATGCAAGTATATGATTCACTATTATGCCAACATGATTTTTAGATCCTTCTATGTATATTTTTATGATCATTTTTAGTGTAGTTGGATCCAATTGGGTATTATGATTCATATGAATTTATGTTGGAATAGGCATCATGATTCAAGTGAAAAACCATACTTTTGTATTAGTGACAAAAGTAAGCATCTTTGTGAACTTGTGTTGACTTTATGAACATGGCTAGTTTATGTTTAACTTTATGCCCAAACAAAATATGTTGTAGGCTTAGGTTGTTGTTAAAAAGCATATGATGATATATGTGGCACATAATTAAGTTAGATTCATACTTTAAATAAAATTTTACATGATTAGATTAAAATCATGATTCATGTTTAGGTATGTTTTAAGCCAAGATTATATGCTATTACAATGCAAGTTCACAAGTGCCTAATTTATGTTAATTAGATCGCTATGTTGCAAGTTCATGCGTTTACACACCCCTTTTTGATGTTACTTAGAATATATTTACATCATGTTCTAAGCCTCCCCTTTTTATGTGGCTAAGTTGGGCTAAAATGTTGAAGCCCAAATATGTTATATTATTACGTACAAACGGGGGAATACGTTGGGGTTAATTAAAGTATATGTGTTGGCATGCTTGGCATATGCCAATGATTCATGATAGTTTAAATGGTATAAATTATTATACCCAAGAATAATGAATTCGAATAATGGGACGAAAATATTTACATATAAAATAAAAAGAGACAAAATATGTAAACTTAGAAAATACGACATGCTTAACCCGAGGTTGGATTGCGTTGTGACATAAACCTGCCCGGACCTGCCCGGCTGTCCAGTAGTCACAACAGTACCTATCCAATGTGGTTGGTTAAGCATTCAGCCCCATAAAGACCCGAGGTTAGACTGAGTTGTGACGTAAGACTGCCCGGACCCAACCGGCAACAGGCAGTCACAACAATACCTGTCTAATGTGAGTGGTTGGAGCTTTAATAAGACAATTAAGGCTAAGTCAGGATTGATAGGATTAAGTAAATTGAATTAATACTTAATCAAATACAACATGCTAAACTATACAGACTGATTGGGGTTAGGTTTACAGAACATTTAACCAACTTAGCATGTTGGCTAGAAATAGAAAACCTAGTAGCAGGGGACCCTTTTCAGCAGTAACCCTACAAGGTGTATCAGGATACCCTGAACTTGGCAGGGTGGGGCAAGATTACTGGGCTGACTATAAGAGGTCAAATCGACGGCGGTGGTGCAGCAGTGTAGGTTCTAATGGGGTGTGGGCGTGCACACACTCCGGCGCAGAAAAATTAGGCACTGGGCACCAGTAGTATACCTGTGCATTCTAGAACTGTGTCAGGCCACCATCATGGGACTTGATACACCCCATGGTGGGACCAGCATAGGTAGCTACAACATTGGGAGCCGTAAGACACATGTAACTATGCGAGTAGGAGCCGATCATTAAAAAGGATCACTTCACCCTAATTGTGGGGCCACCAGTTGGGAACTAGTTTATAAGGGGTGCAGAGATTAATATGGGGTACGATAGTGTATTCGACTCTAGACAACTTAACTTAGTTTACAGTGCTTTCCCATTTCCAGTTTGTACTTATCATGCTCTTTTTGTTATTCATAGACTGAACAGTCCTAGACTTACTCAGGCTTTATGTCTGACTCAACTTTTCTTTTGTCTTCTTTTCTTTCATTCCCCCCACCCCCCTCCAGGTCCACAGGGAGGGAATACCGCAGCTTGACCAGTTTCACATCCAGCTTGAAGGGAGAGAATGTATTGCTTGGATCTCTTTCGTTTTGGACTATGGCTTTGGATAGCAATTATGGGGACTTATGCAGTTTACTTATGTTTTTATGCTTCTTTAAGTTATGAAATCAAGACAATTATGGAAATAATGTTTTTGGAAGTATTGTAAGATAATTATGGTATGGTTTGTGTAACACGTATTTTGATGAAATAAAAGTCGCTGTTGTTTCCGCTGTTTAAAAATATGTGTATTTATACCTGTCTTGTGTATCTGTGACTTATACTTATAAACCTCCACCAAAATTATGGCATTCCCTTTGTGAGTGACCCTAACGGAGGTGGGGTGTTTCACCATCTTCACGAGTTTGGGATAACATACTTCGTCATTTTCACGAGAACCAATTAGACTCAAGACTTCGTTGTGTTGAAAAAGGGATGTGAGATCGTAAGATGGAAAGTCGCTAAAGATGGCAAAAGCACCCGTGTTAACTTTAACATTTGCTAAATAGTTACCATAGGTTTTAATGGCCTCTTTGTCATTGTAAAAATAATCTTTTATAGTTTTAGTTATCTTCAATTTCTGAGATGAACTTGAGGAAGCTATTGATATGATAGTTTTGAGGAGGATAGATATGAAGAAAATTGTTTTGAGTTGTGAATGAGAGGTAGAAAGGATGGATATATATATATATATATATATATATATATATATATATATATATATATATGTATATGTATGTGTGTATATATATAGAAAATGAATAGATATAAATTGAATGAATACGAATTGAATAGGCACAACTTTTCAGATTGAAAGACACCTTTTCAGACATTGGGAGTTGGTGAAAAGATTAGAAGGTAGTTTGAAAGTTTGAACTTTTGAAATTCAAAATTTTAAATTTCAAAACTGCTATATATGCCGACATGTATATTTCTGTATGTCGACATACAGTGCATATTTCAAAAAGAATTTTGGACTTTCAAGCTTTGAAATAAATTATCGAATTATATTTCAGGTTTAACGATTTCCTGAAATGCTTCTAATCCTAATGATCATACAAACAATTTTATTTTATTAATTTATTGGTTATTTAATACTATATTATTATTTTGGATTTCAAAACTCAAATTTTAAATTTGAGTTTCAAATTTCAAATAGCTTATTAATTTTTAAATTCAAACTAAAGCAAACAAACAAAGCAACCATTTAACCAAATAAAATTAAAATGTAATTAATGCGTACCCGGTTTTTTGATCCTTTTCTTCATGATTTTTTGAACTCGGAATTGCTCTAAAGCATGTATTTGTGTTTCCGGTTTCTAGTTCTTCATCACTTGATGACGAATCCAAATCATATAACGTTGCTACATATGCTTTCTTTCTTTTCTTTGATGAATTTGAGTTATCCGGTTATTGAGTAGATTTGTCTGGATATGGACACATTCTCTTTATATGACCTGATTTATTGTAGCTAAAACATCATCCATCATTTAATTTTGCTTGATTATAACCCTTCCTTCTATAATTTAGAAATATCCTAAAATAATTTGTATGAGTGTTGTTTCCTTATCATCTTCACTACTTGAGTCAGAATCATTTGTTGTTGCTTTAAGTGCAATAGACTTCTTTTCAGCTGATCTATTTTCTTTTCTTTTCTGTAATTGAACTTCATATGACATTAAATTCCCAATTAACTCTTCAATCTTCATTTCATTGACATCATGCTTCTTCTATAGCCAGAGTCTTCTGATCCCATTTTTGAGTTATTGAATTTAATATTTTTCTTACTTGATCTACTTCAGAATAAGTTTTTCCAAGTGCTGTTAGTGAATGCATTATCTCTTGAAATCTTCAATACATATCGAAAATAGACTCATTCTCGTTCATTTTGAATAACTCAAATTGTTGACTAGCATTTCTATCTTAGTCTTCTTAACTTTACTAGTTCCTTCATGAGTAACTTGTAAAGTTCTCCAGATTTCATAAGCAGTTCTACATACTGATACTCTATTAAACTCATTTTTATCTAATGAAAAAAATAACATATTCATGGCTTTGGAATTGCTCTATGTAGCAGCCTTTTGTTCATTTGTCCATTGTGTAAATGCAGTTGTGGGTTCAACATAATTATTTTGTGTACTATTCCATGTGTGTAATCCTACAGATTATAAATAAATTTTCATCCTACAAGCCCAATATGAATAACTACTACCATTAAACAGTGGTGGTCTAACAGGGGATTGACCCTCTACAAAAGAACTATTATTGCTACCAGTGTTGGTTGCAATTTTACCAAATTTTCAAAAATCAGATTATGAACTTTTTGAAAGACCTTGCTCTAATACCAATTGTTAGGGACTGCGGAATGGATCGTTCAGGCAAAGCAAACACTGGAGGGGGTGAATAGTGTTCATAGAAAATTAAACAAAACTAAAAACTAGAGAGAACTATGGGATGAATCAAACACCACAAACACAAACATAGACACAGATTCAAACACAGAGGCAAAATAAAAAAAATAAAAATGCAGAAAAGGAAAGAACACACCGGATTTTATACTGGTTCGGATTACTCCTACGTCCAGTCCCACACAACAGTGGGTTGTGCAGAGTTTTATTACTCTTTCAATAGTTAACTACACCCTCGTTGATTTCACGGCTCACAAGGAGACACTGATTCCTACTTTCTTGATTTCACGGCTCACAAGAACACACCGACACCTATTTCCTTGATTTCACTGGTCACAAGGACACATCAACCCCTCTTTGACTCACAACAAGGTTTATTCAACCCAACCAATTACAAAACAGCCCTATAACTCTTCAATAGCACTCGATTCAGAGAGTAGAGAGTGCAGAGATAAGAAGTTTTATCAAAACAGAATTGAATTCGGTAGAGTATAAATGTAAAAACCATAAAAATGATTAAGAATAATGGTGGGATGAAGGATGAAAGAGTATGAAGTTAGAGAAGAAGATATGTTAGAAAATTCGGTTTTAACCTCTTTTTATAGGTTATGAACGGTTGCAACGGTTCTAAAGCGTTTCAAATAATGAAAAGACACTTCCTTTCAAATTTAGAAAAATAGCTGTTATATGTCGACATTTGTATTTTGCTATGTCGACATAGCCATGTGTACATTTTATTTTCAAACCATTTTTCAAGTATTTTGATATAAAATTAATTCTGAAAATTCTTGAATAAAATTCTAATGTTGTAAATCAATATTATATGATAGAAAAACATATAAAAATATATTCTTAAACTATATAAATATATTTAGAAAATTATAAGGTTTTAAACTATATAAAATATAAATAAAGTATATGTATAAAACTTAAGTTTGAAAATCAAAGAAGAATGAAAATAGAAAAACAAAATAGATAAGATTGGGGATAAAAGAGAAAACATAAATAGGGAGGATTGAGGATAGAATTGAAAATCAGAATTTGAATATGAGTTTGAATTTGAATTTGAACCTGGAGTGCTATTTGGAGTCTTACAAAATCTAGATTCTATAAAAATATTATTCTTGAACTCTTGAACTTTGAAATCTTGATTACTCATAAGTCTTGAATCTATTTTGAATTCTAAATCTTTAAAATCTCTTAAACTGCACAGTATTCAGTATTAATTCCTATATACAAATTCTGCATATATATATATATTCTAAATAAATATGTTAGTATATATTTTATAATCAATGATAACTGAAATAAGGTCGTTGTCATCAAAACTCCGTTCTCCAACAAGTAAGATATAACTTATTTAAAGATTTTTTGAAATATCTTGAAGGCACCATCTTATCTCAAATGATGATTTGTTTTCACTTTTAACTTATTCAAGAAGTAAAATATTATTATTTCACATAATTTAAATAAAATTTTAGGCTTCTAATTCACGAATTGTTTCAAATTCATTGATTAATGTACCTCAAGTTATCCCATTCTTTGTATATATATATATATAAGTGTGTGTGTGTGTGTGTGTATGTGTGTGTTCACGTTCGTTAATTTACAATGAGCTTATGTGTAACAACCCGGAAATCCGAGCCAATTTAAAAAATTTATTTTGGCGAATTTAATGAATTTTGAATATTTAAAATAGATTATTTTAAATAATAGCGACGAAAAGATTATTTTGAATGGAATTAGAACGTATATATTTATATAGATCGTAGTTAGAATATAAATATTTATTTTAAATTATAAAAGGAATTAAAAATGGCGCGGTAGTTCGAAAATTCGATTTCAAATTTCAAATGAATGTACCGGGTGCAAAATAAACCGTATTTTGGCAGAAACAAAAATATTAGAATCTGTTTATGAATATCTTTCCAACGAATCCGGGAAATCAAAACTTCATAGCGGGAATCAAAAGTTACGACCAGTTGAAAATTCAGAATAGTCGCTATGGAATTCTGGCCCTTAAAAATGGGAATTTTGCAAACGACCTCGGTTTTCGATGAAACCACTTTTTTTGGATCTGCAGTGTCAAATTATTGCTAGTTTTCAAATTTCGTAATTTTCTGAATCAATATGTGAGCGTGGCAAAGGAAAACGCATTTGACCAGTTTTAGTTGATTTTAATCAACTGGAAAATGGCCATTTTTCAAACGGTCTCAAAATTTGACGAAATTAGTTTTGTTAGGACCGTATCGTCAATACGAAGCTAGAAAATATTTTTTTGGAATTTTTCTAGTTAATATGTAGCCCCCGTAAATTGAAATGTGCGTTCAAATTCAATATATAGAGTTATATGTTGATTTTGACGAAAACTGATCGAAACGATCGAATCAGCTTACGATACATATCCCATTGTGTTCGGAATGGAGGTAATTAGCTAGGGACGACAGGCAGTGTGTCCCATTTCGAGGTCGAAATTAAAAGTTACTTTATGGAATTAAATAATTAAATAATTAAATAAATATATTTTTATATAAAGGCCCTTGGCCCTTTACTCTCTCTTCGAAGTCAAACGAGATTTTAAAAAAAGGGCGGAGCCCTAAATCGCCAGCCCCTGTTCACTACGCCGCCGCACACCCCCCCCCCCCGGCGCTCCTCCCTTCCTTCCCCTCCTCCTCCTTTCTCTTCCCTCCTTCTCCTCTTGAAACCGCACCCCTATCGAACACCGCACGCCCCCCCTTCGCTCTGATACCAAAATGAGACGACCCAAACTTCCCCGTGAAGGAAAGCCCGGATTGCTTCGAGAACACGACAAATCAGAACACAAACAGAAGAACATTTCATTGCTTATTACAACAATTCCATCAGAATACAAGAATATACAGAGTATGAATAAATATTACATAGAAAATATCAGAGATTTAAATTACATTTAAATACACCGCAGCGAAAATAATACAAAACACAACTAGAAGAGATATACGGATACAGTGCTTTCCGGATATCGTTCCAACTGTAAATCAGGATCCTGTGAATATAAATCTGCAAAACCAAAATTACTAGCTACCCCTATTTCCACACGGGCAGCTAGTAGTTTTGGTTTTGCATATTTATATTCACAGGATCCTGATTTACAGCCGGAACGATATCCGGAATGCTCTGTATCCATATATCTCTTCTAGTTGTGTTTTGTATTATTTCCGCTGCGATGTATTTAAATGTAATTTAAATCTCTGATATTTTCTGTGTAATATTTTTTCATACTCTGTATATTCTTGTATTCTGATGGAATTGTTGTAATAAGCAACGAAATGTTCTTCTGTTTGTGTTCTAATTTGTCGTGTTCTCATAGCAATCCGGGCTTTGCTTCACGGGGAAGTTTGGGTCGTCTCATTATGATTTTTAGTTTTTTTTGTTGTAATCTTTTAATTAAGAAGTTTTTATGTTTTGGCTGGTAAAAAAATACTACTAAGATTTCAAACTTATGATCTTTGTCAAAATAAATTTTTTAGTAATTTATGATATATAGTCTTGGAGTTTGAATAATATGACTTTTAGTTATAAAATTTCTTTTCATAACTTGAAGTTGTTGCTTAACTGTAGTCAAAATAAATTATAAAAATGATAACCATTAATAAATTGTACTGTTAGACAAATAAAAACCAACCTCATTTTTAGGCATCATCAGATCATACAATACATGCAAATATGAATAATAGATCCCATGTATTAAACGATGTTATTAATCTATACATCTAAATTATATATATATATATATATATATGTGTGTGTGTGTGTGTGTGTTTCTTTTTTAATAATTAAAATTTCCAATTCTTTTTTATATCTCCTGGTTGTTTATTTTAAGGAAGTCTGAAATTTAATAATTTATATAAATTCAACTTTTTAGCATTATGAAAGCGATTGGCTTTTAATTCGCCTTTTTTAGATGACATTTATTAACCTTATAATGTAAGCTTTTACTAGTGGCCCATTCACTTCAGGTCTGTCAAATTACGACCAATATTTGATCTAAACTTAATATGATCTTTTATATATGCATTATCCTTATATGATTTCTCTAAGAAAAAATAAAATGTTTTTTCTGGATATGTCAATCATTTGTAAAGGCTTCATTTAAATCAAAATCCAAATAAAAAAGGTTTCAAAATGAAAACTTTATTTAATGAACATGTTTAGATTATTAGATCCATATCATAAACAAAATGTAATTAAATTCGATAAATTTTTTTGAATCGATAATAAGAAAAACATTCAAGCACAACTCTTTTTTCGAAATAAATAAACTTAAAAACATACAGGCATTGTATTTGGGATCCAACATATAATTACATCAAAAATGTAACGACCTGCCTTATTGACCGCTCCAAGTCGCTAATTAAACCAACTTAGAACGTTCAAAGCGACAGATAGTTATTTTAGCTTAGCGGGTTTAACGGAACAAATCACACAGAATCACAGAATAGAAAATTTGCAGCGGAATAAATTTCATATATATCAGAGTTTACAAAATTTATACACGGGATTTGTAAAATATATACATAAGTTTAAAAGAATAATACTTTCAATTTCAGTCGGGCTTGCGCACGTATGCGTCTTCACGTTCCTCTCCAGTTTGCAAGCAGATAACTTCTAAAATCTGGAACACTTAGGACCTGACCCGAGCGTTCCATGCAAAATACACAAAACACCCGAGTCAGGATTAAACTTATCTCAAGTCAGTCACTTCGATATAAACACATAAATATGATTGTTTAATCCCAACAAATATTAAATAATTTGAGTGTATCAACCATGAGAACTGTCGAAATATTAAAATCGTAAGACAGAACAATGTAGTGGTATACGAATGTGACTTCACGCATGGCATAATTCCAGCATAAAGGAAAGGCGCATGCAGGTAGTAAGGGAAGACATGTTGAATGGTCAAGCATAAAACGTCCGAAATGTTATGGACGAAGTGGGGCGGCATATGTATGACACACCAACAAGACCGTATGCATAAAGCCACATATGAAGTACAATTACATGCAGCGTGTGTACATCAACTTCTATGAAAGGGTAGTACGTATATATAATGGCATGGGTTTAGCAAGTCCGTATGAAAGAAATGCATGCATAAAGCAAGTCACACAGCAGTATATGTCCAAATTTTCATAAGCATGGTAGACAGAAAGTAAACATGTGTTGATTAGGTATACACAGTCATAAGTAGTGGCATGGCACATTTATTTTTCAAGATGTATTGGATTTAATGATACAAAGTAGGTGTAGATAACATATGCAAATAGACTCATTCATCTAGGCATGCGTGTGACCCTTTTCTCAGACTTTACCATACACAAAAAAAATGAAGGCTACCCTTTTCGGAATAGGTTTTTTTTTACCGAACTATTGCATTTTCTGAGATCACTAAAATAATGCGACTGTGCTTAATAACTAACCCGAGCTTAAAAGGACGACTTATCTTGGTTTCATTTATCAACGACAATCACACTTGACTAAACGTTACTTTGTTCATAAGTACGGGGATTAAATTTTAAACAGCTTCCTTAATAATTAAAAATAAAAGCTCATTAACTCATACTCAACGCATAAGTGAGAAAAGTGGGGCCTAAGTGAGCCTTATAATAGACCAATACTTAGTTACATATGCATGGGCTTCCAACTTAGCAGGACATATAACTGAGAACCAAAAAAAGTAGCTTAACAAGGGACCCCAAGGAAGTGTATATAGCACGCATAATACGTATATATATCAGGAAGACTATATATATAACAATAGGGACGAAACATGCATGCTTGAGAGAACTCGGATGAACAACATGCATGTAAATAATTCAGTTGATTACCACGACTATTTACTATATGGCAGAACAACTTGTTGGGTATTTAAACACCAAAAACTCTCAACAGTACTGTTTATGAATGAAGGACACACATGTACATATTAATACCCATATATTGGCATTCATATTTAGGATAAAGGCAACAGTTCAAATAGGACGAAATAAGTAGGGTGACAGGATCAAAATAGCACATGTAACTTCACAGGAAGAATAACAAATAAGGACGTGTTACTTAAGAGGTGAAAGACAGTGTCCAAAGGAACTTAATGAAACATTGCATACCAATCCAACAACAAATGAAATAGCGAGATTACTATAGTGGCAACAAATGTGCTAAGGTATCAAAACATGTAGTGACAAGGGTGCTCTATAACAAAACAACATGCCTGTTAAGACTGGGATGAACACATATAGGTGGAGGCATATATGAGAACAATTAAAAATGCAAATACTCAAGCCTAAGGAGTGGTGCTGGGACGACACCAAAAATTTAACCCATTCTAATGAATTCAATAGGAACTAAATGAAACATTATGATCCAATACTGGTGAAACATCATGCATGCTTTTTGGGTGAGCACACAAAACAGTTTTTTTGAAATAGATTCATAAAAATAGTTATAAAGTTCAAAATATATATATATAGTTCAGGCTAAAATGTTATGAAATAATTACAGAGACGGTGGTAAATAAATTAAACTCATGCATAAATTTTTACTAAAAGTGTAGTAGATTCTAAAGAGAACAACCTCAAAATCCTTTCACAGTTCCAATTCACGCATGAATACCAATAATATCAAACAAAGAATGTATGTAGCAGCTAGTAATCAACAACAAGGCCATAAGTATTCAACCCACAATCAATCGAAACAGCAATAATGAAACCTTCATATTTTGTGAATGCGAAGTAAGGAACTTGAAAACAAGTTTAATCGTAAGAGCACTTACATTTGTTTGAAAAAATGGACAGCAGACGGCGGAAACAGCAGAGGGGAAGAAGCAGGGACTAAAGGCGGCTGCTGTCAATTGACACGGTGGCAGCTCAAGTCATTCGCAGTTGAAAGGCGTTGGCTTTGGTTGACGGCGAGGTGAGAGGAGTGGCTTTGGTAGTCATCGGAGAACGGTCGCGGTCGCGGTCGATTGAGGCCAAGCAAGGACGATGGCGGTTCCTAATAGGCGGAGGACAATTGGAGGTAGCGATTTTGGGAGGAAGAAGAAAGGGGTTAGGCCGATTGGAAATGGAAGAGAGGAAGACGGTTTCACTGCCACTTTTAATTTGAGGAGGAGAAAGATGGTTGAATTTCTTTTGAGGAAATTGGTTTGATTTTTGAAGGGAGAGCTGAGATAAACAGAAGAGAGCAGGTGGATAAAAAAAAGATAAAATAAAATGGGAAGAGTTGGCGTGAAGAACGGGTGAGGTGTTTGTTTTAAAAGGGGAAAGCGTCACGTGAAGGAGCGCGCTGCCAAAGCTTTTTGTCCTTTTGTTTCTTTACATATATATTTTCCCTTGACCGTTTTAGAAGGCAATGCAAATGGTGTGAGTCAAATTTGTTTGCTTACAAAAAGAAAAAAGGTGCCGCAGATATTCCTTCCTTATTTTGTTTTATAATCAATTTTCTGAAGGTGAAAATGCAAATGGTGTGATATTATTTTGTTTGTTTTTGGAAAAAAAAGATGATTCTAAAATAGCGCCAAAACTGAACAATGAACGCACAAACATTTTCGTACATGGACGATGTTCGATCGGACAATCTCTACAACATTAAACACGCGGTGCTAAGAATTAAAATTTGAACTTATTATGCGTCAGCCGAAAATATTACGGAATCGTTGTTACGTGTTACGCACCGAGAACTTACAATTTTCGAATGACGTAACATTTGATTTCAATAAATCGAATGGAAACCATAAAATAAAAATCACAAAACAAAAATAAAATGGAGTTCTCAAACTTCCAAATATTCAAATAAATATATTTCAATTAGTTTAAGATGCTAGCACAACGTTGAATTTTCTAAACCATTTTAATTCAAAATAAATTTGAAATAAACTAGATTTACAAATTCTAAGTAAAATTTCAAATATAAACATTGATTATAAACGTTAAATACTTAATTTACTTTATATTTTAAACGTAGAATTTTATAGGTCGTTACACTCTCCCCTACTTAAAACTTTTTGTCCTCGAAAAGGAATGAAAGAAGGAATTAGCACTTAAACGATATACCATTCGTACGCATATCGACTTTGATTGCTTGTTCAAACACACAATTTTACTTCTAATTAGTATTGTTAACCCAATTACTCTTGTGCGGACTTCTGAATCGACTTCTTATTTAGTAACTTCTATTCTCCTTGCATAGCAATAAACTAGGATAAAGAATTTCAGATTCATATAAAAAACTCTTATCAGTGTTCGCTGTTGAGAAACGAGCGGACAATTCTATTTCGAACCAAAATCTTATATTCAAACTGGATCAGAATTGTTATGTGAATAGAATAATTTACGTTTAACTATATATTTATTACATTAGTTTTTTTCTTCTCCCTGACGAAGATTTATATTTCAATATATTTCCAAATTATGAACTTGCAAAACATATAAAACCATTTCTTAGTTTATCATGTTGACGTGGTATAATATTAAATTTTCATGGTGTTGATTTGTTATTTAAAGTCAAAATACTTCTATAACTTGAAATCTTAACAAGTTTGTTTTTGTTCTCACAGAATTTAGGCATACGTTGATCAGACGCATGACTAAAAATCTCCATGTACTTAACATACTTGTTTCAACTTCTAGTGAAAATACTTAAAAACTTTAAAATCGATATGGAAAGCACATTCCCCCATGGATCATAGTTACGCCACTATCCCAGTGGAATCACTTGTAACTATATGTATCACACCCCTCGAATTTCGCCATGGTTGTTGCATAGATCGCGGTTACTCAGCGGTTACGCCACTATCCCAGTGGAATCGCTTGTAACCGTAGGCATCTCGCCCCTCGAATTACGCTATGGTTATATAAAATGATTAGTATAGAAGATCAAAATGACCCCACCGAGTGGGATTTCGCACGTGTTCCTACCGAGTAGGACCCCGATTTTCGATGGACACTCCCGTCAGGTGGAGCTCCAACGCAACCCTACCGAGTAGGAATCGCGATTTTCGATGGACACTCCCGTCGGGTGGAGTTCCAACGCAACCCTACCGAGTAGGAATCGCGATTTTCGATGGAAGGTACTTCCCATATCTTCAATTTGAAAACATATAATACTATACATAGTATTTCATTTCACTCCGCATGTATCGCTAATATAAAATTAACTTTTCATAAGATTTTCCTTTCAAATCATGTTTCCAAACATATCATTCTTATATAAATTCATTTATTCAAGATTTCGTTACATATCAGTTACCCTTCAAATCAATAGTTGTCAAATTATTTGTCGTTCTTATAAATCTTCCATATATACAAGTTTCGAAACTTTCATATCAAATATCCAAAAGTCAAAGAGTCTCAAAATTTTCATTTCAATACCAATTTAGTTTTGATTTCTCAATCAATTTAGATATTTAGTATCATTGCAAGTTCGAATTCATATTTACAAATCAATTCATTATCAAAACTTCACATTTGATTTGGATTACCCAACCTCCATATCGTCATTCAGTTAGGTCTTTACATTTGGTCATTTCGGACTTAAATTGATAGGATCAGAAATATATCCCTTTTTTTCATTCACTAAAATAGTTAATATATATAAAAAAATAGTTTAAGTAAAATAGTAAGCTTGCTATAAAATGGATTTGAATAAAGCAAATAGGATTTGGTAAAATAGGTTTAAATAAATTAGATAAGTTTCGATGTAAAATAGTTTAAATAATTTTGGTAAAATAGGTTTAAATAATTTGGATAAGGTTTGTATATAATAGTTCAAATAAATAATAAGCTTGATATAAAATGGATTTGAATTAAACAAAAAGATTATCTTAAAAAATATTTTAAATAAGATAGATAAAAATAGTAGTAAATTATATATATTAGTTGAAAATAAATAAAACTAATCTCAAGAAATAGTCTAATCCGAATCACTCCATTCGAAATTTCCAAGCTCATCTAAACGTTGATTTCAATATTGAAGTTAAACTCAATTTAACTTAAAACTCAATTTGGTAAAATTCCAAGCTGAACTAATTGTTCAGTTGACTACACTCGAATTTCCATTATATATAAGATCATCATTTCATATCGACTAAATTTCAATTCAGTAGTTTGAATTAGCCTCATTTCATATATAAATCATTTTACAAATTCGAACGCTTCTATATCTCGACACTTATAAAATTCAGAGGTTCTTACACTTAATCGATTTCGATATCGGTTCGGATTTAAAATCACATATGGTTTCACTCAAATGTTTTTTTTCTCAAGTTGAATATCATTTAAGTTGTTTGAGTATTTCACCTAAACCTTTCAAATTACTTTCAAGATTTGTGAACTAAGATTTCATAGTTACAATTTCATTCGTTACCAATCCTTTCAGAGATCATCATACACTCAAGTTTCATTTCCTTCAGTGACTCGTTTACTAAACCAATACATAGAAAATCGTTTATCCAATACTGGATATTCCAAAATTAAAAATTTCATTTCCTACGAAATTTAAATTCTTCATTAGTTATCTTTTTAATCAGCGAGTTTAAGTACAAAATATATTTCAATTGTTATATAATTACTTTATCTCAATGATGGATTTTTAATGAAATCGAGATTCAAATCAAATGAGACCTTATTGGAAAGAAGCTATCAAAGAAACAGATCGAAGAGTGAGGATTTCGAAAAGGAAAATTTAAATTTCAAAATACTTTATGTTTCAAAATAATTCATATTTTCAAAATAGTTTATTCTTCAAAATACGCTCTCTCTAGAGTGATTCTAGTGACGATTTCACTCATTCTAGGGTATTGCTACCCTATCTCTAATGAGTTTTCAAACCCGATAAGCAAAGCTTTGTATAACCTGGCTCTGATACCAACTGTAACGACCTGCCTTATTGACCGCTCCAAGTCGCTAGTTAAACCAACTTAGAATGTTCAAAGCGACAGATAGTTATTTTAGCGGGTTTAACGGAACAAATCACACAGAATCACAGAATAGAAAATTTGCAGTGGAATAAATTTCATATATATCAGAGTTTACAAAATTTATACACGGGATTTGTAAAATATATACATAAGTTTAAAAGAATAATACTTTCACTTTCAGTCGGGCTTGCGCGCGTATGCGTCTTCACGTTCCTCTCCAGTTTGCAAGCAGATAACTTCTAAAATCTGGAACACTTAGGACCTGACCCGAGCGTTCCATGCAAAATACACAAAACACCCGAGTCAGGATTAAACTTATCTCAAGTCAGTCACTTCGATATAAACACATAAATATGATTGTTTAATCCCAACAAATATTAAATAATTTGAGTGTATCAACCATGAGAACTGTCGAAATATTAAAATCGTAAGACACAACAATGTAGTGGTATACGAATGTGACTTCACGCATGGCATAATTCCAGCATAAAGGAAAGGCGCATGCAGGTAGTAAGGGAAGACATGTTGAATGGTCAAGCATAAAACGTCTGAAATTTTATGGACGAAGTGGGGCGGCATATGTATGACACACCAACAAGACCGTATGCATAAAGCCACATATGAAGTATAATTACATGAAGCGTGTGTACATCAACTTCTATGAAAGGGTAGTACGTATATATAATGGCATGGGTTTAGCAAGTCCGTATGAAAGAAATGCATGCATAAAGCAAGTCACACAGTAGTATATGTCCAAATTTTCATAAGCATGGTAGACAGAAAGTAAACATGTGTTGACTAGGTATACACAGTCATAAGTAGTGGCATGGCACATTTATTTTTCAAGATGTATTGGATTTAATGATACAAAGTAGGGGTAGATAACATATGCAAATAGACTCATTCATCTAGGCATGCGTGTGACCCTTTTCTCAGACTTTACCATACAAAAAAAAAAAAAAATGAAAGCTACCCTTTTCGGAATAGGTTTTTTTTTACCGAACTATTGCAATTTCTGAGATCACTAAAATAATGCGACTGTGCTTAATAACTAACCCGAGCTTAAAAGGACGGCTTATCTTGGTTTCAATTATCAACGACAATCACACTTTCATAAGTACGGGGACTAAATTTTAAAAAGCCTTCTTAATAATTAAAAATAAAAGCTCATTAACTCATACTCAACGCATAAGTGAGAAAAGTGGGGCCTAAGTGAGCCTTATAATAGACCAATACTTAGTTACATATGCATGGGCTTCCAACTTAGCAGGACATATAACTGAGAACCAAAAAAAAGTAGCTTAACAAGGGACCCCAAGGAAGTGTATATAGCACGCATAATACGTGTATATATCAGGAAGACTATATATATAACAATAGGGACGAAACATGCATGCTTAAGAGAACTCGGATGAACAACATGCATGTAAATAATTCAGTTGATGACCACGGCTATTTACTATATGGCAGAACAACTTGTTGGGTATTTAAACACCAAAAACTCTCAACAGTACTGTTTATGAATGAAGGACACACATGTACATATTAATACCCATATATTGGCATTCATATTTAGGATAAAGGAAACAGTTCAAATAGGACGAAATAAGTAGGGTGACAGGATCAAAATAGCACATGTAACTTCACAGGAAGAATAGCAAATAAGGACGTGTTACTTAAGAGGTGAAAGACAGTGTCCAAAGGAACTTAATGAAACATTGCATACCAATCCAACAAAAAATGAAACAGCGAGATTACTACAGTGGCAACAAATGTGCTAAGGTATCAAAACATGTAGTGACAAGGGTGCTCTATAACAAAACAACACGGCTGTTAAGACTGGGATGAACACATATAGGTGGAGGCATATATGAGAACAATTAAAATGAAAATACTCAAGCCTAAGGAGTGGTGCTGGGACGACACCAAAAATGTAACCCATTCTAATGAATTCAATAGGAACTAAATGAAACATTATGATCCAATACTGGTGAAACATCATGCATGCTTTTTGGGTGAGCACACAAAACAGTTTTATTGAAATAGATTCATAAAAATAGTTATAAAGTTCAATATATATATATATATATAGTTCAGGCTAAAATGTTATGAAATAATTACAGAGACGGTGGTAAATAAATTAAACTCATGCATAAATTTTTACTAAAAGTGTAGTAGATTCTAAAGAGAACAACCTCAAAATCCTTTCACAGTTCCAATTCACGCATGAATACTAATAATATCAAACAAAGAATGTATGTAGCAGCTAGCAATCAACAACAAGGCCATAAGTATTCAACCCACAATCAATCGAAACAGCAATAATGAAACCATCATATTTTGTGAATGCGAAGTAAGGAACTTGAAAACAAGTTTAATCGTAAGAGCACTTACATTTGTTGGAAAAAATGGACAGCAGACGGCGGAAACAGCAGAGGAGAAGAAGCAGGGACTAAAGGCGGCTGCTGTCAATTGACACGGTGGCAGCTCAAGTCATTCGCAGTTGAAAGGCGTTGGCTTTGGTTGACGGCGAGGTGAGAGGAGTGGCTTTGGTAGTCATCGGAGAACGGTCGCGGTCGCGGTCGATTGAGGCCAAGCAAGGACGATGGCGGTTCCTAATAGGCGGAGGACAATTGGAGGTAGCGATTTTGGGAGGAAGAAGAAAGGGGATAGGCCAATTGGAAATGGAAGAGAGGAAGACGGTTTCACTGCCACTTTTAATTTGAGGAGGAGAAAGATGATTGAATTTATTTTGAGGAAAGTGGTTTGATTTTTGAAGGGAGAGCTGAGATAAACAGAAGAGAGAAGGTGGATAAAAAAAATGATAAAATAAAATGGGAAGAGTTGGCGTGAAGAACGGGTGAGGTGTTTGTTTTAAAAGGGGAAAGCGTCACGTGAAGGAGCGCGCTGCCAAAGCTTTTTGTCCTTTTGTTTCTTTACATATATATTTTCCCTTGACCGTTTTAGAAGGCAATGCAAATGGAGTGAGTCAAATTTGTTTGCTTACAAAAAAAAAAGGTGCCACAGATATTCCTTCCTCATTTTGTTTTATAACCAATTTTCTGAAGGTGACAATGCAAATGGTGTGATATTATTTTGTTTGTTTTTGGAAAAGAAAAGATGATTCTAAAATAGCGCCAAAACTGAACAATGAACGCACAAACGTTTTCGTACACGGACGATGTTCGATCGGACAATCTCTACAACATTAAACACGCGGTGCTAAGAATTAAAATTTGAACTTATTATGCGTCAGCCAAAAATATTACGGAATCGTTGTTTACGTGTTACGCACCGAGAACTTACGATTTCCGAATGACGTAACATTTGATTTAAATAAATCGAATGGAAACCGTAAAATAAAAATCACAAAACAAAAATAAAATGGAGTTCTCAAACTTCCAAATATTCAAATAAATATATTTCAATTAGTTTAAGATGATAGCACAACGTTGAATTTTCTAAACCATTTTAATTCAAAATAAATTTGAAATAAACTAGATTTACAAATTCTAAGTAAAATTTCAAATATAAACATTGATTATATACGTTAAATACTTAATTTACTTTATATTTTAAACGTAGAATTTTATCGGTCGTTACAAAAAAAAAATCTGATTTATAGTAAAATGAGATCAGAAATGTAGTGGCTAAAATATATACATGATGGAATGAGATATAAAAGTATAAATCTATAGATCAACCATAAAATGAGATCTAAAAAGATAAAATTATTAAAGCGAGGTTTATACGATAAGATAAATATAATGAGATCTAAAAAATTAGATATACTATTCATAGAGATCTAAAGAAAAAAATTAATAAAATAAGATTTGACTTACCTTTTTGTTTATGAAAGAATTTTAGTCTCGGATCAAATTCAAGTAGTCTCAGAAGTCATATCTTATTTCAAATTTGATTAAGGGATGCATTTACATGGAAAAGAGTAAATCTGGTTTTCATGATTATCAAAACTCTACGTCTTTAGTTTTTATTTATAGATCATGTTGTGAAATAAAAAGAATCATATGGAATAAATAAGAGAGGAAGACGTTAAAGAAAGAGAAAAGAAATAGTTTATTCATTGTAGATTTTGGTAATTCTTTCGTTACATATAAGCTCATTTTTATAAATATTTTGAAGCTTGACATGAAATTCATCCAGCTACGTAGGACTAAATAAAACATAAGGAAACCCAATATTATATCACTAACGTGTTCACTCTTTTGCAAATACCATAACAACTTTGTTTATTATTATTTACGTTTGTGTTTTATTTTTTTCTTCAAATTTTCTATTCAAGGCGCAGACTAACTACGTGACAAATTCAAAGGACCATACATGACACCTATGTAATGCCTTACGTAGTCCTTTAAAGGAACCAAATAAAGCAACTACAAAATGTACTTAGGGTCTTATGCAATGGTCATACATTGTGCCTTTAAGGTACCATGAAATTTTTCTGCATGGTACATAATAAAAATTAAGAAAAAAACATGAGTTTAAGTTTTTTATTCTTGATTTTTTATAGAAAAATAGTTCTCAACTCAATTCGACTATAAATAGAGTTTTACAAAAGCAATAACCAAACCAAGCTTACCTTTAGAAGCTATTTTCCTTTACTTTAAGAATTAACATCCCTTATCAGTCTCTTTATCTTTTTGGTCAAATTAAAACTTCGCATTATCCCCCGAGCACAAAAAATTTGCACTTTCTTTGTAAATTCCGAGGTATCAAATTTATCTCTCACCAGCGTTCTTCTCTTCCCTATCACTGCTAATGTGCAAAATTAAGTACCTAACTGGAAAAAAATCTACTGTTAATTTTTGTTAAATTTATAATTGCTATCACAGACTCATATGTAATTATTTTTCCTGATACAATCTATGCACAACAAACATTTTGGCAGCTTTACATAACTCATATGATTTTTTGAAAATTAGACTCTACTTACTTTGACAAAGTGGTCCCAACATCAATCTAGGATAGCATTATGAGACGACATTCAGACCAGCCTAGCAGGATAGTGCCCGAGAGCTCATTAAGTGAGGGACTAAGCTAGTTGATAGCAAGTGATTGGCACCTACCGTAGATGAACCAGATGAATAATTCAACTTCAATAATCAACATACCATATCTCTTCAATGACAAGGAAAATCAACATGTAACTTCACATAATGACTCTAGACCTCAGGCAAGGCATACATGCCAGATCGTGAAACAATCCCTTTAGGTATAGGGGATCGGTTCCAATCCCTTTAAAGTGGTCATACTAATCCCTTACTCTGGGGATTCGTAATCCAAGTGCCCTCATAGCCTCTCCTATAGTGTTATTCTAATTTTTCCACAATATTTTTTACTATCTACATCTACAAATACCGGTTGCATTAGAGAGAAATGGATCATTTTGCCATTTGGTTACTTTCATTTGTACACTTTATATTCATACTGATCCGTTTTACTATAACTCTTAAAAATAACAAATAAAGTATACAAATTCTTCCAATGGACCCTGAATCACAAAAAGCTATTGTAATATTGCTTGCAACATTTCTCTTGCTTTAATCCTCATTTTACATTTGTTTTCCATTTTAGTTCTCATCGGTTCTCCTTGGGTGTTGTGCCAATTTTTGATGCAATATTCTAGTGCTTTCATTGAGAAAAATTTAGTTTTCTGAGTTCTTATTCCCTCAAATTTCCATCCCTTCTTAGATCCTCACAGATCTACATAGGAAACTTGTTACTGTGGTGAAAAGAAGAATTCTCGCATTGCTAGTCCCTCTAATGTTGATCACGATGATGCTTCCATCCAGTAACAACCTTCTAATGATGATCATACTTCTACCCCACTCGAAGAGGCTATAACCTCCAATCCCGATACTCCGGTTACCTAAAATCAATTGGAAGCATGATGAACCAGTTGATGTAGATGCTCCAATAGATAAACTATGTGATTCAACAAAGGACAAATCTTATACAACAATTGCAGTGTGCCACTTTAGTTGATGTTGATTGGCTTAAAGAAAGAAGGAGAACTCCAGCTCCTGTTAATCATAATTTAGAAAGCATCTCATCTTTATCCCAACGTAGTAACCTGAATCAAAGGAGAATAATTTTTGACAACTGTGCAGGATCTGTCGCCATTGAAGAAGAAAACTAGCTTGCTCATTCCTGGTTTAGTACCGATCCCTCTTGAGGGTTTAGACCCGAAACCCTAAACAGGGGGATCCATGCCGCCATTGTCTAAATTTTAATTCCAAGATTCTCTAGCATCAATCGGGACCGACATGCTACTATTCAGCCACCGTAGGATCAACATGATGATAACATTCAACCTAGGAGACACTACAATGAGTTTGATTACGACCACAGTCGTCCAATGGTGATCACAGCTCCCAACCTTATTGCCATGGTCAGATAGATCATAAGGATTCATAAGGTCCAAGCCGGTGATGATTTAGAAACCGGTTCGAGGTGAAACCCTTTCACTAAAAACATCCTGAATTCTAAGTGGCGTAGGCGTTTCAGTATGCCATTATTCTTGCATACCCAGGTAAGATCATTCCTCGTCACTTCCTAAATTGATATGAATGACCTGTGGTCTTGGTTCGCTACATAGATACAGTGAAGCGTAAATGATTTCCTGCGTTCCTCGAATGCATATCCTTATTATAATTCTCTCAACTCCTACTAAGAACCATATCGCTCGATAGCCTTGTATGCATGCCACTAGACCTAAAGACATCATGTCCATTTCTTACATTTTCCAAAAGGATGGAGAGTTGCTTAAAAGTTTCCTAAAACACTTAAATAGTACCTTGATGGCAGTCGATAACCCTCAGCAGGACATCATTCTTATAGAACTCATCAAGGACATCCACTTCAAAACTAATTTGGAGGAATGGCTCAATAGAAAGCCTTTAAAAATTGTAGGCACTTCTAAAAAAAGGCAAATCAATATCTATGTTGTAACAACCTGTAAAAATATACCATAAATAAAGATAGATAATTAAATTAAGAATAGATAACCATATTTAATAAAATATTAATGGGCTGAAAATACGAACATTTAATAATTGAAAATTCGACCATGAAAGTATTACCATTGTATCCTTGGCGAGATTCTAGTCCGTACTCATATTTTATTTATCGAAAACGAAGTTCGTATGAAAAAGTTACGAATAAAACAAGTTATAGAAAAATAATATAGGCACAACATTCGAAATTAAAATTGTAAATGTAAAACCATAAAAAAAAAAATACTTGTGGCATACTGGAATATTCTTTCTTGGATTTCAAACTTGTATATATGTAAGTATACAAGATATGGACAACATTTGTAATAAACGGAAAGAATAATGAACATTTATAAGGAATTAATATAAAAAGCAATGACTAGGAGAAATAAGTTCTCCACGCCCAACCCTTAAAGGGTGTTGACTGTTGACGTGGAAAATTGTTGTTTACTTAATGCACGCCAACACCCAATGTGTGTGTGTTGTGAACACAGAAATCCAAAGTAAAATAAGTAAATGCGGGAGACACAACTTTATATAGTTGTTTAGCACTGACGCCTACATCCAATTTATAGTTATCATTCATCATATATTTGTCGATTACAAAGTTATACAAGTTTGGATAGTAGTTGAATTCAAAGCATTACAATAGAATAACAAAATGTATGTTAATTCTAAACTTTGACTAAAATGTCCTTCTTCTTCTTCATTGAGATGAGTCGACTTGGTCTACTATGTCCAAATTTATCTTTAATGTCGAAGAAGTCCAAAAAAGCCCAAAAATGGTGTTTTTATGCTTGTAAACGTCCTAAAAGTGATGGAAAACATTTGTGCAATGTTTCACCGTCTCATGCCATGTCCAATGGCCATGGAGAAGAAGGTAGTTGACTGACATGCGTTCACGGAAACGGGTATAACTTTTAAACCGTAAGTCTGTTTTAGTCAAATGAAAGTTGTACCTGAAGCTAATTCAGAGGGCTACAAGAGTTGATGTGCAAAGCATTGTAATTGATGTTTTTGGTCCCAAAAAAGGTCATCTGAAGGGGTTTCGGGCCATTTTTCCGTTTGCGACGTGACTTTGACCAAATTGCTTTGTACTTCTAACGATGTTTTTCACGCTTGAATGGATTACTAGTTGAAAACTTGATGTGTGACTTCTTTGACCAAAAAGAATGTCAACATTTGCCCCCCAAAACATGTCTTGCTTGATAGAAGGAAGATGTGTTTTGCGAGAAAACCATAAATCCATAAAACCAAAGCCAGGAGAAGTCCAAAGTGAACTCCTGTGATTAGAAAACCGAAGAGCCATGATCGCGCCAGATCATATTAATTATAAATCCATCGGAAGCGGGCGATTGCTGAGATCGTAATAGTAAGAGTTCGATGACCGTTGGGACCGTATTAGAATGAACTATCGAGTCTGGGATGCTTGATATCCAAAAAATAAGGAGCCAAGGGCTGGTTGAATCTTGCCGGAGCAAATATGTACCTGCAAAAAAGGGTTTGCACTTGTTGGACCAAGCTATGTAATATTATGTTTATGGAGGGCCAGGTTGTTAAGGTTCCTAGATGAGAGGGTTGCGATAAGGAAATCCCATGCTCGACGGACCAAGTCGGGTAGTTCTTATGTTTCGGAAACTTATTCACGGAATCTTAACAACAATGAGCCCAACCTTTAGGGGAAGTCATGGACCAGACTCCGAAGCGAAGAACCAGAGTTCAAAGCTAATACCCGATTGATCAGAGAGGTGAAGACCAAAGCTTGGGACATAATTTATACTGGACTGGTCCAGTGTGAACTTTGTTTATCCAGGACTAATCCGGTTTGAACTTTGTTTACCCTGGATTGATCCAGCGTGAACTTTATTTATCCTAGACTGATCCAGCATGAAATTTATTTATCATAGACTGATCCAGTGTGAACTTTATGTATAATGGACTAATCCAGCGTTTTATTTATCTTATACTGATCCAGTGTGAACTTGGTTTATACTGGACTGATCCAGTGTGTACTTGGTTTATACTGGACTGATCCAGTGTGAACTTTCTTTATCCTAGACTGATCCAGAGTGAAATTTATTTATCCTGGACTAATATAGCATGAACTTTATTTACCCTGGACTGATCCAACATGAACTTTATTTATCCTGGACTGATTTAACGTGAACATTATTTATCCCAGACTGATCCAGTGTGAACTTTATTTATCCTAGACTGATCCAGCGTGAACTTTATTTATCCTGGACTGATCCAGCATGAACTTTACTTATCCTGGACTGGTCCAGCGTGAGCCGGAGCTCGAAAATAGCATTTTATTAAATTCCTTATGAGTACAATGGTCGTTAGTCCAACATGGTACACGATTGGAGAACACAAGCCGGTTTCGTGCGTGTGGACCGATGTTGCCGCTTTATTACATGAAAAAGGAAGAAACAAAGCAAGAAGTCACGAATATTAAAACTAAGCAAAAATAAGGGGCAGGGATCCGCGAGCCAGGAAGGTCCATTGAGCGGGTTCAGCTGATGACAATGCCCTAATGACCAGTTCTACCCCTATCCCGAGATGTTGTAAGGGGCAGAGCTGGTAGTGCAACTGTTGTTGCACTTGGATTCAAGATATACTGTTGTACCTCGCCACACCAGATCTGGGCTTCAATATGATCGTGGAGCACCCTGCAGTGTCAATATTGTGACCCGGCAACTCATGGAAGAGGCAGTATCTGTCGGAGGCTACTTGCTTTGGAGTCGGGTATCTCCTGTAAGGCTTTGGGAAATGCATAGTCTCTTGCATGTCAAGGTTGATCCTTGGCTTTGGTTGAGCTCGGTGTAGGATGGGAACCAATGTTGTGAGATTTGGTTGTCTTGAGATTTGCCCTTGCCTTTATCAAGCGTAGATGGTCCTGAATCTGTCATGGAGTTGGTTCATTGCATGGACTTTTCATCATGGGAGTCTTTCTCCCTAACAAATCTCTTAGACTTAAAGTAGAATTCAGCGAGATACCTTGGCGGGTCCCGTCGTAATGAAGTCATGAAGTCTGGTTTGTCAAGAATGTGGGAGACGATGGAGAATGAGACCATGGACGGATTTGTTCTGTCAACAGAGGCCACTACTGCATTAAATCATTCAAGAAATTTGCGCAGAGTCTTGTCTGCTCTCTACTTAATGGACGTCAGAGTCATGATGCTCCTTGGTTGAGTGATATGAACTCTGAATTGCTCGATGAATCTCGAGACCGAGATGTTCCAGCTGTTGATAAACTCTGGTTCTAATTGTCTAAACCATATAGCAGCAATGTCAGTGAGGTAAAGGGAGAAGCACTTAGCCATGATGCCTTCTGAAGCTCAATGTACCTCCATATGGCACATGTAGCGCATGAGATGAACAGTAGGGTCTGTCCTACTGTTAAAAGGTTATAACACTGGAAACTTAAAGTTTGGTGGGTTTTGAGAAGTCCTGATGTTTAGAGTGAAGGGGATGCGAGTGATGCAGTCCAAGCTGGCATGAGGTGCCTCGCCACTGGTGTAGCATTGGATGGCATCAGTGACTTGGCTTTCGCAACCCAAACAAAGAAATGGGTATAGATTAGGTACATCGATGCCGATGCCCCCAGCTTCGAGTCTAAAGTTAGGGAATGGTCAAGCACCGAGTAGAATATCCAGCTCGACCCTAGTGTGAGGTTCCTCGACGCGCATAAATCCAATATTAGGAACTATGGGAGTTCTTGTGTCTAGAGTTATGCACACTGGTGCTTTAGTGGCATTTTTAGTACCTAATCCTGAAGCTTTATTTGGCTACGACCTGAGATGAGCCTTGAATGAGATTAGGGGTATTTCCCCTACGCCTAGCCGATCTGATGGATGTATGTGGATTGGTCTCTACACGGTGTTGTTCTTCGGAAATTGCCCCCAAGTCCCGAGTTAATCCTTGTGAATGCTAGCATTCGTTCTGACAATGTTTGCTTGGCCCGACTGCCTTGTAAATCCTTTGAGTTGGACAAGAAGAGTGGCCATGGAAGCCTCTTGGCAACAGAAGTGTTCTTCTTGTTTTTCCAAGCGGGAAGTAAGATCTTTGGTCATATCTTTAACAACTCCATCGATGTCATCTCGGGTGACGTAGTTAGATGAGTTTTCGATTGAGGAAATTTCTTGTTCTTCCTCGATACCAGCTCCTTCCGAGCGAATAATTTGTTTTCGCTTAACCATGGCGGAAAGTAAGTGAGGTCTGAAGTAGAGAATTAAGTCTGAAGCGGGGGTCAAAAGTCATGCTCCCCCTTCCCGGTGTGCCAAAATGTTGATGTGGAAAATTGTCGTTTACTTATTGCATGCCAACACTCAATGTGTGTGTATTGTGAACACAAAAATCCACAGTAAAACAAGTAAATGTGGGAGGTGAAACTTTTTATAGTGGTTCAGCACTAATGCCTATGTCCACTTTATAGTGACATTCATCGTATATTTGTTGATTACAAAGTTGTACAAGTTCGGACAATAGTTGAGTTCAAAGCGTTACAATAGAATAACAAAATGTATGTTAATTCTAAACTTTGACTAAAATATCCTTCTTCTTCTTCACTGAGATGAGTTGACCTGGTCAACTATGTCCAAAATTTTCTTTAATGTCCAAGAAGTCCGAAACATCCCAAAAGTGTTGTTTTTTTGCTTGTAGATGTCCAAAAAGTGATGGAAAATGTTTGTGCAACATTGTCTCATGCCATGTCCAATAGCCACGGAGAAGAAGATGGTTGTCATTAATGATACTTTTGGAGCACTAAAAGGCCAAAATTCCAAGGAAAAGGGGCCCAAATGAAGGCCAAGCTTAGGGCTATTTATAGTGGAGGGTTGATAGTGGAATAGGTAGGAAGTGGAGAACAAGTAGCAGAAATTCGGATTCCAGAAGAGGCCAAGAACAGGAAATTTTTATCCCTCTAGTGAGGGACACGAAATTCGTATCCTCAAGGGGTACGAAATTAGTATCCCTTGAGGGGTACAAATTTCGTTTCCCTCCGGGATTACAAATTTCGTACCCCTCCAGGGGATACGAGAAAGAGGAAAGGGGAGCCAAAATCCTGAGGGATCCAAAGTATATGAACTTGGAGGCGAGGGATCCGAAAGTAGAGAGGGATCCGAAATTCTTGAGTTGACAGACATGTGTTCACGAAAACGGGAATAGCTTTCAAACCGTAAATCCGGTTTAGTCAAAAACGAAAGTTGTACCTATAGTTAATTCAGAAGGCTACAAGAGTTATCGTGCGAGGCACCGTAATTGATGTTTTCAGGCCCAAAAAGGTCATCTGAAGGGGTTTTGGGCCATTTTCATGTTTACAATGTGACTTTGACCAAATTGTTTGTATTTCTGATGATGTTTCTGATGCTTGAATGCATTACTAGTTGAAAACTTGATGTGTGACAGCTTTGACCAAGAAGCATGTCAACATCGACCACCTCCCATAAGGTAGAAAGGTTGGTGGAGGTTTAGTTTAGTTTGGGTTTTTATATGATTTTGTTGGAATAGACTGTTGAGATTTTATAAACACACTCCCACAAGTAGAGATGAGACCTTAGGCTCCTTTTCAAACCCTATATTATCTTATAAGTTCTGCTTCCATTCTGCTTCTCCTCCATTCTACCTAAATTCCAGAATTTGGTTAGGTTAGATTCTTCTTCCCTAACCTATTTTATATCTCCTCTAATTTAATTTCTTATAAGAATCTGGAATTACAGTTATGTGTATATAATATTCTAACTTATCTTATATTTTAAATTTTAGGAGGAATACTTGGAGTATGTTATTTTGATGAACAATATAGAATCTCGTTCTACGCAGCTTTCTTCATCTCCTCCTTGTTATTCTAGAAGTGGGAATTATCTTAAGTTACCTTTTTCTATAATTGTTACTGTAGAATTTGGATTGTTATGCCTAAAAGGGATTTGGGATTCTTATGAAAACGTTATATATATATATATGTATATTGAAATTAATATTCTTTATTGCTAATACCAATATAAAACCTCCTTTATATGCCTCGCTAAAACCCTGTAACCCCCCTAACCTAAATGGGTGCCTTATAGGGAAAAAGAGCACATATAAATTTGGTATACAAAGTCATGCAAAGACAAAAAGGAAATACGACTAGAAAGAAACCAGAAATTACAAAAAATACACGTAAAGAAACTGAAGCCCACTACCAGGCCCAATAAGACCGTTGCCATCTCCGCACAACTACTACCTTCTCTACCCAGTGTCTATCAATTTAACTCCCCAACAGTCAAGAAAATCATAGTTCATCAAGATACTCTCTGATTTTCTCCCATTATTATTCACCAAATATTACACTTCTCTTTCAATTATCTTCAATTTGGTCAATGCCAAAGATCTTCGGTTTTGAAATACTGGAATTCCTTTCCTTCCAAATCATATAAATGGATACTGCAAAAGCACCACAAGCAATATCTCGCAACTGATCCTTCATTTTAAATGCAGAGTTGATGCATCTAGTTTCCTCCTTCAAACTCGGATGGATCATTGCTGGCAGAGAGAACTTTTTCTTTAACGAAAGCCATATAAAAGAAGAATATTCACATTCAAAAAATAGGTTCTGGATTGATTCTGGCTGAATTTCACAAAGAGAACATAAAGTGTTTTGAGTCATTGCCAAATCGAGCAACTCTATCCATTGTATTTAACTTCCCGTGGTTGCAAGGTAAGAAACAAAAGACATTCGATTGTTGTTCTTCTTATGCCAAATAATGTCAAATGCGGCATCTTTTTCACCATGAACTCTAGCATTTTTCCATGCTTGATGAAATGAAAAGGAACCCCCATTTCCCCATTCATAGAAATCATGACTTTATTAGGAAAAATTTGAATTGAATTAATCTCATTAATCAATTCTTTTGTGGCAGGATGGATATTTGGATCCAAAACATCATCTCTAATAATAGAGCAGACTTTCTGGTTAGCATTACCCATCACGTGAAGCCTATCATGCCTCGTCAAGTCAACTAAACAGCTACAGTTAATCCAGGGGTCAAACCAGAGGTAAGTTTCCTCACCATTAGTAATGATTCTATTGAACAACTATTTATGTCTTGTTCTCAGCCTTAACATAACTTTCCACATTGATGACGCATTGTTATCAATAGGTAATGACCAGAAATACTTTACTTTACAATATCTATTTGAAGACCATTTGCTCTACAAAGAATTTCCTGTTAGAAATTTCCACAATAGCTTTATGCATGCAGCTTTTTTAACTCTGTAAAACTTTTGAGACCAACCCTACCTTCCATTCTTGGTTTACATGAGTCCTTCCAAGCAAATTTATGTGCAGAACCACCCCAGAAAAATTCAGAGCATAAAGCTTGTAGTTTGTCCAAAGTTTGCTTAGGAACTTAATATATTAATAACCAATACAAGATAATAGGAGTAATAACTCCATTTATATGTTCATCCCTTCCTGCAAAGGACAATAACTTGGTTTCCAACCATGGATCTTATTCTGCACCTTCTGAATCAATTCATTGCACTCGATATAGTGTAGATAATTAGATAAGATAGGCACTCCCAAGTATTTTATTGGTAGATGACCTTGTTCAAAACCAAGAATTCGTAAAATGTCATCAGAATTTGTTACAGAGGCACTGAAAAATACTTTGGTTTTCATAGCATCAACTTGTAACCTGCATGATCCCTAAGTTTGTTGAAAACCAACTTCAATGTTATTGCATTTTGAGTAATAGCCTTTCCAAAAATCATTAAATCATCAGTGTATAATAAGTGAGATATTATTGGCTGAATATTGCGACTGGGTTGAAATTGCTTTCTATAAGTTGCTTCATCCATTAAATATTAGAAAAACTGCATAGAAATAGCAAAAAGATATGGAGACAGAGGATCACATTGGCGTATTCCTCTTTTTGATGATTTGAATCCCTTTGGAATGCCTTGTATCAAGATTGAAAAAGTAGCCGTAGACATACATTCATAAATAAGGATTTATGAAATGAACTAGATATTTCACGTGCTGCATAATGAGACAGATATGCTCTCTACTAACTCTATCATATACTTTTTGCAGGTCTACTTTAACACAAAGCTTAGGCAAACCCTTCTTCTTGAAGTCTCTTAAGAGTTCATGAGCCAATAGCATGTTGTCTCCAATATACCTTTCTTCAATGAATGCACTTTGATTTTCAGATATTAATAATGGCATAAGATGCTTCATCCTATTACACAACACTTTAGAAAAAAATTGTAATATACATTACAACATGAAATAGGCCTATAGTGAGTAATGTTAGCTGGTCTCTCATTTTTAGGAACCAGAGTTATGAAAGTGTGATTCATAGATTTAGGCAATTTACCTGAATAGAAAATGTCTAATATAGCCTCCAACAAATCACCTTTGATTTCTTCCTAATGCACTTTGAAAAACTTAGAATTTAGCCCATCAGGACCAGGACTGGTGTCATCTTTTATAGAAAATAAAGCTTCCCGACTTCTTGCATTGACACTTCATTCAAGAGAAAATTTTGTCCTTGTTCATTTATAGTTGCAATAGGCTGAAAATTTTAAACAGGAGTAGTATTAGGACCATTAAACAAATCATTAAAGTAGCTTATAGCCTCAGCTTCAATCACTTCTGGTTTAAAAAACAGATTTCCTCTTGGATCCATTAATGCTCTAATATGATAAAGAATCTTATATTCGACATACGAGCATAGTAGAATTTTGAGTTTGTGTCTCCCTGATGTAACCATGACACTTTAGCTTGCTGTTTAAATCCCTCAAAAAAGAGTTTTTGGACCCTTTGATAATCTGATTTTGCCTGCAGGTAATTCTCATATAAAAGAATATCTTCTGGATTTTGATCAACAGCTACTTCCATATTATTAAAGAATTCCTCAGCATTTCTCAGGTTAGCATCGTTTTTTACCCTTATTTTATCCCTGGTTTTCAACTCTATCTTATAGTGTTTCAACTTTTGAAGCATTTGATAGCTTTGAAAACCCCATGCAACACTATTCAAACCTTTAGAAACTGCTTCTCGATAACCATTGAAATTACACCATTCATTTTTGAATCTAAAAGGATAACCCTTTTCATTTTGTGATGGATCCATATCAACTAAAATTGGATTATGATCACTTGAATGCTGAGAAAGGGATAAAACTTTCATACTTACAAATTGCTGATGGAAAAGATCATTTTCTAAAACCTTATCAATTTGAGTTGCAATGCCTTTTCTTCGCCAAGTAAACTGAAATCCCATTGTCTTAATCTCTGACAGAGCAGTTTGAATAATGAAATTATTAAACGCTCTAATATATTGTAAGGCACAGGTAAACCCCCTTGCTTATCATTTGGGGACAAAACATTATTAAAATCTCCCGTTAGGATCCAAGAATTAGAAATTTGTAAACAGTCGTTGACCAAATTCTGCCATAGATTTAATTTTTCAGCAAAGAAATTGCTTGCGTATATCATAGATAATCCCATAGAAAACCCTCCTTTATTATTTGCAATTATTGTAATGTGTTGATAAGTAGATGTAGTACGCATAAGATCCCATACATTAGCATCCCAAAGAATAAGAATACGACCTTTAGATTGATCAGTATTGTTAGTCATATATTTCCAAGAATTAGGAAGCATAGAGACAAATAAAAGTATATTTGGAGCTGACAATTTATTTTCTACTAAAACAACAATAGTTGGTTTAGTTTTAATTAGGAGTTTAAACACATCTTTCATGCAAGAAAGAGTGTTTATACCCCTAACATTCCACATTAAAATTGTCATTTAATAACAGATGTGCTCCTTGTAACTCTTTTAGGAGGAGACTTTCTTGATTCATTTTCCTTATCCTGAAAGTAATTAGAATTACGATCAAAAAATCCTGATACATCTATTTCTTTGTCTTTTCCTCTATTTATTTGTTTTCACCTTCTACAATTACTTCGGCAATATTATATAAATCATCAGGCATAATGTCAGAAGGCAGCTTAGAATTCAAAAATGACAGATCATCTACAGTAGCAGAAGAGTCTTGTTCAGGGATCTCAGCATCATTTGGTTCCTTATTCGATTCATTATTTTCATGAGAAGAAGAAGCAGGATTATTAGTAGAATTCCATCGAGGTTCTTTCAATTCTTCATGCATACTATCATCATGGCCAAAAAGTTTACAACTACCACATTTGTCAAGTATAAATTCATATTCCACTGTAACAACTATTTTCTCACCATTAGGCAACATAATAGGAATTGAAGTTTTAAGATCAGTAGTAGAATCAATTGAGATTAATACTCTTGCATGTTTTATGAATCTTCTAGCATTAGTATTTTCATCAATTAATAAAGGTTCCGCAATAAACGTACTAATCATTTGTATGGCTTCTTTGTCTATAACTCCACTGGCAAATGATGTAATCTAATCCAAAATCAGGAGACCACACATCCACCAATAACAATCGACAAAAATAAATATGCGTTGAGCTTTCAATAATTCAAGGGAAATCTGTATAATTCTCAAATTGGACAACAAAGTTATACAAAGGATTAATATGCACATTGAAATTACCAGAGGGTTTCCATACTCTTTTGATGAATTCCTCAATTTTATAGTTGATAATATGAAATGAATGGGAATAAGAGCAATTGTATTATTCGAAACATCTTCTGATTGATTATAAATTTTCTCAGGAATCGCCACCAGATCAGAAGTAAGTTTAACAAATTTCAATTTCCGATTGTTCACTTCCGAAGAAATATGAGATTTATCGAGATTATGATATGAAGCAGATAGATTAGATTGCGGATTATTTGGAGAAGAAGATTGAGGAGGAGGATTATTTGAAGTCAATGGATTAGATCGTGGCAATTTTGATTGAGAATTCAAATCCGAGGCGGGATCCGCCATTAAAGATGGATATAAGAAAGACTGGATATAAGAAATGTCAACTATGAGAAAATATTAGATTTTGGGTTATGGATATAAGAAAGACTGGATTTTTGGGTGTTGTATTATTTTGATATTTGGTCTAATTTAATTTCTTTTAATTTTTATTGTAATTCCGATTTATGCAAAAACACAGATTTGGGTACTGTAACTTAATATGTTTAAATATATATATATATATATATATATATATATATTTATAAAATAGATAGTTTAGAGGTATCAAAGCATGCATTACCAAAATCTTTGTTTTTGTACAAGTCTCATATGAAAAGTAAAGTAATACCGAAAAGAAGTTATACATATCATTGTCATATTACACCTTATCCTTTCTTTTATTATGGAAATAATCCTTAGAACCTAGGTTGCAAGTTATTTTGTTTATGTTTTGTTAAATAACGTAATTAACATATTATAAATGTGTGCTAAATGAGTTTAATTAGGAATTCAAATCTAAGATGTCTTTTCTAAAAAATTTGTGTGTGTGGGAGTACTATTGGCTTTTAATAGTATTAATCCCATATGGCATGAGGTTAACCCCTGCTTCAAGTAGAAGGCTGCATAAAACCGACTGGTATATCCAACATCTATAATAGGTCGAGTTAATGTAGGATGTCTAGTGTCATGGTCCATTATAATAAATAAACAAAGATGCAAGGTTATACCTAACTTGTAGCAGAAGTCTTCCTGAAAATGAACGGAAAATCTAGCACCTACATAAAGTCGATTTAATGTTATACGTCCAGTGTGATAAATAATTGTGTGAAGTACACCTGTCTTGAGAAGGCATTAAGTGGTTTACCTACATTATTTGGGTATTAAGTGGTTAGACTAGGTATGTTCCTAAGTTTCACTCGTTTCTTTTGGACTAAATTTGTAGGACCTGCCATTATTAGGTATTGAGTGGTCATTAGGTCCGCCTTTCTCTAATAAACTTGTGAGATTTTAAATGGTCTTAAATAAAAAGATAGATGTATAACGGAAGTTGTCCGCTTTTATATAGGGGCTATGTGTGGGTACCCCTAGGGATGGGCTGATAAGAGTGCTAAAGAGCATGCAAAGGGGCCTCCTATATAAGGGAAGTATTAAGTGACTAGGATTTCACCCTTAGTGCCGGTTAAATAGTAATGCATTGGTCCGCCGGAGGGGTCTTATATGGTTGTGTGACTATCCTCACCCGGTATTAAGTGGTAGATTGCTATTTCTTGCATAACAATTAAGATAATATTTGATAATGTTGAACGAGGTATTAAGTGATTAGGATCTTCCATTGGGTCATAAGTGATCGAAAGGATCCACTCGAAGGGTCTTAAGTGATTGTAGGAATCTGCTCGTAAATAAATATGTAAGATGGCCTTAAGTGACCGAATGAGAGTCTGCTTCATATGGTCTTAAGTGATCACAGGAATCCACCTTTATGGTATTAAGTAATCGTAGGAATTCATCCTTACATAAACATGATGGCGTTAAGTGATTGAAGGATAGTCCACCAATTCAATGCATGTGTAAGTCATATTGAATTTTTCTAGACAAAACTTGATGAGTTTATACTATTTTTCACCCTTGGAGAATGGCTTGATTCTCCTTTTGTTATACATATTTTGGTTTTTTTAGATTAGTTTATACTGCTAAGTATAGGAAATAGATTTCCTTTAAACTTAAATGATTTTCATTCACTAGAACATTGTTGCTCTGACCCACTCCTCTTAACGACACATGTTAGTAGGTGGGAATGCTTGATTGATGACGTCATGAAGACAAGAGCTTGACAAAGGAGATTTTATTTAATTTATTATTATGTCTAGTAGTCGATTGTAATTATGAGATATTATTGATGTACCTTGTTTATGACATTTAAAAATTTCAGTGTAATCAACATTATTATCATTTTTATGAAAAGGTATAATTTAACAGCCTTTTGGCCTGACTACAAAAGGTGACTCAAGCCTATACGACTCGGTCCATCACATAGTTCAACAGCTCGAAGTGTCGTCAAGCTACCAAGGAATAGGACCAACATGGAGTCGTATAAGTGTGGTCATCGCCACTCATTAAAACTGCTCAACAACCATCAAATACTCAAGACCAATATAGCTTCACCTCCCATCTTGTATTCCCAAACTCCACAATAACTCCCTGAATTTGCCTCCAAAAAATGGTATCCCTCTTCCACCATCTCCAAATTCATATCCCCAACAAAATCCTCCAAATTTGTATCTCGGCCTCTGCTTCATTTTTTACACTGCTCAATTTCATACTCTGCCTTACTTGTATCCCCAAAGTCCAAGTGGTGGATAACATGAAAATAAAAAAAATAGCCAGCTTTCCGAATATGAAAAACCATGGATACAAAGTTAAAATGTGACTTGTATTCGAGAGCAAAAAGAAGGATACGAAATGGCAAGACAAGGAGTTCGAGTGCTTCGAAGAAGAAAACAAGACCCTAGGATATGTACCAATCCCAGGGTACGAAGATTGGGGCGTCGGCCCCATGCTCTACATGCTCCACTACCTATTAATACCTTCTTTCTGCTTGATGAGAAAAGATGGATTTTGCTGATCTGACACTTTGGCAAGGAGGTTTTGACCTTTGGCTACCATTATTCACCTTAAACTTTGGGAAGAAGACTTTACCCCTTCTTAAAGACTTAGACTTTTTCTCCTTCTTAAAGACTTAGACTTTTTAGGCTGTATAGGTAACTCAAGTAGAAGAACTAAGGCCTTGTTCTTGGACTTACTAGAACTTGTTTCCCCCATTGCCTTTGTAACTACCTGTAATTATGGTGCCAACCATTGTACTTGACTAGAGTGCATAAAACTAGGAAAGCCTTCAAAGTGGACATAGGTTCTTGTGGACCGACTACTATAAATACTGCATTGTTTACTTTCCTGCGCATTTTCCATGCCAGACGTGTAGTTTCGTTACAAAACTTGTTGGGTATTTTTTCCAACTTTTGCACATCAACATTCTGGTGCTTTCATTGAGAGGGGTGGACTTCGCCTTTTCTACCGTCTTCATTTAAAACTTCGAAGTGCCACTTAGGTCTCACTAGACTTACCTTCAATTTTGCTCATAATGGTGAAGAAAGAAAGAAAACCTCTTGTCGGACCTTCGACCGTTGAACCAGAAGCCTCTTCACAACATCAAACTTTCAAGGGCCCGATCGCTGTGGATATAACGGCATCCTCTAACACCGATGCACCGGTTACGCAAGCGCAGCTCTTCAATCTAACCAAAATGTTGGAGGGAACCCAACGATGAATTAATGAGTAGATTTAGCAAAATATTAAGTTGACACAAAGGTTGCACCAAACTACCCGTGGAGATATCACGTGCCTTTAAGCCAATATGGAACCTTTGCCCGCTCAGTACCTTTCGAAAAGATCCTCTTTCGGTACTTACCACAACAACTGTAACAAACGCCGAAGAATTAATGCCAATGGTACTACGCTCAGAACTAGAGAGGGATCCCATCGCTCCCAGTTAGGCACTAGTCTCAATCTCGAAACTAGCGCTATCCCTCGACAAGACAGCCTCCACCTGTCGTCATTCAAAACTTAGTGCCGAATCAGCCGGTTGCGCAATAGGCTCAAGTTCCACTTAACCAGCCTCCATAGGATCAGATGATCGAGGTTGACGACTTAACTAAGATGATGTTGATGTTCATCCACAAAGGCGTCAAAGGCGGCAAACTCCTGAAGTAGACCACGACCACTAGAATCCAATGGAGGTCCAATGTAAGGTTCTTACCGATATGGTCCATTGGATTGTGAGAGAAACATGGGGGAATGCCATCGACTTACGGGTAATCAATACGAGGCATAACCCCTTTACTCCGGCAATCCTCAACGCTGAGTGAGCTTGATGCTTAAATATGGCACAACCGGAAGCTTACTTGGGGAAGATCGATCCCCAAAACTTCCTCAACCGCTACGAATGGCACATGGATTCGAGTCGTGCCAATGACGTGGTCAAGTGCAAGTGCTTCCCTGCCTTCCTAGAAAGTGTGGCCCAGCTTTGGTTCTCTCGACTCCTACTGACAACCATCGCAACCTTCAACCAATTGGGTACCGAATTGGTGAAGCAGCTCTGGATGCATGTCACCAGGCCGAAGGACACTTTGTCTCTGTCTAACATATACCAAGTTATCGGGAAAACACTTAAGAGCTACCTCGAATGCTTCGAAAATGCCTTAGCAAAGGTCGAAGACCCCAAACCTGGCATAGTCCTTGTTCAACTTGGCAAGGGAGTATTACCTAATTCCGAGTTTGGAGCTTGGATTGATAGGAAGCAACCTAAGTCTGGAACACCGTGTAGAATCTACCTCAAATAGACATAGGATAATTAAATTTAAAATAAATAATAATAGTTGATAATAAATTAATGGGTTGAAAAATAGAATTCTGGGCAATTAAGAATTGGACCATGAAAGTATTGTAGTTGTATTCAGGGAAAGATTTTGATCCATTTTCATATTTTGTTTACTGAAAACGGTGTACCAAACCAAATTTACAGCCAGTTTAAAATATGGTTTTAAATACATGTAAAAGTATTTAAAAATGTTTAAATATAAATCAAGACCTAAAAGTTATTGGAAATGAATTTTAAATTTATTTATATTATAACTAAGTAGTAATAAAGTTATTGGATTTGTAAAATAATAATTAAAAAGAATACTTTGAAAATTGATAATTCAGTAATTTTTTAAAAGCTAAAGTAAGACCATTTTTCAAATGATCTTAGAACTCAACGAAACCAGTTCCATTTGGTCCATATCTATTAAACATAGCAGGATTTCAAATTTCGCATAAATCGGGGTTAGTATGTGGTTGTGCGAGTAGAAACAAGAAAATGTAGCATAAATTAATAAGAGATTAAACATGCACATTAGCACTAGTCATAAAGTCCTTAGGAATTAGACAACATACCATTTGGTCACATGCCTCCCATTCTACATGTTACCCTTCCATGCAAAGCCTCTTCGTATATATACATGAGTCCATGAAATAAGATCACCCCATTTTCATTTGTTTTCCTTCTCAATTTCTCTCCTTCCTTTATTTTTCTTTCTTCCTCTCACTCCCTCTCCCCCACCCTCGGCCACTAACCCTCCCTAGCCCTATGACCGCCAGCAAAAGCCACCCCATCTCCCCTTTGGCCCCACAAGCTTTAACCTTTCTCTCCTAAAACCCCTTTAAGCTCCTCTTTTAATTTTTTTACTCCATATACTAAGCTTCCACCTTCACAACCATCACCTCCCCTAGCCTCCACACTACCCATGCCAGCCCTTCCCATGTCCACGTCAGCCTCATGGTTTCCACCCTAGGCCGTGAGCCCGGGGACCCCCCAAAACCCCACATTTTCTCCTTTCTACAACTAAAGATCCCGCCTTTCCTCCTTTAACTCAAATTAGAACCTATATAAATGTATATATTTTGATTACATAGAAGTATTAGGTGTAAAAGTTGTTCATTGAGTTGCTAGCAAAGTTGTAGAGACATAAAAATCTTTCCTTTGAAGTTAGACGGAGTGGAATAACTATGGTGAGCACTTATAGCTCATATTTGAATTACTATGTTTATGTATATGGTTTTTGATGTTGTATGTTTGAATTGCAAGGAATTATATGTTTATGTGCTTGATGTTGTATATGGTTGAAGTATAAATGTGAATTTTTGAAGTGAGTTAGTGATCTTTTTGGTAATTTAAGTGATTTGGAAGTGAAACCCTAAACAAAAAGGTTGTTTAAATTGGATGACAACTTGGTTGACATGTTGCATGTACATTGGGTGAAAATAAAATATTAGCAAGATAATTTTTGGATTGTTAAGTGATTAAGTAATTAACAATGATGTTTGGATAATTGCAGTATCAAAAATGACATATACTTAGCAAAAAAGGTAGTTGAAACATTTACTTGAATAACAAGTATATGGTAAGAGGTGAATAGTAACATTTATTTTTACTAGTGCGACTTTTGTCAATATAAACATGACATGGGTAGACAATTTTATATGCTATGTGTTGGTGTATATTGATATGGATTGGCTAGCAAATGATAGCCAATCAATTATTAACAAGAGTTAATGTTTTGGTTGAAAAGTGGTTTGAAACAACGCTTAAGTGCTGATGACCTTGACACTTAGTCTGATAATGTCGTGTTATTATGGTTGATGATTAATAAATGTTAATTGGATATTAATGACATATTGAACTCATATAAGTTGAATTATACAGTGATTGATTGAGTTTTATTCCAAATTGGAATTTAATTGAATATTTTATATATAAAATAAAATGAGAAAAATAAAAGTTTGAATTTTAAATCTGAAATGATTTGGAAAGATAGTCAAAGTTGGTCTACTTCAAATTTTAGAGTGGGAGTATTGCATTGGGAAATTTAAACAGGGATGGGTGAATTCAGGCTCATGCAATAAGATGCCTGAATGACGACCGTACATTGGTACCAAAACAATATGTGCGAAAATCTAGCGTACCTTGTTACGAAAATAAGCGGTATTGGTTGCATATTTAGCGAGCTCATCATCAATCTCTTGCAGTCAACAAAAATGAAAGGGATTACGCCTTACTGGTTTCTACTGCCTACTAGGATTGATTTAGTTAGGCTCCACACCTCCATAATTGTTTTCTACATTTTTAATAGGGTAAGGCAAGTTTACCATTGCATATATTCCTTCAAAATATGGATTAAGTGGAAGTGCGTTGGGCTAGAAATCTACCATAAGAAGAAGATAAGGTGCGCAAAAGGCTGTCATTTTCATGGCCTTATGGACTGAAGGTCATTGCTGCGCATTGTAGGATTTCATAGGTGGTACGCTGGTCATGATGCATTGAGAAGACGGGTCCTTAGGAGGTGCTGAGTAGCATACACTAGTCCAGATGGTATTTTTGTCCATTAATGGATGGTGGTGTATATGTGTTTATATATATATACACACACATATGTACACATCGTATATTAGTACAGTTGGAATTGATCGATGTAGTCATAACGACCAAAGATAAAGTCTGACATAACATGAAATGGTGAACAATTGACATAAGCTAGTGTCATATAAGATTTTTAATTTACTTTTTACTAAAATGTTGTTCTGACCCCTTCTCATTATAAGCCTTTGATTTAAAAGGGCATGTACGAGTAATGATTTTGATTAATTTTCTAGTTGAGTCTCTTAGCATTTAAAATGTCTATTTTTAGTCGATAATTACAATGATATAATTTATTTACTTATATCCTCTATGATTTACTAAAATTAGTACTCTAATATAATTTCTCTTTGAAAAATATCAAACCAATAATCCATATTTTAGTGGACTTGGGTTTTTGGGTTAGTGAAAAATCAAAACCCATTGGAGCACAGGTTTTTATATCTACGTTAAATTAAACATTTAAAAATAAAATAAAAAATGGTTTTAGTTGAAATATTTTAGCTTGGATCTAAAATCAAATAGACTTCATAGGGCCAATAAAAAAATTAAAATGGATTTTTTTATGTTCGTTCATTTAAGCTTTAACCAGGCTTAATTCCTTCTTTAAGTACTAGGAAAAATGGACTAATCTTCTTAGTTCCCTTCATTTACACTCAGGACAGATGCATTATTTATGTTCGATTATTTGTACTATGTTCTCTTTTTAAAATCTCAGATAGTCTTCATTAGTTGCCTATGACTTGTCAATTCGGGCACTTAGTATGAAAACATTATTTTCATCAGCATAATGTAAATACTGTAATACCCCACATTTTTAATTCAATATAATAAAATAAGAATAACTTAATTTAATATTCAGAATTAAGTAAAACAAAATGTGCCATTGCATCCGTCTTGAAATTCTGGTCAAGATAGACACTTGGTTTGTACAAATCGGACGCCATATGAAGAAGTTATGAGTGTTAGAAGTTTGTATACATATAAGGAGCTTATATGTATATATATATATATTAAAAAAAATATCCAGAAAATTCGAAAATTAGTTTAAAAATCAAAATTCGCAAGGCGGGAAGTTGAGTGGGAATTTTACCCATTGGGGTCGACCCACCAATAGGGGGGTCAACCTAGGGGTCGACGACCTGCGGATCTGGAACCTTCTTTTCTGACGTGGCCGGTTTTGGTGTTTTAGATTTATATCTAGTGGTCCTAGTTCCTCCACTACACCTATAAATAAGACCCTAGACCCATATTTTATTCATATATTTCAATGGCGACGACAAAGTGCTGCTCCAACGTAGTTTGTTCTAGCTTTTCTTCTTCTTCAACCTATTACAGTTATTCAAGCTTGGAGATCTGGGATTCTACATCAGCAATCCCTTTTTCTATTTTTCTAGAACGTATCTACGTTAATTTTAGATCTCCTATCGAAGTGAGGTAATTCTTAGATCTGGTCTATTTTTCAATTTCCTTCTCTTTTCTTCCCTTTTTCTTTTAGTAAAAACTATAAAATCCATGGTTGGTAGGTTCTGAATATAATTAGGGGAAAACCATGGAAGGGTAGATCTGGACCAGATCCAGGATTTGGAAAGCTTACGAGGTGAGTGGATTTAAGCCATATTATTTTAGATAATGGTATATTACCATTTAGTATTCCCCATTATGACAAATTGGAATATGACATGTTAAGATGCTAAACATATGCTAATAATGATTAAAGTGGTATATGACATGCGGAAATGATTAGCATGATATAACGTCAAATTGTTAATATGAATCAGTTGAAATGTTGGAATGTTTACATGTTATAATATTAATATGAACATGTTGGAAAATTCATATATTGAATTAATTGAAGTGCTAAAAAGTTTACATGTTATGAACTTATTAGAATATGGGCATCAACTATGACTGTTCTTGTTACGTGTTAATTTGTCTCGAATTTATACATGAAATAATTGGAGTAATTATATGATTATATGGTTTCACGTTCACATAGAATTGAATAAATAATATGGATTGGGGCATTGACCAAATTATGTTTAAAGATCTTAAATTAGGCTAGTAAATATGACTTGGAAAAAAGGGCATGAAAACTTATAATGAAATAGGAATAACTATTAAAGAATGAACATGCCTAGAATTACAGTAATTAGAAACTGTAACAGTACTTAGACACAAGGTTAGATTACACTTGGGGTAGAAGTCTGCCCGGACCCGCCCGACATATCCAGCAACTACAAGTGGCGAATTTAATGTGAGAGGTCTATGTGCATAAACACGAAATGTGCCAAGACACGAGGCTAAGTCTGACTTGTGGAAGAAGTTTTCCTGGACCCGATCGGCATATCCAGCATCCACAGGTTGTAGGCTTAATGTGAGAGGTATGGTACATGTGTTTGTGGGCATATATATATATATATATATATATATATATATATATATATATATATATATATAAACAGTCGGACTGATAGACAATATTAATTAAAATTAATGGTAATAAATGGAATTGAATGAAAGAAAGATATAACAGTAAATGATTTGGAATAAATGGGCAATGATAATAACCTATTATAAATTAATAACATTAATGAGAATGTTGTATAATAGGTAGACTTGTCCTAGGGACAAATGAAGACTATAACTCAAGTTATAATAAACTAGTAAGAACGTGATATAACTAGTGGAATGAGATAAGTGACACTTAATTTTAAATTAAGTAATCAGTAATTAGGGGGAAATTGAAACCAATAGATTGTAATAAATAGAGAAAGGGGGAAGTTTATGGGAAGTAAAAAGTAGTACTTAATTATAAATTAAGTAATCTATAAACTTGGAAATCTGAAATCTGCTGATAGAATAATATGTTAAGGCTTGTCCTAGGGACAATTGAGAATTATAACTTGGGTTATAAGAAAACAATAAGAAAAGAGGGATAATTTATGTTAAGAGATAAATTGACTTAATTGTAAATTAAGTTATTGGTGAGAATTAGAGTACGAAATCTACGAATGAGGACAACATAAGTTATGGAAAGAAAAACTTATTAGGGAACCTTAGTTAAGAGAACTAAGTTAATAAATAAACAACGATGAGTTGTAAAGATGGTGGAAATGGAATTATGATTAAATAAGAAGAATGAGGAAAACTTATGAAATGAAATAAGTTATATTTAATCATAAGTGGTAAGTGACATGTTAATTGGAAAACTTGTGAACTAAGAGATACTTAATAACATATTAGAACATGTTGTTGTGACCTTGAAATCAAACAAGAATAAAAAGGGATTGTGGATTACAGACCTTGGACCACAATCCATAGAATAACATGTGGTTGGGTTATTAATAAACTTAAATGGGTTAAGTTATATGACTGAAATTAATAAGCAAGGGAAACTTGGTAATTTGAATAAGAATTCAATATGAAAGGAAAACCAAGTTAAATTGTGACAATCCCGAAACCCGTGTGACGGTGTTAAGGATAATCATTGGAATATAACACATTAATCATCATTAGCAGAGTACAGATAATAGCAAAAACAATAAATAGAATAATTTGACATAGATATGACAGCGGAATCATAACATGTAACAACATCAGAATAGCACAACGTAGGATATAACTTAGTAAATAAAAGGGGAATGATCAGTCAACATCGCCATAGGTGGAATATATACATACAGTGAGACATAATAAAGGTATCAGTCTACATCGCCTACGGCGGTACATATACATAAGATAATAAATACTGGAAGTAAAATAGTCCGCATCGCCATAGGCGGAATCATATACATAAGGTAAGGATAGCGGAAAGTCAATAACCAAAATACAAATCTAATCCTCGCCATCAAGCCAAAAGTGCACTCCGTACTGCAGTGCTAAGCCAAAACAACCTATCATCTGTCAACTAGGCTGCCTATGTGAAAATAAGGGCACCCGAGTTTGCAAAGTGAAACAAACAACGAGTCAGTCATGGGACTGGTATGAGAAATCCTACTTAACTGGTTAAACAACAGTAATAAGGCAAATCATAGGACCACGCCACTTTCGCGGAACGGGTTTACTCCAGTGATTGCCAGTGCATTTAAAACAAAGTAAATTCTTTAAAACAACGCAATGCTTTTAAAAAGAATGAAGCCGTTATAAGACTCAAGTCCCATCATACATTGCAACGCAAACCGGAGGATAGAGTTTTACCTTATAATGGCCAAATATGCTTAATACGTGTAAAGCAAAATCATTTGATATTATTACTAGTGCATATATGTTTCAAAAACGAATATCATCATAAATATCAATCATAGACGGCATAAGTGCCCCATACCACTATGTCGCCATACTAGTTCTACAATCAAATCCGTTATTTCGTATTGGAAATTGGATTTCCATCATGAGTCGAGGCAAGGGGCAAGCTCCTCTCCGCTTTGAGTCACTCTAGCAAATGCCTTAGGACTACACACTCTGGGTAACCCTTGGATCTTTAGGGCCAGTCCTCCCTTACGTTTGAGGATTAGTATTCCCGAACACACGTTTCCCGGTCCTAATTGACCTAATATCGAGGCGCCTCATTCCAACATCCACATCGGTAAAAAAATAATATAAATGTCAGCCAGTTTAAGCACTGACACTACCGCTAGCTAGAAAGAAACGTCGTTCTCTCCCTGCAGTCCTTATCCCTTTTTGACTCATACCGAGGTGTAAGGCTCGCAAATCCACGCTATACACAAAGCCAGGCCATGTAAGCCGTGCTTTGATCATCGAACACAAGACTTTGCTTTGCAACTGAAACCTTGATCACTGCATCTTGGCATGCCACAGAGGCAATCCACTCCATACGACTGATTTCTATCGATATATATCCTCTAAGCTCGTACGTCTTAGAGAAGGGCGTTAAGCAAGAGAATAAATTCTCCGCCGCCAAACAGATATATATTTAACAGAGATCAATCAGTACAGAACAAAATCCAATGTCAGACACACAGTCCATTTAAAAGTCTGTTCTGGGTCTGAACGAAACCGGAGGCACCATATTCCTCATATGTCCGTACAATCAACACATACGTTCAGACGGCTACTACTTCCGTTCCTTCAAGGTAGCTGCTCCAATCAGGAACCTCAGCAGCGCCCATCCTTCCGATACAAAGGTCGTCGGTCTTGAACCGTTTTTGTATTTCGACTTCGAATCGTTCGATCAATTATTTGAAATGAGGGTTAGCTCGGCCTTTTCAAATAATTCACGTATAATTAGAATTCAAATCAATTCTTTCTATGGTTATATTATTCGACATTTCCATTTCAGTTCTTTAGTATGATTTTCATGTCAGACACATACAACCATCAAATATCAAGCAAATCAAGCCAAATTGGTTTATTCCCAATCCATGTCGCTTATAATATTTTATAACGGTTTTTCACCATTTTTATTTATTTAAAAATGGCCATATTTAATTAAACGACGTTTCAGGTCGTGCTGTGGCACTGGCGCGGTTTTTCCCCAAATTTATTTTACACATATCGGGGAATCTAACCGTTGGATTTCTACAAAGTTTATATCACTAGGAAGATATTCCCAAAGCGAACCCAACGGTTCTAGTTTCGTGAAAATCCGATGGTCGGATCTTCCACACTAGTCGTTTGAAGTTACTGTTTCAAAATACGAACTACAGCGTCGTTAATCGATTTAAATTAATTATATTTGTATTTATATATAAATATAATCGATTCTGGTGCTGTTTTTCTTCAGAATTGAATTAAACATTCCAGACAATCCAACAGCTGGATTTTTACAAAGTTGGTGCCATTGGAAAGATATTTCCAAGGCGAACCCAACGGTTGCGGTTTCGTGGAAATCTGATGGTCGGATCTCTCGTACTAATCGATTGAAGTTACGATTTCAAAACATGAACTGCACGGCCTCAATTCCTTTCAATTCTATTTATATATATATATATATATATATATATATATATATATATATATAGTTCATTCCGTAATTTCAATATCGTTTTCACTTCAAATATTTCACTAACGCCTTTATATTTCGAAAAATTTCGCCATAACCTCCTTTGTATGGGAAGGGGTTTGGAAATTTATTGGGCCGTATTAGGTACCCAATAAATCCTATAAAGCATACACATATTTATAGTGATATATTCTGGTGTTTACAGGGGAGCGTGTATAGATAATAACTCCATAGAATAAACTCTCGTCACCCTGTCTAAGCCTGAGGGGGTGTGTATTTTTAATTACGCCAGAGGATAAATCCTCGTCACCTCGTCCCGTGTGGGAAATAAATAATCCATGTGCCGTATCTAATGACTAGAGAGACGTGATTATTGTCAACTCCAAACCCGTGTGGGGTTTTTATTAATCTGGCAATTTATCGTTATATTTTGTATAGTCCATATCAGTCATCAGTTCAACCTGTAATATATAATCATCGCCACACAAGCCTCTCGCTCGTATGGTAAATCTTCAACCTTGTCACACAAGCTCCAAATGCTTATGTGGTATATGATGAAGTATGCCTATCGTCAAGAAGTATGCCATGTAGTATAGTTCAAAATTAATTGTTACTATCCTATGGCAATGTTTATTATTACACACAAAATAATCAGCACTCTACATCCAATGGCATTCACAGGAGTTAATATAAAATAAAATTGCACAGCCAACTCATCAAGGCTTACCTATTGGTCGGGCATGCAAATAATTTCTTTACTCAACAGCTAATCCATTTTCCCTGTTCGACACATGTATATATATGCAGAACTAAGCTAATAATAATATTTCTAGCGAACTAATATTTATTTCAACATGTGTGTATTTTTAGCGAAGCGTATACATGATAAAGTAATATTTTTATCATCAGAAATATTTATTTAACACGTGAATGTTTTTAACACTTCATATTCTCAATAAAAATGTAAATTTTATTGTTTAATCCATTTAATTAAAATACGAATAACATTCAACACATGAATTTCTATTCAACGAATGAATTTCTATTCAACACATGAATGTTCTTTATAGTTTGTATATATATAAAAATGTGATTTTTATCGTTAAAGCTATTTATTTAAAACACGAATACCATTCAACACATGAATTTCTATTCAACGAATGAATTTTTATTCAACGCATGAATGTTTTTTATAGTTTGTATATATATAAAAATGTGATTTTTATCGTTAAAGCTATTTATTTAAAACACGTATACCATTCAACACATGAATTTCTATTCAACACATATATGCGGTTTCAACATATGAAAATAATTTCAACAAATGAATATTTCAGAAAATTTCGGCAGCATAACGGTAGGGTAGTTAAAACCGGGACCGTCCCTAGTACGGCTCCTCGCTCTACCTTAAAACCTCGCAGTTTTTGACAATGGGGATTCATGCATCTAGTTCTCACGCAGGCGGCATGTTTTATTTTCATTTCCACAATCCTATTCTAATTTGTTTCAACCACAAGAGGGTATTTTCCAACCATAAAGGTATTTTTCAACCACAAAGGTATTTTTCAACCACAATATCAACCATAAACAATTATTTTCAACCATTCATCATACTACATATTTTCACGCCAATCACAAGCAATAAATATCGTCCATGGTTTGTGGACGAGGGGAGTATATATATATATATATATTATATTTCACTTGCATTTCAACACAATTCAAAGCATATATGTTTCATACAACGCTTGTATAATTTATACATCGCTCATATAACTTATACAACACATGTACATGAGGTATACAATGCGTATATAATTTACACTTCGCTTATATAATTTATACAACGCAATTTCATTCACACATTTCGATTTAGAGTTCTCACATTGGTTTTTGGGGTGCTAAAAATCGTAGATAGCTCAGAAAAATCCGCGGTCTCTTCTAGATGGTAGAGAGCCTCCTTGCGGTGACAACGTTTCCTATTTCATCGAATTTCGTCAACACACGACAAAGATATGATTTTTCAAAGTTGATAATGCTTAAAAGTGTTATTTTCAATTCAGAAAAATTAAAGTCGTTCACCTCTGTAAACCTTCGAAACTAGGTTTTAAATTTTCTCTTGATCTGTGCAGTGTTGTCTCGATCAGGTGCTGCAACGTCAAAGAGCTTCGAATAGGGTCTCCAGCGCCGGTGGTGGCACTCAACTCGGTGGTCCTTGTAGCGCACGGCGGAGCTCCAAAGACGGTGCCTTCCTCGACATAATTCGACGCAAATATCCCACTATAACCGACGAGAATTGTATGGATTTATAGAGGAGGGAGAGGCGAATGGAAAACTCAACTGGAGGTGGCGCTGAAAGTGGACGTGGCGGCGGCGATTTGGTTGGGAAGATTTGGGTGCTTTCCATCGTTCGGGGGGGGGGGGGGGGTGTAATCGAGGGTTTGACCGGTCAAAATAGAAGTGAGAGAAAAAGAGGGCGGTTTGACCCATATATTTTATTTTAAATTCAAAAATGTCCTTTTGAACAAACGAACACCAATTTCAACCCAACACTGTCGTCCCTTGCTAAATACCCCCATCCCGGACACAATGGGATATGTTTCGTTGGCCAATTCAACTATTACAATCAGTTATTTTTCAAATTAAAGTATAAAACATTTAATATTCAATTTGAACGTACATTTCAATTTGCCAGGGCCACAAACTAATTCGAAAAATTCCAGAAAAATAAATCTAGCTATGTTTTGACGATACGGTCCTAACAAAACTAGTTTCGACGAATTCTTAGATCGTTTGAAAAATGGCCATTTTCTGGTCGACCCAATTTAACAGAAATTGACCAATCACATTTTCTTTTGCCACGCTCACATGCTAGCTTCAAAAATTATGAAATCTGAAACCTAGCAATAGTTTGACATACCGGACCCAACAAAAGTGGTTTCGTCGAATTCCGAGGTCGTTTGCAAAATGTCTATTTTCAAGGGCTATATATTCTATATAGCGACCTTTCTGAAAATTCATTTGGCCATAACTTTTGATCCCCGCTATGAAACTTCGATTTTTCAGATTCGTTAGAAAGATATTCATAAACAGATTTAAATATTTTTGGTTTCACTAAAATTTGTTATATTTTCTACCTGGTACAGTCAGTCAAAGTTTGAATTCAAATTTTCAAACTGCCCCACTATTCCCAATTCATTATCTTATTGAAATATTCTATTTCAATTGTTTAAATTCTTTGAAAATAACCAATTTTAAAACTTTTAAATTGGCTTGCATTTTCCGGGTTGTTACAATCTCCCCCACTTAAAACTTTTCGTCCCTGAAAAGGAAACAACAGTACAGTAGGAAACAAAATGTAAATGCAAAGTATTGTGAAGGTACCTTGCACCGGAGTTAGTCAGAGATGTCCACTCTGCATTTGGGGTAGGCTTGCTTAATGCTTTCCTCAGCCTCCCAAATACAGTCTCTAGGATCACTACTCCACTGCACTTTAACTAAATGAACTTTTTTGCTCCTTAGCTCTTTAGTTTCTTTGCCAACAATCTTTAATGGCTCCCTTCCGACTGCTAATTCTAGGGTAATTTCCAAGTCCTGTTGCGCTGCTTCTTCTACAACAAGATCTGGATCATGCACATGTTTTCTGAGTTGAGATACGTGGAACACATCATGCACCCCAGGCAACCAATCAGGTAATTGAACCCTATAAGCAAGAGTTCCAATTCCTTCAAGTATAGGAATGGGACCAATAAATCTCGGTGCCAACTTCCCAGTTTTACCAAATCTGATTACTCCCCTCATCAGAGAAACTCTTAAATAGACATAATCACCAACGACAAATGATAAATCTCTTCTTCTAGAATCTGCATAACTTTTCTGACGGCTTTGCACGGTTTTCAATCGCTTCTTGATGAAATCGACTTTATCAGATGCTTCTCTAATCAAGCCGGGTCCCAACACAAGTCTGTTGCTAGGTTCTACCCAACATGCGAAAGATCTGCATGGTCTACCGTATAAGGCTTCAAATGGCGACATTCCCAAACTTGCTTGATAGCTATTGTTATAAGAGAATTCTGCCAAATGTAAGTGATCCTCCTATGACCCGCCAAAATCAATAATACAAGCCCGCAGTAAATCTTCTAGAATTCTATTCACCCTCTCAGTTTGGCCATCTGTCTGAAGGTGATAAGCGGTGCTTAGATTCAATTTGGTTCCCAATTCTATCTGGAATGCTTCCCAGAATTTGCTAGTAAATAGTGGATCTATATTACTGACTATACTGAGCGACACTCCATGCATATTAACTATTCCTTTGAAGTAAATCTACGCTAAACTTTGAGCTGTTCTGTTGGATCTGACAGGTATTAAATGGGCAGTCTTCGTGAAGCGATCTACGATCACCCAAATACTGTCATTTCCTTTCTTCGTTCTAGGCAAACCATCTATGAGGTCCATGGAAATTTGTTCCCACTTCCATCCTGGAATATCTAATGGTTGAAATAATCCAGCCAGTTTCTGCTGATCGCTCTTGACTTGTTGACAGGTGGGACACCGGCCAACATATATTGAAATGTCCCTTTTCATCGCCTTCCACCAGAATGTGCGTTTGAGGTCATTATACATTTTTCTCACTCCCAGATGGATACTGAGTTTGGACTTGTGACATTCATCAAGCACTTCCCTTTTTAGTTCGGAGATGCTGGGAACACAAATTCTTCCTTTTAATCTCAGAACTCCCTCACTATCCACTTAGAAGCTGGAGTCTACGCCCTTTTTAATTCTTTTGATCATCTCCTTAACAAAATTATCTTCTTTCTGAAGGGCAGAGATCCTGTCAATTAATGAAGACGTAATGATAAAACTGGCGATGATTTCATTCTTTCTGCTAAGCGCGTCCGCAACAACATTGGCTTTCCCTGGAGTGTATAGAATCTCAAAATCGTATGCTGCAAGGAATTCTAACCAACGCTGTTGTCTCAAGTTTAGATCTTTCTGAGTGAGAAGATAGTTCAATGATTGATTATCAGTAAATAGTTCGAACTTCTCACCCAATAAATAATGCCTCCAGATTCTCAAAGCAAACACGATAGCTAACAACTCAAGAACATGAGTTGCATAGTTCCTTTCATGCGGCTTCAGCTGACGGCTAGCGTAAGCGACCACCTGGCCCATTTGCATTAATACTGCGCCAAGCCCTCTAATAGAAGCATATGTCCATACAGTCAAGTCCTGGTTGCCTCTATAATTGTTAATACTAGAGCAGTTGTCAATTTCAGTTTCAGCTCCTAGAAAGCTTCCTCGCATTGGGGAGTCCATTTGAATTTTTCATGCTTCTTTGTAAGCTTTTTTAATACACCGGATATCTTTGAAAAATCCTTAATGAATTTCCGATAGTAACCAGCCAATCCAAGAAAACTTCGAACTTCAGTGGGGGTAGTAGGCTGTTTCCAGTCCTGAATCGCTGTAATTTTTCTTGGATCCACAGCAATCCCTTCTTTTGATACCACATGGCCAAGGAACTTAACTTCATCTTGCCAAAAGATACACTTAGAAAATTTAGCTTTTAAGACATTTCTTATCAGAATTCCCCAGCACTTGTTCTAAATGTTTTGCATGCTCACCTTCTGACTTGGAGTAGATTAAGATATCATCGATGAAGACCAGAACAAATTTATTCAAGACGCCACGAAACACCCTATTCATAAGATCGACGAAGTATGCTAGAGCATTACACAAGCCGAACGGCATTACTAACCATTCGTAGAATAAATCGGGACTCCTGAAGGCTGTCAAAGGAGCACAGTCTTCGACTATACGTAATTGGTGGAAACCTGTAGCTAGGTCCATCTTGGAGAATACTCTCGCCCCATTTAATTGATCTAACAGATCGTCGATTCGTGGCAAGGGGTATTGTTCTTCAGTGTCTGCTTATTGAGATCTCGGTAATCAACACAAAGTCGTAGAGTACTGTCTGATTTCGGGACAAACACTACTGCTGCTCCCCAATCTGAAAAGCTTGGCCTGATCAGACCTTTCCAACAATTCTCGAGTTTGGCTACCCAACTCTTCCTTTTCTTTCGGTGCCATTCTTTGAATTGTATGTACTACTGGTCGGGCATTCGGAATTAGATCTATTCTTAATTCAATTTCCCTTTGCGGAGTTAAGCTTTTGACTTCTTCAAACACATCCCATAATTTTTAACGACAAGAATCTTTTCTAATGAAGTGGGAATAACTTCCAAAGTAGACCAAAATTCTTTTCTATCTGGATCTGAACCGAGACATGGTATAGTGATATGCCCAAGTTTTATTTTAACTTTAACAATTCTTTCGGCACATCTAACTTCGGCCCATCTAACTTCGGCCTTATATTTTGTCAACCAGTCCAGCCCCAGTATAACATCAAATTCGGAAAATTCCATGACAATCACTTTAAAAGGAAATCGATAACAAGAATATGAGGTGGGTACATTACAATATGAGCTGAGAATAATAGAACCTCCTATCGGATTTTGAACTTTAATTGGTTCTTTAAGCTTCCTTTGATTCAATTTTAACTTATGAACAGTGTTACTAGAAATGAAACTACGTGATGCACCGGTGTCAAAAAGAACAGAAACAGGAATATTTTTAATTGTAAGGGTGCCTCCCAAGACATCGGGTTTACCTGATTCATCGGTGATAGCTGGCGGGTTCTCCCCGTCATAAATGTGTGCTACCTGTGCATTCTTCTTCAAAGGACAATTCCTGATATAGTGCCCCTTCTGATGGCAGTTGTAGCATTCAGCTGAGCTGCGGGGGTTCGGGTTTGAGCTTTCTGGATTTGCCTTCAGTTTCTTTGGGGCGGTGCACACATTCGAATAATGCCCCTTCGTTCTGCAATTGTAGCAGCTTCCTTTGGGTATCTTACCAGCTTGCTGAGTAGTGGCTGCTGCATTGCTGGACTCGGGCTGATCTCCTGAAGCTTTGCGCTTGTTTCCAACTTGGCTTTTAGCGTAGTCTAGATTGGAGTTTCTCTCATCCAAATCTTCGTAGTTGCAGGCCATCTCCACCAGATCTGAAAATGGGAGTTTGATGTTGCTCATGGCCCTGTCCTTGTACTTGCGCTTCAGCCCCAATATGAACCTCTTGTTCTTTGCTTTGGATGTCAAAATAAGATCTGGAGCATAACGTGATAGCTATGTGAATTTGTTTAGATAGTCTTGAATAGAACGGTCTCCCTACCGGAGATTAGCAAACTCATCACGCATACGCTCTAATGCTTGCTCGGAGATGAACTTCCGCTTGAACAAGGTCTTGAACTCTTCCCAGGTCCTAACAGTGTCCTCCTCATCCTCAGAGGTGACGTCATCCCACCACAACTTGGCCTCCTCCTGTAAGACACAAGCGCCCATAAGCGCTTTGTCGTGGGTTCCAAGTCTCATGCCAGCAAAAATCTTCTCGCATGTCTTCAACCATGCCAAAGCCTCTGTCACGGTGCCAATGCCAGAAAACGGTTTGCCTCCTAGGTTTCTGTGCCTCTTTGCTTCTCGATCAAGATCGAAGTCCTAAGGTGCTGGTGGCTGAATCATAGGACCCTGTTCTGCTACGGGGATATTCCCCCGTCCTCCATCTCGGCCTCCTCGGCCGCCTCTGGCTGCAGCTGCTCGTGTAGCCATCAAGTCAAGTACTGTATAAGCAAGAAAAGAGTCAAGCTCACAGAAATGATAACTTTCATATATGATAAAGCAGGAGAACATAAGGAAAGGTAATGATGTACTGATCAAATTGTTTTGCTATTCTTCTTAGCTTATTCTAGGACATCACTAATCCTATCTCTAATGAGCCACTCGCCTTAGAACACTACTAATTCTATTCTGACGAGGTGTTTAATGTGTTAGATTCCAGAACTAAGGTTAACCAAAGCTATGATACCAACTGTGACGATCCCGAAACCCGTGTGAAGGTGTTAAGGATAATCATTGGAATATAACACATTAATCATCATTAGTAGAGTACAGATAATAGCAAAAAAAATAGAATAATTTGACGTAGATATGACAGCGGAATCATAACATGTAACAACATCAGAATAGCACAACATAGGATATAACTTAGTAAATAAAAGGGGAATGATCAGTCAACATCGCCATAGGTGGAATATATACATACAGTGAGACATAATAAAGGTATCAGTCTACATCGCCTGCGGCGGTACATATACATAAGATAATAAATACTGGAAGTAAAATAGTCCGCATCGCCATAGGCGGAATCATATACATAAGGTAAGGATAGCGGAAAGTCAATAGCCAAAATACAAATCTAATCCTCGCCATCAAGCCAAAAGTGCACTCCGTACTGCAGTGCTAAGCCAAAACAACCTATCATCTGTCAACTAGGATGCCCGTGTGAAAATAAGGGCAACCGAGTTTGCAAAGTGAAACAAACAACGAGTCAGTCATGGGACTGGTATTAGAAATCTACTTAACTAGTTAAACAACAGTAATAAGGCAAATCATAGGACCATGCCACTTTCGCGGAACGGGTTTACTCCAGTGATTGCCAGTGCATTTGAAACAAAGTAAATTCTTTAAAACAACGCAATGCTTTTAAAAAGAATGAAGCCGTTATAAGACTCAAGTCCCATCATACAGTGCAACGCAAACCGAAGGATAGAGTTTAACCTTATAATGGCCAAAAATGCTTAATACGTGTAAAGCAAAATCATTTGATATTATTACTAGTGCATATATGTTTCAAAAACGAATATCATCATAAATATCAATCATAGACGGCAAAAACCACTATGTCGCCATACTAGTTCTACAATCAAATCCGTTATTTCGTATTGGAAATTGGATTTCCGTCATGAGTCGAGGCAAGGGGCAAGCTCCTCTCCACCTTGAGACATTCTAGCAAATGCCTCAGGACTACACACTCTGGGTAACCCTTGGATCTTCAGGACCGGTCCTCCCTTACGTTTGAGGATTAGTATTCCTGAACATACGTTTCTCGGTCCTAACAGACCTAATACGAGGCGCCTCATTCCAACATCCACATCGGTAAAAAATAATATAAATGTCAGCCAGTTTAAGCACTGACACTACCGCTAGCTAGAAAGAAACGTCGTGCTCTCCCTGAAGTCCTTATCCCGTTTTTGACTCATACCGAGGTGTGAGGCTCGCGAATCCATGCTATACACAAAGCCAGGCCATGTAGGTCGTGCTTTGATCATCGAACACAAGACTTTGCTTTGCAACAGAAACCTTGATCACTGCATCTTGGCATGCCACATAGGCAATCCGCTCCATACGACTGATTTCTATCGGTATATAACCTCTGAGCTCGTACGTCTCAGAGAAGGGCGTTAAGCAAGAGAATAAATTCTCCGCCGCCAAACAGATATATATTTAACAGAGATCAATCAGTACAGAACAAAATCCAATGTCAGACACACAGTCCATTTACAAGTTCGTTCTGGGTCTGAACGAAACCGGAGGCACCATATTCCTCGTATATCCGTACAATCAACACATACGTTCAGACGGCTACTACTTCCGTTCTTTCAAGGTAGCTACTCCAATCAGGAACCTCAGCAGCGCCCATCCATCCGATACGAAGATCGTCGGTCTTGAACTGTCTTTGTATTTCGACTTCGAATCGTTCGATCAATTATTTGAAATGAGGGTTAGCTCGGCCTTTTCAAATAATTCACGAATAATTAGAATTCAAATCAATTCTTTCTATGGTTATATTATTCGACATTTCCATTTCAGTTCTTTTGTATGATTTTCATATTAGGCACATACAACCATCAAATATCAAGCAAATCAAGCCAAATTGGTTTATTCCCAATCCATGTCGCTTATAATATTTTATAACAATTTTTCGCCTTTTTTATTTATTTAAAAATGGCCATATTTAATTAAACGACGTTTCAGGTCGTGCCGTAGCACTGGCGTTGTTTTTCCCTAAATTTATTTTACACATGTCGGGAAATCTAACCGTCGGATTTCTACAAAGTTTATATCACTGGGAAGATATTCCCAAAGTGAATCCAACGGTTCCAGTTTCGTGAAAATCCGATGGCCGGATCTTCCACAATAGTCATTTGAAGTTACAGTTTCAAAATACGAACTACAGCGTCGTTAATCGATTTAATTTAATTATATTTATATATAAATATAATTAATTCTGGCGCTGTTTTTCTTCAGAATTGAATTAAACATTCCAGACAATCCAACCGTTGGATTTTTACAAAGTTGGTGCCGTTGGAAAGATATTTCCAAGGCGAACCCAACGTTGCGGTTTCGGGGAAATCCGATGGTCGGATCTCTCGTACTAATCGATTGAAGTTACGATTTCAAAACACGAACTGCACGGCCTCGATTCCTTTCAATTCTATTTATATATATATATAGTTCATTCCGTAATTTCAATATCGTATTCACTTCAAATATTTCACTAACGCCATTATATTTCGAAAAATTTCGCCATAACCTCCTTTGTACGGGAAGGGGTTTGGAAATTTATTGGGCCGTATTCGGTACCCAATAAATCCTATAAAGCATACACATATTTATAGTGATATATTCTGGTGTTTACAGGGGAGCGTGTATAGATAAAAACTCCAGAGAATAAATTCTCGTCACCCTGTCTAAGCCTGAGGGAGTGTGTATTTTTAATTACTCCAGAGGATAAATCCTCGTCACCTCGTCCCGTGTGGGAAATAAATAATCCATGTGCCGTATCTAATGACTAGAGAGACGTGATTATTGTCAACTCCAGACCCGCATGGGATTTTTATTAATTTGGCAATTTATCGTTATATTTTATATAGTCCATATCAGTCATCAGTTCAACCTGTAATATATAATCATCGCCATACAAGCCTCTCTCTTGAATGGTAAATCTTCAACCTCGTCACACAAGCTCCAAATGCTTATGTGGTATATGATGAAGTATGCCTATCGTCAAGAAGTATGCCATGTAGTGTAGTTCAAAATTAATTGTTACTATCCTATGGCGATGTTTATTATTACAAACAGAAAAACTAGCACTCCGCATCCAATGGCATTCACAGGAGTTGATATAAAATAAAATTGCGCAGCCAACTCATCAAGGCTTACCAATTGGTCGAGCACGCAAATAATTTCTTTACTCAACAGCTAATCCATTTTCCCTGATCGACACATGTATATATATGCAGAACAAAGCTAATAATAAAATTTCTTGCGAACTAATATTTATTTCAACACATGTGTATTTTTAGCGAAGCGTATACATGATAAAAGTAATATTTTTATCATCAGAAATATTTATTTGACACGTGAATGTTTTTAACACTTCATATTCACAATAAAAATGTAATTTTTATTGTTTAATCCATTTAATTAAAATAGGAATAACATTCAACACATGAATTTCTATTCAACAAATGAATTTCTATTCAACACACGAATGTTCTTTATAGTTTTCATATATATATATATATATATATATGTGATTTTTATCTTTAAAGCTATTTATTTAATACACGAATACCATTCAACACATGAATTTCTATTCAACGAATGAATTTCTATTCAACACATGAATGTTCTTAATAGTTTGTATATATATAAATGTGATTTTTATCATTAAAGCTATTTATTTAAAACACTAATACCATTCAACACATGAATTTCTATTCAACAAATGAATTTCTATTCAACATATGAATGTTCTTTATAGTTTGTATATATATATATATATATATATATATGTGTGTGTGATTTTTATCGTTAAAGCTATTTATTTAAAACACGAATACCATTCAACACATGAATTTCTATTCAACGAATGAATTTCTATTCAATACATGAATGTTCTTTATAGTTTGTATATACATAAAAATGTGATTTTTATCGTTAAAGCTATTTATTTAAAACACGAATATCATTCAACACATGAATTTCTATTCAACGAATGAATTTCTATTCAACACATGAATGCGGTTTCAACATATGAACATAATTTCAACAAATGAAAATAATTTCAACAAATGAATATTTCAGAAAATTTCGACAGCATAACGGCAGGGTAGTTAAAACCGGGACCGTCCCTAGTACGGCTCCTCGCTCTACCTTAAAACCTCGCGGTTGTTGACAATGGGATTCATGCATCTAGTTCGCACGCAGGCAGCATGTTTTATTTTCATTTCCATAGTCCTATTCTAATTTGTTTCAACCACAAGAGGGTATTTTCCAACCACAAAGGTATTTTTCAACCACAAAGGTATTTTTCAACCACAATATCAACCACAAATAATTATTTTCAACCATTCGTCATACTACATATTTTCACGCCAATCACAAGCAATAAATATCGTCCATGGTTTGTGGACGAGGGGAGTATAATATAAATATATATATATATATATATATATATATATATATATATATATTATATTTCACTCGCATTTCAACACAATTCAAAGCATATATGTTTCATACAACGCTTGTATAATTTATACATCGCTCATATAACTTATACAACATATATACATGAGGTATACAATGCGTATATAATTTACACTTCGCTTATATAATTTATACAACACGATTTCATTCACACATTTCGATTTAGAGTTCTCACATTGGTTTTTGGGGTGCTAAATCGTAGATAGCCCAGAAAAATCTGCGGTCTCTTCTAGATGGTAGAGAGCCTCCTTGCCGTCACAATGTTTTCTGTTTCATCGAATTTCGTCAACACACGACAAAGATATGATTTTTCAAAGTTGACAACGCTTAAAAGTGTTATTTTCAATTCATAAAAATTAAAGTCGTTCACCTCTGTAAACCTTCGAAACTAGGTTTTAAATTTTCTCTTTGATCCGTGCAGTGTTGTCTCGATCAGGTGTTGCAACGTCAAAGAGCTTCAAACAGGGTCTCCAGCGCCGGTGGTGGCACTCAACTCGGTGGTCCCTATAGCACACGGCGGAGCTCCAAAGACGGCGCCTTCCTCGAGGTAATTCGACGCAAATATCCCACTATAACCGACGAGAACTATATGGATTTATAGAGGAGGGAGAGGCGAACGGAAAACTCAACTGGAGGTGGCGCTGAAAGTGGACGTGGCGGCGGTGATTTGGTCGGGAAGATTTGAGTGCTTTCCGTCGTTCGTGGGGGGGAGGGGGGGAGGGGTAATCGAGGGTTTGACCGGTCAAAACAAAAGTGAGAGAAAAAGAGGGGGGTTTGACCCATATATTTTATTTTAAATTCAAAAATATCCTTTTGAACAAATGAACACCAATTTCAACCCAACGACTATCGCCCCCAGCTAAATACCCACATCCCGGACACAATGGGATATATTTCGTTGGCCAATTCGACTGTTACAGTCAGTTATTTTTTAAATTAAAGTATAAAACAATTAATATTCAATTTGAACGTACATTTCAATTTTCCAGGGCTACAAACTGATTCGAAAAATTCCAGAAAAATAAATCTAGCTATATTTTGATGATACGGTCCCAACAAAACTAGTTTCGTCGAATTCTGAGATCGTTTGAAAAATGGCTATTTTCTGGTCGACCCAATTTAACAGAAATTGACCAATCACATTTTCTTTTGCCACGCTCACATACTAGCTTCAAAAATTATGAAATTTGAAACCTAGTAATAGTTTGACATCCCGGACCCAACAAAAGTGGTTTCGTCGAATTCTGAGGTCATTTGCAAAATGTCTATTTTCAAGGGCTATATATTCTATATAGCGACCTTTCTGAAAATTCATTTGGCCATAACTTTTGATCCCCGCTATGAAACTTCGATTTTTCAAATTCGTTAGAAAGGTATTCATAAACATATTTAAATATTTTTGGTTTCACTAAAATCTTTTATATTTTCCACCCGGTACAGTCAGTCAAAGTTTGAATTCAAAATTTTAAACTGCCCCACTATTCCCAATTCATTATCTTATTGAAATATTCTATTTCAATTGTTTAATATCTTTGAAAATAAGCAATTTTAAAATTTTTAAATTGGCTCGCATTTTCCGGGTTGTTACATAAATGGAAACCTGGTGAGGTAAGGCAAGCGCATAAAAGAATGTTTAAGACGTAGGGACTAATAACACATTACTGTGAGGCGCTTGGACTAGTCTGGACGTTTGAGGGTGAGTAACCCAACAGGGTAGATCAACGAGGTGCTATAAGGCATGAGGAGAGCGCACATTCATCTAATTGTTCTGATGGCTCTGAAGGACTGAAAGGGGAAGCACGCGGCTTCCTGAGTTAAGTAAGGTGCTCCTAGTAGTCCTCTGTGCGGTGGCAGGTGCCTTAGGCTGTGCTCGTAAAGGTTAGGTTTGCGCGTAACTACTAGGTGGGTGGGCCTTGACTGCAGAAGTAGCTATGCAGTCAAAATGCTGTGATGCGGTGAAACCAGGATGATTCGGCGGTTGCCTCAACGCAAGGCGGGGTCAGGACCAACAAAGATGGTGGATCGTCGGATACTCATCATCGACAGCTAGCGGGATGCGAAAAGACTAGAGCTAAACCCAAGAAACCATTCACCTTTTGTTATCAGGGTACGGTGGTTGAGGGGAGACGCCAAATGGATGTTTAGATTGTTTTTTGTTAGAGGCACGTCGCTTAGCTCTTGTAGTCTTTACTAGTTGAGGGAGGGGCCTAGGTGGGGCCATAGCCACCATGAAAACAGGCCCTAGGAATATCTATAGAGGCTCTTAAAGACAGGCCTGTACAGTTATGGAAAAGCTCCCGACCGAGTTCCATGTTTCTTGTATCACCCTGCCATGGAACTCAATGCACATTAGAGGACGTGTGATTGAGGTATCGAGCTACAATTGAAGATACATATAATGGACAGTCTAGATACATGCATGTCGACTCTGGGTGGTGTATCATAAACTTGAGAGAATTGCTCTGGCTTGAATTCTGATTTGAACAAAGGTGGCAGTCCGTATGTTTGCGTATCATAGTAATGACAGATATATGCGGAACGTAATATTGTTATCCGTACATCACTATGGTGTAGGATGAGTGACTGCATATATTTCGATGGTGTTACGATGGAGACCGTGCGAGTGGTGTACCATGGAGTGTACCTCAATATTGGGGGTAGCTACATATATACTATATTAGGTTAATCCACTGGGGAGTAAATGGGTACGATGTGTGTAAGCCTTGAGTGCTGATAACCCAAGTGACCTAATAAATAAGATAATATGATTGAACGGTATATGTAGGATTATCCAAAGTGTATAGTTTAAATCCAGTCACCAGAACTTGTGCTCTAACCCCCCTCCTCATAACATACTCGCAGGTTAGATTTGTGGCAGAGACATGATAGTTTTGGATACTGGTTAGGCAGTATTAATAATATGGTAAGGTTATTTTTTGATTATACTATATTTTATCCATTCCGCTATGAGATATTTTCTAAGCTCTGACATATTTTATATCCCTGTCTTTTCTGCAGGATACCAGAGCAAACCAATCTGAGTTTCGATGGATTGAAATTTTGAAAAAAAAAATCAGTCTGTCGAAATTCGAGTTGTCATAAATACTATGGATGATGAGACTATTAGTGCAAATAAGCTCCAACGACATATATCTTGTCCTTCAATACCATTGATTATGATTGATTGGGTTGAACATTAATGTGATGAACCATTCTCCCGATCCTCGAAAGAACAGATAGTCATTGGAATATGACACATTAACATAACAATAGAAGATAAACATAGCATTACACCACAATTACATCAGAGGATAATATTAGAGTTTACAACAACACACAGGGTCATAATTATACATAGAAGTTTTAGCTTGCAAATAATAAGTACACAGCGGAATAGAAGATAATCGATATAATAGAGTCTTGGAGAGTCCAAGACCATCTTCTATAGCTTCCATACACATCCAAAAAGATCTAAACTAATAACCTGGGAACTAAGCTGCTTGTGTGAAAATATGGGCATTTGAGTTTGCAAGGGAAAAATAAACTACGAGTCAGTCATGAGACTAGTATGAGAATCCATACAGTTATACTTAAATTATTTTAAAGTAAAGCATATAACAGGGAATGGGTTTACTCTACATGAATGCTAGTGCATAAGAACAATGCAATGCTTTTTGAAAAATGAAGCCACTATAAGACTCAAGTCCCATCACACAATGCAACGCAAACTAGAAAATAGAATTTTACCTTATAATGGCCAAACGTGCTTGATACAAGAAAATCATTTGATATTATAATTAGCATCTAAGTGTCGAAAACAATTTTGGAAATAAATGTATTAATCATAGATGGAATAATACCTCATTTTATTATGTTGCCATATAGGTTTACAATTGAAAACGCAAAGCTCATATTGGAAATTGGATTCCATCAATGAAACAAGGAAAAGGATCTTCCTTATCCAATTCGGAACCATCTCCAGTAAAATGTCCAGGAATCACATGCATGTGTTCCTTGGTCAGCAAATCCGATCCACCAATTCCCGGTGGATTAGGGTCACTCCTGAACAATACGTTCCTCAGTCTTATCAGACCTTCAATCTGGTCGTTTGATTGACCAACATTTGAGGCGCCTCGATTCCAACATCCACATAAGTACATCTGACTGGGCTCTATACCGTGACATACCTTTTAGCTAAAAGGAAACCTATTTCCTTATTCTGTTGTCTTTTATCATGTTTTTGACTCATTTCGGGGTTGATCTATCTACCATCAGCACTCAGCATGCCATATTGTTAATTCACACATATGATTAGTTTCTATTAATGATATAACCTTTGAGTTCAAACGCTTCAAATAAGGGTGTTAAGCTAAGAGAATATATTCTCCGCCACCACAGATATATTATCAATAGCAACTAATCGTTTATCGTAACACCCCGTGAATTCTATAACGTTAAGCTTCACGAATTAAAGTATAATTAATTATAAATGATGAAATCAAGGGAAATGGGTTACGCTACTGCGTTCGTCTCGAAATTCTGCTTGAGATGGAGTCCAAGTTTGCGTAAAACGAATATTGTATGAAGAAGATATGGACGAACGAAGTTGGGCGAAAAACCAGAAAACGGGTCAGAATGCACTGGCGCACTTGGGAAGTGCGCCAGAACAGGAATGAACTGGCGCACTTGGGAAGTGCACCAGTACATTTTTAGCCTGGCGCACCTGCCAAGTGCGCCCAGGTCAATGACCTGCTGGTCAGGTCCTGGCTGGCCTGGTCAAGGTCTGGTCGAATTCTGATGCTTGGCTGAGTCACTAGGGCTTACGTGTCACCTTTTGAGTGGCTCTTTGAACTTTGTATGGTCTAGATTCCTCCTATCTTCATCCGACGGCTCCAAACAATTTAAAATTCTATAAATACAACTCAAACCTAACCCTAAACTCACACAAATAATAGAATACAATAGTCGTCATGCTGCTGGAGAAGAACTAGGAATGGCCGTCAATTAGAAACCCTAGAGACAAGCCAACGAGCCTAAGAGACGAATCAAATAAAAGCTTAATCAAATAATTCAACGCAACTTTGCTACCCTTCCAAATTAGAATAACAGAAATCAGAAAACAAGAATTCATCACACATTGTAAGTATAGTGACCTTTCAAAATATGAATAAAAACTGTGATGTGAATCGATGTATATGAAAATAGAATTGTGTTATTTTTCTATGTATTGTGATGGTTCTATCATGACTTATGTATTGATGTTTGTGGCATAAAATTTATTGATGCAAGCCTGTTGAACGATTTCACTTGCAAGTTTGTGGCGAAAATTAGAATTTGATCATTTTATGTATATGGCGATGGCATGGACTATGTCTAAGATTGGAATTTAGGTAAACATGTTATTGGCCTTTTATGCCTACATGATCCAAAACCTATGATATTGTTCTTATGTTTATTTGCAAGTATAATTAGTTCTATATTTCTTAAACTATGCAATTTCATGCTTATTTGCAAAATATAATTGGTTCTATGTCAAACATCATTTGGGTTTCATAAACTATGCAAGTTCATGTTGAAATAGGCTATATGGTTAGATGTAAAAATTGTACATATTTGATGAATATATAACATGCTAGTTTTGTGGTCGATATTATGCCAAGTTAACATGTTTAAACACAAGCTTGTATTTGCCTAAACTATGCCATTTCATATGTCACCTACTTAGTCATACTTTGATTTGAATGCAAGTTTACATGACCCATGTTATATGTTAGTTGAATCGCCAAATTGCAAGTTCATGCGCCACACACCTTTATGTATTACATGTTCATATTGATTATGCCAAAAATGCCAAGTTTACACCTGTGTCTCGTTTACGTTTATGAATTCCCTTATGCTTATTTGTGTGCGCTAAATTAGGCTAAGTTTTTAGCCTAATATTATATGTTAAAAACTAGGCGAACGAATATTAGGCTAAGATTTTTAGCCTAATGTTTAAACGGGGTAACGTTGGGGATATTTGAAAACTTGACATAAAAATATATGAAGTTGGCATGTTTGTCACATGCCAAAATTGGTGGCATCTAAACGGTATAAATTCTTATACCAAAAATGTTAAACTTGGAATATGGGCCATAATATTTAATTGTTGACAAATTTACATATATTCAGTAATAAAGACAAATATGTAAATTTAGAAAACACGATATGCTTAACCCGAGGTTGGATTGAGTTGTGATGTAAACATGCCCAGACCCGCCCGGCTGTCCAGTAGTCACAACAATACCTATCCAATGTGGGTGGTTAAGCATTGAGCCCAATAAGGACCCGAGGTTAGACTGAGCTACGGTGTAAACATGCCCGGAACCGACCGGCATATCCAGTAACCGTAGCAATACCTGTCTAATGTGAGTGGTTTGGTGCTCCTAAGAGGCTAAGGACAGATGGTAGGGTTAAGTCAACTATAACACTTAACCAAATTCAACATGTTAACAAGAATTGATGGGTGGGGTTAGGTAAATACAGACACTTAACCACTTAACATGTTTGACTAGAAAATCCTGGTAACGAGGGACCCGTTTCAGCAGTAACCCAAAGTTAGGTATCAACGGTACCCTGAAACTAGGCAGGGTGGGGCACGATTACTGGGCTGATTGTAAGCGGTCAAATGACGTCGGTGGGTGCAAAGTGCAGGTCTAACGGGGTGCGGGCGTGCACACACTCCGGAGCAGACAACCAGAGCATTGGGGACACCAATAGTATAACCTATGTCTTCTAGTTTAGTGTCGGGGTCGCCACCATGGGTCTTGATACACCCCATGGTGGGACCATCATAGGTATCTACAATTCTTTGGGGCCGTATGACACATGTTAACGCGAGTAGGAGCCGATCTTTTAACAAGAATGGAGATCACTTCACCCTCACCATAGGGTGCCAGTTAGAATAAAATTCAAATAGGTGCAGAGATATAGCATGGGTGTGATAGTACATTCGACACTTCCTTAGCTTGTGACACTTTCCTATTTTTAGTTTACATCCATCATACCCTTTTCTTATTCACATATTGAAGAGTTACTAGATTTACTCAGGCTTTATGTCTGACCCTATTTTCTTTTCGTCTTCTTTTCTTTCGTTTCCCTCCCCCCAGGTCCACAGGGAGGAAACAGCTTAACTCAGTCAGGCTCTTTACAAGCACCAAGAACGTAGATGTATGATTTGGATCTTTCTTGCTCGGATAATGGCTTTGGATATCACTATGGGGATTTTTGTCACTTTATTTATGTTTTCATGCTTCTTTAATAATCAAGGCAGTTATGAGGTTGTAATGTTGAAAGTATTTTGAGACAATTATGGAAATCTTTGTTGGATACGCGTATTGATGAAATAAAAGTTTGTTTGGTTTTCCGCTATTTAAAATATGTGTATTTATATCTGTCTTGAATTCATCTGTGACTTTTACTTATAAACCTCCACCAAAGTTAAGGCATTCCCTTTGTGAGTGACCTTAATGGAGGTGGGGTGTTTCACTTGATATTAGAGCATAGGTTTATCAGGCAAGATAAAAGTTTTTGAAAATTGTTTTCAAAAAGAAAGTTTAAAGAAGCATTTTTTTGTAGAAAAAGTGTTATATATTAATAAAAAGACAAAATCCCCCAAAGCCATGTGCCCTATCTATCCTTCTTTATCCTTCATTTTGAATTTTCCCTTTCTATTTCAGCATGTCTGGAGACCTTAACCTTCCGGAAGGAGTGACGATTCCCAGCTGGTTTAGGAGGTACTTAGAAGCAAGGGCCAATGGCGCGGGCCCAGCAGGCATCCCTCCTTCAGTGGCCGCGGTTACTCCTCCTCCTCCGCCTCCTCTTGGAAATGCCTTTGCAAAAACATATAGAGACTTCAAGGCTATGGGTGGAAAAGACTTTTATTGGACAGAATCTTTTGTTGGAGCAAGAAACTGGTTAAAGGAGATTGAGGATTTGTTTGTCATCTTTGGAGTGGATGACAGGAAAAAGATACAACTTGTGGTGTGGTTACTTAAGGATGAAGCTGTGATAACCCCAAACTTCACGGAATGAAAGTAGGAGTAATCATTTTTGGAATACAACATAAATACAATAAAACAGAACACAGATACAATATAGCAAAGGAAATTCATAGAGTAATAACATTATAGCAGCGGAAAAAATATAATGTCATCAATCACAGAAAATCCACAGTCACATAATCTAAGCTATTACAACAAGTTTGCAGAAAAGAAATAAGTTTGATGTCTAAAAAGAAAAGAAAAGATGCCATAGAAACAAAAGTTAAATGTCTTCAAGCTCCAAGTCATCACCTCTCCACAAAAGCAAATCCAAGAGAGAGAATAAGCAGCTCCAAAGAAAAGACTCCAAGCAAAGAATGAACCTGTCTACTTGGCTGCCCATGTGGAAAAAAGGGCACCCAAGTTTGCAAAAAGGTGAAACAAACTATGGGTTAGTCGTGGGACTGGTATGAGAATTCTTAACTAATTATAACTACTAGAAATAAGGCAAATCCAAAGACCACGCCACTAACGCGGAACGGGTTTACTCTAATGGATTGTCGTGCATAGTTTAAAGTGTCATAACAAATAATCAAATACATCGTAAACAACGCAGTGCTTTTGGAAAAATGGAATCACCATAAGACCCAAGTCCCATCACACAATGCAACGCACACCAGAGGATAGGGTTTTACCTTATGGTGATTAAACATGCTAAATACGGCAAATACGCATCTAATATTATCATTAATGTATATGAAAACATTTCAAAGTAAATGTATTAATCTTAGGAAGCATAGGTACCATATATTATGCCTCCATACTAGTAATACAATCAAATTCGTCGGTTCGTATTTGGATTTTGGTTTCCATCATGAGTCAAGGCTAGAGCGGAGCTCCTTACCGATTCGAGACATTCTAGCTAATGCCTCAGGATCCCCCGCAGTGAACCCTTGGAAATGGCAGGGCCGGTCCTCTCATACAGCTTTGAGGATTAGTTATTCCTAAGCACACGTTTCCCGATCCTATAGGACCTATCCGAGGCGCGCCACATTCCATCATCCACATAAGTAAAATGCTGGGCCGTAATAAAACCCAAACACCACTTCTAGCTAGAAAGAAACGAGCTGCTTTCCCTGCGTTCCCTTCGCCCGTTTTAGACTCAACCGGTGTGTGAGGCTCGTGAAGTTACGAAATACACAAAGCTCTGCTTATTCAAGCAGTGCTTTGATCGTCACCACAAGGTTCTGCTTTTCAACAAGAAACCTTGATCATTGCATCTTAGTATGTCACACTGTTACTCCATACCATACCATTGCTTCTCCATCAATACATAAATGGGTGTTAAGTAGAGAATAAATTCTCCACCACCAATATTTATATATTAACAGAAAATCAACAATATGATATATAATGAAGTACGATGTCAGACACACCATTCATTTAAACTTATGCTCTGGGTCTGAACGAAAGTCAAATCCGTGAAACCAACACGTACGTCTGGGCAATGACCTTGACCCATGAATTGGAAGCAAGTCAATTCAGGGTCTCGATCGCTGTCCATTCGAGGGAAGATTTACGGTCTTCATGCGTCATCTTCTTACTTCGATCTTTAACGCCGCTGGATTAATTTGGGATGAGAATATCTCGGACTTCCCAAACAATCCTTGTATATATATACATATATATATATATATTTTGAAAATCCTTCTTATTCGTTAATAATATTTTTATTAACAATTCATTCTATTTTAAATATTTAAAATAGTCAAACTTCTTATTTAATGACGCATTCTCAAAATCATATTTTTATTTACATTAATTAAAATGTAAACTTTCATTACATATCGCATTCTTGTTTTCTTTACATTTAATAAAATGTAAACTTGCAATTACATGTCACATTCTTACTTATTTACATTGAATAAAATGTAAACTTGCATTTACATGTCGCATTCTTACATATTAACATTGAATAAAATGTAAACTTTCATTACATATCGCATTCTTGTTTTCTTTACATTTAATAAAATGCAAACTTGAAATTACATGTCACATTCTTACTTATTTACATTGAATAAAATGTAAACTTGCATTTACATGTCGCATTCTTACCTATTTACATTGAATAAAATGTAAACTCATCCTACGGTGGAATTCCTTTATTTTAACATTAAAATAATGTAAATTTTTCCCTATGGTATATACACTTTTTATATTAACATTTAGAATAATGTTAACTCATCCTACGATACATATTTTCTTAATTTTAACATTAAAGATAATGTTGACTTATCCTATGGTTAAATTACCCTTTATTAACATTAAAAATAATGTTAATCATCCTACGGTTAAATTTACTATTTAATTTACATTGACAATAATGTAAATTCATACATGCGGTGAAATTACTCATTATTAACATAAAATGTTAATTTTATCCCACGGTAAAATTACTTATTAATATTAACTTTAAAAATGTTAATTACAACATACGTTATAATTTTTATAATATTAACATTTTAAATGTTAATTTCATCATACGTTATAATTTTCATAATATAAACATTTTAAATGTTAATTTCATCATACGTTATAATTTTCATAATATTAACATTTTAAATGTTAATTTCATCATACGGTGAACTTACTATTTAATTAACATTAAAAATGTTAATTTTTCATGCATTGTAAATTACCTATTATTAACACCAAAAATAATGTTAATTTCTCATACAATGTAAATTCTTACTTTTAACATTAACAAAAATGTTAATTTGTCATACGATGTAAATTCTTACTTTAACATTAACAAAAATGTAAATTTATATTCTATGTCACATTCTTATTTACATCAATGAAAATGTAAACTTTAACTATGGTGAATATTCTATTTATTTACATTAATAAAAATGTATATTTATATTCCATGTCACATTCTTATTTTATTTATTAAATAAAAGGTGGACTTTTCCCTATGGTGAAATTCTTATACATATTACATTAATAATAAATGTAAATTTTAACATACGGTGAATTCCTATATATTTACATTTACACTAAAAATAATGTAAGTTTACTACGGAGAAGAATGACTATAATAATTACATTAAAGTTTAAATTTTCCTACGATCAAAATTACCATAGTATTTACATAAAAAAAATGTAAATTTTCCTATGGCGAATATTTCTATACCATTAACCTTAAATAAAGTAAATTTTTATACATAACACATTCCCACTTTTATTTACATTACATAAAAATGTAAATTTTAATTACATCGCCAAAACCCCATCTTTGATTACATACAATGATGTAATTTTTATCATACAATACAAACTTCTATTGTAATTACATAAAAAAAAATGTAGTTTTTATCATACAACATAAATTCACATTTTGATTACACAAACATGCGGTGTAAATTCATTCATAAATTACATAATAAAATATAATTTAATTCATCAGATGTAAATTCACCTTTTAATTACCAAGAAAAATGTAATTTTAACATACAGTATAATTTCACTTTATAATTTACATAATAAAAATGAAAATTTCATGTCATCGCTAAATTCTAACTTTAATTTACATAATAAAATGTAAATTTTATGTCAACGCCAAATTCTACTTTTAATTTACAAAGTAAAATGTAAATTTCATGTCAACGCCAAATCTTAATATTGAATTTACAAAATAAAATGTAAATTCATGTCAACGCCAAATCTAACATTTAATTTACATACTAAAATGTATATCATCGCAAATTCTAAAATTTTGATTTACATACTAAATTGTAAATCATCGTAAATGCCAAATCTTTGGTTTACATAGTAAAATGTAAATCATCGCAAATTCTAAATGTTTGATTTGCATACTAAAATATAAATCATCACAATCAACAACAGAAAAAGAAAATCAAATAAATCAACCAGCATAGATCTAACACTTTACATCCAAATTTTACACAAGGTGATATTTTTGATGGCATATGACAAATCAACGAGGGATGATGTAAATGAGTTAACAAATAATCATTTTAATTAGTCAATGAATTCAGATCTAATATCTAGGTTCATAGATCTAACATCATACGGACATAAACAACTTAGATCCGTATTCAAAATATTAATACATAGCGGATTTATCAAGAGATATTCTTTAATCACTAAGAATTAATAATTAAACAAATTAAATTAAATTAAAAATAAATTCTCTCATATCTAATCACTTAAAATTTCAGATCTAGCATCCTAACATCGCAAAGCAATCCAAATCTATAATCCATAATAACATCCATAATTGATTTTCAACTTCTCATAACACAAGCATAACAATTAAACTAATTAAATTTAACTTAAAATGAATTCTCACCATGATTGGATAAGAATTTGAAATGCCAAATAAATTCAGAATTCACTCTAATCAGCCTCAGCAAAGCCTACTCGTCGCCACGGTCTTGTCGGATCTGAAATTTTCAGATTCGGGGTTCATACGCATTAGTTATCAATGTTTGAATAATTCTGACTTTTAACAACTGCTGCAGCAACGCTTAAAAGCGTCGCAAAATCTGAAGCATACCTTATTTTCAAAATTTGTTCAAAACTTCAAATCCGATTTTCTGGAGTTGTAGTTGACGAAACGACGAGCCGTTTGTTGGAGAAGGACCGGCTCGGAGAGGGCTTTGATCGGCCAGAGGGGGGTGGTGCTCGGCGGCGCCGGGTGGGGCCTAGGGGGCGTGACCAGCGGCTGTTCACGGGGGTATGGCGGCTTCGTCGAGGCACGGTTCGAGGTGATTCTTGTCGGAGAAGAAAGAGCTCGGGAAGAGCTTCGAAATGAGTACTCACACGCTAAATTCCACTGAGAAACGAAGGAGAAATCGAAGTTTGAAAAATCGGAGGCTATGGGTTCTTTGGTGGCTGCAGAAATTCACGGTTGGAGAGGACGGTGAACAGTAATTTCGGGTTTATAATATAATATTAGGTTTTCCTAATCATTATTTAATAATTTAATTAGCCCGTTAAGGCCCGTTTTGGTCCGAACTCCGATTTAGGCCTGCTTACTGTCGTTCTTAAGGTTTTAAGGCCTTCTGAACGCAATGGAACATGTCTCAGGACCCAATTCCGAAATTTATATATATTTTATTTAAAATTCCATTAAAAATTAATTAATTTACTATTTACCGTACATTTAAATACGCCGGAGCCACATACGAACTCCGAAAATTCCCAAAAAATTATTTTTGGCTTTCTTATGATAATACGGTCCTAACAAAATTTATTTCTTTCGATTCTGAGACTTTTTGAAAAATGGTCATTTTCAAGGCGAATATATTTAATATTAAAAATACATTTTTAAATAAATATTTTCTAAAACTCGAAACATATAAGTGTTTACTGTTTTTCAATGCAGAAACGTCATTCTGAAACCAATGGAAGTGGTTTCGAGTTCAAATTCCTTCGTATGCAAAAAGTAGCATTTTGTCCTATGCAAATTACCCAGCGACCTTTCTAAAAATTGAATTGGCCATAACTTTTGATTTCCGCTATGAAATTTCGATTTTTCGGATTCGTTGGAAAGATATTTTTAAATAGATTCTAATATTTTTGGTTTTACTAAAATCCGTTAAATTTTGCATCCTGTATGGTCAGTCAAAGTTCAAGTTTGACTTTTCAAACTATCGCGCTATTTCTAGCTCTTTTTATAATTAAAATTAATTTATTCATTCTAACTTCGATTTGAACCAAATTTGTGATCCTTATTATTTAAAATATCAAAACTCATTTAAAATCACTTAAAATAAATTTTAAATTGGCCCCAAAATTCAGGGTTGTTACGGTCTCCCCCACTTAAAAACTTTTCGTCCCCGAAAAGGAAAAAGAAAAATAGAAGAGGAAGAATAAACACAGAGAATGTTTTTAACAGAGATGGTACCGTCTTTAACATCAGGCTTTCCACCGAAGAAGTTGGTCCTTTCGTTCCTTCGTAAATATGTGCCAATTGAGCATCGCCACTTCACTTAGTCTTCTTCGAATGCACGATCAAGGGAAGAGTCAAAACAACTGAAATGGTGATTCTAGGAGATAGAAAAGATCGAAGGACGAAAGAAAAGATGACGATAAAGTGGCTGGCTATTATGTATCCCATGAAATGTTCGCCGTAGAATATAGTGATTCTACGTAAACGAATTATTATAGATATGTTGTACTCCGCTTTGTAAACCAAAGCTCTGATACCAACTGTGATAACCCCAAACTTCCACGGAATGAAAGTAGGAGTAATCATTTTTGGAATACAACATAAATACAATAAAACAGAACACATATACAATATAGAAAAGGAAATTCATAGAGTAATAACATTATAACAGCGGAAAAAATATAATGTCATCAATCACAGAAAATCCACAGTCATAGAATCTAAGTTATTACAACAAGTTTGCAGAAAAGAAATAAGTTTGATGTCTAAAAAGAAAAGAAAAGATGCCATAGAAACAAAAGATAAATGTCTTCAAGCTCCAAGTCATCACCTCTCCACAAAAGCAAATCCAAGAGAGAGAATAAGCAGCTCCAAAGAAAAGACTCCAAGCAAAGAATGAACCTGTCTACTTGGCTGTCCGTGTGGAAAAAAGGGCACCCAAGTTTGCAAAAAGGTGAAACAAACTATGGGTCAGTCGTGGGACTGGTATGAGAATTCTTAACTAATTATAACTACTAGAAATAAGGCAAATCCAAAGACCACGCCGCTAACGCGGAACGGGTTTACTCTAATGGATTGTCATGCATAGTTTAAAGTGTCATAACAAATAATTAAATACATCGTAAACAACGCAATGCTTTTGGAAAAATGGAATCACCATAAGACCCAAGTCCCATCACACAATGCAACGCACACCAGAGGATAGGGTTTTACCTTATGGTGATTAAACATGCTAAATACGACAAATACGCATCTAATATTATCATTAATGTATATGAAAACATTTCAAAGTAAATGTATTAATCTTAGGAAGCATAGGTACCATATATTATGCCTCCATACTAGTAATACAATCAAATTCGTCAGTTCGTATTTGGATTTTGGTTTCCATCATGAGTCAAGGCTAGAGCGGAGCTCCTTACCGATTCGAGACATTCTAGCTAATGCCTCAGGATCCCCCGCAGTGAACCCTTGGAAATGGCAGGGCCGGTCCTCTCATACAGCTTTGAGGATTAGTTATTCCTAAGCACACGTTTCCCGATCCTATAGGACCTATCCGAGGCGCGCCACATTCCATCATCCACATAAGTAAAATGTCGGGCCGTAATAAAACCCAAACACCACTTCTAGCTAGAAAGAAACGAGCTGCTTTCCCTGCGTTCCCTTCGCCCGTTTTAGACTCAACCGGTGTGTGAGGCTCGTGAAGTTACGAAATACACAAAGCTCTGCTTATTCAAGCAGTGCTTTGATCGTCACCACAAGGTTCTTCTTTTCAACAAGAAACCTTGATCATTGCATCTTAGTATGCCACACTGTCACTCCATACCATACCATTGCTTCTCCATCAATACATAAATGGGTGTTAAGTAGAGAATAAATTCTCCACCACCAATATTTATATATTAACAGAAAATCAACAATATGATATATAACGAAGTACGATGTCAGACACACCATTCATTTAAACTTATGCTCTGGGTCTGAACGAAAGTCAAATCCGTGAAACCAACACGTACGTCTGGGCAATGACCTTGACCCATGAATTGGTAGCAAGTCAATTCAGGGTCTCGATCGTTGTCCATTCGAGGGAAGATTTACGGTCTTCATGCGTCGTCTTCTTACTTCGATATTTAACGCCGCTGGATTAATTTGGGATGAGAATATCTCAGACTTCCCAAACAATCCTCGTATATATATACATATATATATATATTTTGAAAATCCTTCTTATTCGTTAATAATATTTTTATTAACAATTCATTCTATTTTAATTATTTAAAATAGTCAAACTTCTTATTTAACGACGCATTCTCAAAATCATATTTTTATTTACATTAATTAAAATGTAAACTTTCATGCATATCGCATTCTTGTTTTCTTTACATTTAATAAAATGTAAACTTGCAATTACATGTCACATTCTTACTTATTTACATTGAATAAAATGTAAACTTGCATTTACATGTCACATTCTTACCTATTTACATTGAATAAAATGTAAACTTTCATTACATATCGCATTCTTGTTTTCTTTACATTTAATAAAATGCAAACTTGAAATTACGTGTCACATTCTTACTTATTTACATTGAATAAAATGTAAACTTGCATTTACATGTCGCATTCTTACCTATTTACATTGAATAAAATGTAAACTCATCCTACGGTGGAATTCCTTTATTTTAACATTAAAATAATGTAAAGTTTTCCCTATGGTATATACACTTTTTATATTAACATTTAGAATAATGTTAACTCATCCTACGATGCATATTTTCTTAATTTTAACATTAAAGATAATGTTGACTTATCCTATGGTTAAATTACCTTTTATTAAGATTAATAATAATGTTAATCATCCTACGGTTAAATTTACTATTTAATTTACATTGACAATAATGTAAATTCATACATGCGGTGAAATTACTCATTATTAACATAAAATGTTAATTTTATCCCACGGTAAAATTACTTATTAATATTAACTTTAAAAATGTTAATTACATCATACGTTATAATTTTTATAATATTAACATTTTAAATGTTAATTTCATCATACGTTATAATTTTCATAATATAAACATTTTAAATGTTAATTTCATCATACGTTATAATTTTCATAATATTAACATTTTAAATGTTAATTTCATCATACGGTGAACTTACTATTTAATTAACATTAAAAATGTTAATTTTTCATGCATTGTAAATTACCTATTATTAACACCAAAAATAATGTTAATTTCTCATACAATGTAAATTCTTACTTTTAACATTAACAAAAATGTTAATTTGTCATACGATGTAAATTCTTACTTTAACATTAACAAAAATGTAAATTTATATTCTATGTCACATTCTTATTTACATCAATGAAAATGTAAACTTTAACTATGGTGAATATTCTATTTATTTACATTAATAAAAATGTATATTTATATTCCATGTCACATTCTTATTTTATTTATTAAATAAAAGGTGGACTTTTCCCTACGGTGAAATTCTTATACATATTACATTAATAATAAATGTAAATTTTAACATACGGTGAATTCCTATATATTTACATTTACACTAAAAATAATGTAAGTTTACTACGGAGAAGAATGACTATAATAATTACATTAAAGTGTAAATTTTCCTACGATCAAAATTACTATAGTATTTACATAAAAAAATGTAAATTTTCCTATGGCGAATATTTCTATACCATTAACCTTAAATAAAGTAAATTTTTATACATAACACATTCCCACTTTTATTTACATTACATAAAAATGTAAATTTTAATTACATCGCCAAAACCCCATCTTTGATTACATACAACGATGTAATTTTTATCATACAATACAAACTTCTATTGTAATTACATAAAAAAATGTAGTTTTTATCATACAACATAAATTCACATTTTGATTACACAGAAAAATGTATATTTCTAACATGCGGTGTAAATTCATTCATAAATTACATAATAAAATATAATTTAATTCATCAGATGTAAATTCACCTTTTAATTACCAAGAAAAATGTAATTTTAACATACAGTATAATTTCACTTTATAATTTACATAATAAAAATGAAAATTTCATGTCATCGCTAAATTCTAACTTTAATTTACATAATAAAATGTAAATTTTATGTCAACGCCAAATTCTACTTTTAATTTACAAAGTAAAATGTAAATTTCATGTCAACGCCAAATCTTAATATTGAATTTACAAAATAAAATGTAAATTCATGTCAACGCCAAATCTAACATTTAATTTACATACTAAAATGTATATCATCGCAAATTCTAAAATTTTGATTTACATACTAAATTGTAAATCATCGTAAATGCCAAATCTTTGGTTTACATAGTAAAATGTAAATCATCGCAAATTCTAAATGTTTGATTTGCATACTAAAATATAAATCATCACAATCAACAACAGAAAAAGAAAATCAAATAAATCAACCAGCATAGATCTAACACTTTACATCCAAATTTTACACAAGGTGATATTTTTGATGGCATATGACAAATCAACGAGGGATGATGTAAATGAATTAACAAATAATCATTTTAATTAGTCAATGAATTCAGATCTAATATCTAGGTTCATAGATCTAACATCATACGGACATAAACAACTTAGATCCGTATTCAAAATATTAATACATAGCGGATTTATCAAGAGATATTCTTTAATCACTAAGAATTAATAATTAAATAAATTAAATTAAATTAAATTAAAAATAAATTCTCTCATATCTAATCACTTAAAATTTCAGATCTAGCATCCTAACATCGCAAACTAATCCAAATCTATAATCCATAATAACATCCATTATTGATTTTCAACTTCTCATAACGCAAGCATAACAATTAAACTAATTAAATTTAACTTAAAATGAATTCTCACCTTGATTGGATAAGAATTTAAAATGCCAAATAAATTCAGAATTCACTCTAATCAGTCTCAGCAAAGCCTACTCGTCGCCACGATCCTGTCGGATCTGAAATTTTCAGATTCGGGGTTCATACGCATTAGTTATCAATGTTTGAATAATTCTGACTTTTAACAACTGCTGCAGCAACGCTTAAAAGCGTCGCAAAATCTGAAGCATACCTTATTTTCAAAATTTGTTCAAAACTTCAAATCCGATTTTCTGGAGTTGTAGTTGACGAAACGACGAGCCGTTTGTTGGAGAAGGACCGGCTCGGAGAGGGCTTTGATCGGCCAGAGGGGGGTGGTGCTCGGCGGCGCCTGGTGGGGCCTAAGGGGGCGCGACCAGCGGCTGTTCACGGGGGTATGGCGGCTTAGTCGAGGCACGGTTCGAGGTCATTCTTGTCGGAGAAGAAAGAGCTCGGGAAGAGCTTCGAAATGAGTACTCACATGCTAAATTCCGTTGAGAAACGAAGGAGAAATCGAAGTTTGAAAAATCGGAGGCTATGGGTTCTTTGGTGGCTGCAGAAATTCACGTTTGGAGAGGACGGTGAACAGTAATTTCAGGTTTATAATATAATATTAGGTTTTCCTAATCATTATTTAATAATTTAATTAGCCCGTTAAGGCCCGTTTTGGTCTGAACTCCGATTTAGGCCTGCTTACTGTCGTTCTTAAGGTTTTAAGGCCTTCTGAACGCAATGGAACATGTCTCAGGACCCAATTCCGAAATTTATATATATTTTATTTAAAATTCCATTAAAAATTAATTAATTTACTATTTACCGTACATTTAAATACGCCGGAGCCACATACGAACTCCGAAAATTCCCGAAAAATTATTTTTGGCTTTCTTATGATAATACGGTCCTAACAAAATTTATTTCTTTCGATTCTGAGACTTTTTGAAAAATGGCTATTTTCAAGGCGAATATATTTAATATTAAAAATACATTTTTAAACAAATATTTTCTGAAACTCGAAACATATAAGTGTTTACTGTTTTTCAATGCAGAAACGTCATTCTGAAACCAATGGAAGTGGTTTCGAGTTCAAATTCCTTCGTATACAAAAAGTAGCATTTTGTCCTATGCAAATTACCCAGCGACCTTTCTAAAAATTGAATTGGCCATAACTTTTGATTTCCGCTATGAAATTTCGATTTTTCGGATTCGTTGGAAAGATATTTTAAATAGATTCTAATATTTTTGGTTTTACTAAAATCCATTAAATTTTGCATCCTGTATGGTCAGTCAAAGTTCAAGTTTGACTTTTCAAACTATCGCGCTATTTCTAGCTCTTTTTATAATTAGAATTAATTTATTCATTCTAACTTCGATTTGAACCAAATTTGTGATCCTTATTATTTAAAATAGATTATTTTAAATATCAAAACTCATTTAAAATCACTTAAAATAAATTTTAAATTGGCCCCAAAATTCAGGGTTGTTACAGAAGCTTCCTATTGGTGGGAAGTTACTAATGCTCAGAGGGCGGTGGAAACATGGGAAGACTTCAGGACAAGGTTTGAGATGAAATTCCTCTCCCAAGCCGAAAGAAGCCTGCAAATGGAAAAGTTTCTAACTTTGAAACAGGGAAGCATGACGATCAGGGAATATGTTAATCAGTTTAATCAGCTGGCCAGATTTGGGATAGACTTAGTAAACACCCAACACAAGAAGGCACTTCGCTTCGTCAAGGGTTTGAATGAGCCTCTACACAGCCTTGCCATGACCCATGTATCCACGGGAGCGACTTACGAAAGCTTGGTGGACATGGCATTGCTACACGAGGAAGATCACGGAAAGAAAGAAACTAAGGGGGAAGAGAAGAAAGAGGGTCTACAAGCAAAGAAAACTGACTTCAAGAAAGGTGGAAAGAACAATAAGCCCCGTGAGAAGAGAAGGTGCAATTTCTGTGGCATTGTGGACCATATATCAAGAGACTGCCGAAAAAGGAAGGCGAAGATGGGTGGCTGCTTCCATTGTGGAAAAACTGGACACCAAGCTAAGGACTGCCCAAAGAAGAAAGTGTAGGGACAGAAAGCCGGATCCACTTCAGGGGGTTAGGTTCATGCGCTAGTGGCACCTCAGCAGGAACGAGGTAGTAATATTTCTGTAGAAAGTGTAGTCTATCTTTATGTTCATCCAGTTCGTACACTTTTTGACTCTGGCGCATCACACTCTTTTATTTCATCTGCCTTAGTAGAATCTCTGCATCTAGACACTAGTATGGTGGAAGATCCCTCAGTAGTTTCAAATCCAATTGGGGGCTCCACTTACTTGTCAATGGTTTGTTTGGGTTTGAAAATCTCTATTCTTAGCGTTGAGTTTAGTTGTAGTGCTTTTGTTTTGGGCTTCTCGGGATATGGTTTGATCTTAGGTATAGACTGGTTATCCGGTAATAGTGCCATTCTTGACTGTGAGAAAAGAGTAGTTAGACTCTTGACTCGGCTTGGTAACACTCTAGAAATTTCTTGTAATCCCTTGAATGCTGTTATGCTTAGTTATCTAGAGTCGCTTGATGCTTCTGATGAGAATTTGCAATCAGTTAGAGTAGTCCGGGAATATCCGTATGTCTTTGAGGAAGTGAAAGGCTTACCTCCGAGGCGGGAAATAAACTTCCGCATATATCTTGTGGATAACGCCAAGCCTGTAGCTTTACCTGTCAGACACATGGCTCCAAGGGAGAGAAAGGAGCTCAGTAAGCAGGTTAAAGAACTTCTAGAAAAGGGGTTCATTAGACGGAGCATTTCAGAATGGGGTGCTCCAGTGGTGTTCGCAACCAAAGCAGATGGTTCGCCTCGTCTTTGCATCGACTATAGGGAGTTAAACAAATTGACCAAGAAAAATAGGCACCCTCTTCCCCGAATCGACGATTTGTTTGATCAGCTTGTAGGTACGACGGTCTTCTCCCAACTTGATCTGGCAACTGGGTTCCATCAGCTAAGAGTAGCTGAAGACAGCATTGATAAGACAGCGTTAAGAACCCCAGACAGTTTCTTCAAGTGGCTTGTCATGCCTTTCGGCTTGACAAATGCACCCGCTTATTTCGTAGACCTAACGAGCAGGGTGTTCAAAGAATTCCTCAACAAATTTGTGGTTGTCTTCGTAGATGATATCTTAATCTTCTCAAAGAGTGAGGAAGAACATGCTCAGCATCTGAAAGAAATCATAGATACTCTCCGTGCACATCAACTAAAAGCCAAATTCTCCAAGTGTCACTTCTGGAGAAAAGAAGTAAGGTTTCTTGGGCATATAGTGTCCAAAGAAGGGTTGGCTGTGGACCCCGCGAAAGTGGTGGCAGTACAAGATTGGAAGACACCAAGAAATGCAACCGAAGTTCGAAGCTTCCTTGGGCTAGCCGATTTTTATCGAAAGTTTATTAGGGATTTCGCGAAAATCTCAGCCCCGCTCACAAGGCTAACAAAGAAGAATCTGGCGTTCACTTGGGATTTGGACTGCGAGTTTGCTTTTCAACGATTAAAAAGGGCTCTCACAACAGCCCCAGTTCTAACTCTGCCTGACGGAAGCAAAATGTTCACAGTATACACGGATGCATGTGGAACGGGACTAGGCACTTTCCTAATACAAGAAGGAAGGGTAGTAGCTTATGGCGGAAGACAATTGAAAGTTCATGAAAAGAACTACCCGACCCACGATCTTGAGTTGGCCGCCATCGTCTTTGCACTTAAGTCTTGGCGCCATTATCTCCTAGGTGAGAAGTTTGAATTATACACTGACCATAAATCGTTGAAATATCTCTTCTCCCAGAAGGATCTTAACTTGAGGCAGCAAAGATGGATGGAGTTTCTTGCCTCGTATGACTTTGAAATTTCCTATACTCCCGGAAAAGGCAACGTGGTAGCAGACGCGTTGAGCCGAAAGAAACTGACCCTAAGCCCTCTCTTTGTGGAAAGGCAAAACTTGGAGTATATAGCCAGTTTCAACTTTAGGCCCTCCTCGGATTTTGTACCGGGATTGTTAGCATCTCTCGAAGTACGCCCCACTCTCTTATACTCAATAGGGGCAGCACAACGTGAAGACCCTCATCTTGCTGATGTGATTGATAAACTTATTAGGGGTGAGACTTCTAGTCACCTCAGTAGGTACGCCGTCGATGATAAGGGTTGGCTGAGACGAGATGGAAGATTATGCGTCCCACAAGCAAGGGAGTTAACAAAGAAGGTTCTCGAGGAAGCACATCATTCCAAGATGACTATACACCCTGGCGGTGATAAGATGTACAAGGATATAAAAAGGACTTTCTTTTGGAACGGCATGAAGCAAGATGTGGCAAATTTTGTTTCTAAGTGCATGACCTGCCAACGGGTCAAGGCGGAACAAAAGAAGCCTGGAGGACTACTTCACCCTCTAGAGGTCCCACAGTGGAAGTGGGATAGTATTTCAATGGACTTCATTGATGGACTGCCTAGGTCGAGAAGAGGCAACACTAGCATTTTGGTAATAGTGGATAGGCTTACTAAAAGCGCCCACTTTATACCTATCTAGAGTAGAAGGACTGCTTCATCTCCAGCATCTCTTTATCTCAAGGAAATAGTTCGAATTCATGGGATACCCTCCAGCATTGTTAGTGACCGAGATCCTATCTTCACGAGTGAGTTTTGGCGGAGTCTGCAAGAAGCTGTAGGCACATAGCTATGTTTGAGTACGGCCTATCACCCCCAAATAGATGGCCAAACGGAAAGGGTGAATAGAGTTTTAGAGGATCTTTTAAGACTTTGCGTTCTTGACTTTGGAGGGACATGGGAGGATCACCTTCCTTTAGTGGAATTTGCCTACAACAACAGCTACCAAGCTACCATCGGCATGGCACCATTCGAAGCCTTGTATGGAAGACCGTGCAAATCACCAACTTGTTGGTGGGAGTCTACAGATAAGCTTATACTTGGGCCAGACATGATTCGAGAAACTTCAGAGAAAGTGGACTTGATACGTAGGAGAATGAAGACAGCCCAAGACAGACAGAAATCCTACGCCGACAAAAGAAGGACCGACCTTGAGTTTGAGGTTGGGGACAGGGTTTTCCTTAAGGTATCCCCTTTAAGGAACGTCGTTCGCTTTGGATCTGCAGGAAAGCTAGCACCAAGATTTGTAGGACCGTTCCCTATCATCGAGAAGATTGGGAAAATGGCTTATAGAGTAGATCTGCCTGAAAGATAGGCTGGAATTCACAACGTCTTTCACGTTTCTCATCTCCGGAAATGTCTACATGAATCAGCGGAAGTGGTGGAGCCAAGCATTCTAGAAGAAGCCGAAGTGGAACGCGAAGCAACTATGAGGAGAGTTCCAACTCGAATCGTAGGAACTGAAATCAAAAAGCTACGCAACCGCGAAGTGAAGCTCGTTAAGGTTCAGTGGAGCGACGCCGAGGAAGACGCGACTTGGGAAACTGAGGATAGAATACGCGCGGCATACCCTTTTCTTTTTTAGGGTACATCTTTGACCACTCTTTTTCTTAAGTTGTGTTTGTATCTATCTTTATAGGTATATCTCCTCGATATTATCCTTTATCCTTAGGTAGAAACCCCTTTGGATGTAAACATGTATTTGAAACATATTATGGTTGATGGTTGCAAGTGGTTGCAAGTGGTTGCTCGTAGATGCATATACACACACAACCTAGGTCTTAGATCGGCTCAATCACTTCATACTGCATATGCATATATGTATTCTTATTTGTATATGGTTGTAAACTTGATATGCTGTCATATGGTCGTTGCATTTGTATGAATAGTTGTGCACTCATGTAGAATTATGAGTAGGAAAAATTTGCATACATAATGGATTCATGACACTTACATGGTTCGCATTAAGGAGGTCAACTGAATCAGTAGACCGCCTGATTTTTGCATTAGATAAGGACATATACACACACTATGCAAATGATCATGAAGCATTAGAAGTCTTTTAAGGACAGTGGATGCCTGTGTTTGTTGGTTGAGTAGATGGACTGTTGGATGGTAGGATATACATTCTTCCTAACATGAAGATTTCGGGGACGAAATCCTTTTAAGTGGGGGAGAATGTAACACCCCGTGAATTCTATAACGTTAAGCTTCACGAATTAAAGTATAATTAATTATAAATGATGAAATCAAGAGAAATGGGTTACGCCATTGCGTTCGTCTCGAAATTCTGCTTGAGATAGAGTCCAAGTTTGCGTAAAACGGATAACGTATGAAGAAGATATGGACGAACGAAGTTGGGCGAAAAACCAGAAAATGGGTTAGAATGCACTGGCGCACTTGGGAAGTGCGCCAGAACAGAAATGAACAGGCGCACTTGGGAAGTGCGCCAGTACATTTTTAGCCTGGCGCACCTGCCAAGTGCACCCAGGTCAGAATGACCTGCTGGTCAGGTCCTGGCTGGCCTGGTCAGGGTCTGGTCGAATTCTGATGCTTGGCTGAGTCACTAGGGCTTACGTGTCACCTTTTGAGTGGCTCTTTGAACTTTGTATGGTCTAGATTCCTCCTATCTTCATCCGACGGCTCAAACCAATTTAAAATTCTATAAATACAACTCAAACCTAACCCTAAACTCACACAAATAATAGAATACAATAGCCGTCATGCTGCTGGAGAAGAACTAGGAATGGCCGTCAATTAAAAACCCTAGAGACAAGCCAACAAGCCTAAGAGACGAATCAAATCAAAGTTTAATCAAATCATTCAACGCAACTTTGCTACCCAAAGGAGAGCATCTCCAAATCAGAATAATAGAAATCAGAAAACAAGAATTCATCACACGTTGTAAGTATAGTGACATATCAAAATACGAATAAAAACTGTGATGTGAATCGATGTACATGAAAATAGAATTGTGTTATTATTCTATGTATTGTGATGGTTCTATCATGACTCATGTATTGATGTTTGTGGCGTAAAATTTATTGATGCAAGCCTATTGAACGATTGTACTTGCAAGTTTGTGGCGAAAATTAGAATTTGATCATTTTATGTATATGGCAATGGCATGGACTATGTCTAAGATTGGAATTTATGTATACATGTTATTGACCTTTTATGCCTATATGATCCAAAACCTATGATATTGTTCTTATGTTTATTTGCAAGTATAATTAGTTCTATGTTTCTTAAACTATGCAATTTCATGTTTATTTGCAAAATATAATTGGTTCTATGTCAAACATCGTTTGGGTTTCATAAACTATGCAAGTTCATGTTGAAATAGGCTATATGGTTAGATGTAAAAATTGTACATTTTTGATGAATATATAACATGCTAGTTTTGTGGTCGATATTATGTCAAGTTAACATGTTTAAACACAAGCTTGTATTTGCCTAAACTATGCCATTTCATATGTCACCTACTTAGTCATACTTTGATTTGAATGCAAGTTTACATGACCCATGTTATATGTTAGTTGAATCGCCAAATTGCAAGTTCATGCGCCACACACCTTTATGTATTACATGTTCATATTGATTATGCCAAAAATGCCAAGTTTACACCTGTGTCTCGTTTACGTTTATGAATTCCCTTATGCTTATTTGTGTTCGCTAAATTAGGCTAAGTTTTTAGCCTAATATTATATGTTAAAAACTAGGCGAACGAATATTAGGCTAAAATTGTTAGCCTAATGTTTAAACGGGGTAACGTTGGGGATATTTGAAAACTTGACATAAAAATATATGAAGTTGGCATGTTTGTCACATGCCAAAATTGGTGGCATCTAAATGGTATAAATTCTTATACCAAAAATGTTAAACTTGGAATGTGGTCCATAATATTTAATTGTTGACAAATTTACATATATTCAGTAATAAAGACAAATATGTAAATTAAGAAAACACGATATGCTTAACCCGAGGTTGGATTGAGTTGTGATGTAAACCTGCCCGGACCCGCCCAGCTGTCCAGTAGTCACAACAATACCTATCCAATGTGGGTGGTTAAGCATTGAGCCCAATAAGGACCCGAGGTTAGACTGAGCTATGGTGTAAACCTGCCCGGAACCGACCGGCATATCCAGTAACCGTAGCAATACCTGTCTAATGTGAGTGGTCTGGTGCTCCTAAGAGGCTAAGGACAGATGGTAGGGTTAAGTCAACTATAACACTTAACCAAATTCAACATGTTAACAAGAATTGATGGGTGGGGTTAGGTAAATACAGACACTTAACCACTTAACATGTTTGACTAGAAAATCCTGGTAACGAGGGACCCGTTTCAGTAGTAACCCAAAGTTAGGTATCAATGGTACCCTGAAACTAGGCAGGGTGGGGCACGATTACTGGGCTGATTGTAAGCGGTCAAATGACGGTGGTGGGTGCACAGTGCAGGTCTAACGGGGTGCGGGCGTGCACACACTCCGGAGCAGACATCCAGGGCACTGGGGACACCAGTAGTATAACCTATGTCTTCTAGTTTTGTGTCGGGGCCGCCACCATGGGTCTTGATACACCCCATGGTGGGACCAGCATAGGTATCTACAATTTTTGGGGGCCGTATGACACATGTTAACGCGAGTAGGAGCCGATCTTTTAACAAGAATGGGGATCACTTCACCCTCACCATAGGGTGCCAGTTAGAATAAAATTCAAATAGGTGCAGAGATATAGCATGGGTGTGATAGTACATTCGACACTTCCTTAGCTTGTGACACTTTCCTATTTTTAGTTTACATCCATCATACCCTTTTCTTATTCACATATTGAAGAGTTACTAGATTTACTCAGGCTATATGTCTGACCCTATTTTCTTTTCGTCTTCTTTTCTTTCGTCCCCCCCCCTCCCCCCAGGTTGACAAGGAGGAAACAGCTCAACTCAGTCAGGCTCTTTACAAGCACCAAGAACGTAGATGTATGATTTGGATCTTTCTTGCTCGAATAATGGCTTTTGATGTCACTATGGGGATTTTTGTCACTTTATTTATGTTTTCATGCTTCTTTAATAATCAAGGCAGTTATGAGGTTGTAATGCTGAAAGTATTTTGAGACAATTATGGAAATCTTTGTTGGATAGACGTATTGATGAAATAAAAGTTTGTTTGGTTTTCGGCTGTTTAAAATATGTGTATTTATATCTGTCTTGAGTTCATCTGTGACTTTTACTTATAAACCTCCACCAAAGTTAAGGCATTCCCTTGTGAGTGACCTTAATGGAGGTGGGGTGTTTCATTTATGTTATGAAATACAATGTAAAACATACCATCCACATACAAGTTTGTTCTAGGTTTGAACGAAACCGAAGGCATCTTATTCCTCGTCCAGTTAAGAAGAGAGGCCCTTGCACATCTAGACAATCAACAAGTACGTCCAGACCACTGCCATTTTAACCCCTTCATAGGAGCTATCCACATCCGGGACATCAGCAAATAGTTCATCCGATGTGAAGATTCTCGGTCTTCCACCATTTTCGATGTATTTGACTTTTAGTTGTGGTATAATTATTTGAAATGGGTTGGACCCGGTCTTTTCGAATAATTGACGTCAAAACAAAAATCCTTATCGGAATATTAATCCACCAATTAGGTCTCCTTTAATTAGTATTCATATCATAAGATTTAAATCTTATTCTCTAATTTGGTTAAGTTATCTGGCTTCCAAAAATCATCTTTAACCTTATAAAAAGGTTTGCTTGAGGATTAAATTCGATTTACGAATTAAAAATGCCTATTTCAAAACATTTCCAAAAACTTGTTATAAAAGCCTTTATAGAAAATAGCCAAATTATACATAACCAATTTTATCTTTCAAAACCATATATAATTGGTTCAAAACCTTTTCAAATTATTTATAATAATTTATAAAGATTTTTTCCTATTTTTATTTAAATAAAAATAGTCCATATTTGTAATTTTCAATTACGGGCCATTATAGGTTCCACTGCTGTTTTATTCAAATTTGATTTGAACATTTCTCAAAATCTTACCATTAGATTTGAAAACTCTTATTATCATTTGAAAGCTCTTTCCATTACAGGCCCAATGGTTACAGTTTTGGGAAAATCCGATAGTCAGATCTCCCGGAACATCCGTTTAAAGATACAGTTCAAAGTTCGCGATCTATCAATTCGCGATGAGTTCTATTTTGACCAAAACACAATGTATACAATAAATTACGTCGAATAGCTTCAAAAATATTTTATTTATTTTATAAAATATATATAATAATTTCCAGAATCTATATTTTAATTTTCCGACATCAAAAAACAATTATTTCGATATCTAAGTATTATAGTAATATTTAAATGATTAAAATAATATTATTTTTACAACTTCATTATTTTTAATCCAAATTTTCCTGACACTCGTTATAAAAATAAATAAGAAAGTTTTGTAATGGAAAATCTTTTAAAACTCATCTTAGATATCCTACCCGAACTTCACTTTTGTCGGTTACTATTCATTTTGAAAATAAATTTGAACACGTCATAACTACGTGAAAATTAATTCAAATTATTTTTTCCAGCTACGAATATTCATTGTAATTTTATAAAATTCGTGTCCATCCAAAATCGGATGTCAAATTCAAACTATTATTTTTAGTCTATTATTATAGTAATAAAATATTCATTAAAATCCATTTTATTCGATGGAGACTTAACCAATGGACCAATAATCACATCTATTGGTCATTTCTAATTAGTGTATCATGTTACACTAAATTAACCATTAAACAACATCCAATCTGCATATAAAGTGGAATACACGGTATAAGCCTTAACCAATAACGTTTATACGGGTTTGACAATCAATAGATTAACCATAAATTTAATCAATGGATATATATCAATCAATTAAAATTTCAATACTCAAGTGGAGTTCACGTCAACATTCATAACTAGTAATTTTTGAATTACTTTCTCAAGACCATTTAAAGTTTAAACAGTTTCAAGTCAACACCATTTGTGTTTAAATGTCAATACCCAAACAACTACACATTTATCAACTAAAAATGATACCGTTATCATATTAATCACCATTTAACATCATAACAAACTTATATCATCAAACAATAATCATCACATAACTTTATTCAATTAATTGACAAACAGTAAATTAAAAAATAGCCCTTTACTGGTTTCGGTTTCTCACTGTGGGTTCCACTTTGTCACTCTTTTAGCCGAATGAAAGGCAGACTCTTATGCAAGACACCGACAATGTTTCGTTGTCTTCAAAGATTTCTCAAAGCTAATGGGACCGAGTTTGAGGCTACGGGGGTTCTTAACTTTGGCAAATGCACAAATGGTAACATATCTAGGTATATAGGGAAAACAGTGTAGGGTGTGAGGTCCAGGGGGTCCGGTCATTGGTGGGTCCACGTTTTTGGGCTGGAAGGGGCCAGGCGCAAGTGGGTGGGGGTCCTTGCATGAGGTAAGGGGATAGTGGAAGGGTGATTTTTGGTTTTATTTGGGGTTATTTGCAAATCTAGGGTTTTAAGCGGTTTTTGGGAATTTCATGGGAGGAGAAGGGAGAGGGAGGCTCAAGTGGGGATGGGGCTAGGGAGGGGTTGAAAGTGCCTCGGGGAGGGAGATGGAAGTGGCGGCCATGGATAAAAGCTTGGAGGAGGAGAAAACTTAAGGAAAAAATTGAAAAGGAAGAGAAGAAAGGAGGAAAAGAAGCGTTTCATAAACAAATCACACGGATTGATCAGGTGTCATAAGGAGATGGAAGATGAAGAAACACACTTTAGGGGATTAGTTGCTTGACACGTCACTTGTGTTAGTTTCCATTAAAGGCTATTGTTAAATGGTGAACGTGTTTTAGTTCAACCTTGTGTCTATCGCTTGTGTGATCAAACAGTAAGTCCACTTGACACAAAATTTTGAATCCTAACATAATTCGTAATTCCGAAACCAATGGAACAGGCCTTATCCAATTTGGAATTCGTTTGACTATCCATTTTATTTTTATTGCGTTTTCGCTTAATTTTGATCAATTGACATGGTATGCGTTTATTTTTCGCACGCTCACAAACTAAATATAAAAATTATGAAATTTGGAACTTACCATTTTTTGACATTTCAGATCCGATAAAATTGGTTTCGTCGAATCCAAGATCGTTTAAAAAAAAATTTCTTTTCAAGCTATCGAAATAGTGTTCAATCATCGAATTTTTAAAGTTGATCATAAATCCTTATAAAATTAATTTAAAAATCAAATTTATATTGTTTTCCAAATTTCAGGTCGTCACAGTCAACCCCACTTAAAAAAATTCATCCTCGAAATTGGATGAAAGTAAAGTTAAAACAGAAATGATATAATCGAATAAGTTTACCTCTTAGAAGTGCTAATCTGAGATATCCACTATGCACCTGGGATAAGCCTTTTGAACGATATCCTCTATTTCCCATGTACAGTTTCATGGATCTCTGCTCCACTGCGTTTTGACTAACTTCACCCTTTTGTTTCTCAGTTATTTTATCTCTTTGCCAATTATGTTTATCGACTCTATTCCAACTGGTAAATTTGGGATGATCTCTAAGTCCTCTTGTGTTGCCTCTTCAACAACTAAATTAGGATCATGCACATATTTCCAAAGATGAGAGATCTGAAAACATTATGCACTCCGGATAACCATTTTGGTAACTGGATCCTGAAAGCCAAAGTTCCAATCTTCTCCAATATTGGGATGGACCACTATATTTAGGCGACAACTTTCCCGTTTTCCTGAATCAGATAACTCCTATTGGTGGAGAAACTTTCAAGAATACCTGATCGCCAACCACAAATTCCAAATCTCTTCTTCTAGAATTTTCATAACATTTCTGATGGCTTTGAGCTGCCTTCAACCTCTTCTTAATGAAGTCCACTTTTCCGCTGCTTTACGGATCATATCTGGACCTAACACAAGTCTATTACCAGATTTTATCCTACATGCAGGAGATCTGCAAGGTCGTCCGTATAACGCTTCAAACGGTGACATCTTCAGACTTGCTTGAAAGTTGTTGTTATATGAGAACTCCATAAGATGCAAGTGATCTTCCCATGATCCTTCGAAATCGAGAATACAGGCTCACAACAAATCTTCCAAAACTCGATTCACTCTTTTAATCTGTCCAGCTGTTTTGGGATGATAAGCAGTGCTAAGATTCAATTTTGTCCCCTATTCCAAATGAAATGCTTCCCATAAATTACTGGTGAAGATCGGATCTTGATCACTAACAATGGTGCTAGGTATTCCATGCAGCGAAACAACTTCCTTTACATATAACTGAGCCAGACTCTCAGCCGTTCTATTTTCTTTCACTGAAAGAAAATGGACGCTCTTCGTCAGACGATCTACTATAACCCAGGTACCCTTATTACATTTCTTTGTTCGAGGTAAACCATCAATGGAATCCAATGATATCTGGTCCTACTTCCATTTTGGAATCTCTAGTGGTTGTTGTAACCCAGCGACCTCTTGCTGATCACTCTTAACTTGTTGGCAAGTTGGACACTTGCTAACGTATATAAAGATATCTCTCTTTATAGACTTCCACCAAAATGTGTGCTTGAAATCTCGATGCATCTTATATACCCTTGGATGGATACTAAGTTTGGACTTATGGCACTCATCCAGTACTTCTCCCTTGAGTTCTGGAATATCTGGAATGCAAATCTAACCTTTCAATCTAAGAATTCCTTTGTTGTCAATCTTTAAGTTCGAGACTTCTCCCTTCTGGATCCTCTTGCAAATCCTCTAAACAAACTCATCATTTTTTTGTTGAATACAAATCTTCTCAATTAATTAGGGTTTAACAATCAGATTAGCAATAATAGCATTCTTCCTATAGAATGCATCTACTATAACATTGGCTTTTCCTAGAATGTAAAGAATATCAAGATCGTATGGTGCCAGAAACTCCAACCAACGTTTTTTTTCTCATATTCAAGTCCCTCTGGGTGAATAGATACTTCAACGATTTGTGATCAGTATATAGCTCAAACTTCTCACATAGCAAGTAGTGCCTCTAGATCTTCAAAGAAAATACCACAGCAAGCAATTTCAAGCCATGAGTGGCGTATCTCTTCTCATGCGGTCTCAACTACCGACTCTCATAAGCAATTGCTTTGCTTCTATGCATCAATGCTGCGCTAACTCCTTCTCCTGAAGCATCAGTTTAGATAGTTAAATCTTGATTACCATCTATAATTATTAACATTGGGGCAGTAGTTAGTCTTTCCTTCAATTCCTTAAATGCCTCCTCACACTCAGGAGTCCAATTAAACTTAGTATGCTTCTTTGTCAGCTTCGTCAAAGGACAAGATAACTTTGAAAAATCCTTTATGAACTTCCTATAATAACTGGCCAATCCAAGAAAACTTCTGACTTCGGTAGGGGTCCTTGGTTGCTTCCAGTCTTGGATGGTTGCAATCTTGCTCGGATCTACCAAGATGCACTCTTTTGATACCACATGTCCAAGAATTTTTACTTTTTCTCTCCAGAATTGGCAGTTGGAAAACTTAGCCTTCAATATATTTCTTCTTAGGATCTCCAAAACTTGTTCCAAATGCTTCACGTGCTCTTCCTTTGTCTTAGAGAAGATAAGGATAACTTGTTTAATACCTCTCGTAACACTCGGTTCATCAAATCCATGAAATAAGCAGGGGACTTGCATAGTATGAAGAGCATTACTAACCATTCATAAAATAAATCTTTCCCCTGAAAGCTATTAGGGGAATGCACTCTTCCGCAATCCTTAATTAATGAAAACCTATAGCTAGGTCCATCTTAGAGAGTACTCGGGCCCCATTCAAGCTCCAACAAATCATCAATGCGACGAAGCCAGTATTTATTCTTAAGAGTTTGCTTGTTTAGGTCTCGATAGTCCACAGATAGTCTGAGGGTACCGTCGGACTTTGAAACGAATACCACCACATCACCCCAACTCGAGAAACTAGGCCTGATTAGACCTTTTCGTAAAAGTTGTTAAGTTTGATAGCTTAATTATTCCTTCTCTTTTATTGGCATCTTCCTAATCGCATGCATAGCTGGCCTCGCATTCAGTACCAAATAATCTTGAAGTCAATCTCCCTTTGTGGAGGAAGACTCTTTACTGCTTCGAACACGTCTGCATATTTCTTAAAAACTGTGGTGGATTCCAAGGGAGTAGGGAAAACATTGAGAGTGGACCAAAATTCATTTAAACTTAGAACTTCGCATGATATTTCCATAAAATTTCCATCTTGGGTTTTCTCACTAACTATTCTTTCTGCACATTTAACATCAGCTTTGTACTTGGTCAGCCAATCCAACCCAAGTATAATATTAAACACGTTGAAATCCATGACAATTAATTTGAAGGGAAACAGGTATTGAGAATAAGAGATAGACACTCTACAATATAAACAAAAGTTGATGGAGCCTCCTATGGATTTCTAATGCAAATGGATTCTTTAAGATAAGGTCTAGACTTAACTTCTTAGCCAAATTACTCGAGATAAAACTATGTGACGCACTCATATCAAACAACACTTTAACCAGAATACTTTTAACGGTAAGTGTACCTTCCAAAACATCTGGCCTTCCCCTACTAGTATAGATTGGAGCATCAGCTACATTATAAACATGGTCCAACTTAGTCTTCTTTAATAGTGGGAAATTGGGTTTTACGTGGCCCTTCTTGTGGCAATTATAGCACTCCACGTTATATGAGACTGCTTCTATTTTTTTGGAGACTTAAAATTCTTTGATAGATGTCCTTGTTTATTGCAGTTGAGGCATGTAACATTCTTTAACCATTCATCCTTGGGCTTTTCTCCTTCCTTGGTTTCCTCTGGGTTCTTTTTTTGCAAAATCCATCCTTTTGCCAGAATTTCCTTTTTCCTTGTATTCCAAAGCATTTTGCTTGTCTTATTCTTATAGCAACAAGCCAATTCCACCACCTCCAAAAATGGTAGTTTCACGTGGGAGGTTACCCTGTTCTCGTATTTCCTTTGAAGGCCATTTATGAATCTCACATTCTTTTTTAACGGAACTTGAATAACCTCTGGCCCAAATCGGGAAAGCTCATTGAATTTATTCAGATACTCCAGAACAGTCATACTCCCTTGTTTGAGATTTGAGAATTCAAAATATAAGCGAGAAATTTCTTTAGAGGGAATGAACCTTTCCTCGAAAACCTCTTTGAAATGATCCCAAGTGAAATCTCCTTCTAGATTAGTCATAATGATCGTTTTTCATTAGATCAAAGATTCATCCTTAAGCAACCAAGAAGCTAAGTACCTTTTTTGATCTCCATTTAATCGTAAGCCAGTAAAGATTCTCTCGTAGGAGCATAACTAGGCTTGTGCTTCAATCATAGATTCCTTTCCTAAGAATGGTACCCCACCCAGATTCTCATACTTCTTAGCTAGAACTTCTAGACCGAGTTCTGGCTGTGGGGGCACAACTGGCTCATTCACTGCTCTAATAGGGTTGGGATGCTAAACTTCAGCTTGAACATGACCCCTTCTCTTCCTCTACTTTTCTGCCTCTGCTACTCATTTTCTACTATATCTGCATATCGCAAGAAAAGAGTTAGGCCAATAGATAAGATATCTTAAGGAAATTGTAAGAGAATAAAGATATATATAAAAAGAAATGTGTCAACTAGGGATTAGGGGGTGTAATTCTTCTAAACTCGTTCTAGGCTATTGTTAACCCTATCTCTAATTAGTCACTTATCCTAGAATACTAATGATTATATCTCTAATGAGTCATTCAGCATGTTATACTCCAGAACTACCTTAACCCTTAGCTCTGATACCAAATGTGACGACCCATTCACCCGATCCTCGGAAGAACAAATAGTCATTGGAATGTGACACATAACATAACAGTAGAAGGTAAACATAACATTATACCACAATAATAATGTACATCAATTACATCAAAGGATAATATAAGAGTTAAAAACAACAACAAGATCATAATTATACATAGAAGTTTCAACTTGCGAATAATAAGTACACGGCGGAATAGAAGATAATCAGCATAATAGAGTCTTGAAGAGTCCAAAATAAATAGCCAAATACTGATCCAGCTCCAAGACCGAGACCAGCTTTCATAGCTTCTATACACATCCAAAAAGATCTAAGCTAATAACCTAGGAACTAGGCTGCCTATGTCAAAATATGGACATCCGAGTTTACAAGGGAAAAACAAACTATGAGTCAGTCATGGGACTGGAATGAGAAACCCTACAGTTATACTTAACTTAATTTAAAGTAAAGCATATCATGGGACCACGTCGTATAACACGGAACGGGTTTACTCCACATGAATGCCAGTGCATAAAAGCAACGCAGTGCATTTTGAAAAATGAAGCCATTATGAGACTCAAGTCCCATCATATAATGCAACGTAAACCGGAGGATAGATTTTTACCTTATAATGGCCAAACATGCTTGATACGAGAAAATCATTTGATATAATTGTTAGTGTCTAAGTGTCGAAAACAAGTCAGAAATAAACGTATTAATCTTAAATGGCATAATATCCCATCCGATTATGCCACCATATAGGTTTACAACTAAAAACGCAAAGCTCGTATTGGAAATTGGATTCCATTAGTGAACCAAGGCAAAGGATCTTCCTTATCCGAATTTGGACCACTCTAGCAAGATGGCTAGGAATCACATGCATGCATCCCTTGATCGGCAGAGCCGACCCACTAATTCCCAATGTATTAGGGTCACTCCTGAACAATATGTTTCCCGGTTTTAACAGACCTTCAACCTAGTAGTTTGACTAACCAACATATGAGGCGCCTGTAACAACCCATATTTTGAATAACATGTTATAACATTAATGAAGGCAGAATTAAATGTTAAAATCTGAATCAAGGGAAATGGGCTGTGCCATTGCATTCGTCTCGGAAAAATACACGAAATAGAGTCCGAGTTTTCGAAAATCGAAGTCCGTATGACCCAGTTATGGCCCGTCGAAGTTTTCAGAAAATCCAGAGTTTAAAAACAGTTCGAAAATCAAATCTAGAGCCAAACAGACTGGGCGGGAAAATTTCCCGCCCAGCCCTGTAACAACCCGTATTTTCAATAACTTGTTATAACATAAATGGAGGCAGAATTAAACTGTAAATTCTGACTCAAGGGAAACGGGCTATGCCATTGCGTTCGTCTCGGAAAAATACGCGAAATAGAGTCTGAGTTTTCGAAAATCGGAGTCCGTATGACCAAGATATGGCCTCGCGAAGTTTCACGAAAAATTCCCAAATTAAAGTATACTTAATTAAGTGAAATGGGTTGCGCAGAGAAATATATATATATCGATATATATATATATATATATATATATATATATATATATATATATATATATATAATTGAAAATTAAATAAATAAATATGCAAAAATGTTCAAAACAGCGAATTGGGAGAGGGGAATAACCGAACCGGCCGATTTTTGAGGTCGACCCGAGCCCGCTGGGTCGACTAGGGGTTAATCCAGGGTGTTTGGCTGTCAACCCGTGGGCCGATTCGCTCAAATGCAGATTTTGCATTTGGATGGTTCTCATGGTTCATCTTTAATCTAAAGGCCCTAGATGGTTCCTACACTTGACTTCTTCCCCAAGACATGCTTTGATGGCTTGGATTGAATCTAGGTTTAATCCTATGGCCTAAAACACTTGCCTAATCTATAAATAAGACCCTAACATATCCTAAATCCTCATTATTCATTCATGCAACTAAACTATGGCAAAATTGCTACTCTCATGGCCTCCACTCAACTATCCTAGCCTCCACTTCATTTCTATGAGAAGTTTCATGATCATGAGAGTATTAGAGAGTCCCTATGTTAGTATGAGAGCCTCTCAAGTTGATTTCAAGGCTAAAGCTTTGATCTTTGTTCATAAAGATGGGGTATAGATTGATTCGGAGTGTTCATCTTTGGGTTTTTGGGTGATGGCATGCATAGGCTTCATCACAATCTTTAATTTAAATCGATTTGTGCCTTCATAGCAAAGTAAGCCCTTTCCCTACTCTTAGATATTAACTATGAATTTAAATGTTCATGTAAAAAGTTTGGGTTTGATCATTGAGAATGATGCATGCTAACATGTTATGCAAGTTTATGAAGTCATTATCTTGATCTTATGAGCAAAAAGCTACAACCTTTATGTTGAAATGTTGCATTATGCAACATGAGAACCTTCATAATCTTCTTGTCAACTTGCATATGAAATCATAACCCTTATATGATGATATATGCGAGTTACTAGTCATCATTCTATGTCTTTAGTCACCATGATTCGTTTATGTGCCAAGTTTGGGTTTATGCATGTTTTTGAGGTGTAAGAATGTAACATGCAAGCTAATGAACACATTTGTGCCTCATTTGCCACCATGATTAACTTGTGGCTTAATACCCATTTTTGTCATTCCTTTTCCAAGTCTCTTCTTTTAATCCATTACGTTGTTGCGAACGTATAAGCGAGTTTAAAAGCATTGGGTTATGTTATGGGTAATTTCTAATGACATGAAAATACAACTTGAAAACATGGCTTGAAATATAACATGGAAGTTGACATGTAAGTATGCATAAAAACATAAGCTTGGGAATTTACCTATTAAGTTAGGTCTACCCTTTGGGAATTTACCTATTAAGTTAGGTCTACCCAAATGCTTGAAAAACTTGTAACATGTTTTGGAAACATGATGAACATGACACTTAGATAATATAAGTGTGGCCAACTCGAGGTTGGGTTGAGTTTGCAACGTAAAACTACCCGGAACCGACCGGCCTAACTAGTAGTTGCAAACAATAGGACCCAATGTGAGAAGTTGGTCATGTTGTGCTTGAACCCGAGGTTAGACCAAGTTGTGGTGTAAAGCTACCCGGAACCGACCGGCTTAACTAGTAACCACAACAAAGTCTAATGTGAGAGGTTGGGGTGCATTAAGTAATTTGCACCTAACTAATCTAAACACGGTAATTCGATGGGGTTAAGTTAAACACTTAACCAATTTAAACTCGGTAATTCAATGAGGTTAAGTAACCAATACTTAACCAACTTAACGTGATAATTTAATGGGGTTAAGCAACTTATACTTAACCAATTATACATGATGATTTGATGGGGTTAAGTAACTTACACTTAACCAATCTAATACGCGGACCTGATAAGGTTAAGTCACAAGACCTTTTTAGAATATACTTAACCATTGTAGTACGATTAGAGGATGGGGTTAAGCCAACCTATACTTAACCAATCCGACTCGATAATTTGATGGGATTAAGATAATCTATGCTTAATCGATCTAGCAAGATAATCCGATAGGATTAAGGTAAGCTAGTACTTGACCAATTTGACTTGATAGGGTTAAGTCATGAGCCTCTGGGTACACTTAACCAACTTGTGGGACTAAGTCTTGAACTTAAATACTTAGCCAATCTTTGACGTGATTCGTGGGTGGGTTAAGTCATGGACTTGAATGATAACACTTGACCCAATAGACAAACCCTAGCTAGAAGAACTAGGTAGAAAACCGTGGTTAATCAAGGATAACGGGAAAGGAAGCTAAGTGGTAAACCTTAGTTAAGGGTAACTAAGTAATAATTCTTAGCCAAGGACATAGGACTAATTCTCAAAACGATGAGTAACCTGATACGGTAGGTCATCGCTTAGTATACGAGGGGGAGCAAGTTATCTGACTTGGATAAAAGCTCCAGCGCACTGGGTGCCGAAGTGGAAGCTTCGGGGGACGTGAGGATATTCTTGGGATCCCTCTGTGGGCTGCCAGGTAATTATACTAGGCCCATGAGAGGTTAAGGTCTGCGTTAGAAGGACCAAGAGTATGCCTTGGTTGCTATGCGAGCAACCTAAAGACTGGGATGGATTAGCGTGGAGTCGACGATTCTTGTTTTTGCCCTGGATAGCGCATCGCCGACTACCTACCATCTTTAGTCAATCGTGTACGTGCGGAAAGGCAGGGAACCCCCAACAGACCATGTGCTTGCTATCGAGTCATGGGTGAGGTTGGCCCGTAGGAAAGTGGGCTATAGTGGGGCCGTGGAGTGGTTCTTATACATGATTTTTCTTGGATTGCCTTTCAGTAGTTGAGGGAGGGGTCACGTGGGACCATAGCCACGGGTACAAAAACAGACCTTGATATCTGCATCGGCAGACGATTTAAAGCTCCCGACCGAGTTCCGTATTTCTTGATTTGCCCTGGCACGGAACTCGGATGGCACATTGGGGAACATGTGCATCTAGACATGGAAAACGATTCACGATACATACGTGGGATCAAGGGCGCGGTTGACGGGTGGCGTAATCCCTAGTGGTCCTAGGTGGCCAAAACCCAAACCGAGACACGGAAACGTTCATTAGGTAGCATAATCCCTAGCGGTCCTAGGTGGCATAAATCCTAAGTGGACGCGCGATAGTTCATGGTAAGGAAACACAACTAGATCAAGGGTTGCAGTCCAAAACAACTTCATGGATAAACCGTTTACATGGGAAAGCCCGTATAGCCTACGGCAAAGGACTGAACTTATACATGGAAAGAAACATATGAGTTGAGTAACCTATATATGCTGCATATTAGGTTGACATGGACCATTACACGACTTTTGAGTAAGGGTCATTCATGGATAACTCGTAATACAGTTGGGGTACTAGTACGGTAGGTGCAGAGCGGATATACAGGATAGATGCCATGGGACGTTATACGCGATAGATATCTTGGGATATTATACTTGATAGAAACCTGACAATGTGATACCTTGTTTTATCTTGACATCGTAGTTTATCACGACACCCTAGTTTATCTGAGTTCAGTAGTGCATCCTGTTATTTTGATTTGGCTTATCTATCTTGTTATCATGCTTATGTTCATCTCAGTTTCTCATGTCAGTTAACTTTACTAGTTTTTATACTAATAGTAGATAGGGCTTACTCAGTCTTTTTGACTGACCCGTTTTGTTTCGCCTCTTTTCTTCCGTTCCCCCCCCCCCAGGTTACAGGGAGGAAACACTGCTGTTTAGTTCGGACTTCTTCTGCTTGAAGGTCATCATGGGTGGCTTGGACTTTTCCTGGCTATGGCTACTTTACTGTTTTTACTTGGGGAATAATTTATGAAAATGTCTTTATGCTTCTTTACTATTGCGAGACAGGTTTTGATGTACTCTGATGTAAAAGGCTTTAGACCTTATTTATTCATGTTATGAAAGTTTGATTTTACTTCCGCTATTTTTATATGTTCTGTCTTGTGATATTTCTGTGCATGTTTACCAATAATGCCCCTCTAAAGCTAGTGCATTCCTTTGCGAGTGACCCTAGCGGAGGCGGGGTGTTACATTTGGTATCAGAGCAGAAGGTTACCAGACTGGGCAAAAGTTTTTAAAGACCTTTTGAAAACTATTTGAAAAAAAAACCGTTTACAAAGAAGCATTTTTCAAGAAAATTTTCTTTTAAAAGAAAAAGGCTATTCCCCAAAGGCCATTAGCACTATCCTTGTTTCCTTAATTGAGTCTCTTTTCCTTTCTTTCCTCCATCTGTAGTCACAGTAGTTTTAACTGCGACTAGTCTTTTCTACCTATGAAAGTGCTTTCCATACGATGGAGGTGGTTCTCGAGAGACCAGTGGTCGCGTTATAAGAAAGGATCGTGAGAAAGAAGGATAAAGGATACGAGCTTAAGGATGAGCAACTTGTTGGTATGGCTTAGTCCTCAAAGGAGGGAGAAAGATGAACAATGAAACCCATGACGAGAGAGTACCTTTGGCATGGTAAAACGGGGCAGATAGTTAAGTATTATGGGACAAGGACAAGATCATCGGGAGGGCAGTAGTATGCTCTCATTTCTAGAGTACCTCGGAAGGAGGGTAACGATCTTGTTAAAGGTTTAGCTTTTCTTCTCTATCATCCCGTTAGGACTTCGTTGTTCGTATCATTTAAGTCTGCTTCGATAGTTGAGTCTCTGCACCTTAAGTACTAGCGTAACAGAGAATCCCATTTTTGTCTCAAAGTCCTATTGGAGAATCAGTCCATTTATACATGACTTGTTTGGATTTGGGAATGTCTATGTCAAGTGTTGAGCTTGGGAATAATGCTTATATTTATAAGCTATGGATGGATTCTAAGGATGAAGTGGTTATCCAGTAAGGGGTGCCACTCTCGGTTTTGATAGGAGGGTAGTTAGATTCTTGACTAGCCTTGGTAATACCCTCGAAGTATCGTGTAACCTTTTTGAGGTTCTGTCATGACTAGTTACTTAGAATCCCTTGATGCCTTTATTGGGAATTTGAAGCCCGATCGAGCGGTGTTCGCCGATAAGACGGATGGTTTACTTCACTTATGCGTGGGTTATAGAAATCACCCTAGTAAGTGCGCATGATAACATGATTGACATCTGTTTACTTTCAAGAGAAAGTTCTTCTACATGGAATGCCTTATAGTATATAAACGAGATCCAAGATTCACTAGTGAATTTTGGAAAGCTTGCATGAGCTCATGAGTACGCAGTCATGGTTGCGTCAAGTATTCTAGGAAAAGGATAAGTGCAAGTGGAACGAGAGGCGACGAAGAAATGAGTTCCAGCTCATGTTATGGAAACAGGAATAAGAAGCTACAAAATCGCGAAGTTAAAAGACGACTTTGATGGTCAAAGACTAGATACGCGCATGATATCTCTTTTTGGGAGTATATCCTTGATCCCTGTTTTCTGTAGAGCTTACTTGTAGGCTATCTTTTGTGGACATCCTCTCGGTACTATTCTCCGTTACAAACCCTGTAAGGAGTTTGTCCTGTTTATCTTCTCGACCCTGTTTCAGGGAATTCTAGGTAGAACCCTATGGATGTAAACATGTATTTGAAACATGTTATGATTGATATGGTTGCAAGTGGTTGCTCGTGGATGCGCGAATACACATTAGATACTAGCTCGACTCGGTCACATTTCATATTGCATATGCACGAGTATTTATACTTGTTTATGGATGAAATCGAATGTATTATCATGCGGTTGTTGCATATGAATGAATGATTGTGCACGCATATAGTATCTATATGACTAGGACTATTTGCATACATGTTGGATTCATGGCACTATACATATTTTGCATTAGAAAGATTATTCAGGCCTGATCATTAGCATTAGCTAAGGAACATGTACACACACGTTTTGCATATATTCATACAGCATTAGAAATCATCTAAGGACAATGGTTGCTTGTGGATGATGTTTTGAGTAGATGGATGATGGATGGTAGGATATGTTCTTCCTAACTTGGAGATTTCGGGGACGAAATCCTAAAAGGTGGGGAGAATGTAACAACCCGTATTTTCAATAACCTGTTATAACATAAATGGAGGCAGAATTAAACTGTAAAATCTGACTCAAGGGAAACGGGCTATGCCATTGCGTTCGTCTCGGAAAAATACGCGAAATAGAGTCTGAGTTTTCGAAAATCGGAGTCCGTGTGACCAAGATATGGCCTCGCGAAGTTTCACGAAAAATTCCCAAATTAAAGTATACTTAATTAAGTGAAATGGGTTGCGCAGAGAAATATATATATATTGATATATATATATATATATAATTGAAAATTAAATAAATAAATATACAAAAATGTTCAAAACAGCGAATTGGGAGAGGGGAATAACCGAACCGGCCGATTTTTGAGGTCGACCCGAGCCCGCTGGGTCGACTAGGGGTTAATCCAAGGTGTTTGGCTGTCAACCCATGGGCCGATTCGCTCAAATGCAGATTTTGCATTTGGATGGTTCTCATGGTTCATCTTTAATCTAAAGGCCCTAGATGGTTCCTACACTTGACTTCTTCCCCAAGACATGCTTTGATGGCTTGGATTGAATCTAGGTTTAATCCTATGGCCTAAAACACTTGCCTAATCTATAAATAAGACCCTAACCTATCCTAAATCCTCATTATTCATTCATGCAACTAAACTATGGCAAAATTGCTACTCTCATGGCCTCCACTCAACTATCCTAGCCTCCACTTCATTTCTATGAGAAGTTTCATGATCATGAGAGTGTTAGAGAGTCCCTATGTTAGTATGAGAGCCTCTCAAGTTGATTTCAAGGCTAAAGCTTTGATCTTTGTTCATAAAGATGGGGTTTTGATTGATTCAGAGTGTTCATCTTTGGGTTTTTGGGTGATGGCATGCATAGGCTTCATCACAGTCTTTAATTTAAATCGATTTGTGCCTTCATAGCAAAGTAAGCCCTTTCCCTACTCTTAGATATTAACTATGAAGTTAAATGTTCATGTAGAAAGTTTGGGTTTGATCATTGAGAATGATGCATGCTAACATGTTATGCAAGTTTATGAAGTCATTATCTTGATCTTATGAGCAAAAAGCTACAACCTTTATGTTGAAATGTTGCATTATGCAACATGAGAACCTTCATAATCTTCTTGTCAACTTGCATATGAAATCATAACCCTTATATGATGATATATGCGAGTTACTAGTCATCATTCTATGTCTTTAGTCACCATGATTCGTTTATGTGCCAAGTTTGGGTTTATGCATGTTTTTGAGGTGTAAGAATGTAACATGCAAGCTAATGAACACATTTGTGCCTCATTTGCCACCATGATTAACTTGTGGCTTAATACCCATTTTTGTCACTCCTTGGCCAAGTCTCTTCTTTTAATCCATTACGTTGTTGCGAACGTATATGCGAGTTTAAAAGCGTTGGGTTATGTTATGGGTAATTTCTAATGACATGAAAATACAACTTGAAAACATGGCTTGAAATATAACATGGAAGTTGACATGTAAGTATGCATAAAAACATAAGCTTGGGAATTTACCTATTAAGTTAGGTCTACCCTTTGGGAATTTACCTATTAAGTTAGGTCTACCCAAATGCTTGAAAAACTTGTAACATGTTTTGGAAACATGATGAACATGACACTTAGATAATATAAGTGTGGCCAACTCGAGGTTGGGTTGAGTTTGCAACGTAAAACTACCCGGAACCGACCGGCCTAACTAGTAGTTGCAAACAATAGGACCCAATGTGAGAAGTTGGTCATGTTGTGCTTGAACCCGAGGTTAGACCAAGTTGTGGTGTAAAGCTACCCGGAACCGACCGGCTTAACTAGTAACCACAACAAAGTCTAATGTGAGAGGTTGGGGTGCATTAAGTAATTTGCACCTAACTAATCTAAACACGGTAATTCGATGGGGTTAAGTTAAACACTTAACCAATTTAAACTCGGTAATTCAATGAGGTTAAGTAACCAATACTTAACCAACTTAACGTGATAATTTAATGGGGTTAAGCAACTTATACTTAACCAATTATACATGATGATTTGATGGGGTTAAGTAACTTACACTTAACCAATCTAATACGCGGACCTGATAAGGTTAAGTCACAAGACCTTTTTAGAATATACTTAACCATTGTAGTACGATTAGAGGATGGGGTTAAGCCAACCTATACTTAACCAATCCGACTCGATAATTTGATGGGATTAAGATAATCTATGCTTAATCGATCTAGCAAGATAATCCGATAGGATTAAGGTAAGCTAGTACTTGACCAATTTGACTTGATAGGGTTAAGTCATGAGCCTCTGGGTACACTTAACCAACTTGTGGGACTAAGTCTTGAACTTAAATACTTAGCCAATCTTTGACGTGATTCGTGGGTGGGTTAAGTCATGGACTTGAATGATAACACTTGACCCAATAGACAAACCCTAGCTAGAAGAACTAGGTAGAAAACCGTGGTTAATCAAGGATAACGGGAAAGGAAGCTAAGTGGTAAACCTTAGTTAAGGGTAACTAAGTAATAATTCTTAGCCAAGGACATAGGACTAATTCTCAAAACGATGAGTAACCTGATACGGTAGGTCATCGCTTAGTATACGAGGGGGAGCAAGTTATCTGACTTGGATAAAAGCTCCAGCGCACTGGGTGCCGAAGTGGAAGCTTCGGGGGACGTGAGGATATTCTTGGGATCCCTCTGTGGGCTGCCAGGTAATTATACTAGGCCCATGAGAGGTTAAGGTCTGCGTTAGAAGGACCAAGAGTATGCCTTGGTTGCTATGCGAGCAACCTAAAGACTGGGATGGATTAGCGTGGAGTCGACGATTCTTGTTTTTGCCCTGGATAGCGCATCGCCGACTACCTACCATCTTTAGTCAATCGTGTACGTGCGGAAAGGCAGGGAACCCCCAACAGACCATGTGCTTGCTATCGAGTCATGGGTGAGGTTGGCCCGTAGGAAAGTGGGCTATAGTGGGGCCGTGGAGTGGTTCTTATACATGATTTTTCTTGGATTGCCTTTCAGTAGTTGAGGGAGGGGTCACGTGGGACCATAGCCACGGGTACAAAAACAGACCTTGATATCTGCATCGGCAGACGATTTAAAGCTCCCGACCGAGTTCCGTATTTCTTGATTTGCCCTGGCACGGAACTCGGATGGCACATTGAGGAACATGTGCATCTAGACATGGAAAACGATTCACGATACATACGTGGGATCAAGGGCGCGGTTGACGGGTGGCGTAATCCCTAGTGGTCCTAGGTGGCCAAAACCCAAACCGAGACACGGAAACGTTCATTAGGTAGCATAATCCCTAGCGGTCCTAGGTGGCATAAATCCTAAGTGGACGCGCGATAGTTCATGGTAAGGAAACACAACTAGATCAAGGGTTGCAGTCCAAAACAACTTCAAGGATAAACCGTTTACATGGGAAAGCCCGTATAGCCTACGGCAAAGGACTGAACTTATACATGGAAAGAAACATATGAGTTGAGTAACCTATATATGCGGCATATTAGGTTGACATGGACCATTACACGACTTTTGAGTAAGGGTCATTCACGGATAACTCGTAATACAGTTGGGGTACTAGTACGGTAGGTGCAGAGCGGATATACAGGATAGATGCCATGGGACGTTATACGCGATAGATATCTTGGGATATTATACTTGATAGAAACCTGACAATGTGATACCTTGTTTTATCTTGACATCGTAGTTTATCACGACACCCTAGTTTATCTGAGTTCAGTAGTTCATCCTGTTATTTTGATTTGGCTTATCTATCTTGTTATCATGCTTATGTTCATCTCAGTTTCTCATGTCAGTTAACTTTACTAGTTTTTATACTAATAGTAGATAGGGCTTACTCAGTCTTTTTGACTGACCCGTTTTGTTTCGCCTCTTTTCTTCCGTTTCCCCCCCAGGTTACAGGGAGGAAACACTGCTGTTTAGTTCGGACTTCTTCTGCTTGAAGGTCATCATGGGTGGCTTGGACTTTTCCTGGCTATGGCTACTTTACTGTTTTTACTTGGGGAATAATTTATGAAAATGTCTTTATGCTTCTTTACTATTGCAAGACAGGTTTTGATGTACTCTGATGTAAAAGGCTTTAGACCTTATTTATTCATGTTATGAAAGTTTGATTTTACTTCCGCTATTTTTATATGTTCTGTCTTGTGATATTTCTGTGCATGTTTACCAATAATGCCCCTCTAAAGCTAGTGCATTCCTTTGCGAGTGACCCTAGCGGAGGCGGGGTGTTACAAGCCCCAAGTCGACTTGGGAGTCGACTTGCCCCAGGTAGTGTCGACTGCCCAGTCGACACCCCTGTCGACCTGGGTGGTCGGGCCAGTTTGGCCTGGTGCACCTGTTTTGGCTCCTGGGTCTTGTTTTGTTGGCTTGTGACGTGATTTGATGGCTCAGATCTGAATTAGGGTTAATGCTATGGCCTAAACTAATCTAAACTTCTATATAAGCACCCTTAGACCTACCCTAAACCCTCATTAATCATTCCTACAACTAAATTCTGCCAAAATGCTCCCTAATCATGGCCTCAATCTTCATCTTGAGAGCTTCTAAGGCAAAAAGGAGCCATCTTTCTTCATCAAATCAAAGGAGCTACTTATTCTCAAGGCTATTTGTGTTGCTACATCATTCCTAGAGCTTCTACAACATCTCTGTCTTGTTCTATTTGGTTCTACTTCTCATAGCCCCGCTTTGTAAGCCCCACTCTACTCTTAGATTTAAACTATGAAGTTAATATGATCATGTAGCAAGTTGAAATGAGACTTTTGGGTATAATACTTGTCTTGGGGGCTTTATTCGTATGCATAGATCCATTTATGACTCTTTTGATCTATGATTGTGGCACTATCATGAACCTAGTGTCATTTACCTTGATTTTTGGGTAGAAAGCTATGAGCTTTATTTGGTGGTTATGCATAATGCAACATAGAACTTGGTAGTTATGCATAAATGCAACATAGAACCATCTTATAACCTTGATGTTAACTTGCATATGATGTTGAACTACATGCTACCCACAAGTTTATCACTCTATGACAACTATTATCATGTTTCACCTTTGCCTATGATGTTGAACTACATGCTAGTTTATTTGCTAAGTTTGATGTCATGCATGTTTTGAGGCCAATAACATTATATGCTAGTTGTGATGAACACCTTTGCCTCAAATATCATCATGTTTCACTTATGACCAACTTTACCGCCTTATGCCCACCTTGGTCATACTTTTATGTTCCTTGATTCACTTGTGTTGATGCGAATTTACGTGCGATGGGGATACGTTATGGGTAGTTAGGCAAACTTGAAATGACATGAAAAACATGACTTGAAATGCGACATGAAACTTAATTATGCTTGAAAACTTGAATATGGTCATGACATGTAGAAAACCATAAAGTGGCCAACTCGAGGTTGAGTTTGTAGCGTAAATCTGCCCGGAACTGCCCGACAAATCCAGTGGCTACAAACAATAGGATCCAATATGAGAAGTTGGTCATATCGCGCTTGAAACCCGAGGTTAGACTAGGTTGTGATGTAAAGCTGCCCGGACCCGCCCGGCATATCCAGTAACCACAACAAAGTCTAATGTGAGAGGTTGGGTGCATTAAATTAATTAATGCCACATGTTAGGGTTAAGTCATGAACCACTTGGAAACACTTAACCAACTTGATACATGATTGGATGGCGTTAAGTCATGAACCACTTGGGTACACTTAACCAACTGGATACATGATTGGATAGGGTTAACCACACTTAACCCGTTAGAAACCCTAGTTACGTGGTCCTTTTCAGCAGTAACCCTCTTAAATGTATCAACGATACCCTAGGGACTAGGCTAGGGTGGGGCACGATTACTGGGCTGATTGTAAGCGACCAGAACGATGGCTGAGTTGGTGCGCCGGTATAGGTTCAGGCGGACTATGGTCGTGCACATAGTTCGGAGTTGAAAAAGCAGGCACGGGCACCAGTAGGTTTAGACTGTGCATGCTTAATTCGTGTCAGTGGTTGGCACCCTAGGACTTGATACACCCTAGGGTGGACCTAGCACAGTTTGACGACATTCCGGGATTAGGCCGTATGACACCGACACTCGACGAGTTAGGCTTATAGGGAGCCGATCGACTAGACCGTGTAGTTGGACCCCGCCTTGGGTCATCTCATGATATTGGGCCAAGGGATCATTTCTTGTTTATACTTGACATGGGCTGGATTACTAGTACTATTGGTGCAAAACAAAACCTTGTATATGCGATGCCACACTTGATCTACCTTGTTATCTATTTATCATGCCAGTTATGTTTCATCTCAGTTTCTCATGTTTAGTTAACTTTATTAGTTTTTATACTAATAGTAGGTAGGACTTACCAGTCTTTATGACTGACCCTTTTTCTTTCGCCTCTTTTCTTCCATTCCCCCCCCCCCCCAGGTTCTCAGGGAGGGAATACTAGTGCTTAGCTTGGACATTTGGCTTGCTTTATTGATAGCTCATGTACGGTTTGGACTTGAGCTCGTTATGGCTTTACCGCTTCTTTCTTGGGGATAGTTTTACTTTATTTTATTTTCAGTTTATGTTTTCTAGACTTATGGTAGTTGGAAAATAATGACTAAGAACTTTGATGTAAGTTGACTATTTGATTTTGAAATAGTTAATCATGGTTTTTAAATCTCTACCGCTGCTTTACTTATTTATTTATCTATGTCCTGGCTTGTGATATCTCTGTGCATGTTTACCTTGAAAACATCCCTCCAAAGCTAGTGCCAGCACTCGTGAGTGTGGCCCTGGCGGAGGTGGGGTGTTACATTTGGTATCAGAGCATAAGGTTTTACTAGACCGGACAAAAGTTTTAAAAACTCTTTTGAAAAACTAATTTCATAACCAATTAAGTATTTTTTCCAAGAAAAGTCTAGTTTATTTTAAAAGGCTATTCCCTAAAACCCATTAGCAGTATCCTTTGTTTCTTCGTTCTAAATTTAGCTTTTCCTTTTTCAGCATGGCCGATCTTAACCTTCCCGGGGGAGTACCCATACCCGGATGGTTCCGAAGGTACTTGGAAGCTAGGGCCAACGATGCGGGCCCAGCAAACACTCCCACTCCTCCTCCCGTACCTGAGGTTCCTCCTCCTCCTCCTCAGCATCCACAAGCGGATTTCGCAAAGATTTGCAAAGACTTTAAGGCGATGGGTGGCAAGAATTTTGTTGGGACAGAGACTTATGTGGAGGTAAGAAACTGGTTAAAAGAAACTGAAGACCTCTTTGCCATCTTTGATGTGGAAGACCATAGGAAAGTTCTGTTGGCAGTATGGCTATTGAAAGAGGAAGCTGCTTATTGGTGGGTGGTCACCAACGCTACTAGGCCTATAGAGACTTGGGCCGACTTTAGGATGATGTTTGGGCTTAAGTTTCTATCATCTGCTGAGGAGAATCTGCAAATGGAGAAGTTTATATCTTTGAAGCAAGGGGACATGACCATGAGGGAGTATGTGAATAAGTTTAACCAGCTTGCTCGATTCGGTTTAGACATGGTTAACACACCTCAGAAGAAGGCTCTACGCTTTGCTCGAGGATTGAATGAGCCATTACAAGGTTTGGCCATGTCGCATATACCCATGGGGGCCACTTTTGAGAGCTTAGTGGATATGGCCTTGCTCCAAGGAGATGATAAGAATGGAAAGAAAGAAGTTAAGCTTAATGAGACTCAAACCAAGAAGGCGGACTCCAAGTGGGGAGGCAACCAGAGCAATCAGAGCAACCAGAACAACAAGAACAACAAGAACAACAAGGGTAACAAGGCCAACAACAACAAGGCAAAGGAGACAACGAAGTGAAACTTCTATGGGATCACTGGACACATAGCCAAATATTGTAGGAAGAAGAGGAAGTTGGGAGAATGCTTTCATTGCGGAGAGTCTGGACACTTCAGCAAGGATTGCCCAAAGAAGCAAGGGCAGGGGCAAGGACAGACTCAGCGAGCAGGACCTTCTGGAGGGCAGATGCATGCTCTCAACACTACTCCAGCTCCGGACCGAGGTAGTATTTCTGTAGAAAGCCTTATTTACATTTCTGGTTTTCCTGTTCGAACTTTATTTGATTCTGGCGCATCGCATACCTTTATTTCTTCTGATATTGTTGAAAGTTTGCACCTAAGTACTAGTCTAGTTGAGGATCCTGTTAGTGTTTCAAATCCAATTGGGGGTTCCGCCCATCTATCTATGATTTGTATGGATTTGAGGATTTCTATCTTGACCGTAGAATTCACATGTAATGCTTATGTTCTCGGGTTCATGGGATACGGGTTGATTTTGGGCATGGATTGGTTGTCCAGTTATGGAGCCATTCTCGATTGTGAGCATAAGGTAGTGAGGCTTATGACTCGCCTTGGAAATACCCTAGAGATTTCTTGTAACCCTCTGGATCCCGTCATGTTATGTTATCTTGAATCCCTCGACTCGTCTATTGACAATCTTCAATCTGTGAGGGTGGTCCAAGAATATCCTGATGTTTTTGATGAGGTGAAGGGGTTACCCCCTAAACGCGAGATAGACTTCTGTATTTATCTTGTTGATAATGCCAAGCCAGTTTCATTGCCTGTTAGGCACATGGCCCCGCGAGAAAGAAGAGAGCTTAGCAAGCAAATCAAGGAGTTGCTTGAGAAAAATTTCATTAGGCGAAGCATTTTAGAATAGGGTGCTCCTGTGGTATTCGCTACTAAGGCGGATGGTTCGCTTCGTCTATGTGTTGATTATCGTGAGTTGAACAAGCTGACAAAGAAGAATAGACACCCGTTACCGAGGATTGATGATCTCTTTGACCAGCTTGTTGGTGCTTCTGTTTTCTCTCAACTCGATCTAGCCACCAGATTCCATCAGCTTAGAGTGGCTGAGGATAGTATTGATAAGACTGCGTTTAGGACTCCAGATGGATTCTTTGAATGGCTAGTCATGCCGTTTGGTTTGACTAATGCACCCGCATACTTTGTTGATTTGATGAGTAGGATGTGCAGGGAGTTCCTTAACAAGTTTGTGGTTGTCTTCGTGGATGATATTCTGGTCTTCTCTAAGGACGAGGAAGAGCATGCTACACACCTCAAGGAGGTTATGGATACGCTTAGAGCTCATCAGTTGAAAGCCAAGTTCTCTAAATGCCATTTCTGGAGAAGGGAAGTTTGGTTCCTTGGGCATATAGTTTCTAAGCAGGGCTTAGCTGTGGATCCCGCTAAAGTGGTGGCGGTACAAGACTGGAAAGTTCCGAAGAATGCAACTGAAGTGAGAAGCTTTCTCAGTCTGGCAGGATTTTATAGGAAGTTCATTAAGTACTTCGCTAGGATTTCAGCCCCTCATACTAAGTTAACGAAGAAGAACTTAGTCTTTGCATGGGACTTAGAGTGTGAGCTTGCTTTTCAAAGTCTCAAGAAAGCCCTCACCACAACTCCAGTTCTAGCATTACCCGATAGAGGGAAGTTGTTTACCGTGTACACCGATGCATGTGGCATGGGATTAGGCATTGTCCTGATGCAAGAAGGGAGAGTGATATGCTTTGGGGGTAGGCAACTCAAAGTTCATGAGAAGAACTATCCCACTCATGATTTGGAGTTGGCAGCGATCGTCTTTGCACTCAAATCCTGGCGCCGCTATCTTCTAGGCGAAAGGTTTGAGTTATATACTGATCACAAGTCGCTCAAGTACCTCTTCTCGCACAAAGATTTGAATCTAAGGCAGCAGAGGTGGATGGAATTCTTGGCATCATATGACTTCGATATAGCTTATACCCCCGGCAAGGGTAATGTTGTGGCGGATGCGCTAAGCAGAAGAAGGTTGACTTTGAGTGCCTTGTTTGTTGAGATGAAGAGCCTAGAGTTCTTGGCAACCTTTGATTTCACACCTGCTGTTGAGTCGATGACTGGTTCGTTAGCATCCCTTGAGCTTAGACCTACACTTCTTGATCAAGTTGGGGCTTCACAGAGGGAAGACCCACAGATAGTCGAGATCATGGACAAGTTGATTCGGGGTGAGACGTCAAGTCACCTCGCTAGATATACTATTGATAACAAGGGATTGCTAAGGCGTGATGGAAGACTATGTGTCCCACGAGTGGGAGACTTAGTAAATAAAGTTCTTGAGGAGGCGCATCACTCGAGGATGACCATACATCCCGGAGGGGATAAGATGTACCGGGATATGAAGCGCATTTTCTTTTGGGATGAGATGAAAAAGGATGTGGCAGAGTTTGTTTCTAGATGCATTGTTTGCCAACAAGTAAAGGCCGAGTCGAAGAAGCCCGGTGGGCTACTGCATCTATTGGAGGTTCCGCTATGGAAGTGGGAAAGTATCTCTATGGATTTTGTGGATGGATTGCCGAGATCAAGGAAGGGGAATACTAGCATATGGGTCATAGTTGATAGACTTACGAAGAGTGCTCACTTTATTCCGGTGAAGATCAAGAGGACCGCATCATGGCTAGCATCTGTTTATCTTCGAGAGATAGTGCGATTGCATGGAGTTCCTTCTAGCATAGTTAGCGATCGTGACCCAATCTTCACTATCCAGTTCTGGAATAGTTTGCAAGAAGCGATAGGTACATGATTGAATCTAAGTAAGGCCTATCACCCACAGACGGATGGTCAGACCGAAAGGGTGAATAGGGTACTAGAAGATCTGTTGAGGCTATGCATTCTTGACTTTGGTGGTACTTGGGAAGATCATCTTCCTCTAGTGGAGTTTGCTTATAGTAACAGCTATCAGGCAAGCATAGGGATGGCACCATTCGAAGCTCTATATGGAAGACCGTGCAAGTCACCAACTTGTTGGTGGGAGACCACGGATAAGCTTATACTTGGGCCCAACGTGATAAGGGACACTTCCGAGAAGGTTGAGTTGAATCAAAGACGGATGAAAGCGGCCCAAGATAGACAGAAATCCTATGCAGACAAGCGAAGGACTGATTTGGAATTTGAAGTTGGAGATATGGTCTTTGTGGAAGTTTCTCCCTTGCGTAGTGTGGTTCGTTTTGGAGCAGTTGGGAAGCTGGCACCAAGGTTCGTAGGACCCTTCCCTATCATAGAGAGGATTGGGAAGATGGCTTATAAGGTGGAATTGCCCGAGCAGCTGGCCGGAGTGCACAATGTTTTTCATGTCTCGCATCTCCGAAAGTGCCTACATGAGTCAGCCGAGGTAGTTGAGCCTAGCATTCTTGAAGACGTGGAGGTAGAAAAAGAGGCAACTTTGAGGCGAGCTCTGATTCGTATCTTGGGAACGGAGATCAAGAAGCTGAGGAATCGAGAAGTCAAGTTAGTAAAGGTTCAGTGGAGTGAAGCCGATGAAGATGCAACTTGGGAAACCGAGGAGAAGATGTGTGGGCTTTATCCATTCCTTTTTGAGGGTACATTCTCAATCTCTTTTCCTAGTTAGCATATCTTTCTTTTGCTATCCATGTTTATCTTGTTATCTCGTTAACCTTGTCATGAGAACCTTAGGTAGAAACCCTTTAGATGAAACATGTATTTGAAACATGTTATGCTTGATGTTTGCAAGTGGTTGCAATTGTTTGCAAGTGGATACTCGTGGATGCATGATACACATTAGGCACTAAGATCGGCTCACACACTTTCATATTGCATATGCATGAGTGCTTATACTTATTCATGGCTGAAACTTGTTATGCTATCATGTGGATGTTGCATATGGATGAATGTTATGTGCACTCATGTAGAGATTATGAATTATGTTAGGAATTTGCATACATATGGACTCATTTCACTAACATACTTTGCATTAAGGAGGTTTACTGAATCAGTAACCGCCTGATTTTCACATTAGATAAGTACATATACACACACCTTTCGCATATGATCATACAACATTTAGAATCTTTTAAGGACAATGACAGCTCGTGGATGATGTTTTGAGTATTCTTCCTAACTTGAAGATTTCAGGGACGAAATCCTTTAAGGTGGGGAGAATGTAACAACCCGTATTTTGAATAACATGTTATAACATTAATCAAGGCAGAATTAAATGTTAAAATCTGAATCAAGGGAAATGGGCTGTGCCATTGCGTTCATCTCGGAAAAGTACGCGAAATAGAGTCTGAGTTTTCAAAAATCGGAGTCCGTATGACCCAGTTATGGCCCGTCGAAGTTTTCAGAAAATCCAGAGTTTAAAAACAGTTCGAAAATCAAATCTGGAGCCAAACAGACTGGGCGGGAAAATTTCCCGCCCAGCCCCAAGTCAACTAGGGAGTCGACTTGCCCCAGCTAGTGTCGACTGCCCAGTCGACACCCCTGTCGACCTGGGTGGTTGGGCCAGTTTGGCCTGGTGCACCTGTTTTGGCTCCTGGGTCTTGTTTTGTTGGCTTGTGACGTGATTTGATGGCTCAGATCTGAATTAGGGTTAATCCTATGGCCTAAACTAACCTAAACTTCTATATAAGCACCCTTAGACCTACCCTAAACCCTCATTAATCATTCCTACAACTAAATTCTGCCAAAATCTCCCTAATCATGGCCTCCATCTTCATCTTGAGAGCTTCTAATGCAAAAAGGAGCCATCTTTCTTCATCAAATCAAAGGAGCTACTTATTCTCAAGGCTATTTGTGTTGCTACATCATTCCTAGAGCTTCTACAACATCTCTATCTTTTTCTATTTGATTCTAGTTCTCATAGCCATGCTTTGTAAGCCCCACTCTACTCTTAGATTTAAACTATGAAGTTAATATGATCATGTAGTAAGTTGAAATGAGACTTTTGGGTATAATACTTGTCTTGGGGGCTATATTTGTATGCATAGATCCATTTATGACTCTTTTGATCTATGATTGTGGCACTATCATGAACCTAGTATCATTTACCTTAATTTTTGGGTAGAAAGCTATGAGCTTTATTTGGTGGTTATGCATAATGCAACATAGAACTTGGTAGTTATGCATAAATGCAACATAGAACCATCTTATAACCTTGATGTTAACTTGCATATGATGTTGAACTACATGCTACCCACAAGTTTATCACTCTATGACAACTATTATCATGTTTCACCTTTGCCTATGATGTTGAACCACATGCTAGTTTATTTGCTAAGTTTGATGTCATGCATGTTTTGAGTCCAATAACCTTATATGCTAGTTGTGATGAACACCTTTGCCTCAAATATCATCATGTTTCACTTATGACCAACTTTACCACCTTATGCCCACCTTGGTAATACTTTTATGTTCCTTGATTCACTTGTGTTGATGCGAATTTACGTGCGATGGGGATACGTTATGGGTAGTTAGGCAAACTTGAAATGACATGAAAAACATGACTTGAAATGCGACATGAAACTTGATTATGCTTGAAAACTTGAATATGGTCATGACATGTAGAAAACCATAAAGTGACCAACTCGAGGTTCGGTTGAGTTTGTAGCGTAAAACTGGCCGGAACCGCCCGGCAAATCCAGTGGCTACAAACAATAGGATCCTGTAACACCCCGAATTTCGGTTAATGCTAAAATTCACAAATTAAAGAATAACTAATCCCAGATGTGGGAATTAGGGGAAACGGGTTGCACCATTGCGTTCGTCTCGGAAAAATACGCGAAATAGAGTCTGAGTTTTCGAAAATCGGAGTCCGTATGAAGAAGATATGGACGAACGAAGTTAGGCAGAAAAACCGAAAACTAGCCAGAATGCACTGGCGCACTTGTGAAGTGCGCCAACACAAAAATGCACTGGCGCACTTGTGAAGTGCGCCAACACATTTTTACACTGGCGCACTTGGGAAGTGCGCCCGTGTCGGGACAGGAAACCTGCACAGTTTCTAGAGAGTTCTGTGGTTGGGTGCACCAGTTTGGGGTTTGGGCTTGGTCTTAGGGCTGGTTTCTGGAAGGTTCCAAAATCTAAGGGTCCTAATCTAATTTAGGGTTAATCTAAGGGCCTAAAACACTTGCCTAATCCTATAAATAAGACCCTAAGCTAGCCCTAAATGATCATAATCCTATCTCCTAACTAAACTATGCCAAAATTTTCTATGATCATGGCCTCCACCCAAAACCCTAGCCTCCACCCTATTTCTAAACTATTTCTATGAAGGCTTTCATGTGTGTACAAGCATCTTTGAGTTGTATAAGTGATCAATAGCTTGCATTCATCATCAAGTTGCAAGCTTTATGTTCAAGGCTAGAGTTTTTGGGTAATTTGTGGCAAGGGTTTGCTTATGGGAGCTTAGTGGTGAGTTCCTATAGCTTTAATAATCAATTGTTAAATTGATTATGGTAGGATGTGATAAGACATGGCTATGTTTGTGGATAAATGTGTTTATGCAAGTTTGTATGATATGTGTTTTGCAAGTTTTATGCTATATGCAAGTTTAATGCCATGTTTTATGATGCAAAACACTATGTTGAACATTTATGCATATGTAACATGTTATGCAAACTATATGTGAGAGTATATGCAAGTTATATGTAACATGATATGCAAGTTATGCATGTGGTTTTATGCATGCTAAGTATTTGGTTTTATGCATGCTAAGTGTTTGGTTTTATGCAAGTTTGTCTCTTTTTATGATATGCATAATATATGCAAGTTTGTCTCTAAGTATGGCATGTTATGCAAGTTCATATGCAAGTTATGATACATGTTCATATGCAAGTTATGATGCAAGTTCATATGCAAGTTATGATGCAAGTTCATATGCAAGTTATGATGCAAGTTCATATGCAAGTTATGATGCAAGTTCATATGCAAGTTATGATGCAAGTTCATATGCAAGTTATGATACATGTTCATATGCAAGTTATGATGCAAGTTCATATGCAAGTTATGATACATGTTCATATGCAAGTTATGATGCAAGTTCATATGCAAGTTATGATGCAAGTTCATATGCAAGTTATGATGCAAGTTCATATGCAAGTTATGATACATGTTCATATGCAAGTTATGATGCAAGTTCATATGCAAGTTATGATACATGTTCATATGCAAGTTATGATGCAAGTTCATATGCAAGTTATGATGCATGTTCATATGCAAGTTTATGTGCAAGTTCATATGCAAGTTGTCTCTTTTATGATATGCATAATGCAAGTTTGGGTTAAATACTAGTTGGGTTTAATGTATGCTCATATATGCAAGTTGACACCTTTTGAACCCATGATAAAGTTATAAGCTATGTTGGTTAAACCCATGACATTTGTGATGAATCTTCCCTTTTATTATGTCACGTTACGAGAACGAATTACGTGGGGAACGATGGGGTTAATATGCATGTTAATAAAATGATGTGGAATGGGTATGCTTAAGAGTAACATAAATTAAATGGACATAATTGGGAATTTACCTATTGAGTTAGGTCTACCCATATTATGGAGTTGGGAATTTACCTATTGAGTTAGGTCTACCCATACTACGGAGTTGGGAATTTACCTATTGAGTTAGGTCTACCCATGTTCTGGAAAACATGATTAATTAATTAGGGATAATTAATATAAATTATGAGGGTGATTAATTAGGTGTAATTAATCGACTAAGACACGAGGTTGGACTCAGTTGTAGCGTAAAACTGCCCGGACCCAACCGGCTTAACCAGTTGCTACAAATGTTAGCCCAATGTGAGAGGTCTTAGGCACAAATTAAATACGTGATTAAAGTAAAGACACGAGGTTAGACCCTTTTTATGACGTAAGGCTGCCCGGACCCAACCGGCATATCCAGCAGTCATAAAAGACGGTGTAATGTGAGAGGTCTTTATGAGGTCATGATCTTAATTAATTAATTAAGAAACACTTAACCATATTAGCATGTAGAGGGACATGAGGGGTTAAGTGGGTGCCTTGGGTGGCATGAGGAATCTAGTGGGTTGCCTTGGGTGGCAATAGAAAATACGATTAGAATACTTAACCAAAGAGGAACATGTAATTAAACATGGGTAAAGGGTTAAGTAAGTGCTTTGGGTGGCATGTGGAAATCTAGTGGGTGCCTTAAGTGGCAATTGATATATGATTAGATGACTTAACCAAACCTTAACATGTAGGTGGGGATGATTATAACAGGGGTTAAGTGGGATACACTAGATAAAATAACAAGCTTAGGTGGTAGCTTGTGGGGGCCCATTTCAACCAATATCCCAAACGTATCTTAGTGGGCTCGACTCTAGTCGAGTGACGGGACACGCATATTGGGCTTGACTATAAGAGGCCAAAATGGGTTAGCGGTGGCAACGTATGACCAACGGGTTTCATATGCGTGTGTGGACCCGGGCTGGTAAATAAGACGTTGTTGCATCGTGTAGATATAAGCCGTGCACCGTTAGTTTTATCAGGTTGCCACGCTGGGGAATGGTACACCCCACGGTGGGGCCAGCACGGGTATCTACGTTAGGGAGCCGATCGAATGGGAAGTAGTGTGTACACCTAGTGGATTGTAGGGCCCCGTGGCGTCTACTTAGTCACCTAGGGGTACGCGAAAACTATTAAGTTAATTTTATAAGTCCAGGGGTGGGATCAACCTTTAAGTTAGGAATGACTGGTGTGGTGCAGTGTAGGAATTACCCTTGGGTGGGTAGATCTGGGGTGGTGTAATCCAGTAATTATCCTTGGGTGGATAAATGCGTCTTTTCGGTTATCTTAGTACATCCTGTGTTCAGTTGGCTACTTAGTGTAGTCATTATCCCCAGAGGTACCGTACCTTGTTTATATCATACCCTAATTACTTTAATGATTGTATTGTTAGGGTTATAGGACTCACTCAGACTTATGTCTGACCCCGTTGTTTCTTTATCTTTTTCCCAACCCTCAGGTTTTCAAAGTGGGCCTAGCACTAGTGGGCTTTGATCAGACTGCTTTATCTATCTTTTAGAGCTTGGACCGTGAATGTAAAGCTCAGTTTATCTTTTCTATTATGGCTATTAGGTTATGTAGTGGGATTATGTACTTTCATTTTTATCAGGATGGATATTATGTACTTGACTCTTATTTATGGTTTTGGTGTAACAAAACATGTTTTACTTTCCGCTGAAATGAAATGATGTTTTAAATTCTCAAGTATTACTTATATCTGTCTTGTTGTAATTTTTCTGTTCTATATTCACTTAAAATACTCCACCGATGTTATGCTATTCCCTTAGTGAGTGACCGTAGCGGGTGTGGGGTGTTACAGATCCAATGTGAGAAGTTGGCCATATCGCGCTTGAAACCCGAGGTTAGACTAGGTTGTGGTGTAAAGCTGCCCGGACCCGCCCGACATATCCAGTAACCACAACAAAGTCTAATGTGAGAGGTTGGGTGCATTAAATTAATCAATGCCACATGTTAGGGTTAAGTCATGAACCACTTGGAAACACTTAACCAACTTGATACATGATTGGATGGGGTTAAGTCATGAACCACTTGGGTACACTTAACCAACTGGATACATGATTGGATAGGGTTAACCACACTTAACCCGTTAGAAACCCTAGTTACGTGGTCCTTTTCAGCAGTAACCCTCTTGGATGTATCAACGATACCCTAGGGACTAGGCTAGGGTGGGGCACGATTACTGGGCTGATTGTAAGTGACCAGAACGACGGATGAGTTGGTGCGTCGGTGTAGGTTCAGGCGGACTATGGTCGAGCACGTAGTCTGGAGTTGAAAAAGCAGGCACGGGCACCAGTAGGTTTAGACTGTGCGTGCTTGATTCGTGTTAGTGGTTGGCACCCTAGGACTTGATACACCCTAGGGTGGACCTAGCACAGTTTGACTACATTCCGGGATTGGGCCGTATGACACCGACACTCGACAAGTTAGGCTTATAGGGAGCCGATCGACTAGACCGTGTAGTTGGACTCCGCCTTGGGTCATCTCATGATATTGGGCCAAGGGATCATTTCTTGTTTATACTTGACATGGGCTGGATTACTAGTACTATTGGTGCAAAACAAAACCTTGTATATGCGATGCCACACTTGATCTACCTTGTTATCTATTTATCATGCCAGTTATGTTTCATCTCAGTTTCTCATGTTTAGTTAACTTTATTAGTTTTTATACTAATAGTAGGTAGGACTTACCAGTCTTTATGACTGACCCTTTTTCTTTCGCCTCTTTTCTTCTGTTTCCCCCCCCCCCCTCCCCAGGTTCTCAGGGAGGGAATACTAGTGCTTAGCTTGGACATTTGGCTTGCTTTCTTGACAGCTCATGTACGGTTTGGACTTGAGCTCGCTATGGCTTCACCACTTCTATCTTGTGGATAGTTTTACTTTATGTTATTTTCAGTTTATGTTTTCTAGACTTATGGTAGTTGGAAAATAATGACTAAGAACTTTGATGTAAGTTGACTATTTGGTTTTGAAATAGTTAATCATGGTTTTTAAATCTCTACCGCTGCTTTACTTATTTATTTATCTATGCCCTGGCTTGTGATATCTCTGTGCATGTTTACCTAGACAACATCCCTCCAAAGCTAGTGCCAGCACTCGTGAGTGTAGCCCTGGCGGAGGTGGGGTGTTACAGCGCCTAGATTCCAACATACACAAAAGTAAATTTTCCTAGGTTCCATACCATGGCATAAATTTTTGCTAGAAGGAAACATATGTCCCTACTCTGATGTCTTTCATCCTGTTTCTGGCTCATTTCGGGGTGTGAGGCCCTAGAGTCAATGTACCACAAAGCTCTGCTTTTCAAAAAAAGCTTTGATCTATCTACCATCATCACTCAGCATGCCATATTGTGAATTCACACATATGATCAGTTTCTATTAATAGCATAACCTTTGAGTTCATACGCCTCAAAGAAGGGTGTTAAGCTAAGCGAATAAATTCTCCGCCACCACAGGTATATTATCAATAGCAACTAATCATTTATGTTATGAAATACTATGTCAGACATACCATTCATTTACAAGTTCGTTCTGGGTTTGAACAGAACCGAAGGTAGCTTATTCCTCTTCCAGTTAAGGAGAGAGGCCCTTGCACATCCAGACAATCAACAAGTACTTCCGGACCACTGCCACTTTAACCCCTTCATAAGAGCTACCCATATCCAAGGCATCAGCAAATAGTTTACCCGATGTGAAGATTCCCGGTCTTCCACCATTTTCAATATCTTCGACCTTTAATCGTCGTATAATTATTCGAAATGGGTTGAACTCAGTCTTTTCGAATAATTAGCGTCAAAACAAAAATCCTTATCGGATTATCAATCCACCAATTAAGTCTCCTTTAACTGGTATTCATTGCATAAGATTTAAATCTAATTCTCCAACTTGGTTAAGTTATCTGGCTTCCAAAAATCATCTTTAACCTTATAAAAAGGTTTACTTGAGGATTAAATTCGATTTACGAATTATAAACCCCTATTTCAAAACATTTCCCAAAACTTGTTATAAAAGCCATTAAAGAAAACAATCAAATTCTACTTAGCTGGTTTTATCCTTCAAAACCATATATTATTGGTTTAAACACTTTTCAAATTATTTATAATAATTTATAAAGATTTTCCCATATTTTTATTTAAATAAAACTAGTTCATATTCATAATTTTCAGTTATAGGCCATTATAGGTTTTGGTGTTGTTTTTATTCAAATTTGTTTTGAATAATTCTCAAAATCTAACTGCTTGATTTGAAAATTTTTATTATGATTTGAAATCTCTTTTCATTACGGACCCAAAGGTTCCAGTTTCGGGAAAATATGACGGTCAGATCTCCCAAACATCTGTTTAAAGTTACAGGTCGAGGTTCACGAACTACTAATGCGTGACGAGTTCTATTTTGACCATAAATCGATATATATACAAATTACGTCGGATAGCTTCAAAAATATTATATTTATTATATAAAATATATATAATAATTTCTAGAAGCCATATTTTATTTTTCCAACATCAAAAATCAATTATTTGGATATCTAAGTATTATAATAATATTTAAATGATTAAAATAGTACTCCCTCTGTTCTTAGACGTAAGATGTTTTAGTTGCATGCACAAGAATTAAGGAACCAATTAATGTTGGCTTAATCAATTTAGTTAACTACTTTTCATGCATAATTCATTCATTATTTTTGTTTTCATGCAACACTCTACTCCATCTTTAGTGGTCGGGAATATGATAGATGCATAAAAAGTATCAACATTTATTAAGCATCATGGTTAAAAAGACAATGAAACCTTAAACATCTTATATTTTTAAACATACGAAACTTGTTAAAAACATCTTACAAATTGGAACGGAGGGAGTATTATTTTTAAATCAATTAACTATATTTAATCCAAATTTTCCCGACAGTCGTTATAAAAATAAATAAGAAAATTTTGTAAAGGAAGTACTTTTAAAACTCATCTTAGATATCCTAACTGAACTTCACTTTTTTTTTTATTAATATTCATTTTGAAAATAAATTTTGAACAAGTCATAACCACGTGAAAATTAATTCAAATCAATTCATTCCATTTATGAATATTCATCGTAATTTTATGAACTTCGTGTCCATTCAAAATCAAACATCAAATTCAATTTTTTATTTTTAACCTATTATTATATTAATAAAATATTCATTAAAATCCAATTCGATGCAGATTTAACCAATGGACCAATAATCACATGTATTGGTCATTTTCAATCAGTGTATCATGTAACACTAAATCATCCACCAAACAACATCTAATCCACATACAAAGTGGAATACACCGTATAATCCTTAATCAGTAACGTTTATACGGTTTGTCAATCAACAGATTAACCACAAATTTAGTAGATGGATATATGTCAATCAATTAACATTTCAATACTCAAGTAGAGTTCACATCAACACTCACTAACTAGTAATTTGTGAATTACTTTCTCAAGACCATTTAAAGTTTAAACTGTTTCAAGTCAACACCATTTGTGTTTAAATGTCACATACCCAAACAACTACACATTTATCAATTAAAAATGATAATTTTATCATACTAATCATCATTTGACATCATAACAAACTTATATCATCAAACAATATTCATCACATAACTTAATTTAAATAACTAGCAAACAGTTAATTAAAAACTAGCCCTTTACTAGTTTCGATTTCTCACCGTGGGTTCCACTCCGTCACCCTTTCAACTGAACGGGAGGCAGACACTTACACATGACACCGACAATGTTCTGGTGTCTTCAAAGATTTCTCAAAGCTAACGGGACTGACTTTTAGGCTACGGGGGTTCTTAAATTTTTTAGGCACAAACGGTAAAAGATTTGGTATAGGGGGAAACGGGGCAGGGTGTGGGGCCCAGGGGGTTCAGCCATTTGTGGGGCCCACATTTTTAGGCTGGAGAGGGTCTGGCGCAGGTGGGTAGGGTCCTTGCGTGGAGTATAGGGGGTAGTGGAAGGGTGATTTGGGTTTTATTTGGGGTTATTTGCAAAGTTTTAAGGGGTTTTTGGGAATTTTAGTGGAGGAGGAGGGAGAGGGGTGGCGCAAGTGGGGATGGGGATGGAGAAGGGGAGAAAGTGCCTATAGGAGGGAGATGGAAGTGGCAGCCATGGCAAAAAGCATTGAGGAGGAGTAGAAAACTTAAGGAAAAAGTGAAAAGGAAGAGAAGAAAGGAAGTGTTTTACAAAAAAAATCACATGGATTGATGAGATGTCATAGGGAAATGGAAGATGAAGAAACACACTTTTGGGGCTTAGTTGCTTGACACATCACTTATGTTAGTAGCCTTTAAAAGGCTTATGTTAAATGGTGAATGTATTTTAGTTCAACCTCGCGTCTATCGCTTGTGTGATCAAACGGTAAGTTCATTTGACATGAAATTTTGAATCCAAACCTAATTCATAATTTCAGAACCAACGCAACAAGCCTCACCAAACTTGGAGTTTGTTTGACCATATGTTTTTTATTGCGTTTTCGCTTAATTTTGACCGGTTGACCCGGTATGCGTTTATTTTTCGTACCACACATACTAAGTCCAAAAATCATGAAATTTGTAACTTTACCATTTTCTGTCGTTCCAGATCTGGTAAAATTCATTTCGTCGAATTCTGATATTGTTTTAAAAAAATGTTTCTTTTTAAGCTATTGAAATAGTGTTCAATCATCGAATCTTTAAAATCGACCATAAATCTTTATAAACTTAATTTAAAAATTAGATTTAAATTGATTTCAAAATTTCAGTTTTGTTATAATTAATAAGAGAAAAAATTTAGGGTTGCTGATACGAGGTGCTCTTCTTGTCACACTAGAATTTTGGTTGTGATTTTCATCAACTTTAGAGCAACAAATATGTAGACCTTCAATTATGGAATATAATTCTAAAACATAATTCCGAGGAATGTGCAAAAAAAGGGAAGAATGGTGCATAAAGTATAATTAAGGTCAACATTGCTAGGTTGAGTGATAAGTGCAAAGTGGTCTAAATTCAGGCTTCGAAGGTCGTGAGTTTCAATCCTGGAGACATCAAAATGAGTGATCTAATGTAATAATGGATCACATTTATTTAAAGAAAAAATGCACTTAATGTAAATAATATGAGACGTTAACGTGGTTTATATTAACCTCCTAAGTGAAGTATTTTCAATATTTTTCAAGTCTTTGAGACTGTGAATCACAATAACAATGAAAGTTGCCCAAAATTCAATCATTTTCCCTACATTCTATGTCTCCATTTATACATAGAGAGAATGATGTTATCTGGTGCTGACCTAGCCCGTTATTGGATGATTTAGAATTGGCTATGTTGTGAGGGCCCTAAATGTGGAACTAGTTATTGAAATAACAGTGTTGTAGTTAATGCGGGAGTAGTTTTGATCCAATACTGTAGTAATTACTACTTCCAAGTAGAAGCAAGACTAAGGGAGAAATTCCATCAGATTTAATGTCAGGTTAAGATGCATTGTTAATTGTTGTATATGTATTGATGTACATTAGCGACTTATAAGTAGGGGTTGGCTTAAGTTAGTCTGGTGCGGTTTGAAGTCCAAACCGTTTCCACACCGCATCAACTGGTTGGTAAAAAATACAAACAATTATCTAATCCTTTAAACGGTTCATTTTCGGTTAAGTTTTGATGTTATACAATCTGATTTTGGTTTGTTTCGGTTTAAACCAGTATTAAATATGAAATAAGAGAATTACTTCCATCAATGACCAATTTACGATTGCATAACGCTGTGTCACTTAATGGATAAAACACACGATGTTATCCTAAATTGAAAGATTAGTTTCTAACTATATGAATACTTCAATTGTACATTTAATGACAAGTGAGATTGTATTAATATACTAACCAAACAACAATGCTAATCAATACATAAACATTAAGTAAGATAACTAAAATAAGATTTCAATTAACATTTATTCAAAAAATGATATGGAAACTATTATATTAAAACTATAATTTGTTTTTTTGGTGATAAAATGGTTACTGTTAATTTAACAGCAATACAAGCTGAAAATAGAATGTTTGTCGTTAAAATAAAAAAATACACATGAACTAATTATATTTTTATTGTAATATTACTTGTATAATTATTCGGTTCGGTCCCGTTTAATATGGCTGGATCAGTGGCTCAAACCGCAATTGAACCATATCGTTGTGATTCGATCTACTTTGAGATATTTTCTTTGGAAAGAAAATTCGATCCAGATTTCCACACTATTTTTCTAATTTTGTGTGAGCGGTTTCCATATGGTGGAACAGTTTATGACCAGCCCTACTTGTAAGCGTCTATCTTAATAAGATGCAATGTGGATTGATGATGAGATTTCATCAATTTTATGATAAAAATCTCAAATCAAATTATAATTTGAAAATCACAACAGTCAATAACTCAATTAACCGACCTAAAGCTGACAAGATAGAAAACCTGCATTTAGATATCCCTTGTAAATTATTTTTCCCTAATAACATAAGGTTATTGAGAAAGAAGTTGTAACAACAAGGTCAAACTATTTCACCATCTTATTGGAGGGCGCCGCAAAATATCAATTCTCATTTCCTTGTTTGAATCTAACCTTCCTATAATACAAATCAACAACAATACTTATGCAAACGTACTCTTGTTTTCGGCCCAATCATTACCAAGTCCTTTGATCCCTAACATGGGAATCTACGCTAGCATCAATGGTCAATTAATGCCTATCGACATAGCTCGGTCTGCTTCTCCCTTATTTGCATCAGGGCGTATTGAAATGTTCAACAATCTAGCATAGCCAAATAGAGTGTCTTGTCCACTTATAATCATCTACTTTGTCACGAATGGTTCAAGAAATGCTTGTCCAAAATGGTCAAGGCGGCTACGACAACATCATGTACCTTCGCAACAACACTATTTGACATTTGCACCTTGATAAAAGCATGTTGTTTGGACAATGACCTATACCCACTTCTTTGCAAATGACACATCGACAATAAATGAAATAACCTGAATTTCTATAGATCGAATTTTACTCAAAAATAACAATCTATCAAAGCTCGAGTTGACTTGTCTGGTATCCTGCAGAAAAGACAAAGATAATATATATAAATATACATCATAGCTAGATAAAATATCTCACAGCGAAATGGATAAAATACAATAATCAAATATAGCCTTATCGAAGTAATGACACTGCCTAACAAGTGTCCAAAGGTTACCAAATCTCTACCATAAATCTAACATGCGAGTAATTTGTAAGGAGGAGGTCATAACCCAAATTCTAGTGAGAGGAGAAATTATACATTCTGAAATAACTCTACATATACCATTCAGTTACATTTCTTAATTATTAGGTTATTTGCGTTAATAACACTCTAGGCCCTGCACACACGTCGCACCCATCTACTCCCTAGTAGATTAAACCAAATATAATCTATATGTAGCTATACCCAATATATCAAGGTACTCCCCATGGTAGCCTCCTTATACAGTCTACGCCGTCGCACCACGGAAGTATACACAACCTCTATCCTATGCTAAACCATGTACAAAAATCTATATTATTACACCATGTAATCGCACTGAAACACCATCGCTACATGTTTGACTTTTTTCTATGGAATAAAAAATCGTAAATTAATTATAAATTACTGCAAGCACATACGTGTGTAGTATGCAGATCGAACACAAGGAGGAGAATTAAAATTCATTATTTATATAACTTCGTGGGCGAGTTAAACGAGTGTGGATAATTTGATTGAAATAAAAACTAAAATTGGAACTTGGTTTAGAGAAAATCTAATTGAACCAACAAACAAATTAAAATTATTAATAAAAACAAATTAAAACTACAATTAAATTTACTATAGATTCGAATCTAATAGGATCAATAATAAATTCAATGATTAACTAATAAAAATAAAACAAAATACTGGAAATAAAATTATAGAACAGAAATAAACAAACACAAAAATAAAATTAGGATTACCGTTGAATCTAATCAGACGGTCATTGACTAATGAGAAAATAAAATTCAGTAACAAATTGTGCTCTATCCAATCTAATTAAATAGACAACACAAATTAGCTAGACCCAAGAGGAGTATAGAACAGAAAAGAAAGAACTCTCAGTTCTTGGATAAAGTTTACAATGAGAATACATGGGTATTTATACGGTAGATTAACCAACCTAAACCCTAATACAATACCACTTGGACCTTAGTTAAATCAGGTAAGGTTTATTTTAGGCTTTTCTCTTTTCATCTTGCTTCTTTGACAAGTCTTCATTGATATGTGATATGCATATTCTTTCTACAAATTATTTTCTTGTCCAAAAAGCAACTTGTTGTGAGATCTTCATCTGCAATTTTATATATATATACATACACACACACAACGCAATTTGATCTCTATTTTCTATTTTTTTGGCTGCATGCGGCTTAGTTGGCATATCTGTAAAAGTGACAAAATAATACCCAAGCAATATTTATTTATACACAAAAGATAAATATAAGAGCATAAAATAAACACTTTTACATTTTAATCAAATACCCCCACACTTATCTTTTTCTCGTCCTCGAGTAAAACGAAAATGAAAACCTAAACTAGGTAGGTCACACTTTCGTAGGAAACACGATTGCATTGAGCATATGCAACAAGCCATTAAACCTCTAGGTGTCCCTAGTAGGATGAGCGGTGTCTCTTGTGGGTTTTCAACGACTGTTGCACATGAAACCCAAATGCAGTACGCTATGGTTCTAATGCCACTACATGAATGCAATAGACATATGCAAGTGAAAATAAAATTGAAAACACGACTTGTATCAAAAATTTTGCAACATAGCATTATACAATTCAAATTTAATATATAGAAATTTTGGGTTCCTCAACTCGTCACAAATTTTCTATATAATTCAAGTTTTCAAACGTTAAATTCTAGTTTTCCTAGTTGGTTTGGTTGATAACATAATGCATTCATGAAACAAATTTATAATTTGCTTGTCATAGTTCGCAAATTGGTATTCTTTTTTCCTTGTGTTTGGCTAGTCAAATCTATAAGGTCAAGAAGTGTTTCGACATCATTGATTATTCTTTATCTATATAAAAATTAAAATTTATGATTAATTACGCACACCTAACTTAAAAGACCAAGATATACCACCCATGCACTGCCTTACTGGCTGACATGAGAGATTGGCACAGAGCTTAGCGGATTGTGCAAACCGACGCTGACTTTGTCAACAAGATGACGGTAATCCTAAGGTGTGCAACTCATAAAATGAGACCAAGGTATACTAACATGCACTGCCTTGCAGGCTGACGTGAGAGTTAGGAAAGAGCTTGACAGGATTGCGCACCAATGCTAGGTTTACTAGCAAGGTTGGATATCCTTGGATCATTATTATTATTGAATATTAGAAGAAGAGAGAGTTATGCAATTTCAGCTTAACATATTGTAGTTTTAAAGACTCGAAAGGATGGTACATGTACGTTAAGTCCTCCACTCATTAAACAAATACTATAATTTAGAATAGACTTCACAGTCATCACCTAAAATTTTTCCTATGTATCGGTTACACTGTTATCGCTCGTAATTCAACTTTTCATTATATTTATTATTTGATCTTAGTTGAGAGAGAGAAAATTACTATAAACTAACAAAAAAAAATTGGTTACTTTCTTCATTGTACCAATCTAAAATGAGTCGTGTTTCCAAAAAAAAGGGCATGTTACTATGACCTAAAATGCAAGATGGTCCTATCTAAATGCATGAAAAAGAAAAAAATTAAAGAAAAATAAAAAGAATGCAATGCAAACTCCCCCCACACTTGGTCAAAAAACTGTCCATACTATAAACACGTTTCCTAAATTTGAAAGACATAATCCAAAGGTGAATGAGGTGCAAAATGATTTGTAGAATGAAATGCAATTTAGTAGCTATATGCGTATGAAAATCAAATGCAAGATGAAATCTACAAAGATGATGAATGGTTTGCAAAGAATGAAATTTCCTTTTCCCTCACACTTGCCTCTATCGAAAATGATACGGGATGACTTCCTATCTAATTTTTAAGGTATAACATGCATGTCAATGAATTCAGAAATCAAAATCTTTCCTATGAAAAGTTTATCATGACAATGATTCATGCCATTTAGAAGAAAATTACCACAATCCCATACACTTGAGAATTTAACCATAATTTCTTTTATTGATATGAAATTAAGGTTATCTTCAAAGTATACTCCCAATTCATCATTTAAAAATTTAAGCTCATCCTCAAATAGTTCTTCAAAAGACATAGAAGATACGTATATAGAAGAATTTTAGTGCCTTTCATACATTTTGAGAGAAAAAATTATAAGTGGGTTCTATCTTAAAAAATAGTATAAAATATTCAGTTGAGTTATTTGAGTTAACAATCTCAGTTAGAAGGGGAAAGAGGATCTGAGGGTCATTCACGTACAGTACAAATACTAAGAGATACGACCAATGTTTTACAGGTAGTGTGCAACCTCTTTTGCTAACAGTTCAGTAAATTGAACTAATATATATTTGCGATCCATTTATAATAGATGTAACAACCCGGAAATCTGAGTCAGTTTAAATTTTTTATTTTGGCAATTTTAGCGAATTTTGAATATTTAAAATAGAGTATTTTAAATAATATCGACGAGAAATTTATTTTGAATATAATTAGAACGTATATATTATATACGTCGTCGTTAGAATATAAATAATTATTTATATTTATAAAAGGAATTGGAAATGGCGTGGTAGTTCGATAATTCGATTTCAAACTTCAATTGAACATACCGGGTGCAATATAAACCGGATTTTAGTGAAACCAAAAATATTAGAATCTAATTGAGAATATCTTTCCAACAAATCCGAAAAGTCGAAATTTCATAGCGGGAATCAAAAGATATGTCCAGTTGAAAATTCTGAATAGTCGCTATGGAATTCAGGCCCTTAAAAATAGCCATTTTGCAAACGACCTCGGTTTTCGACGAAACCACTTTTGTTGGATCAGTGATGTCAAGTTATTGCTAGGTTTCAAATTTCATAATTTTTCGAACCAATATGTGGGCGTGGCAAAGGAAAACGCGTTTGACCAGTTTCGGTAGATTTTAATCGACTGGAAAATGGCCATTTTTCAAACGGTCTCAGAATTCGATGAAACTAGTTTTTTTAGGACCGTATCGTCAATACGAAGCTAGAAAATATTTTTATGGAATTTTTAGAGTTAGTATGTGACCCCAGTAAATAGAAATGCGCGTTCAAATTCAATATATAGAGTTATATGTTGATTTTGACAAAAACGATCGAATCAGCTTACGACACATATCCCATTGTGTTCGGAATGGGGGTAAAACGCTAGCGACGACAGGCGGTGGGTTTGATTTCGACTTCGAAATAAAAAGTTACTTTTTAAAAGAGAAATTAAAATAAATTAATATATATTTTATTATATAACCCCCCCCACACACACACACACACTCATTCTTCTGAAATCCGATTAGAAAAATCGACAAAAGAAAAAAAACGACGAGCGCCCTTCAAAATCCGCCGCCGCCTGGCCACCGCACCTCCGGCGGTCCTTCCTCCACGTCGGTCGCACCTCCTCCCCCCTCCAGTGAGCCTCCCCGATGCTTCTCCCTCCCCATTTGCACCAGACCCAAAAACCCTACCCCGTTCGACCAAAACCCGGCCACCACTGGCCAAACCCCGATCGCACCCCCCCCAAACCACCTAGCGCGAAGCCCCACGCTCCGGACACCGCCTCCCCTAACCTCCAAGGCCGACGCCAGACGCCCCTGAAGCGCAGGCCCCCTCGAGCACCCCTCCGACAGTGAAAACCCCCCTTTTCCCCTTGATCAATCAATGTAAGTTCGTTTATCTTTTTTATTATTTATTTTTATTTACTTATTTTAATTATATGAAGTAAATAGTTTATATAAAAATATAAAATCAGTTTTTATATAGTAGAAGGAATAGAATAATTCTCAGATTATAGATATGATTTTTGTATAGTATAGATAATAAAAATATGATTTTTAAAAGGTAGAAAATATAAAAATACGATTTTTTTTAATGTAGAGTAATAAAGATGTGATCTTTATAGAAGTTGCCATATAAAAATATGATCTTTATATAGGTAAGATAGTAAAAATATCATCTTTATATAAGTAGAGAAATAAAAATCTGATTTTTATTATATATACGTTGAAATAAAAATGTGATTTTTATAGTGATGAGATGAAAAGGCGAAATCTTTATATTTGAAAAAGGCGAAATCTTTATATAGAGAATAGCGTGATAAAAATAAAATTTTATTATATGAACACCGTGGTAAAAATAGAATTTTTATCTATATAGAATAGCGATGTAAAAATATAATTTTTATATACATAGCAACAATATAAAAATGTGATTTTTATATATTGAATAGCGAAGTAAAAAAATCGATTTTTATATATTGAATAGCAAAGTAAAAATTCGATTTTTATATATGTAGTGGCTACGGGCAACGAAAGTGACAAAAGGCGAGGACGGCGATGATTCCCTACATAAGAAGTACCGTGGAATTGGGATAGCTTTGGTGAGAATTTCTCACTCTTCAATTTCTTTTTCTAGTTATATTATAATATATAGTAGGATGCAGACGGTGTTTAGTAACACCCGACACCACTATCCACAGACCATGGACTTGTTTGTTTGGTTGTGTAGTTGGTTAGATTATTTGATTTGAATTTGATTGTTTGGTGAAATAGAATGGATTTGATTGATGTGTGAATGGCGTGGGCCATCACTAGACCGGGGATAAGGCTAGGCCTTGTCCCGTTTCTAGTATCGTGTCGTTATGCCGCCGAAATTTTCTAAAATAAGTTAGAAAAATAAGGATATCATTTTATTTAAAGAATGAACCGAATAGAATATTCATAGGTTGAATAAAATAATTTGGTCGTTAAAAATATAATTTTTAACGTGAATGTGAATAAATAAATATTCATTTACAAACCGGACGGTTTGTTTATGTACACCTATTTGAAGGACATTGATTGGGACGATAAATTTTACACATCGCCCAACTGCACAAATAAAATCTGTGTTTGATTGTTTGAAACCCCACACGGGTATTGGGATAAAATACGGCATACACTAATCCCAATAATTAGTTGTATGTCGATCGATTGATTGACAGGCTGTTATAAGCGTTAGATATCTATATTTGATGCTTATACAGTGTAGTGCACTTTGGATGGTGGTTGATTATTTATTGTTGCTATTATATACATTTGTCGTATGGAATCAATATAATTAACTTTATATGGTAATTGATTGGGCCTCATTCCAATTTAGAAAATAAAGAACATTATAAAATAAAGGTTCATGTGTTGACAGTACTCATCCGTTGAGATTAGTCATGTGTTGAACGAAATATTTTAACAATAAAATTTACATCTTTATATTATAAAATAAGGGTTCATGTGTTGACAATACTCATCCGTTGAGATTAGTGATGTGTTGAACGAGATATTTTAATAATAAAATTTACATCTTTATCATATACAAGATTAGAAACTAACTTGAAAATAGATAAGATGAGTGGTCTCCTGGATGTTGATCTGATGTTGGTTTCCGCCTTCGGGGTTAATATTAAGGGAATCGTTCTCTTACTACTTTACGGTTGGAGTCTGATTTGAAATCAAACGATAGATACCATGATTTTTATAAAATATATTAAATAACCAAAATAGTCACATGTGGACAGTACTCATTCGTTGATATTACTCATGTGTTGACAAAAATATAGATTCACGTATTGAATAGAATAAATATTCATTTTTTGAATAGAATAACGGAATTATTGAAATATATAAAGCCGTGTTGATTAGAGATGCGCTATTTTGATGCGAACGATATTTATATCGATTAGAATTGAATTGAATATAAAAGAAATTCGAATTGAATTGAATATAATAGAAATTCGAATTGAATTGAATATAAAAGAAATTCGAATTGAATTGAATATAAAATAAATTCGAATTGAATTGAATATAAAAGAAATTCAAATTGAATTGAATAGAAAACGAATTCGAATTGAATTGAAAACGAATTGAAATAGAATAAAAATCGATTTGAAATGAATTGAAATTTGAATTGGAAGTTGAATTTGTTTTTGAAACGAATTTAAAACTATTTATAAAATTCTTTTTAAATAGAAATCAACGAAATATATATTATATATATAATATAATGGCCTGAATAGAACGCGCCGCGCCGCGGCAGTTCGTGAATTTCGACCATTGATTTCGAACGGACATTACGGGAGATCCGACCGTCGGATTCTCCTAAAACCGGAACCATTGGGTTCGTATCGAAAAGAGCTTTCTAATGAATATTAAAAATTTGAAATCTAACGGTTGGATTTGGAGATATGTCCAAATCAAATTTGGAAAAGGTCGCTGTAAGTGCAGTTCGATGGCCGTTGATGGAAATCGACTGTACGGGCCTTGATAAAATTATTAAAAATAGTAATAATTTGTGTAAAATCAAAAGAAATGATATGGGAAAAATTGGGATGAAAAACTCCATACTTGAAAAGATAAAAATAGATTTTTATCGAAATGAACTAGTTTAGAACTAAAATTAAACCTGTTTATTTTCAAATAAATAAATTGGATTTGAAATGGGTTTTAAATAGAATTGATTTGTGGGTTTATTGTGAACGGTGTTTTAAATAACACTAGTTCTTTAACCCGATAATAAATAGAACGTGATTTGGGTTTATCGTGAAATGTATTTTAAATGACATTAGTTCTTTAACCCAGTAAAAGGAGTTTTAATGAATCTGCAATTAGATTGAAATGTGAATTAATAATTTAAATTATCAAATTTGGAAAGTGAGCGAGAATGGAGTATCACCAGTTTTGCTCCAAAGCGATAGTTAAATCTTTAATTAGATTTGAACGTGAAATGGTAATTAATTTTACCGATAACACTGTGGTGTTAGATATGGAGTACTACCAGATTTTCTTCATGGGATGAATAGATTGGGATTGGGAAATAAAATAAATAATTACTTCGGTGTGGTTCGCTAATCTCGACTAGTTTGGAAAACCATAATTTGGTTTGAAATGACATCCAAAGGAAGATTAAAGAATAAATTTAAAGAATTTATCTTTGATAAAATTAATGGGAACCTTTCCCTAAGAATTGAAATTTAGAAACTAGCTGTAGGTTAGTTAAGAAGAATGGTTTCTTGGGTATTGATCTGATGTTGGTTTCGGTCTTCGGGGTTAATATTTGGGGAATTGCTCTCTTACTGATTTACGGTTAGTGACTGATGAATTGGAATGAGGCGTATGTTGTGTTTGTGTAACATTTGTTTTTAATATACGCGGGTTGTTCGAAAAGGCCGAGTTTATACCCATTCTGAATAACCGATTCGACGATAAGTCGAAGATGATGACGGTGGTCGAAGACCGGAAGTCTTCACATCGTTTGGATAATTACCGATGATCCTTATTGGGCTGTACACCCAAGAGGATGGAAATAGTCGGTGGTCGTCCAGACGTACTTGGAGATCGATGGATATGCGAGGAAAGTGCCTCCGGTTTCGTTCAGACCCAGAACGAACTTGTAAATGGATTGTGTGTCTGACATTGGATTTTATTCTACGTTGATTGATTTTTGTTAAATATATATCTGTTTGGCGGCGGAGAATTTATTCTCTTGCTTAACGCCCTTCTCTGAGACATACAAGCTTAGAGGTTATATATCGATAGATATCAATCGCATGGCATGAATTGCCTGTGTGGCACGCTGAGTTGTACGGATCAAGGCTTCTGTTGAAAAGCAAAGTCTTGCGGTTGATGATCAAAGCACGGCCTACGTGACAGCTTTGTGTATAACGTGAATTCGCGAGCCTCACACCTCGGTAAGTTAAAAACGGGATAAGGACTGCAGGGAGAGCACGACGTTTCTTTCTAGCTTTGGTGGTGTCAGTGACTTACCAGCCCTGACATTTATATACTTTTCACCTATGTGGTTGTTGGATGAGGCGCCTCGATTTTAGGTCTGTAAGTACCGGGAAACGTGTGTTCAGGAATTACCAATCCTCAAACGTAAGAGAGGACCGGCCCTGAAGATCCAAGGGCTTCCCAGAGTGCGTAGCCCTGAGACATTTGCTAGAGTGTCTTGAAAGCGGAGAGGAGCTTGCCCCTTGCCTCGACTCATGACGGAAATCCAATTTCCAATACGTGTATTGCGGTTTTAATTGTAGAACTAGTATGGCGACATGATATATGGTACCCATGCCGTCTATGATTGATATTTATGATTGAAATTGTTTTGACACTATACACTTATTATAGTATCAAATGATTTGTTTTAAACGTACCAAGCATGTTTGGCTATTATAAGGGAAAACCCTATCCTCCGGCTTGCGTTGCATTGTGCGATGGGTCCTGGGTCTTATAATAGCTTCATTTTTCGAAAAAGCATTGCGTTGTTTATTGTTATGCACTGGTATTCTTGGGAGGAAACCCGTTCCGTGTTATACGGCGTGGTCCCTTGAATTACTCTCTTTTAAAGTAAAGCTTTAAATAACTGTTTTAGTTCTCACACCAGTCACATGACTGACCTGGAGTTTATTGTTTTAACCTAAACTCTGGTTCCCCTATTTTCGACACGGGCAGCTAGTAGTTTTGGTTTTGCAGATTTATATTCACAGGATCCTGATTTACAGCTGGAACGATGCTTGAAAAGCTCTGTGTCCGTGTATTACTTTCAGTTGTGTTTTGTATTATTTTTCCGCTGCAATACTGTATTTAAATCTCTGGTATTCTTTGTTGTATAATATTTATTCATACTCTGTATATTCTTGTATTCTGATGGAATTGTTGTAATAATAATGAAATGTTCTTCCGTTTGCGTTCAAATTTGTCATGTTCTCAAAACGATCAGGGGTTTCGAACAGCCTAGATCGGTTTAACGATCGATTCGGATCGAGCGAAATTCTCGGCCGTTACATTTGGTATCAGAGCTTTGGTTTACAGAGCTCGAGAACAAGACACATTAGAACTATACGAAAGAATTCATCAGATATTGGATTAGTAATATTCAATTAGAATGACTCGTTAGAGATAGGATCAGTAGTATCCTAGAACGAGTGTGAAGAGTATATTTTTTTTCAATTGAAAACAATTTTGTTTTGAAATTTAAATCATTTTATACGTATTTGAATATTTATTTACTTTGAATTTGGACAATCCAATATATAAAGATTTTGCATATACGCGTCATCAACGTATATTCGAAGTTTTAATATACTGGATAGATATAGAATCACATTCTAGTCGCCCGGAGATGGTACTGGTAATTGTCATGACATCATCAGTATTTATGTTCGTGTGACGAAGGTGTGATATCTATATATTTCCATTTAGGCTGGTGTGAGAACCAAAACTTATTTAGATAGATTTATTGTTGTGAATTGGCATCAAAGAAGTGATTTTCTGTATTTGTATCAAAATTATGAATTTGAAACGATAATTCACTAATTGATTGATGTTTGTGTTGTTTGTTTATTTGTTTGATAATTTTGAACCATTATGCCTAATAGAATCAAATATTGAATTGTATTGAAAATTGGTAGCATTTGCTTGCATATACATGTACTTACATTGAACAGGTCATAGCAAGGAGGCTAGAGCAGAGAATAAAATTTGTTTGCCCGACAAATAGGTATATGTTTACTATATAATTTACTGTTTTTTTTGGGTAATGATGATTTTATGAGCCGATTGGCTAGCCGCTTGGCGTTTTCTTTTTCTTTTTGAGATCAGAAGGCCTATATGGCGATTTCAGGATTTTCCCGTGGCTCCCGGCGCGGGGGGGGGGGAGGGGTTATGGCGAATTTTTTTGAAAATTTAGGGAGTTAGCCAAATTTTTTGAAAAAAAAATTGAAAAGTTCTTAGAAACTGAAAAGTTGAAGAACTTAAGCCGTAGTCAAAATACTGGAAGTTGAGTTGAAATGTTAAACAACTTTCGGCTTCGTTCCTTTTCGGGGACGAAAAGTTTTAAGTGGGGAAGATTGTAACAACCCGGAAATCTGAGCCAGTTTAAAAATTTTATTTTGGCAATTTTAGCGAATTTTGAATATTTAAAATAGATTATTTTAAATAATATCGACAAGAAATTTATTTTGAATATAATTAGAACATATATATTATACACATCGTCGTTAGAATATAAATAATTATTTATATTTATAAAAGGAATTGGAAATGGCGCGGTAGTTCGATAATTCGATTTCAAACTTCAATTGAACATACCGGGTGCAAAATAAACCGGATTTTAGTGAAACCAAAAATATTAGAATCTAATTGAGAATATCTTTCCAACGAATCCGAAAAGTCGAAATTTCATAGCGGGAATCAAAAGATATGTCCAGTTGAAAATTCTGAATAGTCGTTATGGAATTCAGGCCCTTAAAAATAGCCATTTTGCAAACGACCTCGGTTTTCGATGAAACCACTTTTGTTGGATCCATGATGTCAAGTTATTGCTAGGTTTCAAATTTCATAATTTTTTGAATCAATATGTTGGCGTGGCAAAGGAAAACGCGTTTGACCAGTTTTAGTAGATTTTAATCGACTGGAAAATGGCCATTTTTCAAACGGTCTCAGAATTCGACGAAACTAGTTTTGTTAGGACCGTGTCGTTTATACGAAGCTAGAAAATATTTTTCTAGAATTTTAGAGTTAGTATGTGACCCCAGTAAATAGAAATGCGCGTTCAAATTCAATATATAGAGTTATATGTTGATTTTGACGAAAACTGATCGAAACGATCGAATCAGCTTACGACACATATCCCATTGTGTTCGGAATGGGGGTAAAACACTAGGGACGACAGGCGGTGGGTTTGATTTCGACTTCGAAATAAAAAGTTACTTTTTAAAAGAGAAATTAAAATAAATTAATATATATTTTATTATATAACCCCCCCCCCCTCATTCTTCTGAAATCCGATTAGAAAAATCGATAAAAGAAATAAAAAAACGACGAGCGCCCTTCAAAATCCGCCGCCGCCTGACGACGCCCGGCCACCGCACCTCCGGCGGTCCTTCCCCCACGTCGGTCGCACCTCCTCCACCCTCCAGTGAGCCTCCTCGATGCTTCTCCCTCCCCATTTGCACCAGACCCAAAAACCCTACCCCGTTCGACCAAAACCCGGCCACCACTGGCCAAACCCCGACCGCACCCCCCTCCCCAAACCACCTCGCGCGAAGCCCCATGCTCCGGACACCGCCTCCCCTAGCCTCCAAGGCCGACGCCAGACCCCCCTGAAGCCGCCCTCAAGCACCCCTCCGACAGTGAAAACCCCCTCTTTGCCCCTTGATCAATCAATGTAAGTCGTTTATATTTTTTATTATTTATTTATTTTTATTTACTTATTTTAATTATATGAAGTAAACAGTTTATATAAAAATATAAAATCACTTTTTATATAGTAGAAGGAATAGAATGATTCTCATATTATAGATATGATTTTTGTATAGTATAGATAATAAAAATATGATTTTTATAAAGTAAAAAATATAAAAATACGATTTTTTTAATGTAGAGTAATAAAGATGTGATCTTTATAGAAGTTGCCATATAAAAATATGATCTTTATATAGGTAAGATAGTAAAAATATCATCTTTATATAAGTAGAGAAATAAAAATCTGATTTTTATTATATATACGTTGAAATAAAAATGTGATTTTTATAGTGATGAGATGAAAAGGCGAAATCTTTATATTTGAAAAAGGCGAAATCTTTATATAGAGAATAGCGTGATAAAAATAAAATTTTATTATATGAACACCGTGGTAAAAATAGAATTTTTATCTATATAGAATAGCGATGTAAAAATATAATTTTTATATACATAGCAACAATATAAAAATGTGATTTTTATATATTGAATAGCGAAGTAAAAATTCGATTTTTATATATTGAATAGCAAAGTAAAAATTCAATTTTTATATATGTAGTGGCTACGGGCAACGAAAGTGACAAAAAGCGAGGACGGCGATGATCCCCTACATAAGAAGTGTCGTGGAATTGGGATAGCTTTGGTGAGAATTTCTCACTCTTCAATTTCTTTTTCTAGTTATATTATAATATATAGTAGGATGCAGACGGTGTTTAGTAACACCCGACATCACTGTCCACAGACCATGGACTTGTTTGTTTGGTTGTGTGGTTGGTTAGATTATTTGATTTGAATTTGATTGTTTGGTGAAATAGAATGGATTTGATTGATGTGTGAATGGCGTGGGCCATCACTAGACCGGGGATAAGGCTAGGCCTTGTCCCGTTTCTAGTATCATGCTGTTATGCCGCCGAAATTTTCTAAAATAAGTTAGAAAAATAAAGATATCATTTTATTTAAAGAATGAACCGAATAGAATATTCATAGGTTGAATAAAATAATTTGGTCGTTAAAAATATAATTTTTAACGTGAATGTGAATAAATAAATATTCATTTACAAACCGAACGGTTTGTTTATGTACACCTATTTGAAGGACATTGATTGGGACGATAAATTTTACACATCGCCCAACTGCACAAATAAAATCTGTGTTTGATTGTTTGAAACCCCACACGGGTATTGGGATAAAATACGGCATACACTAATCCCAATAATTAGTTGTATGTCGATCGATTGATTGACAGGCTGTTATAAGCGTTAGATATCTATATTTGATGCTTATACAGTGTAGTGCACTTTGGATGGTGGTTGATTATTTATCGTTGCTATTATATACATTTGTCGTATGGAATCCATATAATTAACTTCATATGGTAATTGATTGGGCCTCATTCCAATTCAGAAAATAAAGAACATTATAAAATAAAGGTTCATGTGTTGACAGTACTCATCCGTTGGGATTAGTCATGTGTTGAACGAAATATTTTAACAATAAAATTTACATCTTTATATTATAAAATAAGGGTTCATGTGTTGACAGTACTCATCCGTTGAGATTAGTCATGTGTTGAATGAGATATTTTAATAATAAAATTTACATCTTTATCATATACAAGATTAGAAACTAACTGGAAAATAGATAAGATGAATGGTCTCATGGATGTTGATCTGATGTTGGTTTCTGTAACACCCCACACCCGCTACGGTCACTCACTAAGGGAATGCCATAACATCGGTGGAGTATTTTAAGTGAATATAGAACAGAAAAATTACAACAAGACAGATATAAGTAATACTTGAGAATTTAAAACATCATTTCATTTCAGCGGAAAGTAAAACATGTTTGGTTACACAAAAACCATAAGTAAGAGTCAAGTACATAATATCCATCCTGATAAAAACGAAAGTACATAATCCCACTACATAACCTAATAGCCATAATAGAAAAGATAAACTGAGCTTTACATCCACGGTCCAAGCTCCAAAAGATAGATAAAGCAGTCTGATCAAAGCCCACTAGTGCTAGGCCCACTCTGAAAACCTGAGGGTTGGGAAAAAGATAAAGAAACAACGGGGTCAGACATAAGTCTGAGTGAGTCCTATAACCCTAACAATACAATCATTAAAGTAATTAGGGTATGATATAAACAAGGTACGGTACCTCTGGGGATAATGACTACACTAAGTAGCCAACTAAACACAGGATGTACTAAGATAACCGAAAAGACGCATTTATCCACCCAAGGATAATTACTGGATTACACCACCCCAGATCTACCCACCCAAGGGTAATTCCTACACTGCACCACACCAGTCATTCCTAACTTAAAGGTTGATCCCACCCCTGGACTTATAAAATTAACTTAATAGTTCTCGCGTACCCCTAGGTGACTAAGTAGACGCCACGGGGCCCTACAATCCACTAGGTGTACACACTACTTCCCATTCGATCGGCTCCCTAACGTAGATACCCGTGCTGGCCCCACCATGGGGTGTACCATTCCCCAACGTGGCAACCTGATAAAACTAACGGTGCACGGCTTATATCTACACGATGCAACAACGTCTTATTTACCAGCCCGGGTCCACACACACATATGAAACCCGTTGGTCATGCGTTGCCACCGCTAACCCATTTTGGCCTCTTATAGTCAAGCCCAATATGTGTGTCCTGTCACTCGACTAGAGTCGATCCCACTAAGATACGTTTGGGATATTGGTTGAAATGGGCCCCCACAAGCTACCACCTAAGCTTGTTATTTTATCTAGTGTATCCCACTTAACCCCTGTTATAATCATGCCCACCTACATGTTAAGGTTTGGTTAAGTCATCTAATCATATATCAATTGCCACTTAAGGCACCCACTAGATTTCCACATGCCACCCAAAGCACTTACTTAACCCTTTACCCATGTTTAATTACATGTTCCTCTTTGGTTAAGTATTCTAATCGTATTTTCTATTGCCACCCAAGGCAACCCACTAGATTTCCACATGCCACCCAAGGCACCCACTTAACCCCTCATGTCCCTCTACATGCTAATATGGTTAAGTGTTTCTTAATTAATTAAGATCATGACCTCATAAAGACCTCTCACATTAGACCATCTTTTATGACTACTGGATATGCCGGTTGGTTCCGGGCAGACTTCTGTCATAAAAAGGTCTAACCTCGTGTCTTTACTTTAATCACGTATTTAATTTATGACTAAGACCTCTCACATTGGGCCAATCATTTGTAGCTGCTGGATGGCCGGTCGGTTCCGGGCAGACTTCCGCTACAAAAGGGTCCAACCTCGTGTCTTAGTTGATTAATTACACCTAATTAATCACCCCCATAATTTGAATTAATTATGCCTAATTAATTACACATTTTTAAGAATATGGGTAGACCTAACTCAATAGGTAAATTCCCAATTCCATAGTATGGGTAGACCTAACTTAATAGGTAAATTCCCAATTACGTCCATTTAATTTGTGGTATGATTAATCATACCCATTTCACATCATTTTATTAACATGCATATTAACCCCATCGTTCCCCACGTAGTTCGTTCTCATAACACGACATAATAAAGGGAAGATTCATCGCAAAGGTCATGGGTTTAGCCAACATAGCATGTAACTTTATCATGGGTTCAAAAGGTGTCAACTTGCATATATGAACATACATTAAACCCAACTAGTATTTAACCCAAACTTGCATTATGCATATCATAAAAGAGACAACTTGCATATGAACTTGCACATAAACTTGCATATGAACTTGCATCATAACTTGCATATGAACTTGCATCATAACTTGCATATGAACATGTATCATAACTTGCATATGAACTTGCATCATAACTTGCATATGAACTTGCATCATAACTTGCATATGAACTTGCATCATAACTTGCATATGAACATGTATCATAACTTGCATATGAACTTGCATCATAACTTGCATATGAATATGTATCATAACTTGCATATGAACTTGCATAACATGCCATACTTAGAGACAAACTTGCATATATTATGCATATCATAAAAAGAGACAAACTTGCATAAAACCAAACACTTAGCATGCATAAAACCAAATACTTAGCATGCATAAAACCACATACATAGCATGCATAAAACCAAATACTTAGCATGCATAAAACCAAATACATAACTTGCATAACATGTTACATATAGACTTGCATATAATCTCCCATATAGCTTGCATAACATGTTACATATGAATCAATGTTCAACATAGTGTTTTGCATCATAAAACATAGCATTAAACTTGCATATAGCACACAACATACACTATACTAAACTTGTATAAACACATTGATTCCACAAACATAGCCATATCTTATCATATCCTATCATAATCAATTTAACAATTGATTGTTAAGTCTATAGAAACTCACTACTAGCCAATTTGCACTCCAAATGAAGAAGATTAAGATCCTTAGAATGGATTAGAGGTTGATTAGAGAGTGATTAGCTTGCAACCCTCTTCATAAATTAGTGGAGGCTCCTTCTAAGATTTAATTTGGCAGCATGTAGCCCTCAATTCTATTTTTAGTATGGATTAGGGTAGGTTTAGGGTGTATTTATAGATTAGGTGAGTGTTTTAGGCCCTTAGATTAACCCTAAATTAGATTAGGACCCTTAGATTTCGGAACCTTCCAGAAACCAACCCTAAGACCAAGCCCAAACCCCAAACTGGTGCACCCAACCACAGAACTCTCTAGAAACTGTGCAGGTTTCCTGTCCCGACATGGGCGCACTTCCCAAGTGCGCCAGTGTATTTTTGTGCTGGCGCACTTCACAAGTGCGCCAGTGCATTTCTGGCCTGTTTCGGGTTTTTCTGCCTAATTTCGTTCGTCCATATCTCTTTCATACGGTACCCGTTTTACGCAAACTCGGACTCTATTTCGCGTATTTTTCCGAGACGAACGCAATGACGCAGCCCGTTTCCCCTGATTCTCAAATCTGAGATTAATTATACTAATTACTAACCATTAGTGTTAATTGAAATTCGGGGTGTTACAGTTTCGGCCTTCGTGGTTAATATTCAGGGAATCGTTCTCTTACTACTTTACGGTTGGAGTCTGATTTGAAATCAAACGATAGATACCATGATTTTTATAAAATATATTAAATAACCAAAATAGTCACACGTGGACAGTACTCATTCGTTGAGATTAGTCATGTGTTGACAAAAATATAGATTCACGTATTGAATAGAATAAATATTCATTTGTTGAATAGAATAATGGAATTATTGAAATATATAAAGCCGTGTTGATTAGAGATGCGCAATTTTGACGCGAACGATATTTATATCGATTAGAATTGAATTGAATATAAAAGAAATTCGAATTCAATTGAATATAAAAGAAATTCGAATTGAATTGAATATAAAAGAAATTCGAATTGAATTGAATATAAAAGAAATTCGAATTGAATTGAATATAAAAGAAATTCGAATTGAATTGAATAGAAAACGAATTCGAATTGAATTGAAAACGAATTGAAATAGAATAAAAATCGATTTGAAATGAATTGAAATTTGAATTGGAAGTTGAATTTGTTTTTGAAACGAATTTAAAACTATTTATAAAATTCGTTTTAAATAGAAATCGACGAAATATCTATTATATATATAATATAATGGCCTGAATAGAACGCGCCGCGGCAGTTCGTGAATTTCGACCATTGATTTCGAACGGACATTACGGGAGATCCGACCGTCGGATTCTCCTAAAACCAGAACCGTTGGGTTCGTATCGAAAATAGCTTTTTAACGAATATTAGAAATTTGAAATCTAACGGTTGGATTTGGAGATACGTCCAAATCAAATTTGGAAAAGGTCGCTATAAGTGCAGTTCGATGGCCGTTGATGGAAATCGACTGTACGGGCCTTGATAAAATTATTAAAAATAGTAATAATTTGTGTAAAATCATAAGAAATGATTTGGGAAAAATTGGGATGAAAAACTCCATACTTGAAAAGATAAAAATAGATTTTTATCGAAATGAACTTGTTTTGAACTAAAATTAAACCCGTTTATTTTCAAATAAATAAATTGGATTTGAAATGGGTTTTAAATAGAATTGATTTGTGGGTTTATCGTGAACGGTGTTTTAAATAACACTAGTTCTTTAACCCGATAATAAATAGAATGTGATTTGGGTTTATCGTGAAATGTGTTTTAAATGACATTAGTTCTTTAACCCAGTAAAAGGAGTTTTAATGAATCTGCAATTAGATTGAAATGTGAATTAATAATTTAAATTATCAAATTTGGAAAGTGAGCGAGAATGGAGTATCACCAGTTTTGCTCCAAAGCGATAGTTAAATCTTTAATTAGATTTGAACGTGAAATGGTAATTAATTTTACCGATAACACCGTGGTGTTAGATATGGAGTACTACCAGATTTTCTTCATGGGATGAATAGATTGGGATTGGGAAATAAAATAAATAATTACTTCGGTGTGGTTCGCTAATCTCGACCAGTTTGGAAAACCATAATTTGGTTTGAAATGACATCCAAAGGAAGATTAAAGAATAAATTTAAAGAATTTATCTTTGATAAAATTAATGGGAACCTTTCGCTGAGAATTGAAATTTAGAAACTAGCTGTAGGTTAGTTAAGAAGAATGGTTTCCTGGGTATTGATCTGATGTTGGTTTCGGCCTTCGGGGTTAATATTTGGGGAATTGCTCTCTTACTAATTTACGGTTAGTGACTGATGAATTGGAATGAGGCGTATGTTGTGTTTGTGTAACATTTGTTTTTAATATACGCGGGTTGTTCGGAAAGGTCGGGTTTATACCCATTCTGAATAACTGATTCGACGATAAGTCGAAGATGATGACGGTGGTCGAAGACCGGAAGTCTTCACATCGTTTGGATAATTACTGATGATACTGATTGTGCTGTACACCCAAGAGGATGGAAATAGTCGGTGGTCGTCCAGACGTACTTGGAGATCGATGGATATGCGAGGAAAGTGCCTCCGGTTTCGTTCAGGCCTAGAACGAACTTGTAAATGGATTGTGTGTCTGACATTGGATTTTATTCTATGTTGATTGATTTCTTTTAAATATATATATGTTTGGCGGTGGAGAATTTATTCTCTTGCTTAACGCTCTTCTCTGAGACATATGAGCTTAGAGGTTATATATCGATAGATATCAATCGCATGGCATGAATTGCCGGTGTAGCACGCTGAGTTGCATGGATCAAGGCTTCTGTTGAAAAGCAAATTCTTGTGGTTGATGATCAAAGCACGGCCTACGTGGCAGCTTTGTGTATAACGTGAATTCGCGAGCCTCACACCTCGGTATGAGTTAAAAAGGGATAAGGACTGCAGGGAGAGCACGACGTTTCTTTCTAGCTTTGGTGGTGTCAGTGACTTACCAGCCCTGACATTTATATACTTTTCACCTATGTGGTTGTTGGATGAGGCGACTCGATTTTAGGTCTGTAAGGACCGGGAAACGTGTGTTCAGGAATTGCCAATCCTCAAACGTAAGAGAGGACCGGCCCGGAAGATCCAAGGGCTGCCCAGTCCCTGTAATTGCGGTTGCATTTAGGTGTACATCTATTATTTATTACCTAGATTTAATCTAGGGTTTTCTTATCGAGCGCTTCCTAGATTCAACTAGGGTTTATGCGACTTATCTAATACTTCTCAGATTCAGGATATATGCCACCTAGGTCCACTAGGGATTATGCCACCTGTCGAACGATGCCCCTAGTCTAGGACACACTACCTAGAGTGGTATATGTTCCTAGACTTTCCCCACGTATGTGTCGCGAATCGTTTATCGCTGTCTAGATGCACATGTCCTGAAATGTGCGACCCGAGTCCCGTGGCAGGGCTATTCTAGAAGCACGGAACTCGGCCGGGAGCTTTCAGATATCTGCCGATGCAGATGCTAAGGTCTGTTTTTCTACCAGTGGTTATGGTCCCACGTGACCCCTCCCTCAACTAATGAAAGGCAATCCAAGAAAATCAAGCACGAGAACTATACTCCTGCCACCTATGCCCAACTTTCCTATTGGCCAGCCTCACCCATAACTAGATAGCAAGTATATGGTATGTTGGGAGTTCTCTGCCTTTCCGCATGCGTACTACGATTGACTCAAGATGGTAGGTAGACGACGATGTTCTATCACAGGGATAAACTAAGTATCGCCGACCCACGCTGATCCACCCTAGTCTTTAGGTTGCTCATACTGCAACCAAGGCATACCCTTGGTTCTTCTACCGCAGACCTTAACCTCTGTGAGCCCAGGAGGATCATCTGCAACCTCACAGAGGGATACCAAGAGTACCCTCACGTCCCCCGAAGCTACGTTGCTTCTAAACCCAGTCCGTTGGGGCCTTTTTCGAAATCGGATAAACGTTTGCTCCTCCTCATGTACTTGTTAAACGATGATCTACCATATCGGGTTATTCATCTATTATGGACCGGCTCAGTTTTCTTGACTAAGAATTATTACTTAGTTGTTCTCAACTAAGGTCTACCACTTAGTTTCTTTTCCCATAAATCTTGTTAACTAAGGTTTATCACTTAGTTTCTTTAACTGGGGATTTCAACTTAGCTCCCATTCTCGATTGTTTCTTAACTAGGGTTTACTACTTAGCCCTTTTTCTTGTCAAGTTGGATTGGTTAAGTGTTATCAGTAGTTCATGTCGACTTAACCCTATCACAAACCAAGTTATATTGGTTAAGTATTTCTTATTACTTAACCCTACCCATTCATCTTGTATTGGTTAAATGTCCCTTTTAACCTAACCTTGCCCATCTGTTTTAACTAACATGTTATAACGGTTAAGTGTTCCCTTAGTTAACTTAACCCTAACATCTGTTTAATTAACATGTTCTAATGGTTAGGTATTGTCCCTTCATGTTTCCACTTAACCCTGTTCAATTTATCACACTATGATGGTTAAGTGTTCTAAGTTTACTTAACCCTACCCTCTAGTCCAGCTAACATATTAAATTGGCTAAGTGTATTTACTTAACCTTACCCACTTATCTAGCTAACGTGTTATAATGGTTAAGTATTCTAAATTTACTTAACCTCACCCACTAGTCTAGTTAATATGTTAATTTGGTTAAGTGTATTAACTTTACTTAACCTCACCTTCTAGTCTAGTTAACATGTTAAATTGGCTAAGTGTTTTCTTAGTTACTTAACCCTTACAAGTCTTGTCTTGTTAACATGTTAAGTTGGTTAAGTGTTTTAGTTAACTTAACCCTACCAATCCTAACTTAGCTTTAATTGTCTTATTAAAGCACCAACCACTCACATTAGACAGGTATTGTTGTGGCTGCCTGTATGCCGGTCGGTTCCGGGAAGTCTTACGCTACAACTCAGTTTAACCTCGGGTCTTTATTGGGCTCAATGCCTTAACCTATCACATTAGATAGGTATTGTTTTGATTACTGGACAGCCGGGCGGGTCTAGGCAGGTTTACATCACAACTCAATCCAACCTCGGATTAAGCATGCTCGTATTTTCTAGATTTATATATTTGTCACTTTTCATTTTTACATGTAAATGTTTATAGCCCAATTATCCAAATTCACTAATTTTGGGTATAAATTATTCTGCTTTAAATGTTACTAGTTATTGGCATGTGTCAGACATGCCAATACATGTATTTTATTTTAAGCCCAACGTTTGTTCCCCCCGTTTGTACGTACGCAGCATAACGTATGTTGAGCTTAACATTTCAGCCCAACTCATAAACATAAAAAGGGGAAGCACAGAATCATGAATTGTTCTAGAATACATAAAAGTGTGTGGCGCATGAACCTGCAACATATTGTTTTCACTAACATAGATTGTGGGTCATGTGAACTTGCATTCAATAAGGATATACCTAAATTGGTGTCACATGAAATGGCGTACTTTTAGACTTGTTTAAACATGGTTTTATACACATATAACTAGGCATAATGTCAAACACCAAACTAGCACAAAAATGTCCACTTTTTGACATAACCCAAAGGTGTAAACTAACTTTACATCAAGTAGCCTATTTCAACATGAAACTAGTATAATTTGTGTAACCAAAAGGTACTTGCATAAACCCAATTATCACTTGCAAATAAACATAATAATGTATACAAAGGTTTTGAGTCGTGTAGGGCACAAAAGGTTTCAACTTGGAACATGTTTACATGAGTCTCAACTTAGGCCTAAAAAGAATGTATGCTAACCATGTTAACGACATAACATAAAGATGTCGATTCTAGTTTTTACTACAAACTTGCAAGTGATATATATTACAAATGTCAATAGGCTCGCATCAACCAATTTATGTCACAAACACCCAATACAAAATATGACATAATCAATGCAATACACAGAATTTACATCAATATTTTACAATAGTAAAACCCCAATTTCATTTACATCAAATCACATCGCAATTTCTATTCATATTCAGAAAACCACAATACTTACTACGGGCGCTGAAACTTGTTTTCTGGTTTCTGTTATTCTGTATTTGCAAAGCTTTCCCTCGGAGTAGAAAACGTTGCGTAAAAATTAGATTAGACTTTTGTTTCTTGAATCATTATTCGTCTCTTTTTGAGCGGAGGCTCTCCTTAGTTTTCTTCTAACATCATGGCGGCTCAAGTTCTTATTTTTTTTTTTGTGAATTTTAGTTGGAGACCTAGGGTGTTTTTATAGAGTTGCAAGTTAATTAGAGCCGTCGATGAAGCCAGGTTTAATCAAAGCCATCCGTTCTAAAGAGAAGCCAATCAAAAGAAGACAACTCGGCCCTAGTAACAAGACCAGGCCCAAATTCGACCAGAACACAGACCAGGCCAGCCAGACCTGACCAGGTCAACAGGGGAGGTCGACCCTATGGTCGACCTGGGTCAACCAGATCGACACTATGGTCGACACTATGGTCGACCTGGGTCAACCAGGTCGACCCTATGGTCGACCTGGGCTCTGGGCAGGAATTTCCTGCCCGGCCCGGGTCTGGTCCTATTTTTGAAATTTGAATCCGTTTTTCGAGCTGTTTAAATTTTAAATAAATTCTTAAACTTCCGGAGGTCATATCTCCTTCGTACGGAGTCCGATTTACGCAAACTCGGACTCTATCTCAAGCAGAATTTCGAGTTGAACGCAATGGCGTAACCCGTTTCCCTTAATTCTTCTTCTAAAATTTAATTATACTTTAATTTGTGAAACTTAATGTTACAGAACTACGGAGTGTTACATTCTCCCCCTCTTAAAAGGATTTCGTCCCCGAAATCTTCAAGTTAGGAAGAATGTGTCCTACTATCCAATCACCCATCTACTCAACCATTCAATCACAGGCATTCATTGTCCTTAAAAATATTTCTAATACTTTCATGTTCATATGCATAGTGTGTGTATATGTCTTTATCTAATGCAAAATCAGGCGGTCTACTAATTCAGTTGACCTCCTTAATGCGAATTATGTCAGTGCCATGCGTCCAATCATGTATGCAAGCATCCCTAGTTATGTAAATACTACATGTGTGCATAGCCATTCATCCATGTGCAACATCCACATGATAACATATCAAGTTAAATCCGTTAAGCAAATACATATATACGAATGCAATACGAAAGTGACTAAGTCGTTCTAGCGCATATGGTGTGTATATGCATCCACGTGCAACCACTTGCAACCATCAATCATAACATGTTTCAAATACATGTTTCAAATACACGTTTACATCCATTGGCTTCTACCTAAGCATCGATGATACGTCCTAGAGGATATACCTTAAAAGTTAGAAACAAGTAGGCATAAAACTCCTAGAGAAAGGATATACCCTTAAGAAAAAGGGTATGATGTTCGTATCTAGTCTTCTAAGTCGCATCTTCTTGAGCTTCTCTGTACCGTACCTTATTTAGTTAATCTTCACGATTGTGAAGCTTCTTGACCTCCATTTCCAAAACTGTCGTTGATCGGATAGTTGGCTTTTCATTGTCAACTGGATATATGCGGAAGTCTATCCTGCGTTTTTAGGGGTAAACCCCTAACCTAATCAAAACATCTGCGTGCTCATGGACTATTCTAACGGATTGCAAATCGTTGATAAATGTATTAAGCGATTCTAGATAGCTAAGCCTAACTGATCCTTTTAGGATCACGAAATCTCGAGGGTATTTCCAAGGCAAGTCAAAAAGTCTAACTTTCAGAATTACTAGCCAATCAACCCATGCCTAGGATCAACTCATAGCCCATGGAACCAAAACATTACGCTTAAACTCAACATCTAATGGGGCCGTTCTCAAATCCCTACAAACCAAAGGTAAACGGGCCGAACCAACAATTTGGATCTGAGACTAATTGGGATCTTCTACTATACAAGTACCTAGGTGTAGAGACTCAACTATGAAAGCAGGTATAAACGAATGTGAAGTGCTAAGATCAAAAGAGTACTAAGAGGTTGATCAAATGAAAAGCTAAACTTTTCTAATGGAGACTTTTGCTATCTCTCTCCCAGGTATTCTGGTGGTGAAAGCACGCACTCGTCCCCCTGAAAATACGTTCCCTCGTCCTTGCCCTTGTCCTTAATTATATGCCCTATTATACCATAGAAAAGCTACTTCTTCTTATCTTATGTTTTATAATTCCTTCCTCCTTCGTGAGCCAAGTCCATATCCATGAATTCCTCATCCTTGGGTCGTGCCCTTCAGCCAAACTCCTCTTCCTCTTCCTTCTGTAATCATGTTGACAAATCTCCCGAAAGCTACCTCCATCGTATAGAAAACCCTACAAATCTTGAAAGAAAACTAGCCACAGGTGAAACTATTGCGGCTATAGATGGAAGTCGGGCACTACTTCGTCCTTCGATGAGGTTACCTCCCAGAAAGCCAGGAGCCCCAAAGACTCAAGAAAGAAGGAAACAAGGACTCAAACAGAGAACCAAAAGATAGTGCATATGGCATTGGGGAATATGCCTTTAAAACAAAACTTTTCTTTTGAAAATGCTTCTTTTAAACCTATTTTGAAAATAATTTTTCAAATCTTTTATCTGATCCGGTAACCTTCAGCTCTGATACCACGTGTAACACCCCACATCCGTTAGTGTCACTCACAAAGGGAATGCACTAAGTTCTGTGAAGTATTATAGGTAAAAGATGCAGATAAATTACAAGACAGATAAATAAAGCAGCGGAAAAGTGAATAAAACTTTATTTCATTTATAAACAGCTTATACAAAGATTGTTTTCCAACTAAAAAGTATCTATCTTGTTTAACAAAATAGAGAAGCATAAATATACAATGATATTCCCCAATAAAACATTAGCTAGCCATAGCGGTGGAAAAGAGAGTCCAAAGCAGCACATCAAAGAGTCTTCAAGCTTGGAAAGAGCAACAGGTCCATACAAATCTGAGCTATTCCCTCCCTGACTACCTGGGGGAACGGAAGAAAAGAAGACGAAAGAAAACATAGAGTCAGACATAAAGCCTGGTAAGTCTAGTGGTGCTTCGGTATATGAATAAGGAAAAGGACATGACAGGCATAAACTAAAAAATGGGACAGTACCAGAATAACAGACTAATATAATCCAAAGGAAGACAGTTTAAACCGAATATACTATCACACACCATTCTATATCTCTGCAACACCTAACTAGTATCCCAACTGGCAATCTGTATAAAGATGATAACGTGATCTCAGTCTCTGTAATTGCGGTTGCCTTTAGGTGTACATCTATTATTTATTACCTAGATTTAATCTAGGGTTTTCTTATCGAGCGCTTCCTAGATTCAACTAGGGTTTATGCGACTTATCTAATACTTCTCGGATTCAGGATTTATGCCACCTAGGTCCACTAGGGATTATGCCACCTGTCGAACGATGCCCCTAGTCTAGGACACACTACCTAGAATGGTATATGTTCCTAGACTTTCCCCACGTATGTGTCGCGAATCGTTTATCGCTATCCAGATGCACATGTCCTGAAATGTGCGACCCGAGTCCCGTGGCAGGGCTATTCTAGAAACACGGAACTCGGTCGGGAGCTTTCAGATATCTGCCGATGCAGATGCTAAGGTCTGTTTTTCTACCAGTGGTTATGGTCCCACGTGACCCCTCCCTCAACTAATGAAAGGCAATCCAAGAAAATCAAGCACGAGAACTATACTTCTGCCACCTATGCCCCACTTTCCTATTGGCCAGCCTCACCCATAACTAGATAGTAAGTATATGGTCTGTTGGGAGTTCTCTGCCTTTCCGCATGCGTACTGCGATTGACTCAAGATGGTAGGTAGTCGACGATGTGCTATCACAGGGCTAAACTAAGTATCACCGACCCACGCTGATCCACCCTAGTCTTTAGGTTGCTCATACTGCAACCAAGGCATACCCTTGGTTCTTCTACCGCAGACCTTAACCTCTGTGAGCCCAGGAGGATCATCTGCAACCTCACAGAGGGATACCAAGAGTACCCTCACGTCCCCCGAAGCTACGTTGCTTCTAAACCCAGTCCGTTGGGGCCTTTTTCGAAATCGGATAAACGTTTGCTCCTCCTCATGTACTTGTTAAACGATGATCTACCATATCGGGTTATTCATCTATTATGGACCGGCTCAGTTTTCTTGACTAAGAATTATTACTTAGTTGTTCTCAACTAAGGTCTACCACTTAGTTTCTTTTCCCATAAATCTTGTTAACTAAGGTTTATCACTTAGTTTCTTTAACTGGGGATTTCAACTTAGCTCCCATTCTCGATTGTTTCTTAACTAAGGTTTACTACTTAGCCCTTTTTCTTGTCAAGTTGGATTGGTTAAGTGTTATCAGTAGTTCATGTCGACTTAACCCTATCACAAACCAAGTTATATTGGTTAAGTATTTCTTATTACTTAACCCTACCCATTCATCTTGTATTGGTTAAATGTCCCTTTTAACCTAACCTTGCCCATCTGTTTTAACTAACATGTTATAACGGTTAAGTGTTCCCTTAGTTAACTTAACCCTAACATCTGTTTAATTAACATGTTCTAATGGTTAGGTATTGTCCCTTCATGTTTCCACTTAACCCTGTTCAATTTATCACACTATGATGGTTAAGTGTTCTAAGTTTACTTAACCCTACCCTCTAGTCCAGCTAACATATTAAATTGGCTAAGTGTATTTACTTAACCTTACCCACTTATCTAGCTAACGTGTTATAATGGTTAAGTATTCTAAATTTACTTAACCTCACCCACTAGTCTAGTTAATATGTTAATTTGGTTAAGTGTATTAACTTTACTTAACCTCACCTTCTAGTCTAGTTAACATGTTAAATTGGCTAAGTGTTTTTTTAGTTACTTAACCCCTACAAGTCTTGTCTTGTTAACATGTTAAGTTGGTTAAGTGTTTTAGTTAACTTAACCCTACCAATCCTAACTTAGCTTTAATTGTCTTATTAAAGCACCAACCACTCACATTAGACAGGTATTGTTGTGGCTGCCTGTATGCCGGTCGGTTCCGGGCAGTTTTACGCCACAACTCAGTCTAACCTCGGGTCTTTATTGGGCTCAATGCCTTAACCCCTCACATTGGATAGGTATTGTTGTGATTACTGGACAGCCGGGCGGGTCCGGGCAGGTTTACATCACAACTCAATCCAACCTCGGGTTAAGCATGCTCGTATTTTCTAGATTTATATATTTGTCACTTGATGCATCTATCGACGTTTTGCGATTCGTTGGAGTAGTCCATGAGTACGCAGATGTTTTTGATCAGGTTAAGGGCTTATCTCCTAAAACGCGAGATAGACTTCCGCATATATCTAGTTGATAATGCAAAACCAGTTGCATTACCTGTACGACACATGAATCCAAGGGAAAGGAAGGGCTCAGTAAACAAGTAAAAGAGTTACTTGAAAAAGGGTTCATAAGGTGAAGTATTTCTGAATGGGGTGCTCCATTCGTTTTCGTTACAAAGGCGGATGGTTCACTTCGCTTGTGCATAGATGATATTTTGGAATAAGGAAGAACATGCTTTGCATCTAAGGGAAGCCTCAGATACCCTCCAAGCGCATCAACTTAAGGTGAAGTTCTCCAAAAATGTCATTTTTGGAGAGAAGAAGTAAGGTTTCTAGGACATGTGGCGCCCAAAGAAGGGATAGTAGTAGATCCCGCAAAAGTAGTTGCAGTGCAAGACTGGAAGGTCCCAAGGAATGCAACAGAAGTAAGAAGCTTTCTTGGACTAGCAGGCTAATATAGGAAGTTAATTAAGGACTTTATGAAGGTATCGGCCCCACTTACTAGATTGACGAAGAAGAATCTAATCATCTTAGTATATACACTTGGTAACATGGTTAGCATCTGTTTATTTTCAAGAGATAGTTCTGAGAATGTTACCATGACAAGGCCAAAGTTGTAGTGCCAACTATACTATAAGAAGGAAAGGTGGAACAAGAGGCGACAGTGAAATGAGTTCCAATGCATATTCTGGAAACAGAAATTAAGAAGCTACACAATCGTGAAGTTAAGATAGTCAGAGCAATATGGAGTGAAGCTCAAGAAGATGCGACTTAGAAGACTGAAGACTAGATATGCGCATCATACCCTTTTTGAGGGTATCCTTGATCTCTCTTTTTCTGTAAAGTTTATTTGCATGCTAGCCTTTATCCTTTAAGTATACCCTCTCAGTTCTATCCTTGATCCTTATGTAGAAGCCAATGGATGTTAACATGTGTTTGAAACATGTTATGATTGATGGTTGCAAGTGTTTGCTAGTGGTTGGTCGTGTATGCGTACACACACATTAGGTACTAGATCGGCTCAGTTACTTTCATATTGCATATACATATATGTATTTTATATGAATTGAAACTTGATGTGTTATCATATGGATGTTGTATTTGTATGAATGATGGTGCACTCATGTAGAAGTTATAAAGTACGATTAGGAATAATTGCATACATGATGGACTCATGGCACTGACATAATTCGCATTAAGGAGGTCAACTGAATCAGTAGACCGCCTGATTTTGCATTAGATAAGGACATGTACACACAATATGCATATGATCATGAAAGCATTAGAAATCTTTTTAAGGACAATGGACGCCTGTGATTGAATGGTTGAGTAGATGGATGTTGGATGTTAGGATACATTCTCCTTGACTTGGAGATTTCGGGGACGAAATCCTTTAAAGGAGGGGAGAATGTAACACCCCGTATTTCCTATGGATATTAAAGTAATGAATTAAAGAATACTTGATTTTAAAAGTAGGAATTAAGGGAAACGGGTTACGCCATTGCATTCGTCTCGGAATTCTGCTTGGGATAGATTCCGAGTTTGCGTAAATCGGACATTGTATGAAGAAGTTATAAGCCTTAGAAGTTTGTATACGCCCAAGGAAATATATATAATACACATATAAAATAATTTCAAAAGTCAAAACAGGTTCAAATCTCAAATTTGGGTCAAAGCAGGCTGAGCGGGAAATTTCCCGCTCAGGGATGTCGACCTCCCCCCCCCCCCCAAGGGGAGTCGACATCGGCGTCGACCCCCCTATAGAGGAGTCGACCCCTGTTGGCCCAGATTCTGTCGATGATGTGTTTCGCCACGTGTCGCTTTCTGATTCGATGTGTGACATGGTATTCTGCTCTGGACGATTCTGATGACTTCTAGACTGATCTAAAGGCTCTAAATCTCCCTATATACCTATAAAAAGACCCCTAAACCTATTGTTTTCTCCATATGAATTCATAGGCGTCTATATGCTGCTAAAACCTTTAGTGACCTAGCCTCCACCTTAATCAATCAAATTAGAGTTTTGAAGTTAACAATCAAAGTCTACATCAAAGGAATAGCTAATCAAATTCAGAAATCAGATCCCAGAATTCAAGACCGTTCTGTAATTTGTGAGGACATGTTACTTTCAAATATAAAATTTAATTGTGATTCTGACATTGTAATAAATCTGAATCTGAGATTATGCCTATTTCTATATCCATTGGATCTATCTCATTGATATTATTATGTCCATTCTTTGTCTCTTCTTTCCTTCTTCCCTTTTTGTTTTTATAGCCAGGATACTGCGAGCCTGAGCCAAATCTCATAAGAGATGAACGTACGTTGGGAAAATTTGGGCATAATATATGATTTGGACATGGCCAGCGCTAAAATTGGGAAACGTATTAAATTATGTATAATTGGGCATAACTGATTTGTAATGGATTTGAGGACATAACACATGTTGTATTTAAAACATAAAGTGTATCGAACATATGACTTGAGATTTGAGGCATAAAGTATATTGGACATATGACTTGGGGTTTGGGGCGTAAATTGAACTGTAAACATGTAAGGCATAGTACATGTAGTGGTTTAAAACCAAAAATTAGGGCATATTATATATGATAGTTTATGACTTGGAAGAAGGAGGTTATTGTGTATAGTGATATATGGCTTAGGCATGAAAACCTATAGTAAGATAGGGATAACTGTCAAATGTGAACATGCTTAAATTGGGATTTTGGGTAATTGGCATGCACTGTAATTAAAGGCTATAATTTGGCATAGTTTATACTGTGAATCATGATTGGGGGTTTTGGAGAATATTTTGTACAGTGCAATATGACTAAACCTTAGGGCATGTGTTATATTATGAATTATGACCATGATTTTGGGCATGTAAGTTTATAGGCTTAATTTATGATTATGCGAGATACGTTAATGGAACTTTAAGTGAAGTTTAATTTGTTAAACTGACTAATATGTTGAAAATCTGTTGAAAGTGAATACTGTAATTGGGAAGCTGTAACACCCCGTAATTTTAAATATTAAATTTAACAATTTTAAGAATACTTAATTGTTAAAGTGAGAATTAAGGGAAATTGATTACGCCATTGCATTCGTCTCAAAATTCTGCTTGGAATAGAGTCCAAGTTTTCGTAAATCGGACTTCGTATGAGGAAGTTATGGCCCTCAGAAGTTTCAGTAATTTAAATAAATTAAAACAGTTCAGGATAAAAATTCAAAATTCAAACAGGGAAGTGGGCTGGGTGGGATTTTTCCCGCCCAAGGCCAGGTCGACCAGGGGGTCAACCTCCCCTATACAGGTCGACCAGGGGGTCGACCTACCCCCGGGGAAGATCTGAAATTTGACGATCCTAACTTGTGGCTGAGTCTTACCTGACCTGTTGCTGAGTCACTAAGGCAGAGGTGGCAATTCTAGATAACTCTATCTAGTCTGGACGGTTGGATTTGCTCCTATGATAATCTAACGGCTTAGGTTGATTTATACTTCTATAAAAGAACGCATAGACTCAAACCCTAAACATAAACAAAATTAGTCTCTTGGCCACCATTCTGCTGCTAGAGTAGTTCTTCTTCCTAAAGCTTAGGGATTGGCAAATCAGAATTCTAATACAAAAAACGACGAACGAATTACTCTCTTCTTTAACCTGTCTTTGTGAGTACAATTTCTTTCACAAAATAATTAATAAATTAATTATGATGAGTTATAATTTGGATTATGAGAACATGTCTGTTGAATCATGTGATGTTATTTAACTTTGTTATCGTCTGTTGGTGAACATATGACAGTTTTGTTATCTTATGTTGGTAGATCTATTTCATATGTCCAATCACATATGTTTAACTTGATTTATCTTATGCAAGTTTGGGATGTTAAATCATACGCTAGTTCGTATGTGAATCTTATGCAAGTTTGGGATGTTAAATCATACGCTAGTTCGTATGTGAATCTTATGCAAGTTTTGGATGTTAAATCATACGCTAGTTCGTATGTGAATCTTATGCAAGTTTGGGATGTTAAACCATATGCTAATTCATATGTGATTCTTTTGCAAGTTTGGGATGTTAAATCATATGCTAATTCGTATGTGAATCTTATGCAAGTCTGTATGCGAATTATACACAAGTTTATATGTGAATCAAGTATATACATATGCTAGTTCATATGCAAAAACATGTGATAAATTCACATGCAAGCTGTAGGAATCCATATGCAAGTTTAGGTGAATAACTATGTACGCATTTTTAGGTGAAAATTATATTCACATATGCAAGTTTAGGTGAGAACCATAATTCATATATGCAAGTTCACAATTTCATGTTTAGATCTATATTTGGATCCATGGTAGTCTATGCAAATTTATGATTCTATATGTCCATTGTCTATGCAAATTATTGGCTATGCAAATTTATATTTTAATTCCTATTTGCAAGTTAGATCTATTTTATGTGTTATGCAGGTTATGGTGTTTCTTTTCTTTTTTATAAGTTAGACTATTTGCGAGTCTAACATATTTCATATTAGAACGTACGAGTAGCGTGGGGACAATGGGAAAATATTAATTATGCAAATTGTGAACTGGCGTAAAATAGCTTTGAAGGCATATAATTAAATTGAGACATTAATTGGTATAATTTATATACCTAAAAAGTATGGACATAATTTAGGTGACAATTATGGACATAATTAATTTGGAAATTATTGACAATTTGAATAGGGATAATTAATTCATACTGGGGTGAAATAATTTGTAATAATAAACGCCTAAGACACGAGGTTAGACTTGTTTGTGGTGTAAGAATGCTCGGACCCGCCCGACAAATCCAGCAACCACAAACGGTAGTCTAATGTAAGAGGTCAAAGGCATAAATTAAATGTGTAACAATTGTAAAGACACGAGGTTATACTTGTTTGCTGTATAAGATTGCCCGGACCCGCCCGGCAAATCCAGCAACCGCAAACGGTAGTCTAATGTGGGAGGTCTTACAAGGTCGCGGTTACAATGAATTAAGTAACGCTTAACCAAGATAAACATGTGGTGGGATATGGGGTTTAAGTGGGTGACATAGGTGACAGGTGAAATACGATTAGAAACACTTAACCAAATTGAAACATGTAAGAAGACATAAATAAGAAGGGGTTAAGTGGGAAATTCTAGTGGGGACCAAGCATAGGTGGAAAGCTTGTGTCAAGCATGGGCGACCCTTTTCAAACCAGTAACCGATTAAATATCTTTGTGAGCTTGAGTTAGATCGAGGACCAGACACGCTTACTGGGTTTGATTATAAGAGGTCAAAATGGGTTAACGGTGGCAACGCAAGTCCAACGGGGTCATGTGCATGCGTGGGCCCGAGCTGGTAGGTAAGACGTTGTTACATTGTGTAGATATAAGCCGTGCATCTTTAGTGGTATCGGGTTGCACTTTGGGGAGTGATACACCCCACTATGGGACCCGCACGGGTATCTACGAGTTTGTGAGCCGATCGCATGGGGGTAGTGGGTACAACTAGTGGAAATAGGGGCAGGCGGCACCTATGAAGACAGCTAGGAGTACACGAAACTACCATTATGATTATTATGTTCAGTAGGCGGGATCAACTTTTAGGGTGACTAGTAATGGTGCAGTATAGTAATTATCCTATAGTGATTAGGAGCGAGATTAACGCCAGAATATTCCTTTTTTGGTTTTGTCTTGCCCACTTGTTTCACAGTCATTCCTTGTTTTACCAGTTTATGCTTTATCCTAATTATTTTAATAATTATATTGTTAAAGTTATCGGACTCGCCAGACTTTATGTCTGATCCCCTTTGTTTTCGCCTCTTTTCTTCCTTCCCCCTCCCCCAAGGTTCTCAGGGTGGGACTAGTGCTAGTGGAGCTTGATTTGGATCTTTCTCTCTCTTTTGGGAAGTGCTTGGATTGCTGAAAGTAAAGTTCAGCTCATCTCTTTTATGGCTACTTATGTTGGGGTTATGCTGTTTACTTTGTGTACTCAGAAAATAATTTATTAAGATGGATACTAAGTGTACTTGGTTTTACTGTTGGTTTATGATGTTGTTGTAATCAAACTATTTCTCCGCTGCAATAAAAGTTGTTTTAAAATTTTCAAGTACCAATATATGTATCTGTCTTGTTATATTCTATACACCAATAATACTCCATGAAAGTTAATGCATTCCTTTCGAGAGTGACATTAATGGACGTGGGGTGTTACACATGGTATCAGAGTTGAAGGTTACAAGAACAGATAAGAGATTTTGAAAAACTGTTTTTCAAAAGCATTTTATAAAGGAATACTTTCAAAAATATGTTTTAAGGAGAGTATTTTCAAGAGGAAAGAATGTTTTAAAAACATAACCCCCAAGAGCCATATATCTTTCTTTCGATTCTCCGTTTTGAATATCTTCCTTTTTCTTTTCAGCATGTCTGGGTTACCTGAGATAACCGTGGGGATACCGATACCAATCTGGTTCAGAAGGTATCTGGAGGCTAGGGCCACCGCTGCAGGCCCAGCAGATATTCCTCCCCTCCCCCCTAGCTGCACCCGCTCCTTCCCCTCCCCGCGTTGATACTTTTTCGAAGATATGCAAAGACTTTCGGACAATGGGCGGGAAACCCTTTCACGGATCAGAGAAGTTTGTTGAAGCTCGAAATTGGCTTAAGGGGGTGGAAGATTTGTTTGGTATCTTCGAGATAGAAGATGGAAGGAACTCCAATTGGCTGCTTGGTTAATGAAGGACGAATCCTCGTTTTGGTGGGAGGTCACGAATGGCGAGCGTCCAGTAGAGACGTGGATGGATTTCAGACATAGGTTCGAGATGAAATTTCTCTCACGAACAGAAGAGAATTTATACATGAAAAGGTTCTTGGCATTGAAGCAGGGGAATTTATCAGTAAAGGAGTACGTCAACAAGTTCAATCAGTTGGCAAGAATTGGCTTAGACTTGGTGAACACACCTGAAAAGAAGGCCTTGAGATTCGTTAAAGGTTTGAATGAGCTGCTACATGGGTTAGCTATGACCCACATTCCTATGGGGGCTACCTTTGAGAAATTGGTTGACATGGCGCTTATGCATGAAGAGGAGAAAGGCGCTAATACTAATAAGGCACTGGAAAAGAAAGGGGATCAAAAGAAGTCACAGCAGCAACCTAAGAAAGGCGGTAAGGGTAACAATAGCAAAGGAAAGAAAAGGTGCTTTAATTGTGGAACACCAGGCCATCTGAGCAAGGACTGTAGAAAGAAGAAAAAGAAGACTGGCTGCTTCAGCTGTGGTGAGGCAGGACATTTGATCAAAGACTGCTCGAGAAGACAAGGGAAAGGGCAGAGGACAGGGTCTAATTCTGGAGGGCAGGTTCAGGCTCTCATGGCACCAGGGCAAGCAAGAGGGTAGGTTCACGCTCTCATGGCAGGACAGGAGAGAGGTAGAAACATTTCTATTGAAAGTTTGAATTTTCTGTTTGATCATCATGTTCGTACTTTGTTTGATTCTGGCGCTTCACACTCGTTTATATCTGCTTCATTAGTTGAAACATTGCACCTAAATACTAGTCTAATTACAGATCCCATAGTAGTCTCAAATCCTATTGGTGGTTTGGCTCATGTTTCAATGATTTGTCGGGATTTGAGAGTGTCTATCTAGAGCGTTGAGTTTGAATGCAAAACCTTCGTTCTTGGCTTCACGGGCTATGGGTTGATTCTAGGCATGGATTGGTTATCCAGTAATGGGGCAATCCTTGGTTGTGAAAAGAGAGTGGTTAGACTTATGACTCGCCTCGGCAACACTCTCGAAATCTCTTGTAATCTCATACATTCTGTTATACTTAGCTACCTAGAATCTCTTGATGCGTCGGTTGAAAACTTGCAGTCGGTTAGAGTAGTCCGTGAATACTCAGATGTATTTGAAGAGGTGAAGGGCTTACCTCCGAAGCGGGAGATAGACTTCCGCATATACCTTGTTGATAATGCAAAACTCGTAGCTCTACCCGTTAGACAAATAGCTCCAAGGGAGAGAAAAGAGCTCAGTAAGCAAGTGAAAGAGTTGCTCGAAAAAGGGTTTATAACGTCGAGTATTTCAGAATGGGGCGCTCCAGTAGTATTCGCAACCAAAGCGGATGGTTCACTCCGCCTATGCGTTGATTATAGGGAGCTAAACAAGCTGACCAAAAAAAATAGGCACCCACTTCCAAGAATAGACGACTTGTTTGATCAGCTTGTAGGTGCGTTGGTTTTCTCCCAACTAGATTTAGCTACCGGGTTTCATCAGCTAAGAGTGGCTGAAGACAGCATTGATAAGACCGTGTTCAGAACCCCGGATGGTTTCTTCAAATGGCTTGTCATGTCTTTCGGCTTGACAAACGCACCCGCTTACTTCGTTGACTTGATGAGCAGGGTGTTTAGGGAGTTCCTTAATATGTTTGTGGTGGTCTTCGTAGACGACATTTTGATTTTCTCGAAGAATGAAGAAGAGCATGCTTTGCATTTTAGGGAAGTCATGGATACTCTCTGTGCACATCAGCTGAAAGCCAAATTCTCCAAATGCCATTTCTGGAGAGAAGAGGTGAGGTTTCTTGGGCATGTGGTGTCCAAAGAGGGGTTAGCAGTGGACCCCACAAAAGTAGTTGCGGTGCAAGATTGGAAGGTTCCATGGAACGCAACTGAAGTCCGAAGCTTTCTCGGGCAAGCAGGCTTTTACCAAAAGTTCATTAAAGACTTTGCAAAAATCTCAGCCCCACTCACAAGGTTGACAAAGAAGAACCTAACTTTCGCTTGGGATTTGGATTGCGACATTGCTTTCCAACGTTTGAAAAGGGTTCTAACAAAAGCCCCAGTTCTAACATTGCCTTATGGAAGCAAAATGTTTACCGTATACACAGACGCATGCGGTACAGGGTTAGGTGTTGTCTTGATGCAAGAAAGCAAGTTAGTTTGTTATGGGGGAAGGTAATTGAAGGTACATGAGAAGAACTACCCAACTCACGATTTGGAGCTAGCTGCCATTGTTTTTGCTCTAAAATCGTGGCGTCATTACCTGCTAGGAGAAATGTTTGAATTGTTTACTGACCATAGATCATTTCATTAGAGTACTTTTTCTCATAGAAAGACCTTAACTTAAGACAACAAAGGTGGATGAAATTTCTGGCCTCATATGATTTTGAGATTTCCAATACCCCTGGCAAGAGTAATGTGGTAGCAGATGCCTTAAGTAGGAAGAAGCTGACATTGAGTCCTCTCTTTCTAGAAAGGAAAAGCTTGGATTACATAGCAAACTTTAACTTTAGACCCTCCTCTGAAATTGTACTTGGTCTGTTAGCATCGGTAGAGGTGCGATTTACTCTTTTGGACTCAATAGGAACCGCGCAACGATAAGACCCTCAGCTAGTTGATATGATGGATAAGCTATTTAGGGGTGAGACTTCTAGTCACCTCAATAGATACTCCATCGATGATAAGGGCTGGTTGAGAAGAGATGGAAGGCTATGTGTCCCACAAGCAAGGGATTTAGTGAAGACGGTTCTCGAAGAAGCGCACCATTCTAAGCTGACCATACACCCATGCAGAAACAAGATGTATAAAGATATAAAAAGAGTTTTCTTTTGGAATGGCATGAAGAAGGATGTAGCTGAGTTCGTCGCTAAGTGCTTGATATGCCAGCACGTCAAAGCGGAGCAGAAGAAGCCTGGTGGTTTGCTTCATCCTCCAGAGGTCCCACGGTGGAAGTGGGATAGCATTTCGATGGACTTTGTTGATGGGTTGCCTTGGTCAAGAAGGGGCAATACTATTATTTGGGTAATAGTGGACAGGCTTACTAAAAGCGCTCACTTTATACCTGTTAAAAGTAGAAGGACTGCCTCGTCCCTAGCATCCATTTATCTAAAAGAGATAGTTCGACTCCATGGGATACCCTCCAGCATAGTGAGTGATCGAGATCCTATCTTTACGAGCGAATTTTGGAAAAGTCTGCAAGAGGTTGTAGGCACACAATTATGCTTAAGCATGGCCTATCACCCCCAAACCAATGGTTAGACGGAAAGAGTGAACAGAGTTTTGGATGACCTCTGGAGATTATGCATTCTTGACTTTGGAGGGACATGGGAGGATCATCTTCCTTTGGTGTAATTTGCTTACAACAATAGCTACCAAGCCACCATAGGCATGGCGCCCTTCGAAGCTTTATATGGAAGACCGTGCCGATCACCAACTTGTTGGTGAGAGTCTACAGACAAGCTTGTACTTGGGCCAGACATGATTAGAAAAACTTCAGAAAAGGTGGACTTGATAAGAAGACAGATGAAGGCTGCACCAGATAAACAGAAGTCCTACGCAGACAAAAGAAGAACCGACCTTGAGTTTGAGGTTGGAGATAAGGTGTTCCTTAAAGTATCTCCTTTGAGGAATGTCATTCGCTTTGGGTCCATAGGTAAGCTAGCACCAAGATTTGTAAGACCCTTTCCTATCACTGAAAGGATTGGGACGATGGCTTACAGAGTAGAGCTAACCGAAAGATTGGCTGAAGTTCGTAATGTTTTTCATGTTTCTCATCTACGAAAGTGCTTACATGAGTCTGCGGAAGTGGTGGAGCCAAGTATACTAGAGGAAGTAGAAGTGGAACGAGAAGCGACTGTGAGAATAGTTCCAACTCGTATCTTGGGAACGGAAGTCAAAAAGCTATGCAACCGTGAAGTCAAGCTTGTTAAAGTTCAATGGAGTGACGCTGAGAAAGACGCGACTTGGGAAACTGAGAGGAAAATACGCGCAGCCTACCCTTTTCTTTTTTAGGGTACCTCCTTTATCTCTTTTTCCATAAGTTTATTTATGCTTATATCTATCTTTTAAGTATATCTCATCGGTCCTAATCCTTAGGTAGAAACCAATGGATGTAAACATGCATTTGAAACATGTTATGATTAATGGTTGCGAGTAGTTGCGAGTGGATGCATGTACACACACATTAGGCACTAGATCGACTCAGTCACTTTCATATTGCATATAAATGTGTGTGCATATTTAAATTAACAGCTGTATAATGGTTGTGTTATCATATAGATGCTGCATTTTGATGAATGGTTGTGCACACATGTAGAAGTAATATGTATCGTTAGGATTCTTTCGCATACATAATGGGCGCATGGCACTATCATAGTTTGCATTAAGGAGGTCAACTGAATCAGTGGACCGCCTGATTTTGCATTGGATAAGGAACACATACACACACTTTTTGCATATGTTCATACAACATTAGAAATCTTATAAGGACAATCGATGCCTGTGTTTGATGGTTGAGTAAATGGATGATTGGATGTTAGGATACACATTCTCCTTAACTTGGAGATTTCGGGGGCAAAATCCTTTAAGGAGGAGAGAATGTAACACCCCGTAATTTTAAATATTAAAATTAACAATTTCAAGAATACTTAATTGTTAAATTGAGAATTAAGGGAAATGGGTTACGCCATTGCATTCGTCTCGAAATTCTGCTTGGAGTAGAGTCCAAGATTTCATAAATCGGACTTCGTATGAGGAAGTTATAGCCCTCAGAAGTTTCAGTAATTTAAATAAATTAAAATAATTCAGAATAAAAATTCGAAAATCAAAATTCAAATAGGAAAGCGGGCTAGGCGGGATTTTTCCCGCCCAAGGTCAGGTCGACCAGGGGGTCGACCTCCCTTATACAGGTCGACCAGGGGGTCGACCTAGGGGTCGACCTACCCCCTGGGGAAGATCTGAAATTTGACGATCCTGACTTGTTTCTGAGTCTTACCTGACCTGTTGCTGAGTCACTAGGGCAGAGGTGGCAATTCTAGATAACTCTATCTAGTCTGGACGGTTGGATTTGCTCCTATGATAATCTAACGGCTTAGGTTGATTTAAACTTCTATAAAATCATGCTTAGACTCAAACCCTAAACTTAAGCTAAATTAGTCTCTTAGCCACCATGCTGTTGCTAGAGTAGTTCTACTTCCTAAAGCTTAGGGATTGGCAAATCAGAATTCTAATACAAAACGACGAACGAATTACTCTCTTTTCTAACTTGTCTTTGTGAGTACAATTTCTTTCACAAAATAATTAATAAATTAATTATGATGAGTTATAATTTGGATTATGAGAACATGTCTGTTGAATCATGTGATGTTATTTAACTTTGTTATCGTCTGTTGGTGAATACATGACAGTTTTGTTATCTTATGTTGGTAGATCTATTTCATATGTCCAATCACATATGTTTAACTTGATTTATCTTATGAAAGTTTGGGATGTTAAATCATACGCTAGTTCGTATGTGAATCTTATGCAAGTTTGGGATGTTAAATCATACGCTAGTTCGTACGTGAATCTTATGCAAGTTTGGGATGTTAAAACATATGATAATTCGTATGTAAATCTTTTACAAGTTTGGGATGTTAAATCATATGCTAATTCGTATGTGAATCTTATGCAAGTCTGTATACAAATTATACACAAGTTTATATGTGAATCAAGTATATACATATGCTAGTTCATATGCAAAAACATGTGATAAATTCATATGCAAGTTGTAGGAATCCATATGCAAGTTTAGGAGAGAAACTATGTTCACATTTTTAGGTAAAAATTATATTCACATATGCAAGTTTAGGTGAGACCCATAATTCATATATGCAAGTTCACAATTTCATGTTTAGATCTATATTTGGATCCAAGGTAGTTTATGCAAATTTATGATTCTATATGTCCATTGTCTATGCAAATTATTGGCTATGCAAATTTATGTTTTAATTCCTATTTGCAAGTTAGATCTATTTTATGTGTTATGCAAGTTGTGGTGTTTCTTTTCTTTTTTATAAGTTAGACTATTTGCGAGTCTAACATATTTCATATTAGAACGTACGAGTAATGTGGGGACAATGGGAAAATATTAATTATGCAAATTGTGAATAGGCATAAAATAGCTTTAAAGGCATATAATTAAATTGAAACATTAATTGGTATAATTTATATACCTAAAAAGTATGGACATAATTTAGATGACAATTATGGACATAATTAATTTGGAAATTATTGACAATTTGAATAGGGATAATTAATTCATACTGAGGTGAAATAATTTGTAATAATAAACGCCTAAGACACGATGTTAGACTCGTTTGTGGTGTAAGAATGCCCGGACCTGCCCGACAAATCAAGCAACCACAAACGGTAGTCTAATGTGAGAGGTCGAAGGCATAAATTAAATGCGTAACAATTGTAAAGACACGAGGTTAGACTCGTTTGCGGTATAAGATTGCCCGGACCCGCCCGGCAAATCCAGCAACCGCAAACAGTAGTCTAATGTGGGAGGTCTTACAAGGTCGCGGTTACAATGAATTAAGTAACGCTTAACCAAGATAAACATGTGGTGGGACATGGGGGTTAAGTGGATGACATAGGTGACATGTGAAATACGATTAGAAACACTTAACCAAATTGAAACATGAATAAGAAGGGGTTAAGTGGGAAATTCTAGTGGGGACCAAGCATAGGTGGAAAGCTTGTGTCAAGCATGGGGGACCCTTTTCAAACCAGTAACCCATTGAGTATCTTTGTGAGCTCGAGTTAGATCGAGGACCGGACACGCTTACTGGGTTTGATTGTAAGAGGTCAAAACGGGTTAACGGTGGCAACGCAAGTCCAACGGGGTCATGTGCATGCGTGGGCCCGGGCTGGTAGGTAAGACGTTGTTGCATCGTGTAGATATAAGTCATGCATCTTTAGTGGTATCGGATTGCCACTTTGGGGAGTGATACACCCCACTATGGGACCAACATGGGTAACTACGAATTAGGGAGCCGATCGCATGGGGGTAGTGGGTACAACTACTGGAGATAGGGGCAAGCGACACCTACGAAGATAGCTAGGGGTGCACGAAACTACCATTATGATTATTATGTCCAGTAGGCGGGATCAACTTTGATGGTGACTAGTAATGGTGCAGTATGGTAATTATCCTATAGTGATTAGGAGCGAGATTAACGCCAAAATATTCCTCTTGTTGGTTTTGTCTTGCCCACTTGTTTCACAGTCATTCCTTGTTTTACCATTTTTTGCCTTATCCTAATTATTTTAATAATTATATTGCTAAAGTTATTGGACTCGCCAGACTTTATGTCTAACCCCTTTTGTTTTCACCTCTTTTCTTCCTCCCTCCCCCCCCCCCCCGGTTCTCAGGGTGGGACTAGTGCTAGTGGAGCTTGATTTGAATCTTTTTCTCTCTTTTTGGAAGTGCTTGGATTGCTGAAAGTAAAGTTCAGCTCATCTCTTTTATGGCTACTTATGTTGGGGTTATGCTTTTTTACTTTATGTACTCAGAAAACAATTTGCCAAGATGGATACTAAGTGTGCTTGGTTTTATTGTTGGTTTATGATGTTGTTGTAATCAAACTATTTCTCCGCTACAATAAAAGTTGTTTTAAAATTTTCAAGTACCAATATATGTATCTGTCTTGTTATATTATGTTCTATACACCAATAATACTCCATGAAAGTTAATGCATTCTCTTTGAGAGTGACATTAATGGACGTGGGGTGTTACAGAAGCCTACAATGTACATGAATAAATTGACATAACTAGCCTGAAGCTGGAATAATCTGTAAATGAACCAATTGGCTAAGATAAACATGCCGAGACACGAGGTTAGACTCCATTTGCGGTAGAAACCTACCCGGAACCAACCGGTTTAACCAGTAACCGCAAACGGTCAGTCTAATGTGAAAGGTCGTAGGCAAAACTAAGAAATGCTTAGACACGAGGTTAGGTCTGGCTTGTGTCAGAAGTCTGCCCGGAACCGCCCGGCACATCCAACGGCCGCAAGCTATCGACCTAATGTGAGAGGTTAGTGCATTAATAATTAAGTAATGCTGATCAAAGATGAATATGATACCTAAAACGTGTTAGGTGGGTAGGGTTAAGTTAATGAGGAACACTTAACCAATATGACATGATGAATGAGTAGGGTTAAATTAATAAGAAACAATTAACCAATATGACATGATGAATGGGTAGGGTTAAGTTAAAATAAGAGAGCAACGCTTAACCAATATAACAGAATGCGTGGAAGGGTTAAGTTAAAACAAGAGAGCAACACTTAAACAATGTAACATAATGAATGAGGAGGGTTAAGTTAACACAAGAAGGCAACACTTAACCAATGTAACACGACAAGTGGGTGGGTTAAGTTAACTTGAATTGATTGATGACACTTAACCAATACAACATGATGAACGCGTGGGGTTAAGTTAATAAGAAACACTTAACCAATGTAACTTGATGAACGAATGAGGTTAAGTTAATGGGAAATACTTAACCAATATAACATGATGAATAAACGGGGTTAAGTTAATAGGAAACACTTAACCAATTCAACATGATGAGTGAGAAGGGTTAATAAGAAACACTTAACCAACATGACATGATGAGGGGGTGGGTTGAGTTAACATGAATGGACAACACTTAACCAATATGACATAATGTGTGGGAGGGTTAAGTACATATCGGGTTGGTGGGTAATATTAGTAAATATAAGCCCACAAACTTAACCATTAAGTAAAAATGTTTGAATTAGTGGGAGGGTTAAGTACATATCGGGTTGGTGGGTAATATTAGTAAATATAGACCCACAAACTTAAGCAGTAAGAAACCCTAGTAACAGGGACTAATTTCAGCAGTAACCCACATAGATGTATCAATGTACCCTGAAACTAGGCAGGGTGGAGAACGATTACTGGGCTAATTATAAGCGGTCAAAATAGCGGCAGGGGGTACGTCAGTGTAGGTCTGATGGATTACGGGCGTGCACGTACTCCGGAGTGGGAAAAAGCAGGCACTGGGTACCAGTAGTTATACATTGTGCATCTTGAATCGTGTCGGGTTACTATCATAAGGATTGATACATCTTATGGTGGGACCAGCATAGGGTATCTACACGCAAGAGAGGGCCGATTGACACAGACACGTGGAACATTAATACAAGTAGGGAGTCGACCGATAGGGTAGTAAGGGTACAACTAACATCTTCATGGCAATTAGGCTGATTGAGGTAAGATACTCATACTAGATGTACTCCTGAAGGCTACCACAATTGCGGGGATTTGGATCATGTTATCATATTATCATTTTACACAGATTACTGGTTGGGACACTAGTTAGGGGGTGCAGAGATATAGAAATCAGAATAACAAGGTAGCAGCGAAGCAGAGAAAGAGTAGAAGTGCATTCAGTTTATCCTGCCTTATCATATTTATGCTAATCTTAGGTTATCTTGTTATCCATGTTATCACAGTATTGTCTTATATTCAGTTTATTCATGTCATGATGCTTTTGCCTATTTACATGCAGAAAGTTACCAGACTTATGTCTGACCTAGTATGTTTCGCCTCTTTTCTTCCGTCCCCCCCCCCCCCACAAGTTCACAGGGAGGAAATATTACCTCTTAACTCAATTTTCTTTCCAAGCTCGAAGATAGTCGATGTATTGCTTTGGACTCTCTCTTCCGCTGCTATGGCTGGTTCATGCTTTATTGGGGAATATCATTGTTATTTTTATGCTTCTTTTATACTTGAAAGTTTTGAATCAAGACAGAAGTTTTATGTATTACTTTATTTTCCGCTGCTTTATTTGTCTGTCTTGTAATTTACCTACATCTTTTACCTAAAACGCTCCACTGAAGTTAAGGCAGTCCCTTTGTGAGTGACCTTAATGGAGGTGGGGTGTTACAACTTTCCTACAGCTTGACACCTTATTTCTTTAGTATCCTTATATTTTGCAAGAACAAACACACACAAATTATCAAAAACATCATAACATAAGTATGATTAGTGTTATTTACAACTATAAACATGGTCTTTAAGGGATGTGATTTATCATAAATCAAATATAATTGTTCCTATATATTATCAGTTCAATTTAGAAAAATATCTAACAAATTGAACATTACATTTCTGTGCTAATATCACAACAAACAACTAGAGGTTTTAGCACCAAACTTTTTAGCAAATATATGCATAAAAATTATTTATTTAGTGCTAATAATTTATGACAAATTTATCATTCGTTTATAAGCATACCCACAACAATATCTTATTTCTAGTAAACTTACAGTAAACAGATTTTTACTATGTACTTATCTATACAAAGTATATTGATATATGTCAAATTAACTGTGTCAATAACCCATTATCATACATAATTTTTTTTTCAAAATTTAATATAAACACATAATAATTACTCACTATTTGTAACAGAGTATACACACACACACATTCACATATGCACACATTGTTCAAACTAAAGTATCAACTAGAAACCCAATCCATGACTCCCCTATACTCTTAGCCTAACATTCCTTGTGTGTTACTACTCTTAACATCTCTTAGGTCTAATGCCATATTCAGAAGTCCATTGGTGCACACTGCCTAGGAACTCCATCACTATCCCTAGACACAAAAACCTTGGGGCTTAAACAAGCCATGTGCAGACTCACACCACTCCATTGATGCAAGCCAACCAAATATATATCATTCACTTACCACATACTCAACTTGATATGGGTGACCTTATCCTTAGTTTGTTACTAAGTTTTCTTGCTTCTTTTACCCATATTTAAATTATACTTCCCTCCTAAGTATCAATTTATTCAAAATAATAGGGTAAATCCAATGGCAAGCCATATTCATACACACAACACAAGTGTAGATCAAATATTTCCATTTGTAAAAATATTTCAAATTTGTTCACACTTATCAGACCCAAAATCAACACAAGTATTCTCAACATTCATACTTGTTTATTTAGCAAGCTTACATTGACCTATTTTAGAGTTTGTTTTAATTCAAACCTATAACACAACAAATAGTTTATCCAAGTGTACTTATTAGTGTTCTTCAAATTAACACTTACAACACTGGTGAATACTTGATCATAGTTAATCACTGGTTCAATCACATAATTCCTCACAAAAGTTATCCATCATACACAAACACGGTATGAAATCATTCACATCTAGTATTAGATCATAAAACAAACTAATACTCACATATCCCACTCTCCCAACATTCTCTAATGTACTCTAGTGGGACTATGACTTTCCTAAATTTATTTATAGACTCATCCATATTTTTCAATTCTAATAAGGTTATATTATACTTGACTCAATGGTGCACACTGTCAAGAACAACCTTACTGTTTCCAAGCACTTAGGTTTCTGACTTAAACAAGCTGTGTACAAGCTTGTAGCTAAGCTGCTCAAGATAACCTTCCTAACCTGATCAGTCCTTAGTTCAACACTAAGTATTTATCTTGCCTTTTCCCTATTTGACCCATTCACCACCCCTGAGTACCCAATGCCTCAAAAATGAATCAAATATATCCAGCAATATCAGCCATATATTCATATCAGTCATGACAACCATTACTTATGTAAACACCCGACATTTTTCAACATAAGTAAAAATCAAATTTATTTTCAAATAGTAGCACCCAACTAGCTTACTAGTATTTAGTTAATTCAATGTAGCATCCACATTTCACTTAGCATAAATAAAGAACAAAAATTTCATATATGCAATTTACAGTGTCTAGCATGGGTATTTTTCTACCTCTTTTACATTGCTAACATCATGTGGCCATGAGTGTTTAAATTGGCACACCCTAAAGCCTTCATTCCTAATCACTGTGCTTTAACAAGTGTTTATTTATTTGATAAGCCTAGCTAAATCGCAATTTATGCATATATAAGAAAATATCTACGAAACTAGAGGCTCAGCACATGACTATCCATTGCACCCTTAGTCTCTCTTGAATACAAGACATAAGAAAACATCAAATCTGTCACTGCCTTGTACACAACATCTATCAAACCACATTTTTGTTACTAATGTCCTAGAATTGTATGCATATACTTATTTTAAAGTGTCATAACTATGCATATTCAATAAATCACATAATATAATTCAACCAAGATTATAACAATCACATAAATCAATTCCTGCAGTTCTAATTCATCTATGAATTTTCTATGCAAATTTTCTTTTCCACTAGTTATATTGAATCCAATTTAAATCATATAAGTTTCCAATAATATTTTTCTATGCATACTTCAATATTGTTTTTAGAAATGATGACACTTCTAATCCACAATCAATGACATATTGATAATTGTAGTGTTTAGTCTTAAATGTCACAGTTTAAATATTTCAAATTAACTTGCAGATTATTCCTTTCATTTTCCATCATATGATAGGGTTATACTTACAATTCTGCATCTTATTTCATCCATTAAAACTGATTGAATTGCAAATGGACACAACATGATTTGAATTGTTTTTAATTATAACTTGAGGTCATTGTACAAGTTATTTTACCAGTTCTACATCTTATTTCAATGTATTTCATCAATCGTAACACCCAAGCAGACAAATAGCAACATCCACTTTTTAGGTTACAACTAATTCTTAGGGGTATTTATAATAAAAGTAATGCAATCCCCAAAAAAATTCTGCATTACGTAAGCAAATAAATAGAGTCAATCAATCACTTAATGTTTCTACACTTTTTAAATTAGTATGCTCTATTGAAATCATAAAAATTTATTTTCAACAACTGTGTTTTACAACCACAGCTCTGATACCAACTGTGAGGACCCTAGAAAAATTCAAAACAAAGTTTCATTTATTAAATCATAAATTATAATACTCTTAGGTCCTCCACTCAAGGGTTATCTTCTTATAACCCTTCTACTCCAGGATCACTCGACTCCAATATAGAAATATTAGTACAATCCAAATTTAACTTGTATATATGATGATATACAAGTCTCCTTTACTTATCTCAGAGTCAAATGAAATAGTAAAGGACATTAGATTAATTAAAATAATTTATCATTACACACCATAAACAAGCTTTAAAATAACTTGTTAACTTGTTTACCTTTCTAAATTCATTTTTCAAAATATATGGCAGATATTAACATCAGTCATATTAGAAAACTGGCACCTAGTATCAGAAACTGATACCAAGTTGAATACTTAGTTTAATCTTTCTCTCTAATTTCCTGACATGCAATCTAAACAAAATAATTCACACTTTAGGAAAATATAATATAATTACATCTTGTACAAAGTTTGCATAAGACATGGTACCAATATGCAGAAACTTAATTATGTGCCTTTAGGTATATTAAATTTTAACTCACTGAAAAGGGGTAATATATCTTGTAATGGCTCTTAACATATAATTGGAAAACATTATAAATTAACTCGTTTTTCTCATATAAACATTATTCGAGAATAGATAACTTGTTAGCATTTACAAATTTTATTATTTAACATAAGCTAATGACTCTTCTGCCTTAAAATGTAATCATGTAACCTAACATTTTTCTTTAATATTTCTATCACAACAAATACAGAGTTTAAGCCTCTGTTATTTTGCAAAAATATATGCATGTTCACTGGCATACTAGTGCAACCCAACTACCCACCTATTCACTATTCCACCATACCAATACTCAACATGTATTCATATCTTTATTTATTTAGAACTTAAATAACAACGTACACATTTTCTTTCCTAGAACTTATATTTTAATTATTACATGATGTAGCTTATACCCGCTACTCTGACTTATGTTCCTTTCACAAGAGCATGACAAAATACACAAGTACTTTTGCAAAGGAATATATATATATATATATATATATATATATATATATATATATAAATGTGTACTCGGCCATACCACGCTGTTTCCAAATTTTTATCAACATAAGGCAATGTATAAAGTCCTGTATCACTGAGTTATATACCCATATATATATATATATATATATATATATATATATGTATGTATGTCAGGCGGTCCACGCTGTTTCCAAATTTTAAAATGACAATGTCTAGCATTCGTAAAATGGATATTAGATAGATTATATTCTCAAATCTAGTTTCATTCCTTGTAGTTGATAATATAATTTAGATGCGTATAAGTACATGTTCAGTATGTATTAACTAGAATATAGATGGTGGAACGCTTTGATGTTTACTCACAAATCTAGCTCACTGTTTTGTATTACAATGTTATATTTTTTTTTCCAAATATTTCTATCCATAATGTCCATATTCAGACATACATAAGTGGAAACGAGAGGATCAATAGCTATATATGGTTCGGGTACGGGTCACTAAGTTCGAAATTAATACTCAATGCCCAATATTCATGGTAGAATAAATTTTGTATACAACATTTAGCGTGAATACAACGTATGAATGAGTTACCAAAATCAAATAGTGCAGTAAATTAAAGCAGGCCAATCAGCTAGTTATAACTAGGAGGTATATGTCCATGTATAAAGCCAACATAAAAATTCAGCCTTAAAATATACAAAGACATGCAGTTCTAGGTTTCCATTCGAATTTCTTCCATTATTTCATGATAGCTTAAATCGGGAAACAAGTTATACAAGCCTATGTGGGTTCACTGATAAATTATTGTCCGGTTATTCTAGAAATTTTTTGGGAGTTTTAGAGAAGATTACTTCTCAAAATTTATCCACTGTCTTTAAATTACAGGTCGTACATCATTCAACACATATGATTATTTTCGTATGTTTGGACACCTAGGCTTATATTAGCAGATTCTTCATCCAACAAACTAGAAACTTCAATATTTATTAACATGCATGCATCTCTACAAATAAATGGTTTCAATGTATATGTTATGAGCATACATAAGGCACTAACGTGAAAATAAAGTAGTTACAGGGGCAAAACGAAAGTATCATTTGTTAACAGTTTTTTTTTTCTTTCTTTCCTTTATAAATTCATGTGTGAAATGACTTATATGCTGTTTAAATAAACTTGGGATAAATGCTTAGGAACAGGAAACCAAAAAGACACTTTTTTCTCACACATGAGCTAGGGTTCAAATGGATTCTGAAAGTGAACATGTTCATACTACATGGTTTGCAAATAAACAAGGGGAAATGATGATAAAGAGAACAGCAGTTCCCGAGACTACTGGAAACGATCAACTATATGAGATTTTGCAAATCTAATTTTTGTAGGCAATTTGCATGACCCATCAACCTTATGACACTAGCATTTGTGTTTAACAGACAAGACAGGAGGGACTAAGGTACCCAATAGGCAAGTCCATCGTGGATCAATCACACACCCCATGTAACACTGAATACACACACACACACACACACACACACCCATTTGTGCAGCAAGGTAACATATGCACAAGTAAGGATTTCAGATTGGAACCGACAGTTTAGAACAACACAAAATCAAATGCCCTCAACTATATCGAATGTACTTTCATCATGTATGTATACGCATATATAAGTATGTAGATACATATACTTCAGAAATAGGTTCACATAAGTGTATAACCAAGTTCTTCCAAGTGGAATATAAACTAAGGTAGCATACAGCTTAAATGTATATGTATGCTGAAAGGTATGTATACATATACAAAAGGTACATATGCACACACATAGCAACCCCCACGTATATAAGAAAAATCCAACAGCAACCCCCAATACCAAAAATAACTCATTATATTCATATTTAATCGAAGTCGAAATTCTTGAATCATAGACTAATCGTGAGTATAACTCACCTTCGACAGCGCGACAGATTGGAAACGAGAAGCAGCTCGGGTGCCAGCGATAAGAGAGGAGGAACCGCCACTGTTAGCTGCCTTTCCTCAAACCTGTGCACTTGCGGTGGCGTGCGGCTCCGATCCAAAGTGAAGACGCCTGTGTTTTGGATTTCAGGTGGAGTGATTTAGGAAGAGGAAGATTTGATTTTTCGGTGGAAAGGGAACTCAATTTAGGGAAAGTGTTTCTGGTCAGCCATTGTTCCTTGGATTTGGAAAAGAACAAAACTTTGTTTTTTGGGAGAAATAAAATATAGGGCTTCGACCATTTAATTTAGTGTGATGTTAAAAGCACCCTCAAAAGGGCTTCCTAACACCATGATTAATTTAATCACTCTTAATTAAATTAATATACTTTTTAACACCATTTTATTCCTTCACTCAATCGCTAATCACCGAACGTATTCCATCTCCCGCCGTTAGTTCAAATGTAAACACTATTTCTTTTTATCATCTTATCTCGATTGATCAAATATAAACGTTGACCTGATTTGCTTTCTAACATGATCCTCCGTCTACTTCTTCCCCAATTGATTCCTCTTAACCCTAATTCTCAATTTTATTGCAATTTTCGGAAAAATTATTTTAGTAATCATTACTGTTGGATTTCTTAGCAATGAAGGGTGAGAACTTATACACGAACGAAGATCTCGCGAATAGCCAATGCTCTAATGAAGAAGATGAGGTTATTTATCTTAAATTATTTTTGTATGGTTTCTAATGCTATTTTCTTTTCTTTTGATTTTTTTAAAATTAAAATTATTGTTATGGATTTAATTTTTTTTTTGTTGTGAGTAATAGGAGACATTGAGTATGTTGAATTCAAAGAACGATAATGCAGAAGAAAATAACGTTGAATGAAGGAATAGCGGGAATAATTTAGGGTTGAATGCCTATTTATTTCATGGTGGCCAGAGGCATATGTGTATAAGAAGGATGGTGGTGTTTAGTTATGGTGTTAGGAAGCACATTTCAGGGTGCTTTTAGCAGCACACTTAATTTAAAAGGGAACGAATTGAATTTGAATGGGGGGAGACTTCACGGAAATTTTTAGAAGGCATTTGAGATTAAAAAAGGAAGAATGATTTGCTAGAGAAATAGGAAAGGAACGTCATTTTTATACAAGGAGAAATTAAAGATGAGAACGACGTTCAATCAGTAGAGTAGGGTAGCACGATTTGCAAAGATATAGATCGGTGGAAAACTGTCTAGGGAAGGTAGTATTTGGTTTCAATTTAATATTAAACCTACCCCTAATTTCTGCGTAACGTTCTAAATTTGTACCTCCAATACAATCCCCAAATGCACCCAAATTTGACGTGCTTCTATATTTCAACGTTCTATATCCAATAAAATTAGTCTGGTCGGATTCTAACTCTGTTTTTGTACAATGTTTTTTAAATTGTTTATCGGTTCACTGTTTATTCACACAACAACTCCGCTCGTTTCCAAATTTGAAACGTTAAATTCAAATTTACGAATACACACATCTCCAAGCAAATTTTCATATATTTTTAACAATAAATCTCTAATTCGTTTAAAGTCAATGACATTTATTTTTAAATTAAATCGTTTATATCTTCTAGTCGAATTACAAATCTAATTCAATTATTCAACCAAATTCAGAACAAATAAATATTTGATTCCCACCAACCATTCTGAATTAAATTCAATACATATACAAACAATATATTTAATTTAAATTTTCTAACCCCAGTATCAATATGATCTTAAATAATTAAATCTTTAATTAATTCCACATTTCGGTTGTTGAAATTTCTGGGATGTTATAGTCGATTAATAGTATCCTCAAAAATTGTGGCTTACATGGCATTCGAGATAAGGTGCATCAAAAGTAGAGCTTTGTCTGGAAGTGGTTGACCGCCTTTAATGCCTTGGGAATCGGGCCAAGTATTGAATAACTCAGTTGAATATTTCCACATAGATGTGGAGATATCTAATCGGTCCGAACTTTAAGGAAGTGCTTGACTCGGTCGGTCCAGGAGAGCGATTATGTCGGGGCATGAAATGCCGCTGCTCGAAGGAGACTGGCTCGGGTCGAATCTTTTTTGGGTTTCCTAAAGTACAGGTCATTCTATCAATCGATCAACCGATGCTGAAGTGCAAGCTTCTTGACATTGGGCTTTGATCCGTTGAACCACGACAGCTTTTGCCAGAAAGTTGGTCAACACTTTGCCCCTCAGAATACATCTTTCTTGGTAAATGTAACACCCCACCTCCACCAGGGTGGCTCTTGCAAGCACTCTGACTTTGGAGGGGCGTTTGAATCAGGTAAACATGCATAATGATATATCAAGCCAGAACAAGAACATATGTATATATGTAAACAGAGTAAATATCATAGATAAAACAGCGGAAGATTTCAAACCATTTCAAAGCCAGTCTGGTACAACATAATGTAAACTTTCCAAATAAACAAGTCTAGATAAAACAACATCAACTGAAAAATTGAAATACATAAGTACTAATCCCCAAAAGAAGTGATAGCCATAGCTAGCTCCATGTCAAACCGTACATGAGCTAAATCCCACAAGCAAGCAATCTAAAATCCAAGCTAAGCTCCAGTATTCCCTCTCTGAGAACCTGGGGGGGAACGGAAGAAAAGAGGCGAAAGAAAACAGGTCAGTCAAAAAGACTGAGTAAGCCCTACTACAATCAATGTAAACTGATAAAGTTAACTAGCATGAGCAGCAGGTATGATCATAAGGATAACTACATACTGGCATGATGATTAACTAACAAGGTAGATAAAGGTGTCATCGCATAATCAGGATTAAGGTTTTGCACCACAGGTGTACTAGCAAACTAACATGACTGGAATAAACAAATATTGATCCCTTGGCCCATGCTTTGGCCCAATAACATGAAATGACCCTAATGCAAGGTCCAACCAAACGGTCTAGTCGATCGGCTCCCTAAGCCTAACTCGTCACGTGTTGGTGTCAATACGGCCCAAACATAATTGTAGTCGAACTGTGCCGGGTCCACCCTTCGGGTGTATCAAGCCCTAGGGTGCCAACCCCTGGACACCATAAACATGAGTGCACAGTCTCGATCTACTGGTACCCATGGGTGACTTCTCCAAATACGGACTACGTGCACGACCATAGTCCGTCCGGAACTACATCGGCGTACCACCCGGCCGTCGTTTATTGGGTCGCTTACCTCCAGCCCAGTAATCGTGCCCCCTCCCTAGCCTAGTCCCTAGGCCCTTAATGATACCAATTTTTGGGGATTTACTGCGGAGTGGGCCCCCCATTGCTAGGATTTTCTAGTGGGTTAAGCACGGATTAACCCTCTTGCTAATCATGGATTAACTTGGTTAAGTGTAACGATGAGTTCACGACTTAACCCCGATTAATCTACCAAGCCCAAGTTGGTTAAGTATTCAGTGGACCATGACTTAACCCTAATCACGAGGCATTAATTAATTTAATGCGCCTTAACCTCTCACATTAGACCTTGTTGTGGTTACTAGTTAAGCCGGGCGGGTCCGGGTAGCTTTACACCACAACTTGTTCTAACCTCGGGTTCAAGGTACAACATGACCAACTTCTCACATTGGGTCCTATTGTTTGTAGCAACTAGTTAAGTCGGTCGGTTCCGGGTAGGTTTACGCTACAAACTCAACCCAACCTCGAGTTGGCCACACTTATCTTTTCTAAGTGTCATGTCCATCATGTTTCCAAAACATGTTACAAGTTTTCAAGCAATTGGGTAGACCTAACTTAATAGGTAAATTCCCAATGGGTAGACCTAACTTAATAGGTAAATTCTCAAGCTTATGTTTTTATGTCTTTTAAGTTTAGCCAACCCCAAACGCAATCCCATCGCTTACATATCGCAATAGCGCATAAAGGATAGAAAGAGGGAACTTGGCATAATCATGACATAAAGGTATTGAAGCCACAAGTTTAACATGGTGGCATATGAAATGTACATATGTTCATATACTTGCATATTACATTTTTAGGCCTCAAAAGCATGCATAAAACCAAACTTAGCATATTGGTAATACATGGTGATAAATGACATGTAGAAATGGCCATAAGTTCGCATTTAGCCTCACATGCAAGTTATCATAAGAGATATGATAACTTACATGTTGCCAAAATGCAACCTTTAGCATAAAGCTTGAAGCTTTATGTTCACATACTCAAGATAAGCTTGCATAACATGATAACATGAACAAAAGGATCAACCCAAACTTGCATAACACAACTTGCATAACATAACATGATGAACTTGCATTTCATATCATAGCATACTTGCATAACATGATAAACTTGCATATTATAACATAACAAACTTGCATAACATGATAAACTTGCATAACATGATAAACTTGCATTTCATAACATAGTAAACTCGCATATAAACTTGCATATCATACATTTAACTTTAGAGTTTAAGTATGAAAGTAGAATAAGGCTTACAATGCTTAAGAAGTCACAAAAATATGACAAAGCCCTTATGAAATCAATTAAACCCAAAATGCAAGCAAAACCCTTGAGCCAAAAATGATCAAAACTCTTTCTTTATGATGCAAATATAAAAACTTGACTTGAATGCAAGGTAATGATGCTCATACAAGTTTAAAAACACTTGTATGCATGGAAAATCACTTAGAAATTTATTTAGGAATTTTTATGAAGAGAGTGGAGGCCATGAGAGGATTGATTTTGCCATAGTTTAGTTGTAGGATAGATTAATGATGATTTAGGGCTAGGTTAGGGCCTTATTTATAGATTAGGCAAGTGTTTTAGGCCATAGGATTAAACCCTAGTTGCAATCTCAGCCCTTAAAACCGAATCTGGCCCCCAAGCTCAACACAATCTCAAAATGGTGCACCAGGCTAAACAGCCCGGCTGGACCAAGTCGACTGCCAAGTCGACAGGGCTGTCGACTTGGGTCCAACCAAGTCGACTCCCAAGTCGACAGGGTTGTCGACTTGGGTGTTCTGGCGGGAATTCTCCCGCCTGGCCCAAACTGGCCCAAATTTTCAAATTCAAACTTGAATTTGAAATCTGTTTTTGCTTTGGAATTTTCTGAAAACTTCGTTGGGCCTTAATCGGGTCATACGGACTCCGATTTCCGAAAACTCGGACTCTATTTCGCGTATTTTTCCGAGACGAACGCAATGGCATAGCCCGTTTCCCTTGATTCAGATTTTTGAATTAAATTCTGCCTCGATTTATGTTATAACAGGTTATTGAAAATACGGGTTGTTACATTCTCCCCTCCGTAAAGGATTTCGTCCCGAAATCTTCAAGTTAGGAAGAACGTATCCTACCATCCAACATCCATCTACTCAAAACATCATCCACGAGCAATCATTGTCCTTACAAGATTCTAAATGTTGTATGAACATATGCAAAGGTGTGTGTATATGTACCTATCTAATGCAAATATCATCAATGCAAATTATGTTAGTGAAATGAATCCATATGTATGCAATTCCTAACATAATGTATAACATCTATATGTGTGCACATAACATACATCCATATGCAACATCCATGTGATAACACAAAAATTTTCATCCATGAATAAGCATAAACACTCATGCATATGCAATATGAGGAGTGTGTGAGCCGATCTAGTGCCTAACGTGTATAATGCATCCACGAGTAACCACTTGCAAACACTTGCAACCACTTGCAACCATCAAGCATAACATGTTTCAAACACATGTTGTAACAACCCGTATTTTCAATAACCTGTAATAACATAAATCGAGGCAGAATTTAATTCTAAAATGGGAATCAAGGGAAACGGGCTATGCCATTGCGTTCGTCTCGGAAAAATACGCGAAATAGAGTCCGAGTTTTCGAAAATCGGAGTCCGTATGACCAAGATATGGCCTCGCGAAGTTTCACGAAAATTCCCAAATTAAAGTATACTTAATTAAGTGAAATGGGTTGTGTAGATATATATATATATATATATATATATATATATATATATATATATTGATATATATATATATATAATTGAAAATTTAATAAATAAATATGCAAAAATGCTCAAAACAGCGAATTGGGAGAGGGGAATAACCGAACCGGTCGATTTTTGAAGTCGACCCGAGCCCGCTGGGTCGACTAGGGGTTAATCCAGGGTGTTTGGCTGTCAACCCGTGGGCCGATTCGCTCAAGTGCAGATTTTGCATTTGAATGGTTCTCATGGTCCATCTTTAATCTAAAGGCCCTAGATGGTTCCTACACTTGACTTCTTCCCCAAGACATGCTTTGATGGCTTGGATTGAATCTAGGGTTAATCCTATGGCCTAAAACACTTGCCTAATCTATAAATAAGACCCTAACCTACCCTAATTCATTCATAATTAAACCTAGTGACTAAACTATGGCAAAATGCTAGCTCTCATGGCCTCCACTAATTTTATGAAGAGGGTTGCATACTAATCACTCTCTAATCAACTTCTAATCCCTTCTTAGCATCTTAATCTTCTTCATTTGGTGTTCAAAGTTGCTAGTTGTGAGTTTCTATCACTTTGATGATCTTTTGGTAAACTAATTAGATGAGATGTGATGAGATTTATGGTTTTGTATGTGGGTTAATGAGCTTTGAATCATATGATATGATGTTAGCATTAATCTTATGTTTATGCATGTTGAGTATGTAAGCTTATGCAAGTTTAATATGATGTATGTTATGTTTGCATGATGCTAAATATGCAAGTTGTGGGCTATGTAATCATATGCATGTTATGCAAGTTCATGGTAATATGCTATGCAAGTTACATGTTTGTTAATATGCAAGTTACATGTTTGTTAATATGCAAGTTACATGTATGTAAATATGCAAGTTACATGTTTGTTAATATGCAAGTTACATGTTTGTTAATATGCAAGTTACATGTATGTAAATATGCAAGTTACATGTTTCTTTATATGCAAGTTACATGTTTGTTAATATGCGAGTTACATGTATGTAAATATGCAAGTTACATGTTTATTAATATGCAAGTTCATGATGACACATTATGCAAGTCTATAAGCTAATATGCAAGTTTGTTATGCAAAATGAATATGTAAGTTATGTGACATATTATATGCAAGTTATGTGACATGTTATGCAAGTTCATATGCAAGTTATGTGTTTGTTAATATGCAAGATGGCACCTTTGAAACATGTTCATTCATATGCAAGTTGACACCTTTTATATGTGTTATATCATGAACGAAATTACGTGGGAACGATGGGGTAATTAAATGCATAAGTTAATAAGATTGTGTGAAATTAATATAATTATGCATAACACAAAATAAATAAACATAGTATGGGAATTTGCCTATTTGGTTAGGTGTACCCATACTATGTGTTGGGAATTTACCTATTGAGTTAGGTCTACCCCATGGGAATTTACCTATTAAGTTAGGTCTACCCATGTTAAGAAAACTTGATTAATTAGGGATAATTAATATAAAATTATGAGGGTGATTAATTAGGTGTAATTAATTGACTAAGACACGAGGTTGGACTCAGTTGTAGCGTAAAACTGCCCGGACCCAACCGGCTTAACCAGTTGCTACAAATGTTAGCCCAATGTGAGAGGTCTTAGGCACAAACTAAATACGTAATTAATGTAAAGACACGAGGTTAGACTCTGTTATGACATAAGGCTGCCCGGACCCAACCGGCTTAACCAGCGGTCATAAAAGACAGTCTAATGTGAGAGGTCTTTACAAAGGTTACGTTCTTAATTAATTAATTAAGAAACACTTAACCACATTAGCATGTAGAGGGACATGAGGGGTTAAGTGGGTGCCTCGGGTGGCATGAGAAAATCTAGTGGTTGCCTTGGGTGGCAATAGAAAATACGATTAGAATACTTAACCAAAATAGAACATGTAATTAAAACATGATTAAAGGGTTAAGTGGGATATACTAGAAAAAGGGACAAGCTTAGGTGGGTAGCTTGTGGAGGCCCATTTCAACCAGTAACCCATACGTATCTTTGTGGGCTCGACCCATGTCGAGGACGGGACACGCATACTGGGCTTGACTGTAAGAGGCAAACGGGTTAGCGGTGGCAACGCAAGTCCAACGGGCTTCATATGCGTGAGTGGGCCCGGGCTGGTAGGTAAGCCGTTGTTGCATCGAGTAGATATAAGCCGTGCACCTTTAGTTTCATCAGGTTGCCACATTGGGGAATGATACATCCCACGGTGGGGCCAGCACGGGTATCTACGTTAGGGAGCCGATCGAATGGGAAGTAGTGTGTACACCTAGTGGATTGTAGGGCCCCGTGGCGCCTACTTGGTCACCTAGGGGTACGCAGGTACTAATTAGTAAATTTTATAAGTCCTTGGGTGGGATCAACCTTTAAGTTAGGAACGACTGGTGTGGTGCAGTTTAGTAATTTACCTTAGGGAGGGTAGATGCGTCTTTATCCTTTATCTTCGTTTAGTTGACTGCTTAGGGTAGCCATTCATCCCTATATGTTACCGTATATCAGTTTATGTCTTCTCTGGTTACTTTAACGATTGTATTGTTAAAGTTATAGGACTCGCTCAGACTTATGTCTGACCCTGTTGTTTTTATCTTTTTCCCAACCCTCAGGTCCTACGGTGGATCCTAGCAGTAGTGGAGCTTGATCGGATTGCTGTTCCAGTCTTTAGGAGCTTGGATAGATGTAAAGCTCCAGTTATCCAGTTATCTTTTCTTTTGTTTGGCTATTGTATGAGAGTGGGATTATGTACTTCTTTATTTTGATGGATATTGTACTTGACCTTTATTGTGGTTTTATGATGTAACCAGACATGTTTTACTTCCGCTGTTATGAGATGATGTTTTAAAATTTCAAGTACTATTTATATCTGTCTTGTTGTAATTTTTCTGTTCTATATTCACTAAAATACTCCACCGATGCTATGGCATTCCCTTAGTGAGTGATCATAGCGGGAGTGGGGTGTTACACGTGGTATCAGAGCTTAAGGTTACCAGAACAGATAAAATTTTTGAGAAAAACTACTTTCTAAGAGTATTTTCGAAGAAAGTATTTTTAAAAGCATGTCTTCTAAGAGAAAAAGTTTTTGAAAAAGAAAAGCATAATCCCCAATAGCCATATCTTTATCTTTCGGAATCTCCTTTTTGAATCTTTCCTCTTTCGTTTCAGCATGGCTGAAGATCTTAACATCCCGGAGGGTTTAGTTATACCACTATGGTATAGGAGGTTGCAAGAGGCTAGGGCCGCGGCTGCGGGTCCGGCCAATGCTACTACACCAGAGACAACCGCTCCTCCTCCTCAGCCTAGAGTGGATAATTTTGCTAAGGTTTGCAAGGAGTTCAAGGCTATAGGAGGAAAACCTTTTCTTGGTTCAGAGACTTTCGTAGAGGCTAGAGATTGGCTTAAGGAAGTGGAAGAGTTGCTAGATATCTTTGAAGTGGAAGAGGGAAAGAAAGTCAAGTTGGCGGCTTGGTTAATGAAGGGAGAGGCCTCATTCTGGTGGGAGGTCACTAATGGAGAACGCCCTGTTGACTCTTGGGCAGATTTTAAGCAAAGGTTTGGGGCTAAGTTTCTCTCAAGGGCGGAAGAGAATCTGTTTATGGAGAAGTTCTTGAATTTGAAGCAAGGGAATCTCACGGTGAAAGAATATGTCAACAAATTCAATCAATTAGCAAGGTTTGGCATAGAGTTGGTGAATACACCGGAGAAGAAGGCTTTGAGGTTCGTTAGAGGCTTGAACGAACCATTGCAAGGAATAGCTATGACTCACATTCCTATGGGGGCCACTTTTGAGAAGCTTGTCTACATGGCACTTATGCATGAGGATGATAAGAATTCTAAGGCACCAGAGAAAAAGGGGGATCAGAAGAAACCGCAACAGCAACAACAAGGCAAGGGCGGAAAAGGCAATGGTGACAAAAAGAAGACGAAGAAGAAGTGCTTCAATTGTGGAACACCAGGACACCTCAGTAAGGATTGTCGCAAAAAGAAGAAGACCGGTTGCTTTCATTGTGGTGAAGCAGGGCATCTTGTGAAAAACTGCCCAAAGAAGGGGCAGAAGACGGGGTCTACCTCAGGAGGCCAGGTGCAAGCTCTTATAGCACCACCTCAGTCAGGGGGGCAAGTTCAGGTTCTCTCAGTTCCACCGATTCAGCAGAGAGGTAGAACTATTTCCGTTGAAAGTCTGGTTTTTCTGTTTGATCATCCAGTTCGTACTTTGTTTGACTCTGGCGCATCGCATTCTTTTATCTCATCATCGTTAGTTGAGTCACTGCACTTAGACACCAGTCTAGTTGATGATCCCTTGGTTGTCTCAAACCCAATTGGGGGCTCCATATATCTGTCTATGATATGTTTGGGTTTGAAGATTTCTATACTTAGCGTTGAGTTTAGATGTGATGCTTTTGTATTGGGCTTCACGGGCTATGGGTTGATCTTGGGCATGGACTGGTTATCCAGTAATGGTGCCGTTCTTGATTGCGAAAGGAGAGTTGTCAGGCTCATGACCCGCTTGGGTAACACTCTCGAGATCTCTTGCAATCCCATGGAATCTGTTTTGCTAAGTTATCTTGAATCGCTCGATGCTTCGGTCGAAAGTTTGTGTTCTGTCAGAGTAGTCCGGGAATATCCGGATGTGTTTGAAGAAGTAAAGGGTTTGCCTCCGAAGCGGGAGATAGATTTCCGAATTTATTTGGTGGATAATGCCAAACCAGTGTCTTTGCCAGTACGCCACATGGCTCCTCGTGAGAGAAGAGAACTTCATAAGCAAGTAGGGGAGTTGCTTGAGAAGGGGTTCATAAGGCGAAGTATATCGGAGTGGGGAGCTCCAGTAGTGTTTGCCACGAAGGCGGATGGGTCCCTCAGACTTTGTGTGGATTATAGGGAACTTAATAAGCTCACGAAGAAGAATAGACACCCATTACCGAGGATAGATGATCTCTTTGATCAGTTGGTTGGCGCGTCAGTATTTTCGCAGATGGACTTAGCTACAGGGTTTCATCAGTTAAGAGTGGCGGAGGACAGTATAGAGAAGACTGCTTTCCGGACTCCGGATGGTTTTTATGAGTGGCTAGTGATGCCATTTGGGTTGACAAACGCCCCCGCATACTTTGTTGATCTCATGAGTAGAGTGTTCAGAGAGTATCTGAATAAGTTTGTAGTAGTTTTTGTGGATGACATCTTGGTCTTTTCCAAGAATGAAGAAGAGCATGCCTTACATCTCAAGGAAGTGTTGGAGACTCTTCGAGCGCATAGTCTTAAAGCTAAATTCTCTAAATGCCATTTTTGGAGAAGAGAAGTGCGATTCTTAGGGCATGTGGTCTCTAAGGAAGGGATAGCTGTGGATCCCGCAAAGATAGTATCTATCCAGGATTGGAAAGTTCCTAGAAATGCTACCGAGGTAAGAAGTTTCTTGGGGTTGGCAGGATATTATAGGAAGTTCATCAAATACTTCGCGAAGATATCAGCCCCATTAACCCGCTTGACGAAAAAGAATCTGGTTTTCTCGTGGGATGTAGATTGTGATGATGCTTTCCGACGGTTAAAGAGAGCTTTGACCACCGCTCCAGTTTTAGTGCTCCCGGATGGGAGTAAGCCGTTTGTTGTTTATACCGATGCTTGTGGAACAGGATTAGGCGCAGTCTTGATGCAGGAGGGAAGGGTAATAGCCTATGGAGGGAGACAATTGAGAGTGCATGAGAAGAATTACCCTACCCATGATCTAGAGTTGGCCGCGATTGTTTTCGCACTTAAGTCTTGGCGCCATTATCTTCTTGGTGAGAGATTCGAGTTGTTCACCGACCATAAATCATTGAAGTACTTATTCTCTCAGAAGGATTTAAACTTAAGACAGCAAAGGTGGATGGAGTTCTTAGCATCCTATGATTTCGAGATAGCGTATACCCCTGGTAAGGGTAACGTGGTGGCAGACGCCTTAAGTAGAAAAAGGCTATCTTTGAGTCCATTGTTCGTGGAACGACGAAGCTTGGAGTTTCTTTCTTTGTTTGACTTCAGACCTTCTGTTGATTTTGTACCTGGTTTGTTGGCATCCTTGGAGGTTAGACCTACTCTTTTGAGACGGATTGGCGAGGCTCAGCGAGACGACCCACAGTTGGTTGTGTTGGTAGAGAAGCTTATAAGAGGGGAGTCGTCCAGCCATTTGGGTAGATACACCATAGATGATAAGGGATGGTTGCATAGAGACGGTAGACTTTGTGTACCGCAAGATGAGGGTTTGAAGAAGGCTATTTTGGATGATGCACATCGTTCAAGAATGACTATTCATCCCGGTGGAGACAAAATGTACCAAGACATGAAGAGAGTTTTCTTCTGGGCCGGTATGAAGAAAGATGTGGCCGAGTATGTGGCTAGATGCTTAGTGTGCCAACAAGTTAAAGTGGAGCAAAGGAAACCCGGTGGGTTGCTACACCCATTGGAAGTTCCACAGTGGAAGTGGGATAGTGTCTCGATGGATTTCATCGACGGGTTACCGAGATCGAGGAAGGGCAATACGGGAATTTGGGTTGTGGTAGACAGACTTACCAAGAGTGCCCATTTTATACCCGTAAAGAGTAAGAGGACCGCTCCATGGCTTGCTTCAGTCTATGTTAGAGAGATTGTTAGATTGCATGGCGTACCATCCAGCATTGTGAGTGATCGAGATCCTATTTTCACTAGTGAGTTTTGGAGAAGTTTGCAAGAGGTGGTAGGGACTCAGTTGTGTTTGAGCACCGCATATCATCCTCAGACGGACGGTCAGACTGAGAGGGTGAACCGTATCTTAGAAGATCTTTTGAGGCTTTGTATCTTGGATTTTGGAGGTACATGGGAAGAACATCTTCCTTTGGTGGAGTTCGCATATAATAACAGCTTTCAGTCCAGTATTGGTATGGCTCCTTTCGAAGCTCTTTATGGAAGGCCTTGTCGATCTCCTACATGTTGGTGGGAATCTACGGATAAGATCTTGCTTGGGCCGGATATGGTTAGAGAGACTTCAGAGAAGATTGATTTAATTCGAAAAAGGATGAAAGCAGCGCAAGATAGACAGAAATCTTATGCGGATCGGAGAAGGACGGATCTTGAGTTTGAGGTTGGGGACATGGTTTTTGTCAAAGTATCTCCATTGAGAAATGTTGTTCGCTTTGGGTCCGTAGGGAAGTTAGCACCGAGATTTGTTGGGCCGTTTCCTATTAAGGAAAGGATTGGACGGATGGCATATAGGGTGGAGTTGCCCGACAGACTTAGTGGTGTTCATGATGTATTCCATGTATCACATTTGAGGAAGTGCTTACATGAGACCGCGGAGGTGGTAGAGCCGAGCTTGCTTAGAGATGTAGAGGTAGAGCGTGATGCGACGATTCGACGAGCTCCTACTCGCATCCTTGGGTCAGAAACTAGGAAGTTGAGGAACAGAGAAGTTCAGCTAGTTAAAGTGCAATGGGGAGATGACGAAAGCAATGCTACTTGGGAGACGGAAGCAAAGATGCGTTCTTTGTATCCATTTCTTTTTGAGAGTATGTCTTTTAACTTCTCCTTTATTGCTTGTCTAGTACTTATCTTATCTTTAGTATATCCTCTCGCTAATACCTATGACCTTTAGATAGGGTAAAACCTATGGTTGAAACATGTGTTTGAAACATGTTATGGTTGATGGATGCATATGGATGCAATTGTTTGCTAGTGGTTGCTCGTGGATGCATATACACACACATTAGGCACTAGATCGGCTCAGTCACTTCATGTTGCATATTGCATAAATGGATGTGGTAGTTAGATTGATGGATGTATCATGGCTGTGTTATCATATGGATGATGCATTTTTGTGTATGGTTGTGCACGCATGTAGAAATTTGTATGTGTCAATAGGGTTTCGCATACATATTGGATGCATGGCACTATCATGGTTTGCATTAAGGAGGTTTACTGTATCAGTAACCGCCTGATTTTTGCATTAGGTAAGTACATATACACACACTTTTGCATATATCCATCCAGCATTTAGAATCTTGTAAGGACAATGATTGCTCGTGGATGATGCTTTGAGTAGATGGATGATTGGATGGTAGGATACGTTCTTCCTAACTTGAAGATTTCGGGGACGAAATCCTTTAAGGAGGGGAGAATGTAACAACCCGTATTTTCAATAACCTGTAATAACATAAATCGAGGCAGAATTTAATTCTAAAATGGGAATCAAGGGAAACGGGCTATGCCATTGCGTTCGTCTCGGAAAAATACGCGAAATAGAGTCCGAGTTTTCGAAAATCGGAGTCCGTATGACCAAGATATGGCCTCGCGAAGTTTCACGAAAATTCCCAAATTAAAGTATACTTAATTAAGTGAAATGGGTTGTGTAGATATATATATATATATATATATATTGATATATATATATATATATATAATTGAAAATTTAATAAATAAATATGCAAAAATGCTCAAAACAGCGAATTGGGAGAGGGGAATAACCGAACCGGCCGATTTTTGAAGTCGACCCGAGCCCGCTGGGTCGACTAGGGGTTAATCCAGGGTGTTTGGCTGTCAACCCGTGGGCCGATTCGCTCAAGTGCAGATTTTGCATTTGAATGGTTCTCATGGTCCATCTTTAATCTAAAGGCCCTAGATGGTTCCTACACTTGACTTCTTCCCCAAGACATGCTTTGATGGCTTGGATTGAATCTAGGGTTAATCCTATGGCCTAAAACACTTGCCTAATCTATAAATAAGACCCTAACCTACCCTAATTCATTCATAATTAAACCTAGTGACTAAACTATGGCAAAATGCTAGCTCTCATGGCCTCCACTAATTTTATGAAGAGGGTTGCATACTAATCACTCTCTAATCAACTTCTAATCCCTTCTTAGCATCTTAATCTTCTTCATTTGGTGTTCAAAGTTGCTAGTTGTGAGTTTCTATCACTTTGATGATCTTTTGGTAAACTAATTAGATGAGATGTGATGAGATTTATGGTTTTGTATGTGGGTTAATGAGCTTTGAATCATATGATATGATGTTAGCATTAATCTTATGTTTATGCATGTTGAGTATGTAAGCTTATGCAAGTTTAATATGATGTATGTTATGTTTGCATGATGCTAAATATGCAAGTTGTGGGCTATGTAATCATATGCATGTTATGCAAGTTCATGGTAATATGCTATGCAAGTTACATGTTTGTTAATATGCAAGTTACATGTTTGTTAATATGCAAGTTACATGTATGTAAATATGCAAGTTACATGTTTGTTAATATGCAAGTTACATGTTTGTTAATATGCAAGTTACATGTATGTAAATATGCAAGTTACATGTTTCTTTATATGCAAGTTACATGTTTGTTAATATGCGAGTTACATGTATGTAAATATGCAAGTTACATGTTTATTAATATGCAAGTTCATGATGACACATTATGCAAGTCTATAAGCTAATATGCAAGTTTGTTATGCAAAATGAATATGTAAGTTATGTGACATATTATATGCAAGTTATGTGACATGTTATGCAAGTTCATATGCAAGTTATGTGTTTGTTAATATGCAAGATGGCACCTTTGAAACATGTTCATTCATATGCAAGTTGACACCTTTTATATGTGTTATATCATGAACGAAATTACGTGGGAACGATGGGGTAATTAAATGCATAAGTTAATAAGATTGTGTGAAATTAATATAATTATGCATAACACAAAATAAATAAACATAGTATGGGAATTTGCCTATTTGGTTAGGTGTACCCATACTATGTGTTGGGAATTTACCTATTGAGTTAGGTCTACCCTATGGGAATTTACCTATTAAGTTAGGTCTACCCATGTTAAGAAAACTTGATTAATTAGGGATAATTAATATAAAATTATGAGGGTGATTAATTAGGTGTAATTAATTGACTAAGACACGAGGTTGGACTCAGTTGTAGCGTAAAACTGCCCGGACCCAACCGGCTTAACCAGTTGCTACAAATGTTAGCCCAATGTGAGAGGTCTTAGGCACAAACTAAATACGTAATTAATGTAAAGACACGAGGTTAGACTCTGTTATGACATAAGGCTGCCCGGACCCAACCGGCTTAACCAGCGGTCATAAAAGACAGTCTAATGTGAGAGGTCTTTACAAAGGTTACGTTCTTAATTAATTAATTAAGAAACACTTAACCACATTAGCATGTAGAGGGACATGAGGGGTTAAGTGGGTGCCTCGGGTGGCATGAGAAAATCTAGTGGTTGCCTTGGGTGGCAATAGAAAATACGATTAGAATACTTAACCAAAATAGAACATGTAATTAAAACATGATTAAAGGGTTAAGTGGGATATACTAGAAAAAGGGACAAGCTTAGGTGGGTAGCTTGTGGAGGCCCATTTCAACCAGTAACCCATACGTATCTTTGTGGGCTCGACCCATGTCGAGGACGGGACACGCATACTGGGCTTGACTGTAAGAGGCAAACGGGTTAGCGGTGGCAACGCAAGTCCAACGGGCTTCATATGCGTGAGTGGGCCCGGGCTGGTAGGTAAGCCGTTGTTGCATCGAGTAGATATAAGCCGTGCACCTTTAGTTTCATCAGGTTGCCACATTGGGGAATGATACATCCCACGGTGGGGCCAGCACGGGTATCTACGTTAGGGAGCCGATCGAATGGGAAGTAGTGTGTACACCTAGTGGATTGTAGGGCCCCGTGGCGCCTACTTGGTCACCTAGGGGTACGCAGGTACTAATTAGTAAATTTTATAAGTCCTTGGGTGGGATCAACCTTTAAGTTAGGAACGACTGGTGTGGTGCAGTTTAGTAATTTACCTTAGGGAGGGTAGATGCGTCTTTATCCTTTATCTTCGTTTAGTTGACTGCTTAGGGTAGCCATTCATCCCTATATGTTACCGTATATCAGTTTATGTCTTCTCTAGTTACTTTAACGATTGTATTGTTAAAGTTATAGGACTCGCTCAGACTTATGTCTGACCCTGTTGTTTTTATCTTTTTCCCAACCCTCAGGTCCTACGGTGGATCCTAGCAGTAGTGGAGCTTGATCGGATTGCTGTTCCAGTCTTTAGGAGCTTGGATAGATGTAAAGCTCCAGTTATCCAGTTATCTTTTCTTTTGTTTGGCTATTGTATGAGAGTGGGATTATGTACTTCTTTATTTTGATGGATATTGTACTTGACCTTTATTGTGGTTTTATGATGTAACCAGACATGTTTTACTTCCGCTGTTATGAGATGATGTTTTAAAATTTCAAGTACTATTTATATCTGTCTTGTTGTAATTTTTCTGTTCTATATTCACTAAAATACTCCACCGATGCTATGGCATTCCCTTAGTGAGTGATCATAGCGGGAGTGGGGTGTTACACATGTTTCATCCAAAGGGTTTCTACCTAAGGTTCTCATGACAAGATTAACACGATAAACTAGATAAACATGGATAGCAAAGAGAAAGATATGCTAACAAAGAAAAGAGATTGAGAGTGTACCCTCAAAAAGGAATGGATAAAGCCCACGCATCTTCTCCTCGGTTTCCCAAGTTGCGTCTTCTTCGGCTTCACCCCATTGAACCTTCACCAATTTGACCTCTCGATTCCTTAGCTTCTTGGTCTCCGTCCCCAAGATACGAATCGGAGCTCTCCTCAAGGTAGCCTCTTTCTCCACTTCCACATCTTTCAGAACACTTGGCTCAACAACCTCTGCTGATTCATGTAAACACTTCCGGAGATACGAGACATGAAAAACATCGTGTACTCCGACAAGCTTTTCGGGCAACTCCACTCTATAAGCCATCTGCCCGATCCTCTCTATAATAGGGAATGGTCCAACAAACCTCGGTGCCAACTTCCCAACGGCTCCAAACCGGACCACATTCCGCAAAGGAGAAACCTTCACGAAAACCATATCCCCAACATCAAACTCCAAATCAGTTCTTCGCTTATCAGCATAGGATTTCTGTCGGTCTTGGGCCGCTTTCATCCGTCTTCGAATCAACTCGACCTTCTCGGACGTATCTCTGATCATATCAGGCCCAAGTATAAGCTTATCTGTAGTCTCCCACCAACATGTAGGCGACTTGCACAGCCTCCCATATAAAGCTTCAAATGGTGCCATCCCTATGCTTGCCTGATAACTGTTATTATATGCAAACTCAACAAGAGGAAGATGGTCTTCCCAAGTACCACCAAAATCCAGAATACAAAGCCTCAACAGATCCTCGAGTACCCTATTCACCCTTTCGGTTTGACCGTCCGTCTGTGGGTGATAAGCCGTACTTAGATTCAACCTCGTGCCCATAGCTTCTTGCAAGCTATTCCAGAATTGACTTGTAAAGATTGGGTCACGGTCACTGACTATACTAGAAGGGACTCCATGTAGTCTCACAATCTCACGAAGGTATACAGACGCTAGCCAAGATGCGGTCCTCTTGCTTTTCACCGGAATGAAATGAGCACTCTTCGTAAGTCTGTCCACAATAACCCAAATGCTCGTATTCCCTTTCCTTGACCTTGGTAGCCCATCGATAAAATCCATGGAAATACTCTCCCACTTCCAAAGTGGAACGTCTAGCGGATGTAATAGCCCACCGGGCTTCTTTGACTCGGCCTTAACTTGCTGGCAAATGATACATCTAGAGACAAACTCTGCCACATCCTTCTTCATCCCAGGCCAAAAGAAAATGTGCTTCATATCTTTATACATCTTATCTCCGCCCGGATGTATAGTCAACTTAGAGCGATGCGCTTCCTCAAGAACTCTTCTTACTATATCTTCTACCATTGGAACACATAACCTTCCGTCTCTCCTCAGCCAACCCTTGTCATCAATAGAATATCGAGCGAGATGACTAGACGTCTCTCCTCGAATTAGCTTATCCATAATCTCAACTATCTAAGGGTCTTCTCTCTGCGAAGCCCCAACTTGATCAAGAAGGGTAGGTCTGAGTTCCAGAGATGCTAAAGAACCGGTCATCGACTCAATCGCCAAAGAGAAATCAAAGGTCGCCACATACTCTAAATTCTTCATCTCAACGAATAGAGCACTTAGGGTCAACCTTCTTCTACTCAATGCATCTGCTACCACATTCCCCTTGCCAGGGGTATAAGCTATCTCAAAATCGTAGGACGCCAAGAATTCCATCCATCTTTGTTGCCTTAGATTCAGATCCTTCTGAGAAAAGAGATACTTCAATGACTTGTGATCGGTATAAAGCTCAAATCTTTCTCCCAGAAGATAATGGCGCCAAGCCTTGAGTGCATATACTATTGCTGCCAACTCTAAGTCATGAGTGGGATAATTCTTCTCATGCACTTTGAGTTGTCTACCGCCAAAGCATATCACTCTTCCTTCTTGCATAAGAACAGCTCCTAACCCCGTGCCACATGCATCGGTGTATACGGTAAATAACTTCCCTCCATCGGGCAAAGCTAGAACAGGTGCTGATGTGAGGGCTCTCTTGAGCTTCTGAAAAGCAAGCTCGCATTCTATGCTCCAAGCAAAAACTAAATTATTCTTCGTCAATTTAGTGAGAGGAGCGGATGTCTTTGCGAAGTCCTTGATGAACTTCCGGTAAAAACCCGCAAGACCTAGAAAACTTCTCACTTCGGTTGCATTCCTTGGAGTCTTCCAATCCTGAACTGCCACTACCTTAGCGGGATCCACTGCTAAGCCTTGATTAGATACTATATGCCCAAGGAATCTAACTTCCCTTCTCCAAAAGTGACACTTGGAGAACTTGGCCTTCAATTGATGCGCTCTAAGCGTATCCATCACCTCCATGAGGTGCCTTGCGTGCTCTTCCTCATCCTTAGAGAAGATCAGAATATCATCTACGAAGACCACGACAAACTTGTTCAAGAACTCCCTGAACACCCTACTCATCAAGTCCACGAAATATACAGGTGCATTAGTCAAGCCGAACGACATGACAAGCCATTCGAAGAATCCATCTGGAGTTCTGAACGCAGTCTTGTCTATACTATCTTCAGCTACCCTGAGCTGATGGAATCCCGTAGCAAGATCAAGCTGAGAGAAAACAGAAGCACCGACAAGCTGGTCAAAGAGATCATCAATCCTCGGTAACGGGTGTCTGTTCTTCTTAGTCAGCTTATTCAACTCTCGATAGTCAACACAAAGTCGGAGAGAACCATCTGCCTTGGTAGCAAATACCACAGGCGCTCCCCATTCAGATATACTTCGTCTAATGAAGTTCTTCTCAAGCAACTCCTTCACTTGCTTACTTAGCTCCCGCCTTTCACGTGGAGCCATGTGCCGAACGGGCAAAGAAACCGGCTTTGCATTATCCACCAGATAAATGCGGAAATCAATCTCTCGCTTAGGGGGCAACCCCCTAACTTCATCGAAAACATCCGGATACTCTCGAACCACTCTTACAGACTGAAGAGTTTCCATTGACGAGTCGAGTGATTCCAGATAGCACAACATGACGGGACCTCTCGGATCACAAGAAATCTCTAGGGTGTTTCCGAGGCGAGTCACGAGCCTCACAACCCTATGCTCATAATCAAGGATGGCTCCATATCTGGACAACCAATCCATGCCCAATATCAATTCGTATCCCCTAAAACCAAGAACATAAGCACTGCACAAGAACTCTACACTCAGTATAGAGATCCTCAAATCCCCACATATCATAGACAAATGGGCGGAACCCCCAATAGGATTTGAGACCCAAACGGGATCCTCTACCAAGCTAGTACTAAGGTGCAAACTATCAACAAGATCAGATGAGATAAAGTTATGCGATGCACCAGAATCAAACAAGGTACGAACTAGAAAATCAGAAATATATACAAGGCTCTCAACAGAAATACTACCTCGATCGGGAACTGGAGCGGTACTGAGAGCATGAACTTGCCCTCCTGAAGGTCCAGCACGCTGAGTCTGACCCTGGCCTTGCCCTTGCTTCCTCGGGCACTCCTTACTGAAATGTCCAGTCTCTCCGCAGAAAAAGCATTCACCATTCTTCCTTTTTCTCTTCTTACAATCCTTAATAAGATGCCCAACTGAACCGCAATAATGGCACTTCCCCTTGTTGTTCTTGCCCTTGTTGTTGTTCCCTTTGTTTCCTTGACCCTTGTTCTTGTTTTTGTTCTGATTGCCTTGACTGCTCTGACCACTTGGATTATTCTGATTTCCTTTCCCCTGGGAATCAGTCTTCTTGGCTTGAGTATCATTCACCTTGATCTCCTTCTTGACATCTCCCTGAAGTAATGCCATATCAACCAAGCTCTCAAACGTGGCCCCATGGGGAATATGTGACATAGCCAATCCCTGCAACGGCTCATTCAATCCTCTAGCGAAACGAAGAGCCTTCTTCTGAGGAGTATTCACCATATCCAAGCCAAAACGAGCTAACTGATTGAACTTGTTCACATATTCTTTGACAGACATATCCCCTTGTCTCAAAGTTATGAACCTCTCCATTTGCAGATTCTCCTCAGCAGAAGATAGAAACTTAAGCATGAATCTTGCCCTGAGATCGGCCCAAGTCTCAACAGGCCTAGTACCATTGGTGACTTCCCACCAATAAGCGGCTTCATCTTTCATAAGCCAAACCGCCAACAAGATCTTCCTCTGATCGTCTAACCCAAAGATAGCAAATAAATCCTCGATCTCTTTCAACCAATTTCTGGCCTCTACAAAAGTCTCAGTGCCTTGAAAGTTCTTGCCACCCATTGCTTTGAAATCTTTGCAACTCTTTGCGAAGTCAGCTTGAGGATGCTGAGGGGGAGGAGGAAGAGGAACCTCAGCAACAGGAGGAGGAGGAACATTAGCGACAGGAGGAGGAGGAATATTAACTACTGGAGGAGGAGGAGGAGGAACATCTGCGGGGCCGGCTTCGTTCGCCCTAGCCTCCAAAAGTCTCCTATACCAAACAGGTACGTGTACTCCCTCCGGAATAGCAAAGTTATCGGCCATACTGAAAATGAAGAAAAAGATAGATTCAGAATGGAGGAAAACGAAGGAATTTTGCTAATGGCTTTTTGGGGAATAGCCTTTTAAAATAAACTAGACTTTTCTTTGGAAAATACTTTATACTTAGTTTTGAAAATAGTTTTCCAAAAGTTTTTAAAAACCTTTTTGTTCCTTCTCGTAAACCATATGCTCTGATACCAAATGTAACAGCCCACCTCCACCAGGGTGGCTCTTGCAAGCACTCTGACTTTGGAGGGGCGTTTGAATCAGGTAAACATGCATAATGATATATCAAGGCAGAACAAGAACATATGTATATATGTAAACAGAGTAAATATCATAGATAAAACAACGGAAGATTTCAAACCATTTCAAAGCCAGTCTGGTACAACATAATGTAAACTTTCCAAATAAACAAGTCTAGATAAAACAACATCAACTGAAAAACTGAAATACATAAGTACTAATCCCCAAAAGAAGTGATAGCCATAGCTAGCTCCATGTCAAACCGTACATGAGCTAAATCCCACAAGCAAGCAATCTGAAATCCAAGCTAAGCTCCAGTATTCCCTCCTTGAGAACCTGGGGGGGAAACGGAAGAAAAGAGGCGAAAGAAAACAGGTCAGTCAAAAAGACTGAGTAAGCCCTACTACAATCAATGTAAACTGATAAAGTTAACTAGCATGAGCAGCATGTATGATCATAAGGATAACTACATACTGGCATGATGATTAACTAATAAGGTAGATAAAGGTGTCATCGCATAATCAGGATTAAGGTTTTGCACCACAGGTGTACTAGCAAACTAACATGACTGGAATAAACAAATATTGATCCCTTGGCCCATGCTTTGGCCCAATAACATGAAATGACCCTAATGCAAGGTCCAACCAAACGGTCTAGTCGATCGGCTCCCTAAGCCTAACTCGTCACGTGTTGGTGTCAATACGGCCCAAACATAATTGTAGTCGAACTGTGCCGGGTCCACCCTTCGGGTGTATCAAGCCCTAGGGTGCCAACCCCTGGACACCATAAACATGAGTGCACAGTCTCGATCGACTGGTACCCATGGGTGACTTCTCCAAATACGGACTACGTGCACGACCATAGTCCGTCTGGAACTACATCGGCGTACCACCCGACCGTCGTTTATTGGGTCGCTTACCTCCAGCCCAGTAATCGTGCCCCCTCCCTAGCCTAGTCCCTAGGGCCTTAATGATACCAATTTTTGGGGATTTACTGCGGAGTGGGCCCCCCATTGCTAGGATTTTCTAGTGGGTTAAGTACGGATAAACCCTCTTGCTAATCATGGATTAACTTGGTTAAGTGTAACGATGAGTTCACGACTTAACCCCGATTAATCTACCAAGCCCAAGTTGGTTAAGTATTCAGTGGACCATGACTTAACCCTAATCACGAGGCATTAATTAATTTAATGCACCTTAACCTCTCACATTAGACCTTGTTGTGGTTACTAGTTAAGCCGGGCGGGTCCGGGTAGCTTTACACCACAACTTGGTCTAACCTCGGGTTCAAGGTACAACATGACCAACCTCTCACATTGGGTCCTATTGTTTGTAGCAACTAGTTAAGCCGGTCGGTTCCGGGTAGGTTTACGCTACAAACTCAACCCAACCTCGAGTTGGCCACACTTATCTTTTCTAAGTGTCATGTCCATCATGTTTCCAAAACATGTTACAAGTTTTCAAGCAATTGGGTAGACCTAACTTAATAGGTAAATTCCCAATGGGTAGACCTAACTTAATAGGTAAATTCCCAAGCTTATGTTTTTATGTCTTTTAAGTTTACCCAACCCCAAACGCAATCCCATCGCTTACATATCGCAATAGCGCATAAAGGATAGAAAGAGGGAACTTGGCATAATCATGACATAAAGGTATTGAAGCCACAAGTTTAACATGGTGGCATATGAATTGTACATATGTTCATATACTTGCATATTACATTTTTAGGCCTCAAAAGCATGCATAAAACCAAACTTAGCATATTGGTAATACATGGTGATAAATGACATGTAGAAATGGCCATAAGTTCGCATTTAGCCTCACATGCAAGTTATCATAAGAGATATGATAACTTACATGTTGCCAAAATGCAACCTTTAGCATAAAGCTTGAAGCTTTATGTTCACATACTCAAGATAAGCTTGCATAACATGATAACATGAACAAAAGGATCAGCCCAAACTTGCATAACACAACTTGCATAACATAACATGATGAACTTGCATTTCATATCATAGCATACTTGCATAACATGATAAACTTGCATATTATAACATAACAAACTTGCATAACATGATAAACTTGCATTTCATAACATAGTAAACTCACATATAAACTTGCATATCATACATTTAACTTTAGAGTTTAAGTATGAAAGTAGAATAGGGCTTACAATGCTTAAGAAGTCACAAAAATATGACAAAGCCCTTATGAAATCAATTAAACCCAAAATGCAAGCAAAACCCTTGAGCCAAAAATGATCAAAACTCTTTCTTTATGATGCAAATATAAAAACTTGACTTGAATGCAAGGTAATGATGCTCATACAAGTTTAAAAACACTTGTATGCATGGAAAATCACTTAGAAATTTATTTAGGAATTTTTATGAAGAGAGTGGAGGCCATGAGAGGATTGATTTTGCCATAGTTTAGTTGTAGGATAGATTAATGATGATTTAGGGCTAGGTTAGGGCCTTATTTATAGATTAGGCAAGTGTTTTAGGCCATAGGATTAAACCCTAGTTGCAATCTCAGCCCTTAAAACCGAATCTGGCCCCCAAGCTCAACACAGTCTCAAAATGGTGCACCAGGCTAAACAGCCCGGCTGGACCAAGTCAACTGCCAAGTCGACAGGGCTGTCGACTTGGGTCCAACCAAGTCGACTCCCAAGTCGACAGGGCTGTCGACTTGGGTGTTTTGGCGGGAATTCTCCCGCCTGGCCCAAACTGGCCCAAATTTTCAAATTCAAACTTGAATTTGAAATCTGTTTTTGCTTTGGAATTTTCTGAAAACTTCGTTGGGCCTTAATCGGGTCATACGGACTCCGATTTCCGAAAACTCGGACTCTATTTCGCGTATTATTCCGAGACGAACGCAATGGCATAGCCCGTTTCCCTTGGTTCATATTTTTGAATTAAATTCTGCCTCGATTTATGTTATAACAGGTTATTGAAAATACGGGTTGTTACAGTAAAGGAGGTGTATTCTGAATGTAGTACCGAAGCTCAATGTGCGGGTAGAGATGGTTGCACCGAATCATATTAAAGCCAGAAATCCAACGGTCCTGATGGTTGTATTAAGGCCAGAAAACTTACGATTGGTAAAGATCATATTGAGACCAGAAAACCGAGAACCGCTGAAGACTGTATTAAGGCCGAGAAGGTTATAAAAATAGTAGCAGCTTCTTATACCTGTAAAGACAATGTAAACCGTTCTTATTATAGAGATGGCTGTGAACTTGATTGGATGAGTATTAACTATACTCGAGTTGAAGATAAGGGCAAGAAGTAATCACACTTGGCTTAGAGGGGTGGCTAGTATTATCCATACTCGCCTTATGGAGACGGTCAGTATTATCCATACTAGGCTTATAGAGATGACGAGTATTATCTATACTCGGCTTATTGAGATAGCGAGTATTATCCATACTTGGGTTATAGAGATAGCGAGTATTATCCATACTCGGCTTATGGCAAGTGTTAATCGTGCTCGGCTTATATAGTTTTGTTCATACTTGGCTGATAGAACCAGATGTATGAGGTGATGTATAGGTGATTTTATGAAGTCATGGCGAGTGGAGAGTTCACTCGGCTTAGAGAAGGGGCGAGTATAATCCATATTCGACTTAAAGAAATCTGACCATACTTGGCTCGAGGAGTAAGTTTAGAGATGGTGGCAGGCTTTGACCGTGTGTTACGGATGGTGGATTTGCACTGACCATGTTTGGGTTGGCGAGCGTTAGTCATGCTTGGGTTAAAACATTCAAACATAATCCATGTTTGCAAAAAAAAAGTTCATTATCGCTAAAGAACTATTACAAGAAAGGGAAATAACTTCTAAGAGGGAGACCGTTGATTCCATAGCATGCCTAGGAGCTAATCCTAACCCCGTATATGTGTACGTCAACATACCTATTTTATTGAAAAAAATAAAAATACATTGGAAATAAGAAATCTAAATCTTATTAATTGATGATGATGCCACGAGTGCTTAACTCAAGGTCCTTTCCGTTTTTAGGATCTCGAGGACGGGCCTGAGGAGCTTGGGTAGAAGATTGTGGCGGCATGGGTTTTCTTGACATACTTGAGCAGTTCTCCCCCGTCTGACCCTATCCTCGATGAGATCGCGCAAGTGCTTGCATCATTAGTTTTGTGACCGGCTATGTTGTGAAACATGTAGTGCTTTCTAGAATCGATCTCTTTCTGGGTCGACTCTCTCCGAGGAGGTTTTGGTAAAGGTAGGGATCCTCATACGTCAAGGTAGATGTCAGACAGAGAAGAATTGAGCTCGGTATACTGATTGTACTTGTTCTCTCTTCGAGGTCATACGTTGCGTTCATTCTTTTCCGAGGCATTTCCTCTTCCTTTATTCTGACCATTGGTGTTGGACGGACCTCCCTCTTTGGTGGCAAGGACCTCGAGGCTCTCCATCTCAATGCTGGCATCTTCTTGTCAAAGGAACCGCTCGACCTATGCATAGAAATCTTCAATATCCTTGGGAGGATCTCTGGTCAATGAGATCGGGAATTCTGATCGGTTCTGAATACCTGCCATGGCGGCCATACACACCATCGATGGCTCGGGTCGATCGACTGATGCTACGGTCCCATTGAATCTTTCGAGGAGAGATCAAAGTCTCTCTCCCGGGTGCTGCATGATGGAGATCAGGAACATGACACTCTTTGGTCGAGAGATATGAATTCTGAACTGCTCGATGAAGCAGGTGACCAGCTGCCAATCGACTCCGTTGTTAGATGCCGAAACCACATTTCGGCTATATCTGTGAGAAAGAGTGGGAAGCATTTTGGCAATAACATTGGTCGATGCAGAGAGTACTTCCATATGACGTATGTATCGCATGAGATGAATGGTCGGGTCGATCCGACCATTGTAGGGTTCGATAGTTGGAAACTTGAAGTCCAGAGGATTGCGAGAGTTTCTAATTTCCCTTGTGAAGGTTGCGTTGTATATTATCTATATCCTGCTGAGAAGAAGTGCCCTGGGTGAAGCATCGGATGATGCTTACAAGTTGGCTTTCATCTCCGAGGAGTCGCTACTATGAATCCAGCTCTGCATTTGGAAGAACTCCAGTACTAGGATACGCCGAAAGCATGCTCAGAAGGGTGACTGTCGATTGAGCTCGACCTTTGAGAGTTGAATGAAGGTGAGGGCGATGATCCATCGCAGTTGTTGGTTCTGGGCATACTGGCGCCTCTTGAACCTGATGAGAATTAGTCAGAGCCATGCCCGCGATGGAAGGTCCGGGCTGATCCAGCATAGCATGTGATGTTTGGGGCTCTTCGGTACCCCCGCCCGAAGCGACGTTAGAAGGGTTCATGGTAGCATTTTTCTCTGCCAGTCTAGGAACCAGTATGATAGAGTAGTCTCCCTGCTTCGAAGGGAAGGCTCCACCAGCTATTGGTTGAAGGAGAGGTGGCATAAGGCAAGTTCACTATAAGATGTTGGGTTGTAATGGGAACGACATTGATCCTGATTGACCCTGGGGTTGCTCGATTGGTCCGGGGGGTCGAGCTATTCTCCGGAGTGGAGGCAATATGGTCGAACGACCTAAATCTTGATCGCGGGCCTCCAGTGAATCTATAGTTACGGCTGCGCTAGTCGCTGGAAGCGATACTCCTGGCTATGGTTGGTCAGGAGGTGGAGCCGAACCAGGAGGAAGCACATGAAAAAAAGTCAGTGTGTATGACTTAAGCAGGTACTTATATGGATATAGCATAAATAATAAACTAACTAGTAATCTACAATAATTACGTAGGTAAAAGTTAAGCTATAGAAATATATCACAAATAAAGGTAAAATGCGATAAGTAAAGACACCAGGAATTCTATACTGGTTCGGACTTCCCACCCTATGTCCAGTCCCGAAGCTCCCCTTCAGAATTCACTATCACGCCCTCTCTTAACCCGGAGGAATATGTCACAATACACCCAAGCACCAACAAGGATGTTCCCGCTTGAGCACCCACACAAGACTTCACATTTTACAAGTGTTTGACTCTTGAATGTATTCTCTGATCAACACGGAATAGTCATGATGAAGTACACCCTTCCTATAATGTTATCCTCAAGTAATTGAAATGTTTGTGAAGATTGAAGGAAGTTTGTTGCTTGTTGAACTAAGAGATGTGAAATGATATCAAAGATTCAACAAGTAACTTGTATTTGAGAGAGCTTTAGATTGCAAATCAAAGAATAGAGAGAATAGAATGACAATAGGTAAAATCAGTTAATTCGGTTGTTTGGAAAACATATTTGTGTTGCTTGTATAATAGTAGAAGAGTAGCATTTCTTCATGAAGGATTTCAGCTAAAAGTTGCGTCCATTTCCATTCGTAATTGAAGAGGAATCTCTTCATGAAGGAAGGCGACTCTTCATAAAAAAGACTTCTGTTTTGAATTAGTCAAATGGTCTGGAAATCATCAGTCGACTGATTGAGTCATACTGTAAAACGTATAGATTTAAAACCCTTTAAAACTAGTCGTTATATATAGAAACATGCTTACCAGTCGACTGGTCATATTTCTACCAGTCGACTGGTATAGCTAAGTCTGTACAGTCATGGCTATTTAAAGCCTTTTAATATATATATACACACACACACACACCTTGTTTTGTATATTCGTGTTATACTTGAGGATAGATTTTAACATAATTCTAACACGACTCAACACATATACATATAACCTTATCTTCATGACATGATTTCCATTGCTCTTCTCTTTGTTGACATTAATCAAAATTCTTGTTTTCAACAGCAAATGTGTGATCTGATCTATGGCTTGCATTTGTGTAGACCGAAGATCGGTCACTGTCCCAGCTTCGCCCGATAGAGGAATTGATGTTGAAGCGTTAAATCTCTTTTCCATCCGAGCGAGAAGGCGATCCATCAATTGTTGTTGTCGTTTGAGGAGTTTACCCTGAGATGTCATCTGGCCTCTGAACTCGACCATAATCTTATCCATGTCATCCTGGGTAAGATATCGGGACATGTCTCTATGAGAGGAGATTTCCTGACTTGCCTCTGCAACGTTTGTCTCGGCTGCATCAGCATTCGTGGGACGGGAAGATGTGTTGCATCTTTCTTTCGCTTGTTTTCCATGGGTCGGAACTTGCTAAAGGTCACGAGGTATGTTGGAGCGTGCCTCTTTCTGGTGCGCTAAAGTGTTGACATCAAAAGTTGGTTACTAGTGACAATTAACCCCCAATCGCATGGAGAGCACATGAATAATAATCACAGAATGCAGTAGTAAAGAAAACAGGGGACAAACAAGACTTTTTATAGTGGTTCGGCAAAGATGGTGCCTATGTCCACTTTATATGTATTGATTTTCTTTTGATTACAAGTACAACACTTTTTCTATTCAAAGAAAGAGGGAAGATCGGCTATTTTTGGAGTTAGCCGTGAGGAAAGCTTTCAAGGGGAATCGAAAGCCTTAGGTGGAGAAAAGAGCGTCCGAAAGAAGGTCCTTTTCGATTTTGAGCTTGGAGGTATTTATAGGTGAAGAAGTGGGCTGCCACGTGGTTTGCCTCTTATGCGAAGCTCGGACACATGGAGCTTGATCATATGAAGTAATTGCGGTGATGCGACCCGGTCTACTGTTGATTAATAGTTTCCTCGAAAATTGTGGCTTACGTGGCACTCGAGATGAGGTATATCAAAAATAGAGCTTTATCCGAAAGTGGTTGACCGCAAGGAATGGCAATGGGGTGGGTTTCGGGTCTAAACCCGGTTGACCCGCCCCTGTTTTGACCCATCAAGACCCGCCCCATCGAGTCATCGGGGTGGGTAGACCCGGACCCGATTAAAAATTGTTCTGGTCTGGGGCAGGTATGGGGCTTGGTCGACCCGCCCCAACCCGACCCGTGGTTCATTAGTTTGGCTAAAATCTAGCCTCTGTAGCAAACGTATTATACATATGAAATGGTATAATTTTAACATGAGTCCATGACCCAGTAAAAATACGATAGAAACTGTCAAACTCATTTCTGTTCTGCTTTTAGTCCAAATACAAACTTACTTTTACAGCCCATTCTTTTACCACTTTTCACTTTTCTGTTCTCTCTTCTCATCTATGAAGAAACCCTAGCCGGCGGCTTGCTAGTGATTACAATTTTCATCCTTAAATTTTCAATTTTCCTTCAAAATACTGATCGCAAATCTTGGTTTTCAATTACTGTCGAAGCTCAAAGCAAAGCTTTCACCGCGGTTTTCGCTTTTCAATTTTCATCCCCAAGTTTTCACCGCCGATCCAGATTCAATTGTATGTTCGTAAGGTTTTTTTTTTAGTTTCTTTATTTGTAATGTTCGGCTATGGTTTCCATCTGTCTATTTTGGAAGTTTCTACAAATTCAGCGATTGTATATGCAATATTTGTGTGACTGTATCATGATGAGCACGTAATGATAATATGAAATGGATTAAGTTCATTACCATGCTTCCTATGGAGAATTAGATTTGTTTTACTAAACTGCAATAGTGCAATTACATCTTAAATTCATTTATGCTGAAATTTGACAGTCCCAAGCAGATTTCAACCACTGCTTCTGGCATGTTGATGCTCAAACGTACCATTTCCAGTTTTTAGTGATCTTCATACATCTTTATATATGAATGTACTTATATAAGTTATATTTCACGCTAAGCGATGCTCATCAATTGATTTTCTTTTTAAAACAGCAAATTGCATAGAACATTTTAGTTATAATGAAGATCACTAAAAATAGAACTTTTTAGTTATATTCACAAATTGCTTTTGGTAGATATATAATATTGATTGAAGGATGCTAGTTTTTCTTTTAATCACCAGTTCAAAATATGGGATTAGTTGCAAACTGTCATTCCTAAGTATATTTCTAGATTTACCTTTTTAAAGTTCACGATTGTTTTTAAACTTATAACTGCATAATTTATCAACTGGAAAAAGTGGTGGGTTTTTATTTATTTTCTAAATAGTGCACCAAATAACAACATGCACTGAAATGCCCCAATTGTCTAAAAACTGCCAATATACTTGTTAAACTGATTTATTTTCAAATTTCATGATTTAGAAGAAAAAATTTCAAATTTCATTCGATGTAGCATTCATAGAATGTTAACCTGCATAAAACTGGGTATTATATTTTTCTGTAACTGGACTCGTACCAACTTGCAAAAGTGTACAAAAATTAAGTTTTTTAATGACAAAAACCTAAACTCGTAACAACTTGCGAAATTTTGACTGAGATTTTTGCGACATGTGTATATGTGCATTCTTGCAAGCAAATATGTATATCTTTACAAGCATCCTGATAAGTGATAACATTATAATTTATGTGTATTAAATATTTTTACATGTTTGTAGGAAAATGGAGACAAATAATGAAAGCCCAACTCCACCTAATTTGGAAATTTCTACAGATGGGGGTTCAAGTTATATTCAGTCAAATGCAGTAAATCAAAACAATAGTGATGGTTCAAATGAAAAAAATGATGTTGAACCCAACGATGGCGGTGAAAATAAAAAAGCTGGAAGGAAAGAATCTGAAGCTTGGAAACATTTTGACCGTGTGACAATCAATGGTGAGAAGAAAGCAAAGTGCAATTATTGCAAAAAAAATGTATGTAGCTAGGGCCAGCGATGGGACAATGCACCTTTTGAAGCATAATAGCAAATGCAATGGAAAACGACAAGTAGATATGCGTCAACTTGCATTGAAGAATGCTAGAAGCTCTGATGGAAAGGTACACATTTTTGATTATGTGTTTGATCAAGAGAAAGCTAGATCCGATCTTGCTAGAATGATTGTAACGCATGAATACCCACTTTCGATTGTTGATCATATTGGATTTATTAATTTTTGCCAAAGCCTCCAGCCTGCATTTACGCTTGTATCGAGAAACATGATAAAAGGTGATATTATGAAAAATTTTGATGTCGAGAAGACTTCTTTAATGAAAATATTGGATAAAAATAAAAGTAGGATAGCTGTCACAAGTGATATATGGACATCTAGCAATCAAAAGAAGGGTTATATGGTAGTTACTGCTTACTTTATTGATGATTCATGGACCTTACATAGTCGAATCATGAGATTTGCATATGTCCCATGTCCTCATACAAGTGATGTGTTAGCAGATTGTTTACTTGCTTGTTTCTTAGACTGGAATATTGATAGAAAATTGTCTACCATCACTCTTGATAATTGCTCAACTAATGATAAGGTGACAGATATTATGAAGGATAGACTTAGAAAAGTTCCCTTATGTTGAATGGTGATATGTTACATATGAGATGTTGTGCTCATATCTTGAATTTGATTGTTCAAGATGGGTTAAGTGTCATAAATGAGGAAATAGCAAGAATTCGTGATAGCGTGTCTTTTTGGACTGCCACACCTAAAAGGCTAGAAAGGTTTGAGATAGCTGCTAAACAATTAGAAATTTGTTGCTCTAAAAAGTTGATTCTTGATTGTAAGACTAGATGGAACTCAACCTATATTATGCTTGTTGTTGCCTTAGCTTATAAGGATGTTTTTCCACGTCTACAACAACATGAAACACTTTATAAATGTTTGCCTACGGATAGAGATTGGGAGTTGGCTAAAGAAGTTTGTGATAAGTTAAAGGTTTTTTATAACATGACCAAACTATTTTCCGGAACTCAATATCCCACTGCCAACCTTTATTTTCCTCAAATATGTGAAATTAGATTGGCTTTGTCGACGTGGTTAGTTTCTGATATTTTAGTTATTAGAGAAATAGCAAGCAACATGGCTACTAAATTTGAGAAATATTGGAGCATGATTCATGGTATCATGAGTATTGCAGATGTTTTTGACCCTAGATACAAATTTGAATTGTTGGAGTTTTATTTTTTTGATATTTTTGATGAAAATGTTGAAGAAGAAATTAATAAGATCCGAACACTTTGTTATAAATTATTGAACGAGTATGAGCAAAAAGAGAAAATGGTTTCAAGGGCTAATGACAGTGGTTCTTCTTTTCCTTCTCATCCTCAAACAACACAATTGAACTCCATAGATGATGGCTTTACTAGTCTTCATAGGTTTGATGCATATTTAAATAGAAAAACATCCAAAGCAAGCACTAAATCAGAGTTGGATCGATATTTGGAGGAGCCTATGTTGCCAATAAGTGATAGTTTTGACATTCTAGCTTGGTGGAAAACTATCGGTATTAGATATCCTATAATGCAAATGATTGCCAAAGATATTTATGCAATACTGATTTCAACTGTAGCATCTGAATCTGCTTTTAGTACTAGTGGTCGGCTTATTAGCCCTTATAGAAGTAGATTACATCCTACGACATTGGAGGCATTGATGTGTTGTCAAAGTTGGTTAACGGTCGGCACTTCCAAAGGTGGACTTATTCCAACCATGGATAATGATTCAGAAAGTGATAATGTATGCATTTATAAATTTCTTTCCTTTCACATGACGTTTTTTTTTTTTGAGTATGATTTATTTCTTTTCCTTATAGGATGGTCAAGGAGGAGTTGGTTCGTCATGATGTACTGGTTTGATACTTTGTTTCTTATGAGCATGTCGTCAAAAGGTATGCTGTATGCAATTTGATTCTAGCTTTATATGTTGATTGCATTTTATACTTTATTTTTTTATTAAACAAAAGCTACCACAGTTGATCTCCAGCTTTTATTTTATTATAGTCCTATTTTCATCACTTTTCCCCCTTGTCGTTTGTTTTTGTTTTTGTTTTTGTTACTCAGTTACTATGTAAACGTAAGGTATCAAAGAGTTTTAGTTGATGTCCCGTTTGAAACGAATAAACTCCGGTATTATTGTTGAATTAAATGATAAAACAAGACTTTTTCCGTACTTAGCCATGTCTTAATGAATAGCTTACTTTGAATTTCTATATATATATATACACACACACATCACCTTTTTACATTTTCACCCCCATTTCATTGGAACATTGCTCTGTTGGAGCTTATTACATTAATTATTTCTTTCAAACATGATGCGTTTTGATATATGAGGGATTTTGGAAATTTTGAAAATTGATAAAATTACTGGGTGCGAATGAAGAAAAGCGAATGTGAACATAATTAGCTGTAGTGAAAATAATAATGATAAGAATAAGGAATTTTGATATAGTCATGTTTTCATCACTTTTTTTCCCTTGTTGTTTGTTTTTATTTTTGTTACTCGGTTACTATGTAAATGTAAGGGATCAAAGAGTTTTAGTCGATATCTTGTTTGAAATTAATAAACTCCTATATAATTGTCAAATTAAATGATGCACTAGGGGTAGTTAGGTCTGAAAACTGAAGAACAGAGGCTATGTCAAAAAGTCCTATTGACAATTTGAAGGCAAGTATAGTTATACCCATTGCATGAACACTAATAAAACCCAACATTATTACATTGATAGATATAGTATTTCTAATGGTTTTCATGTTTGTGCCAAAAAGTCTTGTTGACAGTTTTCATGTTTGTAAGTTTTGTTGTGCAAGCAAAATTGCATACTTCTCCAAATGTGTTGAAATTATCTTTCAGGTTGGTCAATAATGAAGCTTATTGAAATTGTCTTTCAGGTTGATGAAAATGAATATTCATCACACTAATTCAAATGTGTTTCAGGTTGATGAAAGTGGAAGCTTGCTTGGTGCTGGACCTGCTGTGCAGTAATTAATCTTGACAGTTGACACGTCTTTTACTGTTCTAGGCTTTAGTATGTAGTTGATTGTTCAATGTATTGTATTAAATCTCTAATTTTCCACGTATGTAAGCCATTTTGTATACGTTTTCCTGTTGTGACTTGTGAGTGATGCATTGAGATGGATAAAATATGTAGTGCATTTTCTTTTGTTTCTGCATGGACGTGTAATATGAATGCAACTTTATTTTGTTTTTGCTAGTAAGATGAATGCAGCTTTATTTTGTTTTTGTACCTTTGAAATTTGAGACAAAGCAGGGGTATTGCTACGGGAATCGGGTCTGGGGCGGGGCGGGTTTACCCGTGACCCATGCGGGTCACGGGTCGGGGCAAAAAATAGGACCCGTGCCGGGTCTACGGGTTGGGTATGGGTCGAGGGTAAAAAAAGTTCGGGGCGGGTCTGGGGCATGTGAAACCCGCCCCAACCTGCCCCATTGCCATTCCTATTGACCGCGTTTAATGCCTTGAGAATCGGGTCAAGTATTGAATGACTCAGCTAAATATTTCCTCATAGATCCGGAGATATCTGGTCGATCCGAACTTTAAGGAAATGCTTGACTCGGTCGGTCTGGGAGAGCGATTATGTTGGGGCACGAGATGCTGCTGCTCGAAGGAGACTGGCTCGGGTTGAATCTTTTATGAGTTTCCCGGAGTACAGGTCATTCTATCAATCAATCGACCGACGCTGAAAAGTGAGCTTCTTGACATTGGGCTTTGATCCATTGAACCGCGACAGCTTTTGCCAAAAATTGGCCAACAATTAGTATAAATAATGTGCATACTCATATTGATCTCAATCCATTTGCAAATAAAGAAAAAACGGAAAAGAATTATAAGAGAAACAAAGGGTTTATGACTGCCTTTCATAGGTCTTCGTGCCTTATTCAAGTGAGGGCTACTCATCTAGTTTTCTCAATAATCTTGTTATTCCATCATATTTTAACCCTTTAGCCCAAGCTTCCAGTTTCCTCTACTGCAGCCTTGATCTCGAGTTTATTTGTTTTGTGGAGAAAAATAACTAACCCAGTCTCTATTGTAGCATGATTTATTTGTAATCGAGTTTTTAGGGTTTTAGCTGATGGGTATTACCCATTTTACCCATGACAAAACTGCATGTGTTCACCTATTTTAGTTGAGTATTCTTTTCATAAGAAAATGATTCCTTTCCTATTACCATTGCTACCCCCTATAGCATGTCATATGCATGTTCATTCCATTCATATGCTAGCCCATTCTTCTTTTGTTTTCATATTTAAATAAACAGGTTCATGCCATAGGCATGATACATAGAGATGTCACTTCTTTTTTTTAGACTTAGTATACTTATACATAAATTATATAAAATCATTCTTTACTATTTGTGCCTTGACTGTTTTCTGGGAAAAATGAATTATTAAGCAAGTTTAGCTGCAACAATTCAGAGACGTGTATTTATACATACACAGGATACCTATTTATATTCATATTTTCAATTACCTCCATAACCTGGTTTCACTATTTTATGTAGACTTTGTTCTCAAAAACTTTTATACTTTTTAAATAACTTTATATGTATATTTATATCTTAAACACTTAATCACACATATATTTATGTGATTATTCTTTAATTTGTATTTTCATATCTTCATTTGAATCTCTACATGTCCAATGTGCTCTTGTACACTCAGTAACATGATTTATTCACATACATCACTATTTAAATATTTTAATTAATTTGCATGAAGATTTTTAGGGTTCTTATAATAATAGGGATGCATCCAGTGCACGAAACTCAGCTTGGAGCCTTTGATACCTGTAAAGGACTGCTTCGTTAGGCCTACAATATAGATATCCACGTATGGTCTGTCTCTCTTCAAATTGGCTATGGCCCACCCTGTCCCCTCTTCAACTAATGAAAGACAACATCAAGAGCTAATGACGTACCCCTAACAACCAATCTAGCATCTAATTTGGTGTGTCCCTCAACCAACGTCTCAATAGTAAAAGATTGTTGGTCTGTTGGTTTAGCTTTTAGTCTTACTGTATCCTACTGACTGCCGATGACAACCATCCGACGATTATTATCCTTAATTTGGTTTTAACCACCTCCTCCCAGAGCAAGGCAAATCGTAGAATCAACCAACGCCGTCTGCTATAGCCTTCTGACTGCCATACCATGGTTGCAGTCAAGGTATACTCTATATGGTGCAACAGGTCTACCTCTGAGCGACAACATCATCTGGTTGTTCCTCAGAGGGACAACTCAGAGTACCCTACCGTATCCCGCAGAAACCCCGTGCTTCCCTCCAGTCCTATAGAATAATAAGTTGGACGTGCTCCTCTCTTGTCTCCAAACACCACGGTGATCAACCCCGTTGGATTCTTCATTTCCATACGTACGGACTAGTCCAAGCGCATCACGCCATCGCATTATTAGATCCTACGTCTAATCTTTTTAACCACGTGCTTGTCTTTAACTTATTATATTGTTAATTAACTTGAATGTTTACACATTTATTTTCTATTCAAAATTACTGGTTTATTAGCTTACATTTGGTCGCTTATTTTCCCCATATTTCACCATGTTGCCAGAACAAACTCTATCTATGAGCCACTTATTATTACATTCATTAAACTTAATATTTCTCATTCATAAGTTTACCAATAATAAGCCTTTTCTTTCTTTTTATTTTTCATGTTATTTATAACTTCATGTTATACCATTACCACAACCATTGTTGTGGGTTTACTTATTAACTTAGTTCCCCTAACTAAGGTTTATTAATAAGTTCTCATCTTACCTCTTATTTTAACTCATGTTATATGGTTACCACAACCATTTCTGTGGATTTACTTATTAACTTAGTTTCCTTAAATAAGGTTTATTTATAAGTTCTCTTTTCATCATTAATTATAACATATGTTATAATTCCACTTGTCCCTTGGACAAGTCTACCTATTATATTTTATTCTTATTCACATAATTAATTATAATATATTATATTCCGCATTCATTACATTTTCCCAAGGTTCCTTGTTATTAAGAAAACCTTTACTTTTGTAACCTTTCTTTATTTACCATCTTGTACATTTTTACTATTACAAGAAATATTTCACACACCTCATTTATTTGGTTAGTGAAAATGTATAAAATCTATTTTCATAATATACATCAATTAAGAACCGTGGTTGCAAGATAATTCTTTTTATTACATCATATGTGTGTGTATGTGAAACACCCCACCTCCGTTAAGGTCACTCACAAAAGGAATGCCTTAACTTTGGTGGAGGTTTATAAGTAAAAGCCACAGATAAACTCAAGACAGATATAAATACACATATTTTAAACAGCAGAAACCAAACAGACTTTTATTTCATCAATACGTGTTCAAACAAAACATTTCCATAATTGTCTCAAAATACTTCCAACATTACAACCTCATTACTGTCTTGATTATTAAACAAGCATAAAACATAAATAAAGTGACAAAAATCCCCATAATGATATCCAAAGCCATGATCCGAGCAAAAGAGATCCAAATCATACATCTACGGTCTTGGAGCTTGTAAAGAGTCTGACTGAGCTAAGTTGTTTCCTCCCTGTGGACCTGAGGGGGAAACGAAAGAAAAGAAGACGAAAAGAAAATAGAGTCAGACATAAAGCCTGAGTAAATCTAGTAACTCTTCAGTATGTGAATAAGAAAAGGGCATGATAGATATAAACTGAAAATAGGAAAATGTCACAACCTAAGGAAGTGTCGAATGTACTATCGCACCCATACTATATCTCTGCACCTACTTGAGCTTATTTTAACTAGCACCCCATGCTGAGGGTGAAGCGATCCCCATTTTTATTGAAAGATCGGCTCCTACTCGCGTAAACATGAGTCATACGGCCCCCAAGAATTGTAGATACCTATGTTGGTCCCACTATGGGGTGTATCAAGACCCATGGTGGTGGCCCCGACACAAATTCTAGAAGGCATAGGTTATACTACTGGTGTCCCCAGTGCCCTGTTTGTCTGCTCCGGAGTGTGTGCACGCCCGCACCCCGTTAGACCTACATTGTGCACCCACCGTCGTCGTTTTGACCGCTTACAATCAGCCCAGTAATCGTGCCCCACCCTGCCTAGTTTCAGGGTACCATGATACCTAACTTGGGTTACTGCTGAAACGGGTTCCTCATTACCAGGATTTTCTTGTCAAACATGTTAAGTGGTTAGGTGTCTGTATTAACCAAACCCCACCCATCAATTCTTGTTAACATGTTGAATTTGGTTAAGTGTTATAGTTGACTTAACCCTACCATCTGTCCTTAGCCTCTTAGAGCATCTGGCCACTCACATTAGACAGGCATTGCTACGGTTACTGGATGTGCCGGTCGGTTCCGGGCAGGTTTACACCGTAGCTCAGTCTAACCTCGGGTCCTTATTGGGCTCAATGCTTAACCACCCACATTGGATATGAATTGTTGTGACTACTAGACAGCCGGGCGGGTCCGGGCAGGTTTACATCACAACTCAATCCAACCTCGGGTTAAGCATATCGTGTTTTCTAAATTTACATATTTTATTACTTCTCAATTATATATATAAATGTCATATCTTTTATTCTTGGGTATATCAATTCATACCGCTTAAATGTCATTGTCGTTGGCATGTGCCAAACATGCCAACATATATTTTCAATGTTTTACACCCAACGTTCTTACATCCCGTTTGTACATTCGCAACATTATAACAAATGTTGGGCTCGACACAATTCAGCCCAACTTTATAAACGTGAGAAAAGGGGAAATCAAGCACATGTAACATTTTACAATACATAAAGGTGTGTGGCGCATGAACTTGCAATTTAGCGATACTAACATAAATGATGGGTCATGTGAACTTGCATTAAAATCAAAGTATAACTAAGTAGGTGACATATGAAATGGCATAGTTTTGGCTAATACAAACTTGTGTTTAAACATGTTTAACTTGGCATAATGTCAAACACAAAACTAGCATGTTGTATATTCACCAAAATATCCAATTTTAACATCTAATCATATAGCCTATTTCAACATGAACTTGCATAGTTTATGAAACCCAAACGATACTTAACATAGATCCAATTAGACTTGCAAATAAACATAAGAATGATATCATAGGTTTTGGGTCATGTAGGCATAAAAGGTTTCAAATCTAGAACATGTTTACATAAGCCTTAATTTAGATTTAGTGAATGTATATAGTCCATGCCATAGGCATAAACATAAAGGGATCAAATTCTAGTTTTTGCCACAAACTTGCAAGCGCCATTGTTTTCATATACAATTGTTCAATAGGCTTGCATCAATCAATTTAGGACACAAATATCAATACACAAGTCATAACAAAATCATTACGATACACATAATTTATATCATACAATAACACAATTCTATTTACATTTACATCGAATCACATCACAGTTTTTATTCATATTCTGAAAGGTCACTATACTTACAACGAATGTAGAATCTTGAATTCTGGATTCTGAATCTTGAAATTGTGATGCGCTCCTTTGGGCAGATTAACGTTGCGTTGATTAATTTGGTTAAGCTATAATCTTCTTCTTAATTTGATTCGTCTCTAGGCTTTTCTCTCTTGACGGCTATGCTCAATTCCTCACTGGCAGCATGACGACTCCCATCTTATTTTTTTTTTGTGAATTTTCAGTTGAGACTTAGGGTGTATTTATAGATTTTTAAATTGTTTTGAGCCGCCAGATTAAGACAGGAGGAATCTAGACCATACAAAGTTCAAAGAGCCAATCAAGAGGTGACACGTCAGCCCTAGTGACACATAGAGCTACAGAAATTCGAGCCAGAGCCAGACCTAGCCAGCCAGGTTGACCAGGTAGGTCGACACCCAGGTCGACACTATGGTCGACCTGGGGTGGCCAGGTCGACACCATAGTCGACCTGGTCTTTGGGCGGGAATTTTCCCGCCCAGCCCAGTTTGAACCTGTTTTTCGAATTTCGAATTTTAAACCGAGCTGTTTGAATTTAAATTTTATTCTGAAACTTCTGAAGGTCATAACTTCTTCATACGGAGTCCGATTCGCGCAAACTCGGACTCTATCTCAAGCAGAATTCCGAGACGAACGCAATGGTGTAACCCATTTCCCTTAATTCTTTCATTTAGAATTAATTACAATTTAATTTGTGAAGCTTAATGTTATAGAATTCACGGGGTGTTACATTCTCCCCCCTTAAAAGGATTTCGTCCCCGAAATCTTCAAGTTAGGAAGAATGTATATCCTACCATCCAACAGTCCATCTACTCAACCAACAAACACAGGCATCCACTGTCCTTAAAAGACTTCTAATGCTTCGTGATCGTATGCAAAGTGTGTGTACATGTCCTTATCTAATGCAGAAATCAGATGGTCTACTGATTCAGTTGACCTCCTTAATGCGAATCATGTAAGTGTCATGAATCCATTATGTATGCAAATTTTTCCTACTCATAATTCTATATGAGTGCACAACTATTCACACAAATACGACGACTGTATGACAGCATATCAAGTTTCAACCATATACAAATGAGAATACATATATGCATATGCAATATGAAGTGACTGAGCTGATCTATAACCTAGGTTGTGTGTGTGTGTATATGCATCCACGAGCAACCACTACCAATCACTAGCAACCATTTGCAGCCATCATCCATAACATGTTTTCAAATACATGTTTGCATCCATTTGTTTTCTACCTAAGGAGTTAGGAAAAGGACCGAGGAGGTATACCTAAAAACATAGATAAAGCATAACTTAAGGAAAAAGAGAGATCGAAGAGGTACCCTCAAAAAGAAGAAGGTAGGCAGCGCGTATTCTGTCCTCGGTTTCCCAAGTCGCGTCTTCCTCGGCATCGCTCCACTGAACTTTAACGAGTTTGACTTCGCGGTTGCGTAGCTTTTTCACTTCAGTACCTAAGATGCGGGTTGGAACTCTCCTCACAGTTGCTTCACGTTCCACTTCGGCTTCTTCTAGAATGCTAGGTTCCACCACTTCCGCAGGCTCATGCAAACACTTCCGGAGGTGAGAAACATGAAAGACATTGTGAACTCCGGCCAGTCTCTCGGGTAGCTCTAATCTATAGGACATCTTCCCAACCTTCTCGATGATAGGAAACAGTCCTACAAATCTTGGTGCTAGCTTTCCAGCGGATCCAAAGCGAACGACGTTCCTTAAAGGAGATACCTTAAGGAAAACCCTGTCCCCAACCTCAAACTCAAGGTCGGTCCTTCTTTTGTCGGCGTAGGATTTTTGTCTGTCTTGGGTTGTCTTCATCCTTCTCCGTATCAAGTCCACTTTCTCTGAAGTCTCTCGAATCATGTCTGGCCCAAGTATACGCTTATCTATAGACTCCCACCAACAAGTTGGTGATTTGCACAGTCTTCCATACAGGGCTTCAAAGGGCGCCATACCGATGGTAGCTTGGTAGTTGTTGTTGTAGGCAAATTCCACTAAAGGAAGGTGATCCTCCCAAGTCCCTCCAAAGTCAAGAACGCAAAGTCTCAAAAGATCCTCTAAAACTCTATTCACCCTTTCTGTCTGGCCATCGGTTTGGGGGTGATAGGCCGTGCTCAAACATAACCGTGTGCCTACAACTTCTTGCAAACTCCGCCAAAACTCACTTGTGAAGATAGGGTCTCAGTCACTAACAATGCTGGAGGGTATCCCATGGAGTCGAACTATTTCCTTGAGATAAAGAGATGCTAGAGATGAGGCAGTTCTTTTACCTTTGATAGGTATAAAGTGGGCGCTTTTAGTAAGCCTATTCACTATTACCCAAATGCTAGTGTTGCCTCTTCTCGACCTAGGCAGTCCATCAATGAAGTCCATTGAAATGCTATCCCACTTCCACTATGGGACCTCTAAAGGATGAAGTAGTCCTCCAGGTTTCTTCTGTTCCGCCTTGACCCGTTGGCAGGTCATGCACTTAGAAACGAAATCTGCCACGTCTTGCTTCATGCCGCTCCAAAAGAAAGTCCTTTTTATATCCTTGTACATCTTATCACCGTCAGGGTGTATAGTTATCTTGGAATGATGCGCTTCCTCGAGAACCTTCTTTGTCAACTCCCTTGCTTGTGGGACGCATAATTTTCCGTCTCGCCTTAGCCAACCCTTATCATCGATGGCGTATCTACTGAGGTGACTAGAAGTCTTACCCCTAATAAGTTTATCAATCACATCAACAAGATGAGGGTCTTCACGTCGTGCAGCCCCTATTGAGTCTAAGAGAGTAGGGCGTACTTCGAGAGATGCTAACAAACCCGGTACAAAATCTGAGGAGGGCCTAAAGTTAAAACTGGCTATATACTCCAAGCTTTGCCTTTCCACAAAGAGAGGGCTTAAGGTCAGTTTCTTTCGGCTCAACGCGTCTGCTACTACGTTGCCTTTTCCGGGAGTATAGGAAATTTCAAAGTCATACGAGGCAAGAAACTCCATCCATCTTTGCTGCCTCAAGTTAAGATCCTTCTGGGAGAAGAGATATTTCAACGATTTATGGTCAGTGTATAATTCAAACTTCTCACCTAGGAGATAATGGCGCCAAGACTTAAGCGCAAAGACGATGACAGCTAACTCAAGATCATGGGTTGGGTAGTTCTTTTCATGATCTTTCAATTGTCTTCCGCCATAAGCTACTACCCTTCCTTCTTGCATCAGAACAATGCCTAGTCCCGTTCCACATGCATCCGTGTATACTGTGAACATTTTGCTTCCGTCAGGCAGAGTTAGGACTGGGTCCGTTGTAAGAGCCCTTTTTAATCGTTGGAAAGCAAACTCGCAGTCCAAATCCCAAGTGAACGTCAGATTCTTCTTTGTTAGCCTTGTGAGTGGGGCTGAGATTTTCGCGAAATCCCTAATAAACTTTCGGTAAAAATCGGCTAGCCCTAGAAAGCTTCGAACTTCGGTTGCGTTTCTTGGTGTCTTCCAATCTTGTACTGCCACCACTTTCGCAGGGTCCACTGCCAACCCCTCTTTGGACACTATATGCCCCATAAATCTTACTTCTATTCTCCAAAAGTGACACTTGGAGAATTTGGCTTTTAGTTGATGAGCTCGAAAAGTTTCCATGATTTCTTTCAGATGCTGAGCATGCTCTTCCTCATTCTTTGAGAAGATTAAGATATCATCTACGAAGACAACCACAAATTTGTGGAGGAATTCTCTGAACACCCTGCTCATTAGGTCTACGAAATAAGCGGGTGCGTTTGTCAAGCCGAAAGGCATGAGAAGCCACTCGAAGAAACCGTCTGGGGTTTTGAACGTTGTCTTATCAATGCTGTCTTCAGCTACTCTCAGCTGATGGAACCTAGTTGCCAGATCAAGTTGGGAGAAGACCGTCGCACCTACAAGCTGATCAAACAAATCGTCGATTCGGGGAAGAGGGTGCCTATTTTTCTTGGTCAATTTGTTTAACTCCCTATAGTCAACACAAAGGCGAAGCGAACCGTCCGCTATGGTTGCGAACACCACTGGAGCACCCCATTCCGAAATGCTCCGTCTAATGAACCCTTTTTCGAGAAGTTCTCTAACCTGCTTACTGAGCTCCCTTCTATCCTTTGGAGCCATGTGTCTGATAGGTAAAGCTAAGGCTTTGCATTATCCACAAGATATAAGCGGAACCGCCTCGGAGGTAAGCCTTTCACCCCCTCAAAGACATCCGGATATTCCCGGACTACTCTACCTGATTGCAAATTCTCATCAGAAGCATCTAGCGACTCTAGATAACTAAGCATAACAGCATTCAAGGGATTACAAGAAATTTCTAGAGTGCTACCAAGCCGAGTCAAGAGTCTAACTACTCTTTTCTCACAATCAAGAATGGCACTATTACTGGATAACCAGTCCATGCCTAAGATCAAACCATATCCCGAGAAGCCCAAAACAAAGGCATTACAACTAAACTCAACACTGAGAATAGAGATTTTCAAACCCAAACAAACCATTGACAAGTAAGCGGAGACCCCAATTGGATTTGAAACTACTAAGGGATCCTCTACCATACTAGTGTCTAGATGCAGAGATTCTACTAAGGCAGATGAAATAAAAGAGTGTGATGCGCCAGAGTCAAAAAGTGTGCGAACTGGATGATCATAAAGATATACTACACTTTCTACAGAAATATTACTACCTCGTTCCTGCTGAGGTGCCACTAGCGCATAAACCTGACCCCCTGAAGTGGATCCGACTTTCTGTCCCTGCCCTTTCTTCTTTGGGCAGTCCTTAGCTTGGTGCCCAGTCTCTCCACAATGGAAGCAACCACCCATCTTCGCCTTCCTTTTTTGGCAGTCTTTTGATATATGTCCCACAATGCCATAAAAATTGCACCTTCTCCTCTCACGGGGCTTATTGTTCTTCCCTCCTTTCTTGAAGTCTGTTTTCTTTGCTTGTAGACCCTCTTTCTTCTCTTCCACCTTAGTTTCTTTCTTACTGTGGTCTTCCTCGTGTAGCAACGCCATGTCCACCAAGCTTTCATAAGTCGCTCCCGTGGATACATGGGTCATAGCAAGGCTGTGTAGAGGCTCATTCAAACCTTTGACGAAGCGAAGCGCCTTCTTATGTTGGGTGTTTACTAAGTCCAGCCCAAATCTGGCCAGTTGATTAAACTGATTAACATACTCCCTGATTGTCATACTTCCCTGTTTCAAAGTTAGAAACTTCTCCATTTGCAGGCTTCTTTCAGCTTAGGAGAGGAATTTCATCTCAAACCTTGTCCTGAAGTCTTCCCCTGTTTCCACTGCCCTCTGAGCATTGGTAATTTCCCACCAATAGGAAGCTTCATCTTTAAGCAACCATACTGCTAGCTGTATCTTTTGCCTGTCATCAACTCCGAAGATGACAAACAGATCCTCAGTCTCCTTTAACCAGTTTCTTGCTCCTACAAAGGATTCTGTCCCATAAAAGTCTTTTCCACCCATAGCCTTGAAGTCTCTACATGTTTTTGCGAAGGCATTTCCATGAGGAGGAGGAGGAGGAGGAGGAACCGCGGCCACTGGAGGAGGGATGTCTGTTGGGCCCGCGCCATTGGCCCTTGCTTCTAAGTACCTCCTAAACCAGCCGGGTATCGGCACTCCTTCCGGGAGGTTAAGGTCTCCAGACATGCTGAAACAGAAAGGAAAATTTCAAAAAGAAGGATAGAGAGAGATAGATAGGGCACATGGCTTTGGGGGATTTTGTCTTTTTATAAATGTAACACTTTTTCTTGAAAAATGCTTCTTTAAACTTTCTTTTTGAATACAATTTCAAAAACTTTTATCTTATCTGGCAAACCTATGCTCTGATACCAAGTGAAACACCCCACCTCCGTTAAGGTCACTCACAAAGGGAATGCCTTAACTTTGGTGGAGGTTTATAAGTAAAAGCCACAGATAAACTCAAGACAGATATAAATACACATATTTTAAATAGCGGAAACCAAACAGACTTTTATTTCATCAATACGTGTTCAAACAAAACATTTCCATAATTGTCTCAAAATACTTCCAACATTACAACCTCATTATTGTCTTGATTATTAAAGAAGCATAAAACATAAATAAAGTGACAAAAATCCCCATAGTGATATCCAAAGCCATGATCCGAGCAAAAGAGATCCAAATCATACATCTACGGTCTTGGAGCTTGTAAAGAGTCTGACTGAGCTGAGTTGTTTGCTCCCTGTGGACCCAGGGGGGGATGAAATAAAAGAAGACGAAAAGAAAATAGAGTCAGACATAAAGCCTGAGTAAATCTAGCAACTCTTCAGTATGTGAATAAGAAAAGGGCATGATAGATATAAACTGAAAATAGGAAAGTGTCACAAGCTAAGGAAGTGTCGAATGTACTATCGCACCCATACTATATCTCTGCACCTACTTGAGCTTATTTTAACTGGCACCCCATGCTGAGGGTGAAGTGATCCCCATTTTTATTTAAAGATCGGCTCCTACTCGTGTAAACATGTGTCATACGGCCCCCAAGAATTGTAGATACTTATGTTGGTCCCACCATGAGTTGTATCAAGATCCATGGTGGCGGCCCCGACACAAATTCTAGAAGGCATAGGTTATACTACTGGTGTCCCCAGTGCCCTGTTTGTCTGCTCCGGAGTGTGTGCACGCCCGCACCCCGTTAGACCTACACTGTGCACCCACCGCCGTCGTTTTGACCGCTTACAATCAGCCCAGTAATCGTGCCCCACCCTGCCTAGTTTCAGGGTACCATGATACCTAACTTGGGTTACTGCTGAAACGGGTCCCTCGTTACCAGGATTTTCTAGTCAAACATGTTAAGTGGTTAAGTGTCTGTATTAACCTAACCCCACCCATCAATTCTTGTTAACATGTTGAATTTGTTTAAGTGTTATAGTTGACTTAACCCTACCATCTGTCCTTAGCCTCTTAGAGCACCTGACCACTCACATTAGACAGGTATTGCTACGGTTACTGGATGTGCCGGTCGGTTCCGGGCAGGTTTACACCGTAGCTCAGTCTAACCTCGGGTCCTTATTGGGCTCAATGTTTAACCACCCACATTGGATAGGTATTGTTGTGACTACTGGACAGCCGGGCGGGTCCGGGCAGGTTTACATCACAACTCAATCCAACCTCGGGTTAAGCATATCGTGTTTTCTAAATTTACATATTTTATTACTTCTCAATTATATATGTAAATGTCATATATTTTATTCTTGGGTATATCAATTCATACCGCTTAAATGTCATTGTCGTTGGCATGTGCCAAACATGCCAACATATATTTTCAATGTTTTACACCCAACGTTCTTACCCCCCGTTTGTACGTTCGCAACATTATAACAAATGTTGGGCTCGACACAACTCAGCCCAACTTTATAAACGTGAGAAAAGGGGAAATCAAGCACATGTAACATTTTACAATACATAAAGGTGTGTGGAGCATGAAATTGCTATTTAGCGATACTAACATAAATGATGGGTCATGTGAACTTGCATTAAAATCAAAGTATAACTAACTAGGTGACATATGAAATGACATAGTTTTGGCTAATACAAACTTGTGTTTAAACATGTTTAACTTGCATAATGTCAACCACAAAACTAGCATATTGTATATTCACCAAAATATCCAATTTTAACATCTAATCATATAGCCTATTTCAACATGAACTTGCATAGTTTATGAAACCCAAACGATACTTAACATAGATCCAATTAGACTTGCAAATAAACATAAGAATGATATCATAGGTTTTGGGTCATGTAGGCATAAAAGGTTTCAAATCTAGAACATGTTTACATAAGCCTTAATTTAGACTTAGTGAATGTATATAGTCCATGCCATAGGCATAAACATAAAGGGATCAAATTCTAGTTTTTGCCACAAACTTGCAAGCGCCATTGTTTTCATATACAATTGTTCAATAGGCTTGCATCAATCAATTTAGGCCACAAATATCAATACAAAAGTCATAACAGAATCATTACAATACACAGAATTTATATCATACAATAACACAATTCTATTTACATTTACATCGAATCACATCACAGTTTTTATTCATATTCTGAAAGGTCACTATACTTACAATGAATGCAGAATCTTGAATTCTGGATTCTGAATTCTGAAATTGAGATGCGCTCCTTTGGGTAGATTAACGTCGCGTTGATTAATTTGGTTAAGCTATAATCTTCTTCTTACTTTGATTCGTCTCTAGGCTTTTCTCTCTTGACGGCTATGCTCAATTCCTCCCTGGCAGCATGACGACTCCCATCTTATTTTTTTTGTGTGAATTTTAAGTTGAGACTTAGGGTGTATTTATAGATTTTTAAATTGTTTTGAGCCGTCAGATGAAGACAGGAGGAATCTAGACCATACAAAGTTCAAAGAGCCAATCATGAGGTGACACGTCAGCCCTAGTGACACACAGAGCCATAGAAATTCGAGCCAGAGCCAGACCTAGCCAGCCAGGTCGACCAGGTAGGTCGACTGGCAGTTCGACACCCAGGTCGACACTATGGTCGACCTGGGGTGGCCAGGTCAACACCATGGTCGACCCTATGGTCGACCTTGTCTCTGGGCGGGAATTTTCCCGCCCAGCCCAGTTTGAACCTGTTTTTCGAATTTCGAATTTTAAACTGAGCTGTTTGAATTTAAATTTTATTCTGAAACTTTCGAAGGTCATAACTTCTTCATACGGAGTCCGATTCGCGCAAACTCGGACTCTATCTCAAGCAGAATTCCGAGACGAACGCAATGGCGTAACCCATTTCCCTTAATTCTTTCATTTAGAATTAATTACACTTTAATTGGTGAAGCTTAATGTTATAGAATTCACGGGGTGTTACAATATGTATATATATTTGATTAGCGTGCAATATGTTAAAAACGCATATTTCACACTAATCCTTATTACATTTCTTTTTCTTGCAACTACATTCTCTGTAATTTATCTTAATAGTAATTATGGAAATGTATCTCGTTTCCACCCCCCAATTAGCTTAGTCCACTACTAAATTCTTTTTTTTTCTGAGTTATATATTTCCTGTTTTCATACACAATTCCTTATTCCAATTTAGTCATGGTAAATTTCTATACAGAATTAGGCTTGCTAGTTCTTATTCCATTATTTCCATAGTTCACTGTAATTCTTTTTACAACATACCCAATTTAACATTGAATTGTAATCTTAAGAATATATGCATAATAATCACTGTCAGATTTACAATTTTAGTACTACAGTAATTCCAAATTTAAATAGAAAATTAATAGAATAGATTTGTGCAACAGTAACATTCTTAGGGAATGCATTATATCACAACTACCACAGTTTCAATTATTTATTATGTTAAAAATTACGGGGAATTTAAATGATAAATATATCGTTACCAAATGGTATAATTTAAATCCACTCACCTGACTGCTTTCCAATTCTTGAATCTCATTCAGATCTACTACCCGTGGTTTTCCTAATTGAATCTAATATTGAAATGACCACGGATTTACAAATCTGATGCTGAAAGAAAGAAAGAAATCCTAATAATTCAGATTCACGGAATTTACCTCACACTGACACGAAATTTGAACACCTATATTGTAGATCTATTTTTTTGTCTTCAAATCTTGAATCAGAATTCCTAAAACTAAGGTGGTGTTTTGTTTAAAAATTATGTTTTCGGTTTTCAATTAATATGTCAAATATGAGAAGAGTTGAGTAGTGACAAAGATGATTAAAGAAAGACGGAGGGAACCATGGAGGGGATGGATGAGTAGTAGGAATGGATTTTGTCTCATTCTTATCTTATTTCTCAAAACATGAAAAATGAAAAAAGTTGTTTTCTATTTTGTATATTAACTTTGTTTTCTAAATTGATTGTTTTCAACAATATATGTACATCATGCGTATTTTCGTATGGACCAAAACTCAGAACTTAAAATGGTAAACCAAACACTACCTAATATTCTTATTTTTGAATGTTTTGGAGAAGAAAGAAAATGGCAGAGCCTTGGCTTCGTCTTAAAAAATATGAGTTGGAGGCTAAACCTTGCTAGTCTATTTATAAGTGTACAAAAGATTCTAGTTCGTCAGATTAAATATAAGATAATCTGAGCCGTATAAAACAAAATATAACGTCAGTTTGCTCAGAAATGGGTCGACATGGACCTCTGGTACCTATGGGTCAGCTCTAGGGTGTGTCGACCCCTGGGTCGACCCATGACCTGGGTCACTAACGTTAATTTTGCCGAATTTCTTTCTTCTTAATATTGCTTGCAACATTTTTTTTGTTGCCAAATATTGCTATGTAAATTATTTTCTTCCATTTCTAAGGTATACTTGACATTTCAATTTCAAACTTATGCGCAAATATATGTGTGTAACTCTTCAAATCTTTGTTCGTTAATGGCTGCGCAATAAACGTTATTATTAACGTTATCAATTCATTAATTCTTTCCCTTTTAATATATATTCAAATTTCAAACGCAGTTTTCTCTTGTCTATTTTTCATCCATTCCACAGTAATTACTTTCTGCCCTTAAATTATATTTTAATTTCAATTTTTGAATTTATGTGTATATATTTATGCACAATTCATTTCTTTTCAAAATTCAAACGACGTTATGCTGACATTTAGTTCTTACTCATTTTGATCGATTGAATATTACTCTTGGATTTCACACACACACGCATATATATATATATATATATATATATATATATATATATATATATATATATATATATATATATATAGACACACACACACATACATACATACACACACACACACACAGATATATATATATATATATGTGTATGTATGTATGTATGTACGCACGCATACACATATACATGTATATATACACTCATATATATATAATTTTTCTTATATGTACATTTTTATATATTTTTCTCTTAGAACATCATCTCTTTAGCCATCCCTCTAAAATTAAAAACATAACGTTGGTAAGACTCAAACTCCTAAACTCCACCTTAAGAAGTGCATACCTTACCAACTCACCTAATTTATCTTTTGCTCACAAGACCAAAACATTGGTAACTATTGTTCTTATCTGTGTTTCTCTTATATCTTTTTTTTCACGTTTGTTCTAGAACTTCATTTAAAGATATATTTTTCGGTTTAGATCCGTGTTCTGCAAACCATAAGTCTAAATTGATCAACGCTAGTTCCGTGATCAAATTCTGAAAATTATACAAATTTTTATTTTATTATTTAATCAAAAATGTGGGGTGTTACAATAGATTGTCTGCAAGGAGATGTTTGGAATATTTCTCAAAAACCAACTAAAGAGATACTTAAGGATATGACACACATTTAGAGCATTTAGCTCTCTCTCTCTCTCTCTCTCTCTATATATATATATATATATATATATATATATATATATATATAACATGTCCTATACTCGCATGAAAGATCAAGTTTTTAAGCAAGAAAACACCATTTTTTATATATGTCAATCGGATTATAAAACAATTAAAAAAAAGTCAAAGTTGACGTAGATCCATCAACTGAACTACTCTAAATTTATATCTTTTCCTTTATCAAAATTAAGCAACTTATGATTTTCTAACGTAAATGACCTCTTGACCAATTAGAACATAATTAAGAACATGGTTATAACAAAGGGATATCAATGCCTCTCATTATTCAACTAACTTTTTTTTAGCATACCACCAATATATGAAATTATTAAGATCCACACATTGCAATACTTACTATCTTACTAGTTCCAAGCAACGGAAGAAGTAAAAGAAAAAATCTATCAAATTTAATGTTTGGCTGCTAAGATGTACTCTAAGTTGCAGTATATATATTGATCAACTTGACAATCAGAAAACAACCATTTAAATAAATTTAATGTGAATTATATCAGTTGGCTTTGGAACAAAAGATGTCGAATGAACTGAAAGAGGAAATTTTGAAAACCAAAGTGAGTTAGTATAATTTATTTTGGTCAATCCAGCAAATCAAAACCATTTTACTAAACAAAAAGACGAAAAAATAAAAAAAAATATTGTGATGCTAAGGGCACCCCGATATACTCTTCCTAATATCGCAATTAAAAAAAAATAAAACTTATTAAATTTTGTGTGTTTCCTAATACCACATTACCTCTCCATTTCAATCTCTAACTCAACCATTGTTTGCCGAACTAATCACGTACTCAGCCTTAATCTGAAAACCCTAAACAAGATTAATCGCTATCTACTTCATCTTTCCTGTGAGAAGATTCAAATTCTTACCGTTTGAAACCCTAATATCTCACTTTCTCTTCTAGTTTTCTTAATTCAAACATTATTCACGACTTTTGTATATTCAACCATGCATTCTTTTAGCCTCTTCTCATCAGTATCGGAGTCGAAGTTAGTCGGAGATGAATGTTTTTTTGCTGATCGAATTTAATTTAGGTTATTCGAATGGAATAACAACTAGATGGAGAAATATAAAAAATACAGTGACAGCCCCTATTTTTTATTGTTGAGTATTAAGAAGAGAGATTTTTTTTTCTTGGTACTTTTTAGTTGTGGTATTAGGAAGATGATATTGGGGTGCCCTTAGCACTACATGAAACATATAATATTTTATGATTAGAACGCCCAAGTCCTACATCAGGCAGAAAGTAATTTTTTTATAATTGAGAGCCTTTATTGAAGAGCACCGTATATGTGTGAACAATAATAACCTACTCTTTGGAAAAATGCTTATACTGACGGCTAAACAAACCGTTCAATCTGCAACAAAAAGATGGTTGATAGTTTAATGCGGTTAATTCTCAAACCGGTATTCAAATAATGCTTCTGGGAACTAGTTCTAATTTACAAGTCCGACCAACCATCATAGGAAATTTATACCTACACCCAAAACAATAATAAAATTACAAAAACAAAAAAAGAAAAGAAAAGAAAAAATTATCGGGGAATCCTCGTAGAAGAGTTTTCAATTGCCGAGCAGCATTGGAGCAGCTCCACCAGAAGCATCAAAATTCCTGAATTTCTTGTCACTGAATTGACATGAAACATTTTTAATCGATTCGTCGATCGTCGTAGATATTAAATCAAGTAAGTATTGTCTTAACTGATGGCGACGAGGAATCGAACGCCGTTGTTTAGAAAGTACCGAGATGCTCTACGGAGCGTTAGGGTACCGTCAGCTCCATCACATTCCTCACCGTCAAATTCGGGTAAGGGTCCCGTTATCGAAATGGTCAGCACTTCGTTGCTTCGTCCGAACCGATCTTATACTCCTCTTAGCACTGAAGATCCAGGCACTTCTAGGTATCTTTTGTGTACTTAACGCCATTCTTCGGGGTTTTATTGCTTGCTTACATAAATATCCTAAATCTGTGGTTGGAATGATAGAGTCGCTGTAGTTTAAAATGAAACGTGTTCTTGTCATGAATTATTGCTAAATTCTTTGATTAGCACGATGGAGTTGATGCAATTTCAAATCAACTCTTATTGTGAATTATTGCTTGCTTGCACGATATGTTTCCTGAATCTGGGATTAGCATGTTAGAATACATTCAATTTGGAAGGGGATGTAATATTTGTATGCAGTTGAATAAGTAGGCAAACACAGACGCGACGAGGCATATGTGCTGTTAGTTTGGGTTCGCTACATTGATGCTGGATTCATTTTACATCCTTGTGCACCGTACTGCACCAGAGAAACATAATGCACGTAAGAGTGTTGGGAAATGTGATATGTGCTCATGTGTCTACACATACACACAAATTATTTTGGATTCAAATTTAGCGCGTTATGGATAAATCATGATTGTGTATATTGCACAAAGCTGTGTGATAGCGAATGGTGGAACAAATTTATTCATGGATGTTTTAAAGGAATCATTGATAAATGTATTGTCTTCAAAAAGCCATTTGTTTTGGCTTCTTTAATGGAATAACTTTTTCCTTATTATAAGTTAGTAAATCCAAAAAATATGGAAGGTGGTAAAGAAGTAAAAGAAAATGAACTTCACCCAAGCGGCCTGTACTTCATGTTCAGTAGGATAATAGACTACATGTTCAACAGGCTAAGATACTACGGTATCGGGCTAAATTCAACCAAACATGATAACTATTCTTTTTACTAACTTAATGGATTGGGCGTGTTTCTCGACTTCTTTTCAATAAGTGCGTGTAACTTCATTAGTTCAGTTTAGGGTTAAAAGCCCCATTTATGTAGTCCTTACTATGGCCATCTGATTGACCAACAGTACGACGAACATCTATTGTTAAGCACCTGCAATCAAGCTGTTAAGTTTGGTTTTCTATTCATGTTAGCCTGTATATGTTTGTAACCTTTATATGTGCATATTTTTGTTAGTTCATTACCTTTTTGTAGAAAAGTTATGGCAAGCAAAATATGATTAAACTCTTTTACTAAGAGCAGTTATACATACATACATACATATACATGTTTGTGTATGTATATGTGTGTATATGTATGTATGTTCATGTGTGTGTGTATTCTTTTTCGAAAATGGGTTCATATATTAATGACTGATAAATATAGCACACACATCAATACAGTGCCGCAAACACAAATACACAACTCTTACGATCACAAACTCCTTAAATTACAACAACTTAATCCAGCTCAATAAAATACATGTTTTATAACAGTACATAGCAACGTCATAATACAAAACACTAAAACAGTAATATTATCTTCAGTCGTGCCCCTTCTATCTTGCGTGTGTTTGTACAGTTCAACCTGTTTGGTCTATGTATCACATGCACCAATGGTAAGCTCCAGTTGTCATACCCCGGGTCATCTTCAAACTTTATCTCGCCAAACGGTTATTCTGATATAGCTTTAGACGATTAGGGAAAAGGGCACATTTGCCCCGCCTGTTGATTGTTAACTTTCAGCACAAGCTAATAAACACTAAAACAGTAATATTATCTTCAGTCATGCTCCATAATTTGCGGCTTCATTTTAAAATTTTAAACTGCTACCTTTCTGATAAATAAACAACCAAAGGTTGTTGTAACTGCAAACTGCCATTTTCTCCAACGGTTCTCCACTTTTTCATTCCTTCCTGTAACTGCTGACCACCTCTCCACCCTAACATCAACTGTTCCAACCCGTTCATCAACCAATTGTAGCCTCTTTCCATGAATATTTCAGCCATCCATAGATCCATCCTTGCGTATGTTAGCCAAATCGATACGCAGTCCGGCTCCCTGTCAACAAACCATTGGCTTCCCAACTCATGCATCGGAAGTCTCCCTGATTCGTAAATTAAGGTCATGTGAACTGGGATTTCCGAATCAATTTCTTCAGGTTTGGCCAGGTTTTTGAACAGCATGAAGCCGGAAACTTAATTTTGCAAATCTGGGGACAATAAGTATATATATATATATATATGTACGTGTGTATGTGTGTTTTCTTTTCTTTTTTTGTGTGTAGCGGCGCTCTACAACACCCCTTTTCTGCAGCACCCAACCACAACCACAAGTTTCTATTTAAACAATGAATTGAGGGGATAAAGAATGAGTGCATGGAGAGAGAAACTGAACTTGTGGTTGAAACAAGGGGACATTTAGTGGTGCTGCGTTATTCGGGGTGCGGCGGAATCTCTCTCTCTCTCTCTCTCTCTCTCTCTCACACACACACACACACACACACACACACACACACACATGTTTGTGTGTATAAAGGAAAAACACAAAATGTGACACAATAGATCTTGGCCGTCGGATTTTACCATTTTACACATTTGAGGTTGAAATTAGGGGACGAACTAATAGTTGAGATCCATTTGTCAACAGTTGTGTTAACAACTTCTACCCCAATAGAATTTGCCGTATACACACACGCACACTCTATTGGTTAAAGTGGTCTTTTTTGGTTAATAATGGAGCCTTCAAAAAGAAAAAAGAAAAACTGATATATGTTAACAAAACAGTTCGCAAACAAAGAGTTAGCACGGGTCTGGTACATATGATGGATGGAAACAATAGAATCATTTAGAGGTCAGAAAATTACTGTTTTGTTGGATAAGGAAATTGTATACTGTTATAACTATGTTTTATAAAGATCATCCACTGAATTTCTTCTATATAATGTCTCTGTAGATCATAGTTTGTTTGTATGCATCAATCACGTTGGCATTGGGAAAAAAAATAAATGGTGGCTTGAAATAATATGACTATTGATTTGAAAGCTTTGTAAAATAATTTTTTAAACATATATTGACCAGAACTTTATAATAATATATGGTTTTACTCTTAAAACCATTCGCGAACAAGTATATAATTTTTCGTATTAATAATTACTCTGCCTTTTCCAGTCGGGGTGCAGTTACAGTTGGTTTACCGCCAGCTTGGGTGGATATTTCTGAAGAAATTAGTGTAGATATACAACGTGCTCGCACAAAAATGTCTGAACTAACAAAGGTTCATGCAAAAGCTTTAATGCCTTCTTTTGGAGATGGGAAAGAAGAGCAACATGCAATTGAGTCTCTTACACAAGAGATTACACATCTGTTGCGGAGATCGGAGAAAAGATTAAAGAGACTTTCTTCTACGGTCCCTTCAGAAGATTCGAATGTTCAAAAGAATGTCCAGGTATATTAGTTTCTGCTATTTATTTTTAGCACTGTTCCCTAACGTGTTAAGGTAATCAGGAATGTAGGATTCCTTAGTTGCCAATGTGTATATGGACCTGACAATCTGGCTTGCTGCTTCTTCTTACAACATTAACTCATTGTTTCCTGGATCTCTAAGGATTTAAAAATGGAGTTCACTAAAGAAAACTTGTTTGAAAGTTAAAATAGATTATAGTAGATCATAATACCTCCTAGCTTTTAAAAAATTTCACCCATGCAGCGATCTTTGGCAACAGATCTACAGAATCTTTCGGTAGAGCTCCGTAAAAAGCAATCAACCTATTTAAAGCGCCTTCGGCAACAAAAGGAGGTATATGAATTACTTTTATTAGTTGCAACTTGCTTGTTTAGAAGTTTGATTGTTTATTAATGTCCTCTCAAACTTCTTTAGGGGTAAATTAACCATTTTACTGTTATATTTCAGGGTCAAGATGGAATTGATTTGGAATTGAATCTGAATGGAACTCGAAATGATATGGAAGATGATGAATTTTCTGATGTGGTATTTTCCCCCTTTAGCATCCATAAATTATAGTCTTGCTAAGAAATAAGCTGTTACAATTTCACTGAAATAAGTATTACCTAGATTATCAAAGATGATTTTTTGTGGCAAATCATTGGTAGCAGCATATTAAAATGTTATTTTGCACTAATTAAACACCCCAAGCTTCACTTCTACTTTGTGCATGCAGATTAATTTGTTAGATTGTGAACTTTTTTATTTTACCATTATATGAGGCTGTATAACTGAAACACAGTTTATTTCCTTTCACAGGGATTCAGCGATCACCAAAAATCTCAGCTGAAAAAGAGTGAAGTGTTTACCAGAGAGAGGGAAAGGGAAATTGCACAGGTAGTATATAGACCGATCACTGATGCCAGTATATTTTATTAGCCAATAATTTCTTTGTATGTGTATCTGTAACTTTTATATCCACCACGTACGATTTTAGGTTGTAGAATCGGTAAATGAGCTCGCTCAAATAATGAAGGATCTCTCCATTCTTGTAATAGATCAGGTAAAATAAGTGAACTGGAAATTTTGGCATAAGCTTGCAGGTCCTTGTAGTATTTTCTAACTGTATCTGCATTTTGTATGTAAACAGGGGACTATTGTAGATAGAATTGACTATAATGTTCAAAATGTTGCAGCAACAGTAGAAGAAGGGTTTAAACAACTACAAAAGGTCTCTCCTTCCACCTCCTTTATTGCATTTTAATTTATTTTATGGGTAATTTTGTTATTCACAACCTCTATATTCCAAAATAAAAATAAAAATCATGCCTATCCAATACATGCATGCATTCACACCCTCACATACATGTGCACATATCTATATATGGATATTACACATATGCACACAGATGTTTTTGTGTGCACACACATGTGCATAAACGCAAATATGAAAAATGATATTTATGCTCAAATTCTATATTCAAAACCTCAATCAAATTCAGTCTGAATGACTTTGAACGCTCGAATTATTCCGATATTTGTCATCATGTAATAAATTTGGATAATGCAATTGCTTTGTCTAAAACTTGGTAATTTTAGTGAAGAAAAAAAAAAAAAAAAAAAATTGGTGTAAATTTTAAGGGGATGGAATTTCCGGAATGAGTGTAATTTTGCATAGATGGTTTGTGCTAATGAACATAACATATTCACAGAAATTATGTTCGATCCAGAAATTTGCACTCTGTTACGTTGAACTTTCAAATGCAACTAGACAGTGTAGATAGGGATAAAGGTGCATTGTGAATCTGTGATGGTCTACAGATTTTCTCGGCTTCCCTTTGGGAACTAATCTTCCTCTCGAAGTTATCCATCAAATGGATGAGTTGAGCTACATATACAGCAGATTTATAGAATACTTGGAAAGAATTATATTTGAATGTGGTATATTGAAGTTTTTAAGACAGCATTATTTGTACTTTTTGTCGGTATCACTGTCTACGAGTTTCGAAAACAAAAACGAATTTACTGGTACTACGAAGTGCCATTTGTACTGTCTGAACAATAGATGGGCTGAAAGAAAGAAAAACTGTAATATTTTTAGCATCAATTCACAACGTTTCAAACTTCTCGTTACACTTTAGTTTAGTTGAAGTACAATTATTTTAGACTAGTGATATTTCTTGGTGCATTATTAGTTTATTACTTCATATGTGGGGATCTGTATCTCAAAACCAACTTAATATATAATTAGTACGTCTTTGATTATTTCTCAAAAAATTTAATGTATTTTCAGCTTAAAATTGTGTCTTTAGAGTTAGTTCCTAACACATCTGCATAATGTATATTTTTTACGTTTCAGGCAGAGAGAACACAAAAGAAAGGCGGTATGGTGATGTGTGCAACAGTTCTTGTAATAATGTGTTTCGTCATGTTGGTCCTATTAATTCTGAAGGAAATAATTTTTTGATATTTGGATCCAAAGAACAATTAAATTCAGATGATATTCTCGGTTATTCAGATGGCATCCACCTTGATAGTAGCAGCATAGAGATTGTGTGTGTGACAGGGCATCATCCTATTTTATCGATTGTGAAATGACCCGTAATCCTTTTTTTTTTTGGGACTTTATCTTGTTAAGACAAGGTTCTTTATTCATATTACCCTTCCATTTTTACTCCATTTACGTAAACATATATGCATACTCGAGGTGTAAATTGTAACTGGCAAAACTTGGCATGCTGTTTTGTTTATTAATGGAAAATATATTTTTAATGTATTATGGTTTTTTTTACTTCTCTCTACGTGTGTGCTCGTATGACACGCTCGTGTATGGTTGTTCCGTTGCATTTTGTTTTTGCTACATGGCAGGCGATTTCAACTACATTCTATCATTCACTTATGATATTGAGCTGATTTGATAGAACAATTTCACACAAAAATCTGTTTGTTATTCAGTTCTTAGATTCTTCCCTAATTATAAATGACTAAAGTTAAAGAATTGTTTCTTCGCTTTGGAATTGCATGCCATGTGGAGTTGACATGTTGAGCCCTTTATTTTTTTATTTTACATTGGTGCTAAGATATTAGTATTATAAGTTTTAGGTAATGTACTATGTTAAGCTAAATCTGTGACCTTTCATATCCCATATCAAAGTCAAAGCGTTTAAGATCGTTCCCAACAGGGGAATTGGTGTAGGAGTTCAATCCAGACCAATTGACCCCATACCAACCATAGCGGGGATTGTTGTATTTCCTTGATCGTACAAATAGTCGGCTTTTATAAAGTTGGATATTTTTTGCCGTTTATACATGGTTATGGAAGGAGAGCAACATCATAACCCACTCCTCTCCTTCCTCTTTCCCTCCACTAAATTAAAAAAAAAAAAAAAAAAAAAAAGAAGAGGAAAAAAGAAAAAAAAAAAAAAAAAAAAAAGAGGAAAGAAAGAAAGAAGAGAGTGACATAAGAGTTTTTAGAGCAATCTGAGATAGCGGAACGCGCAGTGCGGGATATGTGCCGCCATAAAAAGAGAATGTTCTGATTGAAGAAGACGTTGCACCTTCGAATTGATGAGATGTTACCAGCAACGACGAGCTTCATAGGAAATAGACCTAGATCCGAATATTGATCAGAATTTAGGATACGACAAAGTACTGATCAATTTTCATGTACTACCCGACAAAGAAGAACATATAAGTACGCACGTTCAAGATTTTGTAAGTTATCTATTTTTTATTCATAACTTTATGTAGATTACAATTTAAATATCGTCCCCATTATAACCAAGCACGGCGAGATAGAACGTGCGACTCATGCCCAAGTGTTATTCGTTTACATGCCACAATTTGTAATTACAATACAACATGCATTATGCATATTTCTTGGTGAAGTGAGACTTGGTGATTTCATTAGTACATGTTCACTTAACTATCATCAAATTATTTCATATTATTTAATAGTTTCATTTAACCGTAAATTATTTTTTTAAGGTACGACGAACCTTTTAAATTCAGATGTTCAGTTGACTGGGGCGTTAGTCTCCTGTTGATGGAAGACCACCCGTACGTTTCATTTTGGGTTTGGAGAGTTAGGCATCACCACTTTAAACCTTACTGTGCTTACCGATTTTTTGATAGGATTGGGTGAGTTATTACCTCACGATGAACATTATCAGCGCTCTATCGTCACTACTCCCTCATTTTGACTTACAAAATGGATTGACTTTTGGATTATAGTTGAGAGTTAGTTATATTAGAAAGATGATCATAGATTTGACTAATATGCATGGCGAAGAAAACCATCTTTTGAAGATAGCACGACTATTTATTCTGTATTTGATGGGTACTTATTTTTTCAAACACACTACAGGCTGGACATGCAGTAACGGTTGTAGATTTGACATTTGAAAGTCCAATGTATATGACTGGGGGACACCAGTCCTAGCACATCTGTATTGCTCCTTAAACCGTCGTTGTGTTGTCGGAAAGAGATCTACATCTAAGACGGGTTTTTGGTAGATTTTACAGTACTAGTAATACAAGTACATCCGTAATATGACTTATTCGACGTTGGATCTAGCTTTATCCTTATTCTTTCCTCGAGTGAGGGCGTGGGCTCATGAGAACCGGAGACCTGTGTAAGGAGTTCAGACCCATCACATATTTTTCGTGGCTCGTAATCAAATCTAGTTATGTACCACAGAAGAGAGTATCATTTGGCATCCTTATGAGGGTTCACCATATTTGACATATGAGGGTGTGGTCCATGCTGTTATGCTTATGACGAGGCATTTTCCTTTAGTCTCTTCTCCTCCACTGGTGGTTGTTACTGGTTCCTTAGGGAACATTGTTGGAGGCAGATATTATTAGGTGATTTAGTGTCTGATGATCCACATCTAGATACACCATTCTTAGCGGGGTATAAGGCTCCCAATTGGCATCAGCTCGGGATCATGAGTGGTGGCCAGCTAATTATTTCATTAATCCTGATTTGGACTATGCATTGTTTTGGTGTAGAATTTACACTCCAGCGCATACGGCTTCTATGGCTCATGCTGCAGCCGTTGATTTGGTTGGCCTTTCAGCTATCAGACATGGTATTGTTCCCCCGGTGCTTCCAGACCTAACTCAAAGCACTCAATTGTATCATCCTCCACCACCACCGCAGGAAGGAGATTATGGTTGGACAGTGAGTATTCCTACAGTTATAGGTGGTGATATATATGTGGATATTCCTCGCCTACCGGTTACTCAGTTTCATGATCTAGCTACTTTTTCGTATGAGGATTCATATCAGATGCAGTAAGGGTCGAGACTGGTTATGTACGCCGAGCATCAACGTAGCATAGATGATTTGATAGCTCGTAGTAACGAGCTTACCACTGTTGATGAGGAGCGCTACCATCGCTTCGATGAGGTATTGATGAGGACATAGCTGGTCTTGATGATATTCACTTTGATTATTTGTAGATTGATTGTAGTCTTTCAGGTTATGGTGTTGTTGTTGATGTTGTTGTTTTATCTATGTACATTATTGTATTCTCATTGATGTTTCTGTTATCGACATGGTATTGTTGTATTATCATTACATGTTGTTGTGCTGATATTATGTTGTTAATGGTGATTAGTTGTTTTATTAGTACATGTAGTAGTGCTGAATATGTAATTGATGACAGTTATCATTATATGTAGTACTCACTTTATTGTTGCTATTTGTACATAATTTCTTATAAATAGTTTCCTAACATTAAACTTAAACTGACAGGGGAATATGTTCGCCATTAATTGATCTTCTTCTGAGTTACTTGTACTTATGGAAACATATATTGATGTTTATCAAAGACATGATATTATGCTGCAAACTAGTTGGGGTGCAAGCTATGAAATGGTTTTGAACATGGTCCAAGAAGCTTACAACCATCCCACTGCCCCTATAGGAGGTTTACTTTAGAAATTCATAAAAAGTGGCCCTTTATGGCTGTTTGTGATTATTACCACGAGATTATCGAGCATGTGAAAGATGATGATGTTTTTAAAACAAATCATTCCACTTTTGATCCGCGTTACCTATCGGAACACGAAACGAAATTCATCGACCATGAAGCTTATGAACATCGTTGTAGTAAGCTTACACGCTATGGCTCTTATTAAGCTTTACTGTTTTATTTAACATGGTGTGCATTTGTATTTCTATACCAATTTAATTTTACCAGTCATTTCTGTGATATGCATTTCTATTGCTCAATGTTTGTTATGAATACTATTCGTTGTTTAGTTCGTATATAAGATGATCATTGTCCTAAATCTTCCGTTAATATATAATATTTTGTTTAGGTTTACGAACTACCATACCATGATTTTTTTTAAAAATTCAATTTTGACATATATCAAAATCAAAACAACGAAATCTTGATTTTTCCCTTTTGTTATGAAACCATATTTTAATAGATCCTAGAGATACTTGTTTCACAGAATTCCAATGTACATTAGATTCAGTATATCAGTTTGAAGTTCGAACTGGAAGTTTACGAGTTGCTTCTCGCAACAAGCTTGAATTAACTAAATATAAATATTTCATTTAATTTCTTTCAAAATTAATAATTATTAATTCACTCTTATACATTTTCAAATGATGTGTACAACTATGTGTTTTAATACAAGAATTATTGGCACAAGGTATCAGTTTAGCTGCCAAATGAGTTAGACAACTCGGGTCATCCCCTAGTTAATGCAGTTTCATTATGCTAAATTTTTATTTTTTATACATTGTTTACGTACTATCAACAACGAATCTTTATTATTGTGTAGTGCGTATTCATTTCGACAATTTAATAGCGTGTAGTATGTATACAACAGCGTATTGTCAACATCGACAGCTCGATCATCTCGTCACTTTAATATGTCAATAGCATGAAAGGTCACTATTACTTTAATATAGCAGTGAGACTATATATATATACACACCATAAACATCTGAATTTAATCAAAAAATTTCAAATTTTTCCATATTTACTAGGTGAAAAAATATAGATAATTGGGAAATAGCCGATGATCTATTGGTGCAGCATGTTAAACAATGGGAAGCTGAATCAGAAATTATGTCTAAAACTCAGTTTGAAATTGTTCATAATAGCATTGACGCTACTGGTGATTCTAATTTGGAGAGTCATGCTTGCGTAGACTCATCAAACCAAAGGGAAGGAAGACGAGTAAGTAACGACCACGAATACAACCATCCTTCTTGGCTATATGTCATTGTGTCTATATGTGTTTGAAGCTTGTGGCTACGAATAGAAGAAATGCTAGGCGTCATTATTATGGTTGTCCAAAGTACCAAGGTCAACACTGAGATTTGAATGGTGTTCCGTATTGTGAATATGCAGAATGATTGACCCTGAGATTTGACTGAGAGGAGTTCAATATGCCTGAGAGATGCAAGGTAAAGTTCGAATGTTGGAAACCGAAGTGAGATGGTTAGAAGACAAAATTAGTCGTTTAGAACTCAAAAATAACATGCTACTTGGTATCGGAATGGACTGATTCAACGCATCGCTAGTCTGATGTATTACATTGGTTGTACTTCGTATTTCTTGTTTGCTCTTTTTGTCCGTTGTGTTTGTTGTGTTGATGTTATGGTAGTTCTTATTTCTTGTTCGTACTTCGTGTTTGTTATATTACTTGTTTGATGCATTTTCTTGTCCTAAATCTTCCATTAATATATAATATTTGATTTAGGTTTATGAATTAACATACCACGGTTTTTTTTCTTAAAATTCAATTTTGACATATCTAAAAATTAAAATGATGAAACCTAGTTTTTTTTCTCTTTTGTTACTAAACCATATTTCAATAGATCCCGGAGACACTTCTTTCATAAAATTCCAATGTGCATTGGATTCAATATATCAGTTTGAAGTTCGAACTGGAAATTTACGAACTGTCTGTAACACCCCATATTTTTCTACATCTAAATTTTGAGAAAATCAAAACTAGAACACATCCAAGTATGGAGCATGTATATTTGGTACCTGCAACAAATGAGCATGAACATAATCAGAGTAAGATAAATATAACTCACAACGGAAACAAAATAAGATAAACTAGTATTAACTCAAGTAATTACCTTTTTCAAAGTAAGTCACTTTGCCAATACCGAGCATGAGAGAGAATGAAAACCGAAAGCCAATACTTAATCATCTGTGAGGACCTGACTTTCTCTAGGAAACCTGGGAGGTTGTAATGAGGAGGGGGTCAGAACAACAAGTTATGGTGACAAAGAAATGTACAACATAGACTATAACACAGATATATTCCGTTTGGTTCAACCCAAGCTGTATGCCTAGTAAGGTTAGTGATTCTAAACCAATCTTGTTAATGCTTACGCACGACTCTACTACTCTTTCCAAAGTAGTATCCCCAAATTACATTACCGATATAGGACATTTACACATATTTTTGTGAAGCCTTTATACCATAGCTTAACTGGTTTACTATATCGAGAGTGGGCCCCTAATTTCGGGGTTTCTATCTATATCCTCATTCGCTATTCTTTATTATTTAACTCCTCACTATCAATGATAGATAGGGTGGGTTCTCACTGATCACTTAAGACCCTAGACGGACCTATTAGTCACTTATTAACCCTCGATAATATTTTCAACGTTAACATAAACTAGAGGGCACTAGCTACGGGCCCTACTAGTTAAGGCTTCCGTCATTCAGGCATATACCCTTGCCCCGCATAAGTTGAGAGATGGTATTTTATCATTCGTTGTACCTTCTAGTTGACCTTATTAGATAACCTCCTTAGTCACTTATTACTTCTCGTAGGACAGGTGGTCATATCTGACCTTTTTAATTTCCAGGCTTAGGTAGGCCCCCACACACCTGCCATTTAAGACCCCTATACTGAAAAACCTATTCCCAGGTAGAATCTTCAACCCTAGTCACTTTTAGGACCCAAGAAGCGGACTATACACGAAGGTTATTAGTTCGTACCCCATTTCCTTTAACACCTTTCCCTTTTTGGGATAAAGTAAGCTACGTTATTAAGTCATTCTCATTTAGTCCCTTTATACGGAAATACTATACTTACACCATTTAATTTCGTCATGGGTTTATATGGTTAATAATATCTTACATTATTAACCTACTAAGTCTAACTATATTTTCTATCTCCATTACTATAAACCCGGAAGGTTATTTTCCCTTTTCTCTAGGATATTTATTTAATACCTTCTCTACTTTGGACTTAGTGTTTTAAATGTAACAAGCCGCTCATTCCATGATAATAGATTTAAATATTTTATTTAAATCTATCGTCATATCCGATGTGCAACTCAAAATGTTGTTTTTCACAAACGATAAAATTAGAACTCGGGACCACTTCCATTGAGTCCGGATCATCGTTTACGACCCTTTTGACTATAAGCATCGATATGTTCCAAGCTTCGGAATTTTGACACTTTGGGTTGGGTCTTGGTTGAGCTAGCCAAGCTCATCATATAACCCCTCTTAGCCCCTCCTCCTTCATTCATTTTCCTCCTTCTGTACAAAATAGAAAATGGGTTTAGGGAAAGGGAAATTAAAATTCCCTAAACCCTAGATTGATTTAGGAATCCTATTCAACAAGAGTTCATGTGCAAATTCAAAGAGAAGAAAGGTAATCACTCTCTCTACCATCTCTAGCTCATCTCCTCTTCTATTTTTGTGAATTCCTATGACCTAATTCTTAGTAAATTCATTTATATGATCTTCGATTGGAGATTCTTGTGTGTTGCTTGAAGAGAGGCTGCTCTAGCTTTCTTTTGGGTTGATCCTTTGTTTCGAATGAAGAAAAGTGGGTTCGTGCTCGAATTGGAGCTTGTTCTTCATTGTTTGAAATCAAAGGTGAGTTCTTTTTGAACTCACATCTATGCCACAAGCCATTGGCTTGTACAAGTGTAATTTAGTGTTCATATGAGTTTGCATGTGCTTGTTAATTGGTTAGGTTAGTGTAACTTAGCCAATTTCATGTGTTTATGTTTCATTGAGTGGAAAATTATGATTAGAATTGTCCACACAATCTAATTCATAAGCTACTAGTTGATTTGGTGATATTGTGTAGCCCCGTTGTCGCACCGGCAAGTTGTAAAACTTCACAATTCACTTATGTCGCATTTGATTTGCTTTGGTTAGATAATTTAATTGTTTTGGAGTTTAAAAAGTTAAGAATCATAGCAAATATCTTGTGTTAATGTTTGTGCATGTGAATTTGGTATTATTAGTTGCTTCGGTGAGTTATAGACGCCTCATTTGCATGTATTAAACATCATAGGCCTTTGGGTATTGGCCGGTATCATTGTGGAGACGTTTGGTAGGCAAAAATGTAAAAATTGGGGTTTAATAGTTTGTTCGGCCATTTATTGGCCGTGGGTATGGCTCATGTTCGGTCATTAATGGCCGAACAATGAAAAAGAAAAAAAAAATATTTTTAATCTTTATACGGCCATAACTTTTTCATACGGACTCGGAATTGAGCGAAATCAGGTGCGTTGGAACCGTCTCGATGAGAGATTTCCAACTAATTTGGAGTGATTTAGAGTTCATGATAATTCTTGGTGGAGGAAAACATCCAATGTAAATAACCAAAAAGATAAAAACAAAGGGTGAAATAATTATCCACTTTAAAATGATCATAACTTTTTCATACGAACTCGGAATTCAGCGAAACAAGATGCATTGGAACCGTATCGACGAGAGCTTCGAAACGAAACTAATTTTGGAGTAATTTGAATCTATTTACTCGTTAATTCAGCTTTAACCCTCGATATTAGTTTGATTATGATTCACGATTCTAAAACGTAAATTATCGACTGGATATCCTTCGAGTCTACTCCGATATAGTTTAAAACCTTCGGGTGCTAGTTTGGGATTTCGATTCATTCATTGATCGAAATTGCAACCGTTATCCCTTTGATTTACTGCATGTTGTTGTAATGTGAATTACACATTAGCGATCACCTTGGTGATCGCTCTTTGATCTGCGACATATAATTTTGTGTTTTTGTCTCCTGTCACTCCAGGGTGATTTCTAATCGTTTCTTAACATCATTGGATTCACTAACGAGCTATATGTATATTCGATTTATCGACTTTATATTTAATGATTTATGATTTGAATTCACGTCATTGTGACGTGAATCCCCTTGATCGATTTGCCTTGGCAATCGTACTATTGTTTATTGCCACTTTGAAATTATATAAAGAGGTTTTATGTTATTTAGTAGATATCAAATTCTTGTACTAAAATGGTTTCCAATCTTACTTCATCATACGAAGCTAATTTACGAAATCGTTTTATGAACCTTCTTCAAATCTACTAGTATATATTTTATAAACCTTTTCTCGTTCGTATGAGAAATCTAATTAAATGTCTTAGTAAAATCAACGACTATGAACCCTTGCTTTTGCTTCGATGGTTAATTCTTGAACTCGTCCGATCAAAAACCGTGGCAATGCTCCTTCTATGATTTTCTCTGTTTTGAATAGGAACCAATTACGAGTGTGTAAATATTCAAGAATAGCATGTGGTTATGGGACATGTTGCTATTTTCTTATATTAACTAGCTCGGAGTAATTTCTATTCACCCGGATCCATGGTATCCGCCTCTATGACTTATGTTTTGTGGTCCTCGATCGCCCGAGTAGGATTTACGATTCGTGGATTTCACCTATGGGACTTCGTTCCAACTTTTTATGATTTATGATGTTTTCTAGAGATTTCACGATTTATGTATTTTCTCTCTTCCGGGGTCACGACCCGACTCTGTGGGGAGCTTCGGCTCAAACATATAGGTTCGCTACCTAGAGATCGTATCTCATCCGGGAGTATCCACTTTTTATGATGTTTACTGGATTTCTGGTGATTTCTGGATTCTTGACTACTTTGATGCGATGTGCATCAATTTGATTTATTATTACTTTGATGCGATACGTGTCAATTTGATTTATGTTTACTTTGACGATTTATGATTACTTTGATGCGATACGTGTCAATTTGACTTGTGTTTACTTTGATGCGATGCGCGTCAATTTGATTTATGTTTGGCGTTCCTCTATCATTTCCTGTTACACGCTAGTATTTGAATGTTGCATTCTACATTAGCTAGCAGATTATTTGGAGATATTTGTGTGCTGACATTCCGTTGTCATCTCCTGATTATGTTGACATGCCCTGTTTCATATTTATTCATGATTAGATATTATTACTAGAATCATGTCGTCCTTTGTTATACCTCTTGTTATCTCAGTTTATTTGATAAGTACAGCTAGACTGATCCATTTATTGTTTATTCCTATAAATAATACTCGGGTTAGACCGAGTCATTTTAGGTACTCCTCTGGGACTCCTCGCATGATTGATCTTCCGCTTTCAGCTTGCTACTATGTTTCCGCAGTTTTATGTACTTTTGTATCTATGACATTATCTATCGTTGTGTACATATTCTTTTATTTAGATCATGGTACATGTATTAGTGGATCTTTGTAACCCACTATCTTGTTATACACATTCTTGGTTTATTCATATCTATTCCGCCTTTGTGATATGATTATTTTGTGTCTGGCTTTGAGATATACCATATTTATATTGTCTATTTTATACTGCTTTCCGGATTGCATATAGCCGTTGTGTAGCTGCCCTATGTGCCGAATGGTCATGTCGAAAGTTTAATCAGTATCAGAATTTCGATGTGCATTCCTCACATGGAGTAATCATACAATCGTTCGCTCTTCAAAAACCTCATTCTCCGTTATGGTCTACGACATTTCTCTGAAATGAACTGGACGATAGTGGGTATAGAGGCCAGGCGCTACAGTTGGTATCAGAGCCAACTTTTCGGAACAGTGTAAGATAGCATGACGATGGTATTGTCTTAAGCCTCTCTCGAGAATCGTGCTTTAGGGTTTTAGTTCAAGTCTTAAGACCCGTCATAGCTTATCTTCCTATACGATTCCATTTTGATTAAATTCGCATCGTTTGAATTCAACTTGAGACTATTTTTTTACTCCTTCTTTTTCCTTAAAGAAGCGAAATAGTTGGTCGTAGCCGTGCGAGTGCCGGCTCACCCAGTGTACCTCCTACGGGAGGGGTGATTATGTCTCAAGTGTCTTATTTTTGGTCTTTTAGAATAGTTATCGACTCGTCCCTTCGGGTTGATTTCAATAGTCCATCTAGGGCCCGTGTGCTCTAGTGGTGCTTCTGTTTCATTCTTTGACTCGAATTGCTAATTGATGTTTGTTTGGCCTATTGTGTATCACACTTATCTTGTTAATCATTTATGATCCTTGTAGTTTATTGATCATTGGATATCTTTCTCGTGCGTCGTTACGCACGTTGTAAGTGCCTTTGATCCTGACATTTCTTGATTTCTAGTTAAGATTGTGTCGTACGTCGTTACATACCTAGCATGGTCTATTTATCACTTGTCGGTCGGTATGGAGATACCATGTCTTTGTGACTAAATCTACTCCCTTGTTGTTAGCTATATAGTTCTAGTTCGGTGTGAGATCACCAAGCCTTCAGGCTAAAACAACACATTTGTTACCTCGTTGTGCCGGTGTGAGTCACCAAGCATTTGTGCTAAATTAACTCAACAAATGCACAACGATACATTTATGTTACCTTGTTGCGTTCCAAACTCAAGATCAAGAATGAGGGAAAGCATCCCGCTTCTTGTGACCCCTCTCCTTGAGTCAAGGTACGTGTCATTAATTCCTTAATGTCCTTTACCTTGTTCAGAGATTATTTTGTTTATGCTCTTTTGATATACGTCGATCGTGTTCTTTGTTATCAAAAGATATCAATTGCGTTTTATTCGTAAGTTGATAAAGGAATTTTATTTCCTTTATGCCATCCCGAATGATTTGTCGAATTTTTATATTTTCACGAGATCGACGTGAACGTTAGAAATTGTGAGGACTTTCTTGTGTTAACTTGTCCATCGGGTGCGTTAAGGGTCTCGAACCAGATATGGAACGCCATGTTGTAGTTTGGAATTCCTAAACACCATTATGTGACAATCCAACATTTGAAATGATCCTTAAAATTAAATTAACCATTAATAAGCTAATCAAAATAATGATATTTTGGATTTTTGCGATTTTTTTGTAATCGTTCTATTGTTTTTCTAGATAATTTATTTCTATACTTCCTTGAAGTAATTCCAAGAATTCGAGTGGTTCAAGATTTTTAATTCGAAATTATCTTGAATCCTTTCTTTGAGTAAATAAACAACCCCAGGATTGGGAGTCCCGCATTATTCCTAATCCTTGTTTTTGAGTGGGTCAAAATTATTTATTTATGTCTCTAATTTCTGGATTTCAGTTCTTTAATTCTTAGAAATTCTTAATGATTGGGAATCTCGCATTATTCCCGTAGAGGGAGGGAAATTTGAGTTTTTGCGATCCACGGCAAACTCAATAATTCCTTACTTCGAATCTATGATCAAGTCGATCATCCAGAAGTGCTATAAGCAATTCATTTATGGAATTAGCCTTGCGTTGTTCTCAGAATTGAATATCGAAAGGATGAGCTCTTTTGATATTCCTCCTTTGTTTGTTTGAATCATTTGGATTGACAATTTTCTCCGCACGTTTGTTAACCCTTGTCAATCAAATCTTTGGGGATTGACCTCTTTGGTTTAATCTCATCTTGTTATAGAAATTGTCTATTGCTTCTTTGATTAATTGCTCATGTTTTTGTGATTTGAGATTTTTGGCGGAAAATTATCTTAAATCATGTTGTTCCGAAGTGGTAAGTTGTGCACTACTTATCCATCTTCTTCTCAATGTTTCTGATTTTCTAGAACTGATACCCGAGTTTATGAATATTGGTAATTTCGTATAGTTCCTAATGATTTGTCTTTATGGTTACTAAATGAGATTTAGTACCTGGTTAGAAATCGATTTCCCCAAATAGTTCATTGGTATTATGTTACCAATACTTGATTTTCGACTTGTAGTTCATTGGTATTTCGTTACCAATATTTGTTTATCGGTTTCTAGTTTGTTGGTATTCCGTTGACAATCTTGAATCATTCATATTAAAATTGGTTATTCCTTCGAGAATTTCTCTCCTTTACTAAATTCGTTGGAATCCCTATGTTGTGCTTTTGTTGGTGTCAGCCACCTTATCGCAAGACTAAAGTGCTTAGGTTCGATGTTCGCTACATCATGGTGATTGAGTTTGGGGATGGATTAGTCAACCATCATAAATTCCCATTTCATATCCTGGGAGAAATATCTACTATCGATGTTCCGCGTCTTTAGGACCCAGTCTTGTTGCTTCTTGAAAATTCCAAATTTGATTTGCAAGATTCTTATGCATTATACAAATTCTCATTCTTTGAGAGTTGTAATAAGAGAGGCAAATCAATACGAATTCATAGCGCTTATAAATTTTTCTAGAATTATTTTACCCATTTGGGATGACTACCTTCATGAGTAATGGAATTCGAGATTGAACTCTAGTTTTTATGATCTTGCGAGACGAAATTGGGATCTCACCTAGCCGTTGGTGTGATCTTTTCATTTTGTGTCGGTTCTTATGGTACCACTCCGTGGTATTATTTTTGGTTGTTACTTATTACTTCATTCTTAAGGAATTGCGGGGACGTAGTTCTTTTAAGGGGGAAGTCTGTAACAACCTGCTCATTCCATGATAATAGATTTAAATATTTTATTTAAATCTATCGTCGTATCCGATGTGTAACTCAAAATGTCATTTTTCACAAACGATAAAATTAGGACTTGGGACCACTTCCATTGAGTCTGGATCATCATTTACGACCTTTTTGACTATAAGCATCGATATGTTCCGAGCTTCGGAATTTTGACACTTTGAGTTGGGTCCTGGTTGAGCTAGCCAAGCTCATCATATAACCCCTCTTAGCCCCTCCTCCTTCGTTCATTTTCCTCCTTCCCTACAAAATAGAAAATGGGTTTATGGAAAGGGAAATTAAAATTCCCTAAACCCAAGATTGATTTAGGAATCAAATTCAACATGAGTTCATGTGTAAATTCAAAGAGAAGAAAGGTAATCACTCTCTCTACTTTCTCTAGCTCATCTCCTCTTCTATTTTTGTGAATTCCTATGACCTAATTCTTAGGAAATTCATTTATATGATCTTAGATCGGAGATTCTTGTGTTTTGCTTGAAGAGAGGTTGCTCTAGCTTGCTTCTGGGTTGATCCTTTTTTTCGAATGAAGAAAAGTGGGTTCTTGCTCGAATTGGAGCTTGTTCTTCATTGTTTGAAATCAAAGGTGAGTTCTTTTTGAATTCACATCTATGCCACAAGACATTGGCTTGTACAAGTGTAATTTAATATTCATATGAGTTTGCATATGCTTGTGAATTGGTTAGGTTAGTGTAACTTAGTCGATTTCATGTGTTTATGTTTCATTGAGAGGAAAATTATGATTAGAATTATCCACACAATCTAATTCATAAGCTACTAGTTGATTTAGTGATATTGTGAAGCCCCGTTATTGCACCGGCAAGTTCTAAGACTTCACAATTCACTTATGTCGCATTTGATTTTCTTTGGTTAGATAATTTAATTGTTTTGGAGTTTAACAGTCAAGAATCATTGCAAATCTCTTGTGTGAATGTTTTTGCATGTGAATTTGGTGTTATTAGTTGCTTCGGTGATTTATAGACACCTTATTTGCATGTATTTAACATTCTTTGCCTTCGGGTATTGGCCGATATCATTTTGAAAATTTATGGTAGGCAAAAATGTAAAAATTTGGGGTTTAACATTCCGTTCGGCCATTAATGGCCGTGAGTATGGCTCCTATTCGGCCATTATTGGCCGAACAGTGAAAAAGAAAAAAAATAGTCTTTAAACGGCCATAGCTTTTTCATACGGACTCGGAATTGAGTGAAATCAGGTGCGTTGGAACCGTCTCGACGATAGCTTTACAATGAAACAAATTTGGAGTGATTTGGAGTTCATGATAATTCTTGGTGGAGGAAAACATCCAATGTAAATAACCGAACAGTGAAAAACAAAGGGTGAAATAATTATCCACTTTAAAACGATCAAAACTTTTTCATACGAACTCAGAATTCAGCGAAACAAGATGCGTTGGAACCGTGTCGATGAGAGATTCAAAATGAAACTAATTTTGGAGTAATTTGAATCTATTTACTCGTTAATTCAGCTTTGACCCTCGATATTAGTTCGATTATGATTCACGACTCTAAAACGTGAATTATCGACTCGATATCCTTTGAGTCTATTCTGATATAGTTTAAAACCTTCGGGTGCTAGTTTGGGATTTCGATTCATTCGTTGATCGAAATTACAATTGTTATCCCTTTGATTCATTGTATGTTGTTATAATATGAATTACGCATTAGCGATCACCTTGACGATTGCTCTTTAATCTGCGGCATATGATTTTGTGTTTTTGTCTCCTGTCGCTCCAGGGTGATTTGTAATCGTTTCTTAACATCATTGGATTCACTAACGAGCTATATGTATATTCGATTTATCGAATTTATACTTGATGATTTATGATTTGAATTCACATCATTGTGGCGTGAATCCCCTTGATCGATTTGCCTCGGCAATCGTACTATTGTTTATTGCCACTTTGAAATTATATAAAGAGGTTTTATGTTATTTAGTAGATATCAAATTCTTGTACTAAAATGGTTTCCAATCTTACTTATTCAAACGAAAATAATTTACAAAATCATTTTATGAACCTTCTTCAAATCTACTAGTATATATTTTATAAACCTTTTCTCGTTCGTATGAGAAATCTAATTAAATGTCTTAGTAAAATCAACGACTATGAACCCTTGCTTTTGCTTCGATGGTTAATTCTTGGACTCGTCCGATTGAAAATCGTGGCAATGCTCCTTCTATGATTTTCTCTGTTTTGAATAGGAACCAATTACGAGTGTGTAAATATTCGAGAATATCATGTGGTTATGGGACATGTTGCTATTTTTCTTATATTAACTAGCTCGGAGTAATTTCTATTCACCAGGATCCATGGTATCCTCCTCTATGACTTATGTTTTGTGGTCCTCGATCGCCCGAGTGGGATTTACGATTCTTAGATTTCACCTATGGGACTTCGGTCCAACTTTCTATGATTTATGATGTTTTCTAGAGATTTCATGATTTATGTGTTTTCTCTCTTACGGGGTCACGACCCGGCTCTGTGGGGAGCTTCGGCTCAAACATATAGGTTCGCTACCTAGAGATCATATCTCATCTGGGAGTTTCCACTTTTTATGATGTTTTCTGGATTTCTAGTGATTTCTGGATTCTTGATTACTTTGATGCGATGTGCGTCAATTTGATTTATGATTACTTTGATGTGGTATGCGTCAATTTGATTTATGTTTACTTTGATGATTTATTATTACTTTGATGCGATACGTGTCAATTTGACTTATGTTTACTTTGATGCGATGCGCGTCAATTTGATTTATGTTTGGCGTTCCTCTACCATTTCCTGTTGTGTGCTAGTATTAGAATGTTGCATTCTACATTAGCTAGGAGATTATTTAGTGATATTTGTGTGCTGACATTCCGTTGTCATTTCCTGATTGTGTTGACATGCCCTGTTTCATATTTATTCATGATTAGATATTATTACTAGAATCATGTCATCCTTTATTATATCTCTTGTTATCTCAGTTTATTTGATAAGTACAGCTAGACTGATCCGTTTATTGTTTATTCATATAAATAATACTCGGGTTAGATCGAGTCATTTTAAGTACTCCTCTGGGACTCCTCGCATGATTAATCTTCCGCTTTCAGCTTGCTACTCTGTCTCCGCGGTTTTATGTACTTTTGTGCCTATGACATTATCTATCGTTGTGTACATATCCTTTTACTTAGATTATGGTACATGTATTAGTGAATCTTTGTAGACCACTATCTTGTTGTACACATTATTGGTTTATTCATATCTATTCCGCCTTTGTGGTATGATTATTCTACGTCTGGCTTTGAGATATACCATATTTATATTGTTATTATTGTCTATTTTATACTGCTTTACGGATTGCATATAGCCATTGTGTAGTTGCCCTATGTGCCGAATGGTCATGTCGAAATTTTAATCGGTATCAGAATTCGATGTGCATTCCTCACATGGAGTAATCATACAATCGGTTGCTCTTCACAAACCCCATTCTCCGTTATTGGCTATGACATTTCTCTGAAATGAACTAGACGATAGTAGGTATAGAGGCGGGGCGCTGCATTAAACGACAATCATAAATTCCCTTATGACACCCATTTACTTTTATTTCCTTTTTCCCTATATGACTATAACGACCATATTTTCCTAAGGCAACTATTTATTGGTCCCAAGTTATCCATTTGTTGTACCCCAACGGACAACTGCTATTCTTGTTCATTTATTTATTAGTTGATTGATATATATATATATATATGTATATATGTATATGTACCAGGCCTCTCACAATAAGTTGACTACCTGTGGATGTTGGATTTGTTAGTCGGTTCCGGGCAGGCTTCTACCACAAGTGAACTTAACCTCGTGCCATAATACAATTATATTTATGCATTAGACCCCTCACATTAAGCTGACTACCTGTGGTTGCTGGATTTGTCGGTCGGTTCTAGGCAGGCTTACACTACAAATTGAGTTTAACATCATGTCTAAATGCAGTTATTATTCAAATTTACTAATTGGGGTTCACAACGTTTATTCTAATTTATTTTAGGAATTGTAACCATCTTCCAATCCATTTATTTCCCCAAGTGAATACTGGTTATAACGGTTATTTATTGATTTGCGGTCTCATTTATGCCAATTAATTATATTGATTGCTACAGATCACCATAAATATATTAATTCAAAATGGATTATATTTAAACATAATGTCATAATTGAACCTTATCCAAACATTCCATATAATATATATTTTACCGTTTTACGCTTATTTGGATGGATAATATGTATATAATTATTTTTATGTTTTCGTACGATCAGCATAGTTATCTTTTATTTTTATTATTATTAATTTTATTTAAATGATTTGGTTTAATCAGTAACCAAACATTCCTTTTTGCATTGAATCTTACCAAAAGGTTTCCAATCTTCCCAAAAAGAATGTTAGCGATAATTACTGTAACTTATGTCAAATTTGTGGAATAGACACAATTCAAATTCACAAGAAATATATATATGTTTATATATTTTTAGAATAGTCAATGCAAAATATGCATAAATAATTATTTTTATATTCATATGTACGTTTGCACCACTTTTACTTTTTAGATAATTTTGTCATACCTCTTATGAGTTCAAAATGACATCTTTTTGTTAAAAAAAGAAGAAAATGGCATATTCACAATAATCAAGCCAAAACCCAACAATATTGAATACAAATAGGAATAATTATAATCACATAATTTAATAATCATATCTTTACAAATTCACATAATTTACCAATTTCATCTTTTTACCCAAATTCACATATTTTATTTTTCAACATTGAGCTAAAGATGTGGAATGTAACTACATCTAATTTGTGTTTAATGGGGCTGATTTCCAGATCCACATTGCTATATAACATGCACGACATATTTCATGGCATAACTGTAGGAATATGTGGGAAAAACATTTTGGAATCCTACAATTCATGTTATACATAACCACAATTTATCATTTACAAACTTTGACCATATTCATAATCAGATCTAATGGTTGCCAATAATTTCACAATAATTAAATGAATAGATTTGATAGCATAAAACACAGATTTAATTCAAACGAAATAGATAAGTCATTATAACTGTATTCGTAAATTTCCCACTCACCTTATAGCCTCCAAATTATAAGTTTTGAATCTTTTAGACCGACAATCCCTAAATCCTTATAAATCTACAATCTATCTAGAAAGGAAAAATTCTAGTTTGTAGAAATATAAGAAAAGGGAAGAGAGCGAAGATTCTATCGTTGAGCATCCTCTTCATTGAATCTAATAATCTTCCCAATTGCACATTCATTTGATTTGATTTGATATGCATGAACATATTTTTATTTTAGATATTTGGTTAGAAGAGGAAGAAAAATGACAGAGATCTGCTGCTTCTATAGATTTGAATGGAAAAGAATGAGGTTCTACCCCGTTGTTTATAAGGGTGGAAGTGTCCTAGAACCATCGGATTAATTTTAAGTTATATCTATCCATTCTTTTTAATAATATAATAAACCAATGCCTGAAAATCTAGCCGTTACTAGGCAGTAAGATGCCCGATAAGTCAACTGGGGAGGTCGAATCGGACATTAGAGTTTCTTCTCATCCAGCTCCTTACGACTGAAAGGATTCGATAATATTACAGATGCACATGCATTTGATAACTAATACATTAAACTAAGCACTGTTTCAAACCTCGCAAATATCGCCCGAGATCTCCTCCGAGATCTCGTTTTGGGCTCCTTCCGAAACGAAACAGCAAATATCACTCTAAATCTCCTTTCGATTATATCCCCCGAGATATTGCTCTATCGAACGATATATCGACTGAGATGACATTCTGGAATATCATCCGAGATCTTAGTTTTTTTAGTTGAAATTTAAATTTGTGCCTGAACAAGAACTATAATTAAAAAGCTCAAATCTAGCCATAACAATCTTTTGTTATTTTACATTTTGCATATTAAATGACTATATTGTATGTTCGTATATGTTTTACAATGCTTATGATTTTAATATTCGCCTTTTTACATACATGTTACTTATCAAATTATGTATTTTATGGTCTATTTATGCTGATTTTTTTTAATGTTTTGGATTCTTTTAATGTTTCCTGTCTAATAATATTTCTATTTTAAGCATATTACGATTTAGAGTATGAACGATCTTTCGCAAAATAAAGAATAATAAAGTTATTTTGCATTTTACTATGTTTTTAATAGCATTCATAAAAATCATTTTGTTAAAATATCATTTTTAACATATTATGTACCCTTAGATTGTTCCGATATGAACTTTCAGACCCACGATGAAAATCCGAGATGAACTCCCGAGTTAGACTCATCTCGTCCGAGATCTTCCCCTATACGAGACCGGGTCTATAAAATCCCCAAGATGAAATGCGGCCGATATCCGAGATTTAAAACCTTGAAACTAAGTAATGGGATTTATTAATATTATATTTCATTTATTAGATAAGAAGCTATATATACGGTTAGATTTGTCTATTTATAGATATAGATGATGCTTCCTTTTTATACCGGATCCTATTATTCGAAATTTGGAAGAATTGCGTAAAGGGGCCATTGAGCACTCGAACGAGCTCGAGCTCGTTTACAGAAAGTGGAAATAGAAGCAGAGGAATATCGAATAAATGGATATTCTGAGATAGAACGAGAAAAAGTAAATTTGATTAATGAGACTTCTGAGAGTTTGGTATAATTAGAAAATTACAAAAATGAAACCCTTCATTTTGAAAAACAAAGAGCAATTAATCAGGTCTGACAACAAGTTTTCCAATAAGTCTTACATGGGGTTATAGGATCCCTGAATAGTTGTTTGGGTAGCGAGTTACATTTCCATACCGTCATTGCTAATATTGGAATCCTTGGGGCAATGGAAGAAATAAATGATTAGCCCTTCTATTTTTTACTTTAGTTTAGAGTTTAGGCATTATTTTTTCCCTTTGTTTCCGAAAAAGAAATAAGAGACACTAATGGATCAACTAAACCCTCTCGAGGGCTTGCTTAAGAATTAGAAAGAGGAATCTTATGGAAATATCATGGAGTAAGGTTTGATCCTATTCATAAGGATTCCGTAAATAAAATATCCGAAAAGTTTGAAATAATTAGGACTTTTTCGGAGATTGGATGTAGTTACTAATTTATGAACTGGCATGTGCAGAATGAAAACTTCATTCTCGACTACCGGTCGACCCCCTATGATCGACCGCCTGGGCATTAAACTGCTCAAGTCATCTTGGTTAATTAGGTAAGTTCTAATTAAAAATTTTGGTTTATTTATTTTCCATCCATTTTCATATTTCATCCGTAACTTTTTAATATGGACTCCGTTCGTAAAACTCTAAACATGAAGGTTGACAAGAATTTAGAGACGAACGCAACGGTTAAAATTTCATGGCCAAATTATATCATTTGTGGAAATTCCTATTTTTAAGCTTCTAATTAAATAACTAATCATTATCAAAATTCTGGGTTGCTACATTCTCCCCCCTTAAAAGGAATTTTGTCCTTAAATTCTAACAACTAGTTATCCTATTCTACACAACCAATTTGTGTACATCCACTTTGCAACCATGTGTATATGTGCTGGTGTACATAATGCATTTCAACAATAAAACATGCATGCAAGATGATCCTAAATCGGGCCCTCTATATATTTGCACTGAGATTTTTAAAATACTTTTTAAAACATGAAGCAAAACATCCTAAATATACCAGCAGTTCTATATGAATGCAAATTTTGAAAACTATTTTTCATCCATTACATTCACATAATTAAAAATAAAAGTGTGAAGCAACCAATTTTGCATCCAGACCTTACCATCCAAAACGTCACGCAATGAAATCGTTTCTTATTTAATTTCTCGTAAACTGGAAAAATGAAATCAAAGAGAAGAATTTTAACATTTCCTCCACTTACAAATATTTCATTTCTTGCCCTACAATGGAATTTTCACCACAATTACCAAAAATACTCCAAAATTCTCCATTTGTAGACTGTAAAGGATGCTTAAAATAAGCTTTAAAACGTAAAACGAGTTAACTAATAACTTTCGTGTATCGTATACAAGGTATGGAAACAACGTTTCCAAGGCCAAAACAACCTTTTTCTTGTTGTCGTTCACGTTTTTGTCCTATCATTGGTCCTACTGTACCACTAAAACACGCACACAAAGCTTCCAAACATCTTCCTTATGCTATTCATATAACCAAAAATCGAAATTTTTCATAAAAATGAATTCCCACTTGAAAACTTATCATGTCAATTTTGAAAATTTCCTTTCAAAACCGTTTCATTTTCCTATAAAATAAGAAAATGATAAAAATGTTTTTTTTCAAGCAATATTTCCAAAAACTTCAAAAATGTATTTTGTGGAAATTTAAACGATTCAAGTCACATGTTGGCGAAAAAGGAAGTCAGTCACTCCAAAAACGCGAAAACTGAAATCACACATAAAAAGGCCAACATTAATTTTAGCTTTAACAAGGAACGGTGATTTTTTTTTATTTATATACCCATGACGAAAACAATGCAAAACCGGTCCATTGCTAAAATTTGTCCAACACAAAATTCTATTCTTTCCAGCTCTAGGACAATTGTTAGTACGAGAATGAGATTTCATTCAAATAGGCACACGTGAATGTCATAAACATCTCCAAACATAGAAATTTCATTAACCTAAGTCGTGCGATTTAAACAACACCAACAGTTACAAGTACGAATCATCACAACCAAGAACCCGATGCTGGAAAGGAATAAAAACAAAACAACACCAAAACTCCCAAAAAAATGGTTATAAACAACGAGATGCCTTGCTTCGCGGTTGGAGCTCAAACCAATTTTTATGATTATTGATTAACCATATCATGGTAGCAAAATGCTCAGTCTCGTGTTACCAATACTGCTGGTGTTGTTGGATGTTCCTACATCACCATCTCTTCTAAGAGAGAATTTATGATGAGAAAAGAAACCTACCACAAAACTGCTTCTCATGGAAACCCACCTAATATTGTCTAAATACAAAGTGGATAGGTGGATTTATAGAAAGTAATTCCATGAGACAACACATAAGCATAACAAATTGAACCGAGTATGATGCAGCAGTAAATGATGGGTATGCCACCAATCAAAGAAAAGATTGATTTCTGCACCATGAGACAAATCCGGTCATAACTTCACATTTATAGAACGATTTGCTAAATGGGTCACACGTATACATGGGCAGTTCGAGCATAAATTCCCGAACACAAAAACCGACATCAAGAAAAAGAGATTTGCTGCAAAATCTCCAAAGTCGGTCAAACAAGAGACCATACAAGTCCGCTTATGACACAGATTCCCCTAAAATCTCATCGAGACTCTCCTTATAAAAACCATCCAAAGATAGCTTATCTTCATCTCCGAAACGACGATTGGCTTCGAAAGAACCTATTCAAACAAGGTATAACAAAGGCGTATGCAGCACAAACAATAACTCTATTCTAAGATCTCCAAGCAATGAGCCAGTGAAAACACAACAGCCTTAACAAATTTTCTTAGCCTAGAGCGTTGAGACTCTTTTGCTCATTCCGATCCAACCAAATGATCTCTACCCAAGGGTAAGACTTAAATGGTGCAAGTAAGATTGGATAGCGAAATTAGGTATTATGGACTAAGAAAAGGTTGGAGAGAAGAAAATTAGATCTTGGAGTACTATTGAGGCAAGATCTAATGCGCGAACAAATGAGGAAAATGAGGAGACTAGGTGATGACAAGAAGGATAGGAATATGGTTCGGCTAGATGAGGACGATGGAGGAAAGAAGGAAGTTAAGGGGGTAATTTGGGTGCAACATTTATGATTGAGTCATCGGTCGAAGTTGTACCAAAACTCATCAACTAATTGACCATCCTAGTGTAGCAATAAACGGTCCACTACCAAATGGGCTTTGGACAGAGGTTGGACCTTGACCTTATTGAGCCAGATTAAAATATTAACCGTATTGTGTTATCTTTTAAGATTTGACGCGATCCGAAAATAATTATCCTCATCAACGGGGTATATTAAAGATCATAGTTAAACTCCAAACTAACTTCAAAGATTTTTAGTCTCAACTATGATGCTGGGACTACCCAACGAACGAATAAATTCCAAAATAATTCAGCTAGAAATCCGCAATATAAAATAAACGGATTTTCCCCTTACTTAGGTGACAACAAACAGACGATTCACGAAATCAAATACCCCAAAATCCGAACGAAGAATTTTCCTTAGCCTTTTCGAAGAAAAAATTAAAAATTTTCGAAAAATGGAATTTTATTATAAACTAACGGTTTCGTATTTATAAACCAAGTGTATCAATATTACTATTATTTATATTCTAGTTTATATTTCAAACTGGAAAAACCTATTCATGTTCCAAAATATTGGAGCCTAAAATAATTAAGATTAATTTTGATAACTTTTAATAAATTATCCAATATATATAGGAAGATGGATACTAAAAATCATAAGGAATTGATATTTATTATTCTTTAGTTTCAGTGGTGTATTTCTTGTTATTTTTAATTCCTTCTTTTGTACCAATCAGACCATATTTATCAAAATTACTGAATGGCTCCGAAAATTTTAAAACACGAATAATTTAAGAATTTAGTACCATATCTTCACAAACTATTTTCCGAAACCGTATTTCAAAACCGTTGAAATCCATTTTTATTTTTAAAATAGTTTTAAAAATAAATTTACTCGAATACAAGGCCAAGAATTCAATTGAATGTCTCAACAATGGTAGACTCATAATTTTAACGAAGTAACAAATGGATACAACCTGTAATGATATTTCCGAAATGGATACGACATATTAACGTGGGCTTTTCTTCCGTTTTTGATCGAGTAATGGTCTTAACTGAAACCACCAATGAAACCAAACCAGGAATTTATGACTATCTCAGTTGTAGCTAGATTTTTATACTAATATATATATTATTCCAGTTTCCAAACTTGCATAACCTGAATCCACCATATGTCGTCCTCATGCTCTTTACGACTAGATTGCCAACGTACTGTGTGGTAATGGCTTGAAACCCGAACTCAACATAATTCAACTCTTAGTCTCTCAAAGCCCATTTTTATATGATTGGGCCAACGACTAATGTAACACCCCAAGTCCATTAATGTCACTCACAAAGGGAATGCATTAATGTCCATGAAGCGTTATTGTTTGTATAGAACAGATAAATTACAAGAATAAATAAATAAAACAACACAGTGGAAGATAAAACTTATTTTTTATTTCATCATAACTCAAAACGAGTTTACATAAGCAGTTTCCAAAACCATTACAACAGGATCAGTAGTCTTTTCCAAAAACTTCAAAGTACATAAAGAAGCAAATAATTAAATAACATAAATGCATATATCCCCACTGAGCATAAGCAAAGCCAAAAAGATGAGAGAGTCCCTAGCGATACATCTACTATCTTCATGCAGCTAAAAGAAATCGGCACTAAGCTGTAGTATTCCCTCCTTGCAAACCTGAGGGGGAGGGGGAAAGGAAGAAAAGAGGTGGGAAGAAAAGGGGGTCAAACATAAAGTCTGGCGAGTGCGATAACTTTAACAATATAATTATCAAAATAACTAGGCTAAGGCATAAGATAGAAAATAAGGAAATGACTCTGAACAATTGGGTATGACAGAACAAAACGAGGAAATAAGATGAACTAAGATATCGTTAAAGGCGCCCCTAATCACTATAAGATAATTACTATACTGCACCTGTAACACCCCGTAATTCTGTGACATTAAGATTCTCAAATTAAAGTATAATTAATTTTTAAAAGAAAAATTAAAAGAAAAAGATCCATGCAGTTGTTTAATTTAAGTATTGTAACTAACATGAAAAAGAGAAGTAAGGAGAGAACAATAATTATTATTGTTCTAAGACTTATTAACAAAAGCCTCTGTAGCTTAGTTGGTTAAGGCATTGGATTTGTAGCATGGACGTCAGGGGTTGGAACCCCGGCGACGGCATAATTTTTTTATCTTTGTTTTAGAGAGGGCCAACTGAACATGCAAATATATGTACGTATACAAATTCACAATTTGAAAGGATAACAACATACATATAAGGAAATAAAGAAAATATATATACATATGAGAATATAAATATATATATATGCAAAAATATATGTATACGAAAGATAAAATTCAAGATAAGGCTACAGTCAATGAAATATGGCAACATCATTTGAATTTTGAAAATAAAATGAAAGTTGTGCGTATATATATACGCGTAAAATGGTCGTTAGAGGAGTTGTATAAATATAAGAATATTTCATGTGAATAAAACAGTTAAATAAATTCCAGAAATTCAAAAGTTCGAAATCAAACTTCTACGCCAAAACAATTCGTTCGAAATTCAAATTTCTACGCCAAAATAGCTTGTGGGACCCAATGCTGACTCAGCACTGCGTGTATGATAAGGTTTGGCTAGATTCATCTACGTACCTGGACTATTTTCTTAACTGGGTTCAATGCTGACTAAGCGCTGCGTGTACGATAAGGTCTTGAGCAGCTATATAAACAGCCCTAGTCTTCATTCTCTTTGCACCGATTCTCTTCTATCCTTATGCTGCTAAGAATCATGGCTTCTTCCCCTCCTCTAAATTTTCTTAAATAATTAAAATAAAATATAAATTCAAGACATGGAGATGCTGCTCAAATCTGTTCAAGAGAAGATTCAAATCAAAGTGAAGAATTCAAAGGCTAAATCAACAAACCTCGAGCAACGACATACGAATCTTAGCATCGCCGTTCTTCTATTCTAGATCTAATTTCTGTAAGTTGGTTATTTCTAGACTTGAACGTTTTATTTTTATTTGTGACATGAAATTAAAAGGATATAAGAAAAATGCCTAATCTCTTCACTTGGATCTGTGTTTATTTAAGTTTTTGGATCTAATTCTTGACTATGGCCCAGAACATACTATGACTTTGATTGACGGCCTATGACTATTGAACAAAGAGGATATGCCTATGCCTATGATCATGATTATGAGAACTATGACCATGAACCTATTGCCTTTGAATTACGAACATGAACCTTGATTTGGGACATACAACATATGACTATGACATTGCCTATGACAATGACTTATGACTATGGGAATTATTTTCCATTTTGGACTATGAACATTGCCTATAACTATGAACTTTGCCTATGATTCACAATTTGGAAAATTGTTGCTTAAGTTTTGTGGCTATGAAATTGGGTCTAAACCCGATTATCTATTTTATCTGTTCCTTGTTTTTCTTTGGTTTTAGACTGTGGGAATTTACCTATTCAGTTAGGTCTACCCATGTTCTTGAACCTATTCTATCTATTGGTTTTAGACCGTGGGAATTTACCTATTAAGTTAGGTCTACCCATATTCTTGAACCTACGTCGTTATCCAAACCTTTTATGCCAGTTATTATCCCTTTTCATAGCATCTTTGGTTCATTCCCTATTTTCTACGAATCTAGATTTATTTACAATCTAGGTTAAATCACGATTATACGAACGGTGGGAATGCAATTTGGAGAAAATATGAAAGTGAACATAAATGTAGTTATAAGCTTGGAAATTGGCATAAATTGGGAATACGTATTATGGCATGTTCATAGGAATGCAAATTGGATAAGTTTGACATATTAAATTTAGTATTAGCAAGTAAGCTAAATTTTAGGCATGAAATGTAAACTAGAATAATAATTCTAGTATTACCATAAACTGTGAATTAGGAATGTTAAATCAAAATTGTGTTAATTAAAGATTTGGAATAAGTATATTAGCACAATTTTGAATTTAGCCATAATTGTGAGAAATTGTCATGTTTAGAATAAATTATGGTTAGTGACACTTAATTTGGTATAATTTACATACCAAAAAGTATAAATATGATAAATAAGAGGGAACGGTCCATAATAATAAATGTGACAATGTACATTAAAAGTGTAATAATGAAATAAGTAAATTAGGAGTAAATTTACTTATAGAATTTGTCATAAATGATAAATTGTTCATTTACCACAAAATATGTAACTTGCATGTAGGTAAAGTTTTGGCCATAAATTATAAACTAGGATATTTAATCTAGTTTTGGCAATGAAATAGGAAATGGCCTGAACTGCAAGTTGGGTTAGGACTTGGGCCTAGAATATAAGTATACTAGTGGGCAGAACAAAATGAAAATGGTATAGGCCAAGTTTATTTAAAAATGGAAAATGGACTTTGAAGATAAATTGTTGACAATTTATATATGGACAAAAGAAAGGTTTTCTCTTTGAATAACACATACACCTGAAAGTTCTAGGGTGACAGAGAGGATAGTGTCTAGGCTTGGGTTTGGAAAATACAAGTTTCCTGCCCTCCCTGGCTATCCCTAACTGATCCGAAGGACGGGATGGTTGTTTTCAAAACCAGATTTGAAAATTAATCAAAAACCCTTTGAACTTAGAATACATGAATACGCCTAACCCGAGATTAGACTGAGTTGCGGTGTAAACCTGCCCGGAACCGACCGGCACATCCAGTAACCGCAGCAATATCTGTCTAATGTGAGAGGTTGCAGCTTTAATTTATTAATTCAAGCTAGAACAAGAATAGGAGAGTTAAGTCCATAGAAACACTTAACCAATTTAATACAGTTAAGCAAGAATGGGTGGGTTAAGTCCATAGAAACACTTAACCAACTTAACACAGTTAAGCTAGAATGGGAAGGTTAAGTCCATAGGAACACTTAACCAACTTAACACAGTTAAGCTAGAATGGGAAGGTTAAGGAACACTTAACCAACTTAGCACAGTTAAAGCTAGAATGGGAGGGTTAAGTCCATGGGAATACTTAGCCAAATTAACATGTTGACTAGACTAGAAGGTGGGGTTATGTAAAGTTAATACACTTAGCCAATTTAACATGTTAATTAGACTAGAGGTTGGGGTTAAGTAATACACTTAGCCAATTTAATATGTTAGCTGGACTAGACCATAGGGTTAAGTAAACTTGAACGCTTAACCATCAGAATATGATAAATGAATAGGGTTAAGTAAAAAGCATAAAGGGATAACACTTAACCAGTTTAACAGGATAAGGGAAGAGGGTTAAGATAGCTTGAATCGACTAAAGACACTTAACCAATCCAACCTGGCGAGAAAGAAAACTAAGTAGTAAACCTCAGTTGAAAAGGGGACTAAGTAGTAAAACTTAGTTAAGAAAACAAGGAATTTGGAAACTAAGTGGTAAACCATAGTTAGTAGAACTAAGTAGTAATTCTTAGTATAACACAAAGGAGCGGACATCCATCTGGTTTTAAGAAGGCTCCAACGAATTGGGTTACGAAGCCCGAGGCTTCGAGGGGACGTGAGGCTACTCTTGGTATCCCTCTGTAAGGCTGCAGATGATCCGCCTGGGTGCACAGAGGTTAAGGTCTGCGATAGAAGAACCAAGGGTATGCCTTGGTTGCAATATATATATATATGGCAACCTAAAGACTCGGATGGACCAGCGTGATTCGGCGAGAAATCGGAAGCCCTGTGATAGCAACTCGTCGTTTACCATCCATCTTCAGTCAAGCGAGACACGTGAAGCGGGAAGGCTGGAGGACTCATACGGACCACATACTTGCTATCTAGTTGTGGTTGCGGGGTGTTGTTGGCCATAGAATTAGTGGGGCAAATAGGGGCCTTCGTACAGTTCTCATTTTACAAGGGTGGCCTTCCATTAGTTGAGGGAGGGGTCGAGTGGGACCATAGCCACTGGAAAAACAGACCTTAGCATCTGCATCGGCAGATATTGAAAGCTCCCGACTGAGTTCCGTATTTCTAGAGTAGCCCTGACAGCGGAACTCGGACCGCACATTACTGGACATGTGCATCTAGACAAGCGATAACGATTCGCGATACATGCGTGGGAAAAGTCTCGGAACATGTACCACCCTAGGTGGTGTGTCCTAGACTAAAGGGCATCGTTCGACAGGTAGCATAATCCCTAGTTTGGAACTAGGTGGCATAAACCCTGAATCCAAGAAGCATTCAGAAAAATAGCGTAAGTTCTAGTTGAATCTAGAAGGCACTTGATAGAAAACCCTAGATTAGATCTAGGTAATTAAATAATAAATGGATGCCTGAAGGCGACGGAAACTACAGGGATTGGGATCACGTTATCGTTACTAGTAGGGACACTAGTTAGGCGGTGCAGAGATATAGAAACCAGAATAATAAGGTAATAGCGAAGCAGAGAAAGTATTAAAGTATATCCAGTTTATCTTGCCTTGGTATATCTTGTGGTAATCTTATCTTATCCTGTTGACCCTATCATCATGGTATTGTCTTGTATTCAGTTAATTCATGTCGTTTCATTTTTCCCTGTTCACATGCTAGAAGTTGCTGACTTACTCAGGCTTTATGTCTGACTCTATTTTTCTTTCGCTTCTTTTCTTCCGTCCCCCCTAGGTAGTTGAGGAGGGAATAGTATAACTCAGGATTAGATTGGACCGTTGCTCTTTCCCCAGCTTAAAGATTTGACGAAGTCGTCCTTGGATTCTCTTTCAGATGCTATGGCTGGCTCTTGCTACATTGGGGAATATAAAATGTTGTTTTATGCTTCTTTATTTTGTAAAGACAGATGATACTATGATATTGTAAAAGAATCTTGTACAGACTATTTTATCAATAAAGCAAAGTTCTATTTTCCGCTATTTAATATTTGTCTGTCTTGTAATTTATCTGCATCTTTTACCCAAAATGCTCCACATAACTTAGTGCATTCCCTTTGTGAGTGACACTAACGGATGTGAGGTGTTACACGTGGTATCAGAGCTGAAGGTTACCGGATCAGATAAAAGATTTGAAAAATTATTTTCAAAAGGTTTTTAAAGAAGCATTTTTAAAAGAAATGATTTGTTTTAAAGGCATATTCCCCAAAGCCATACGCATTGTCTCTTCTTCCTCTGTTTGAATTCTTGTCTCCTTCTTTCTTGAGTCTCTGGGGCTCCTGGCTTTCTGGGAGGTAACCTCATCGAAGGGCGAAGCAGTGTCCGACTTCCATCTATAGCCATAGTTGTTTCACTTACGACCAGTCTTCTTTCAAGGTTATAGGGTTTTCCATGCGATGGAGGCGGCTTTCGAGAGATTTGCCAATGTGGTTACACACGGAAAAGGATGAGGAGTTTGGCAAAAGAGCACAACCCAAGGATGAGGAAAATCATGGATGTTGACTTGGCTCACAAAGGAGGAAGGGATTATAAAACCTAAGACAAGAGGAAATATCTTTACTCGGGTATGATAGGGCATATAATTAAGGACGAGATCAAAGGACAAGATTTTCAGAAGGGCATGTACATACTATGCGTACCTAGGAGAAAGGTAGTAAAGTTCTGTTGGAAGAGTCTAGTTTTTCTGTTCGTACTCTTTCCTTTTTAGCGCTTTGCATTTGTTCATATTTTCTTCCATAGTTGAGTCTCTGCACCTTAGTACTTGTATAGTAAGAAGATCCCAATCAGTCTCAAACCCAGTGGGTGGTTCGACCCGTTTATTTTTTGTTAGTAGGGGTTTGAATAGCTATCGAGTTTGCTTATATCATATCACGTCGATCATCTAAAATCAGAGGAGATATTCCCTGGATACTTATCTGATATTGGTTTAGGCCTTTGGGGCTTGTACTTGAGGAATGTCGAGTTCGACTAGGATGGTTTGCGTGAGAGATGAATAGTTGTGACAGGCGCTCTAAAAAGCGCGTAGTGATCTTTCAACCCTTATAGTTATGGCATGGTGGATAAGGGAGAGACCTCTAATCATACACTTGGTACCGTGATTGACATCTATTTATTTTGGAAATGGAGGTTAGGAACTTCACAATCGTGAAGATAAATTGGTTAAGATACAGTGGAGTAAAGCTCAAGAAGGCTAGATACTAGCAACATGCCCTTTTTCCTTAAGGGTGCATCCTTGATTTCTCTGTTTAGGAGCTTTACGCGTAGTTGTTTCTCTCTTTCCAAAGTATATCCTCTAGGTCGTATCTGCGATCCTTAGGTAGAAGCAAATGGATGTAAACATGTATTTGAAGCATGTTATGGTTGAATGGTTGCAAGTAGTTGCAAATGGTTGCTCGTGGATGCATATGCATACGTATTAGGCACTAGATCAAGTTCGGACGCTCTCATATTGCATTTACATATATGCATTTGTTTATAAGTTGAACTTGATATGATATCATATGGATGTTGCATATGGATGAATGGCTATGCACGCATGTAGTATTTACATGACTAGGGATGTTTGCATGCATGATTGGACGCATGGAACTAACATGATTTGCATTAAGGAGGTCAACTGAATCAGTAGACCGCCTGATTTTGCATTAGATAGAGACATATACACACACTATGCATATGAACATGAAAGCATTAGAAATATTTTAAGGACAATGAATGCCTGTGATTGAATGGTTGAGTAGATGGGTGATTGGATGGTAGGACACATTCTTCCTAACTTGAAGATTTCGGGGACGAAATCCTTTTAAGTGGGGGAGAATGTAACACCCCGTAATTCTGTGACCTTAAGATTCTCAAATTAAAGTATAATTAATTTTTAAAAGAAAAATTAAAAGAAAAAGATCCATGCAGTTGTTTAATTTAAGTATTGTAACTAACATGAAAAAGAGAAGTAAGGAGAGAACAATAATTATTATTGTTCTAAGACTTATTAACAAAAGCCTTTGTAGCTCAGTTGGTTAAGGCATTGGATTTGTAGCATGGAGGTCGGGGGTTCGATCCCCGACGACGACATAATTTTTTTATCTTTATTTTAGAGAGGGCCAACTGAACATGCAAATATATGTACGTATACAAATTCAAAATTTGAAAGGATAAGAACGTACATATAAGGAAATAAAGAAAATATATATACATATGAGAATATATATATATATATATATGCAAAAATATATGTATACGAAAGATAAAATTCAAGATAAGGCTACAGTCAATGAAATATGGCAACATCATTTGAATTTTGAAAATAAAATGAAAGTTGTGCGTATATATATACGCGTAAAATGGTCGTTAGAGGAGTTGTATACATATAAGAATATTTCATGTGAATGTAACAGTTAAATAAATTCCAGAAATTCAAAAGTTCGAAAATCAAACTTCTACACCAAAACAATTCGTTCGAAATTCAAATTTCTACGCCAAAATAGCTTGTGGGACCCAATGCTGACTCAGCACTGCGTGTATGATAAGGTTTGGCTAGATTCATCTACGTACCTGGACTATTTTCTTAACTGGGTTCAATGCTGACTCAGCGCTGCGTGTACGATAAGGTCTTGAGCAGCTATATAAACAACCCTAGTCTTCATTCTCTTTGCACCAATTCTCTTCTATCCTTATGCTGCTAAGATTCATGGCTTCTTCCTCTCCTCTAAATTTTCTTAAATAATTAAAATAAAATATAAATTCAAGACATGGAGATGCTGCTCAAATCTGTTCAAGAGAAGATTCAAATCAAAGTGAAGAATTCAAAGGCTAAATCAACAAACCTCGAGCAACGACATACGAATCTTAGCATCGCCGTTCTTCTATTCTAGATCTAATTTCTGTAAGTTGGTTATTTCTAGACTTGAACGTTTTATTTTTATTTGTGACATGAAATTAAAAGGATATAAGAAAAATGCCTAATCTCTTCACTTGGATCTGTGTTTATTTAAGTTTTTGGATCTAATTCTTGACTATGGCCCAGAACATACTATGACTTTGATTGACGGCCTATGACTATTGAACAAAGAGGATATGCCTATGCCTATGATCATGATTATGAGAACTATGACCATGAACCTATTACCTTTGAATTACGAACATGAACCTTGATTTGGGACATACAACATATGACTATGACATTGCCTATGACAATGACTTATGACTATGGGAATTATTTTCCGTTTTGGACTATGAACATTGCCTATAACTATGAACTTTGCCTATGATTCATAATTAGGAAAATTGTTGCTTAAGTTTTGTGGCTATGAAATTGGGTCTAAACCCGATTATCTATTTTATCTGTTCCTTGTTTTTCTTTGGTTTTAGACTGTGGGAATTTACCTATTCAGTTAGGTCTACCCATGTTCTTGTACCTATTCTATCTATTGGTTTTAGACCGTGGGAATTCACCTATTAAGTTAGGTCTACCCATATTCTTGAACCTACGTCGTTATCCAAACCTTTTATGCCAGTTATTATCCCTTTTCATAGCATCTTTGGTTCATTCCCTATTTTCTACGAATCTAGATTTATTTACAATCTAGGTTAAATCACGATTATACGAATGGTGGGATTGCAATTTGGGGAAAATATGAAAATGAACATAAATGTAGTTATAAGCTTGGAAATTAGCATAAATTGGGAATATGTATTATGGCATGTTCATAGGAATGCAAATTGGATAAGTTTGACATATTAAATTTAGTATTAGCAAGTAAGCTAAATTTTAGGCATGAAATGTAAACTAGAATAATAATTCTAGTCTTACCATAAACTGTGAATTAGGAATGTTAAATCAAAATTGTGTTAATTAAAGATTTGGAATAAGTATATTAGCACAATTTTGAATTTAGCCATAATTGTGAGAAATTGTCATGTTTAGAATAAATTATGGTTAGTGACACTTAATTTGGTATAATTTACATACCAAAAAGTATAAATATGATAAATAAGAGGGAACGGTCCATAATAATAAATGTGACAATGTACATTAAAAGTGTAATAATGAAATAAGTAAATTAGGAGTAAATTTACTTATAGAATTTGTCATAAATGATAAATTGTTCATTTACCACAAAATATGTAACTTGCATGTAGGTAAAGTTTTGGCCATAAATTATAAACTAGGATATTTAATCTAGTTTTGGCAATGAAATAGGAAATGGCCTGAACTGCAAGTTGGGTTAGGACTTGGGCCTAGAATATAAGTATACTAGTGGGCAGAACAAAATGAAAATGGTATAGGCCAAGTTTATTTAAAAAGGGAGAATGGACTTTGAAGATAAATTGTTGACAATTTATATATGGACAAAAGAAAGGTTTTCTCTTTGAATAACACATACACCTGAAAGTTCTAGGGTGACAGAGAGGATAGTGTCTAGGATTGGGTTTGGAAAATACAAGTTTCCTGCCCTCCCTGGCTATCCCTAACTGATCCGAAGGACGGGATGGTTGTTTTCAAAACCATATTTGAAAATTAATCAAAAACCCTTTGAACTTAGAAAACATGAATATGCCTAACCCGAGATTAGACTGAGTTGCGGTGTAAACCTGCCCGGAACCGACCGGCACATCCAGTAACCGCAGCAATATCTGTCTAATGTGAGAGGTTGCGGCTTTAATTTATTAATTAAAGCTAGAACAAGAATGAGAGAGTTAAGTCCATAGAAACACTTAACCAATTTAACACAGTTAAGCAAGAATGGGTGGGTTAAGTCCATAGAAACACTTAACCAACTTAACACAGTTAAGCTAGAATGGGAAGGTTAAGTCCATAGGAACACTTAACCAACTTAACACAGTTAAGCTAGAATGGGAAGGTTAAGGAACACTTAACCAACTTAGCACAGTTAAAGCTAGAATGGGAGGGTTAAGTCCATGGGAATACTTAGCCAAATTAACATGTTGACTAGACTAGAAGGTGGGGTTAAGTAAAGTTAATACACTTAGCCAATTTAACATGTTAATTAGACTAGAGGTTGGGGTTAAGTAATACACTTAGCCAATTTAATATGTTAGCTGGACTAGACCATAGTGTTAAGTAAACTTGAACGCTTAACCATCAGAATATGATAAATTAATAGGGTTAAGTAAAAAGCATAAAGGGATAACACTTAACCAGTTTAACAGGATAAGGGAAGAGGGTTAAGATAGCTTGAATCGACTAAAGACACTTAACCAATCCAACCTGGCGAGAAAGAAAACTAAGTAGTAAACCTCAGTTGAAAAGGGGACTAAGTAGTAAAACTTAGTTAAGAAAACAAGGAATTTGAAAACTAAGTGGTAAACCTTAGTTAGTAGAACTAAGTAGTAATTCTTAGTATAACACGAAGGAGCGGACATCCATCTGGTTTTAAGAAGGCTCCAACGAATTGGGTTACAAAGCCCGAGGCTTCGAGGGGACGTGAGGGTACTCTTGGTATCCCTCTGTGAGGCTGCAGATGATCCGCCTGGGCGCACAGAGGTTAAGGTCTGCGATAGAAGAGCCAAGGGTATGCCTTGGTTGCAATATATATATATATATATATATATATGACAACCTAAAGACTCGGATGGACCAGCGTGATTCGGCGAGAAATCGGAAGCCCTGTGATAGCAACTCGTCGTTTACCATCCATCTTCAATCAAGCGAGACACGTGAAGCGGGAAGGCTGGAGGACTCATACGGACCACATACTTGCTATCTAGTTGTGGTTGCGGGGTGTTGTTGGCCATAGAATTAGTGGGGCAGATAGGGGCCTTCGTACAGTTCTCATTTTACAAGGGTGGCCTTCCATTAGTTGAGGGAGGGGTCGAGTGGGACCATAGCCACTGGAAAAACAGACCTTAGCATCTGCATCGGCAGATATTGAAAGCTCCCGACTGAGTTCCGTATTTCTAGAGTAGCCCTGACAGCGGAACTCGGACCGCACATTACTGGACATATGCATCAAGACAAGCGATAACGATTCACGGTACATGCGTGGGAAAAGTCTAGGAACATGTACCACCCTAGGTGGTGTGTCCTAGACTAAAGGGCATCGTTCGACAGGTAGCATAATCCCTGGTTTGGAACTAGGTGGCATAAACCCTGAATCCAAGAAGCATTCAGAAAAATAGCGTAAGTTCTAGTTGAATCTAGAAGGCACTTGATAGAAAACCCTAGATTAGATCTAGGTAATTAAATAATAAATGGATGCCTGAAGGCGATGGAAACTACAGGGATTGGGATCACGTTATCGTTACTAGTAGGGACACTAGTTAGGCGGTGTAGAGATATAAAAACCAGAATAATAAGGTAATAGCGAAGCAGAGAAAGTATTAAAGTATATCCAGTTTATCTTGCCTTGGTATATCTTGTGGTAATCTTATCTTATCCTGTTGACCCTATCATCATGGTATTGTTTTGTATTCAGTTAATTCATGTCGTTTCATTTTTCCCTGTTCACATGCTAGAAGTTACTGACTTACTCAGGCTTTATGTCTGACTCTGTTTTTCTTTCGCTTCTTTTCTTCCGTTTCCCCCCCAGGTAGTTGAGGAGGGAATAGTATAACTCAGGATTAGATTGGACCGTTGCTCTTTCCCCAGCTTAAAGATTTGACGAAGTCGTCCTTGGATTCTCTTTCAGATGCTATGGCTGGCTCTTGCTACATTGGGGAATATAAAATGTTGTTTTATGCTTCTTTATTTTGTAAAGACAGATGATACTCTGATATTGTAAAAGAATCTTGTACAGACTATTTTATCAATAAAGCAAAGTTCTATTTTCCGCTGTTTAATATTTGTCTGTCTTGTAATTTATCTGCATCTTTTACCCAAAATGCTCCACAGAACTTAGTGCATTCCCTTTGTGAGTGACACTAACGGATGTGGGGTGTTACAGCACCACCACTAGTCACCCTAAAGGTTGATCCCGCCTACAAAACTTAATAATGATAATGGTAGTTTAATGTACCCCTAGCTACCTTCATAGGTGCCGTTTGCCCTTATCTCCACTAGGTCTACCCACTACCCCCATTCGATCGGCTCCCTAACTCGTAGATACCCGTGCTGGCCCCACAGTGGGTGTATCACTCCCCAAAGTGGCAACCCGATACAACCAAAAATGCACGGCTTATTTCTACATGATGCAACGTCTTACCTACCAGCCCGGGCCCACACACGCATATGAACCCGTTGGACTTGCGTTGCCACCGCTGGCCCGTTTTGACCTCTTACAATCAAATCCAGTATGCGTGTGCCGCCCTCGACTTGGGTCGAGCCCACAAAGGTACTTAATGGGTTACTGGTTTGAAAAGGGCCCCCATGCATGACACAAGCTTTCCACCTATGCTTGGTCCCCTCTAAGGTTTCTCCCCACTTAACCCCATTCTTATTCATGTCTTCTTACATGTTTCAGTCTTGGTTAAGTGCATCTAATCGTATTTTAAATGCCACCCAAGGCACCCACTAAATTCCACATGCCACCTAAGGCACCCACTTAACCCCCTCATGTCCCACTACATGTTTATCTGGTTAAGTGTTTCTTAATTCATTAAGACCGTAAACTTGTAAAGACCTCCCACGCTAGACTGGCATTTGTGGCAGCTGGATTTGCTGGGCTGGTCCGGGCAGTCTTACACCACAAAAGAGTCTAACCTCGTGTCTTAGGCGATTAATTACACCTAATTAATTACCAAATTTGAATTAATTTCCCTATTCAAATTGCTAATCAATTACAAATTTAACAATGTCCATAATTGACTCAATTATGCCATCTATTTATGGTATATAAAATTATACCAATTAACATCACATTTAAGGCATTTATGCCAATTCTCAATATTAAATCTTTTAATATTATCCCATTGCCCCACGTTGTACGTTCATTCGTTTAACGTAAAATATACGTTAGACTCGAATAGTCTAACTTACGGAATAAAATGAAAACATCACAACATGCATAGAATAAAAACTAGATCTAAACATAAGGGGTGAACTTACATGTGTGGATAAGGTTTTTCATCCAAAAACTTGCATTGGCAAAAGTTACAAACTTGCATAAACTATGGATGTCATAGATCTAATCATAAGTTGTAAACTTGCATAGGCAATGGTTACGAACTTTACATTACATGATTCATACTCCAATACACACACACACGCACACACACACACATGTATATGTGATTTATACAACATAAACTATGATGTAAACTTGCATCTAACTCACACATGTCATAGCCTAACTTTAGATCCAATTTACACATAAAATAGATGTCATGAAACATGTGAGGTTGTATATGATTCTCACTAACTTGCATATGATTCATATCTAAATTAACATCTAAACTTGCATACCTACATATGATTTAACATATGAATGAGTTCCAACAACATAACCAAACTAGCATATGAAACATCATTATGAATTGGTTGTACATAAGCCAACAATTAACATAGATTTACAACATAAATGATAACATCACAACTTTACAACATAGATAATAACATCATAGATTTACAACATATATAATAACATAAGGTCAATGATTCACAACATAACCATATAATCCAAATCATAGCTCAATCCAATTAAATTGTTAATTATCTTGTTAAAGAAATCGAACTCACAAAAAGAAGGTCTTGCGTTCTGAAATCTGGGTTCTGAAATTGATTTAGCTCGCCTTTGTAGTAGATTCGTTATTGTTTATATTAGAGTTGAATAGAACTGAGTTGATTAGATTTGATTTCCCTCTAGTTGGTGGCGGCTACTCTAGTTACAAGATGACAGCATGACGGCCATGACTCAGATTTTAATTTGATTTTAGGGTTTGAGTCTACCCATGTTTATATAGAAATTCAATTTAATTATAGCTGTCGGATGATCTTAGGGTTAATCAAAACCACTCAGTCAGGATAGGGTGACACCTCAGCCCTAATGACTCAGCAAGGAGTCAGAAAGGACTCAGCAATGAGTCATAATATGGATCAAATTGCACCAGAAAGCTGTGCAGGCTTTCTGCTCGGCCTGGGCGCACTTGGCAGGTGTGCCAGTGCCACTTTTGTACTGGCGCACTTCCCAAGTGCGCCACTGCAAATTTTTTTTCCTGATTTTTCCCGCATGACTTCGTTCGTCCATATCTCCTTCATCCGGTATCCGTTTTACGCAAACTCGGTCTCTATCTCAACTAGAATTCCAAGACGAACACAATGGCGCAACTCGCTTCCCTTAATTCTCACGTCCGAGATTAATTATTCTTGAATTTAGTTGATTTGATTATTCAAAAATTCGGGGTGTTACATTCTCCCCTACTTAAAGGATTTCATCCTCGAAATTTCTAAATCAAGAAGAACGTATCCTACCATCCAATCATCCATCTACTCAACCATCTACCACTAACAACCATGGTACTTAAAAGATTTCTAATGCTTTTCATGTACATATGCATAGTGTGTGTATATTCCCGTATACTAATGCTAAATCAGGCGGTCCACTGATTCAGTCGACCTCCTTAATGCAAATAATGATAGTGCCATGTATCCATCATGTATGCAAAGAATCCTATACATATCATTACTACATGTGTGCACAGCCATCCATTTAAATGCAGCATCCATATGATACACACTTTCACTGTACATTCATTTTACTAAATACATCCATTCATATGTAATATGCAATATGAAAGTGACTGAGCCGATCTAGTGCCTAATGTGTGTGTATATGCATCCACGAGCAACCACTAGCAAACACTTGCATCCATCATACATAACATGTCTCAAACACATGTTTCAACCATAGGACTACCCTATCTAATGGTCAAAGATACTAGCGAGAGGACATACTAAGGATAAAACAAGTACAAGCTAAGCGATAAAGGAGAAATTAAAAGACATACCCTCGAAAAGAAAAGGGTACAATGAACGCATCTTCTCTTCCGTCTCCCAAGTAGCGTTGCTCTCATCATCTCCTCATTGCACTTTGACTAGCTTGACCTCTCGATTCCTCAACTTCTTAATCTCCGACCCAAGAATGCACGTAGGAGCTCGTCGAATCGTCGCATCACGCTCTATCTCCACCTCTCTGAGCAAGCTTGGCTCTATCACTTCCGCGGTCTCGTGCAAGAACTTCCTAAAATGTGATACATGGAATACATTGTGTACACCAATGAGTCTATCGGGCAATTCCACTCTATACGCCATCCGTCCAATCCTCTCCTTAATAGGAGACGGCCCTACGAACCTTGGTGCTAACTTCCCAACGGACCCAAAGCGAACAACATTCCATAATGGAGACTTCTTGATAAAGACCATGTCCCTAATATCAAACTCAAGATCTGTCCTCCTCTTGTCCACATAATATTTCTACCTATCTTGCGCCGTCTTCATCCTCCTTCGGATCAAATCGATCTTTTCCGAAGTCTCTCTAATCATATTGGGCCCAAGTAAGATCTTATCCATAGCTTCCCACCAACATGTAGGCGAACGACACGGCCGTCCATAAAAAGTCTCGAAAGGTGCCATGCCAATGCTAGACTGAAAGCTATTATTATATGCGAACTCCACCAAAGGAAGATGCTCCTCCCATGTACCTTCGAACTCTAAAACACATAGCCTCAAAAGGTCCTCTAGAATACGATCCACCCTCTCGGTCTGGTCGTCCGTCTGAGGATGATATGCGGTGCTCAAACATAACTGAGTCCCTACTGCCTCTTGCAAGATCTTCCAAAACTCGCTAGTAAAGATAGGATCGCGATCGCTTACTATGCTAGAAGGAACACCGTGCAAACGAATTATCTCTCGAATGTATACGGAGGATAACCATAGAGCAGTCCTCTTGTTCTTCACGGGAATGAAATGGGCACTCTTAGTAAGTCTGTCTACCACGACCCAAATCCCCGTATTACCCTTCCTCGATCTCGGTAACCCGTCAACAAAGTCCATCGAGGCACTCTCCCACTTCCATTGTGGGATCTCCAATGGGTGAAGCAACCCATCAGGCTTCTTTTGTTCTGCTTTTAGTTGTTGGCACACCAAGCATCTAGCGACAAACTCGGCCACATCCTTCTTCATACTGGCCCAAAAGTAAACTCGTCTCATGTCATGTACATCTTGTCCCCGCTAGGATGAATAGTCATCTTCGAACGATGTGCATCATCAAGAATGGTCTTCCTCAAGTCCTCATCTCGTGGTACACAAAGTCTACCATCCCTACTTAACCAACCCTTATCATCTAGGGTATACCTACGGAGATGGCTCGATGACTCCCCCCTTATGAGCTTCTCTACTAACTCAACCAATTGTGGGTCATCTCGGTGTGCCTCTCCAATCCGTCCCAAAAGCGTAGGTCTGACCTCTAAGGATGCTAGCAAACCGGGTACAAAGTCAATGGAAGGTCTAAATCAAACATAGAGATGAACTCTAAGCTTCGCCGCTCAACAAACAACGGACTCAAGGACAACCTTTTCCTACTTAAGGCGTCTGCCACCATGTTACCCTTGCCAGGGGTATATGCCATCTCGAAATCGTAGGACGCTAAGTCCATTCACCTTTGCTGCCTTAAGTTTAAGTCCTTCTGAGAGAACAAATATTTTAGTGATTTGTGATCTGTAAACAATTCGAATTTCTCGCCAAGAAGATAATGGCGCCAAGACTTAAGCGCGAAAACAATAGCGGCCAACTCTAGGTCATGTATAGGGTAATTTCTCTCATGTACTCTCAACTGCCTTCCTCCATAGGCTATTACCCTTCCCTCTTGCATTAAGACTGCGCCTAGTCCTGTCCCACAAGCATCGGTATAAACGGTAAATGGCTTACTCCCATCTGACAACACTAAGATGGGGCATGTGGTCAAAGCTCTCTTTAAACGTTGGAACACATCATCACAATCTACGTCCCACGTGAAAACTAGGTTCTTCTTTGTCAAGCATGTTAATGGGGCTGATATTTTTGCGAAGTCCTTGATAAACTTCCTATAGTAGTCTGCCAACCCCAAGAAACTCCTCACCTCGGTAGCATTTTTAGGGACCTTCCAATCTTGGATGGCCACCACCTTCGCGGGATCCACAGCTATCCCTTCTTTGGAAACCACGTGCCCTAAGAATCGCACTTCCTTCCTCCAAAAGTGACATTTAGAAAATTTAGCTTTAAGGTTATGCGCTCGAAGGGTCTCCAACACTTCCCTAAGATGTAGGACATGCTCTTCCTCGCTCTTAGAAAAGACCAAGATGTCATCCACAAAGACCACCACGAATTTATTAAGGTACTCCCTAAACACCCTACTCATCAAGTCAACAAAGTATGTGGAGGCGTTTGTCAAACCGAAGGGCATCACAAGCCATTCATAGAAACCGTCTGGAGTCCTAAAGGCAGTTTTGTCTATGCTATCCTCAGCCACTCTCAACTGATGGAAACCAGTGGCTAAGTCCAACTGCGAAAACACTGAGGCGTCAACTAACTGATTGAAGAGATCGTCAATCCTCGGCAGTGGGTGCCTATTCTTCTTAGTAAGCTTATTAAGCTCTCTATAGTCCACACAAAGTCTAAGGGACCCATCTGCCTTCGTGGCAAATACTACTGGAGCACCGCACTTTAATATACTACGTCTTATGAATCCTTTCTCAAGCAACTCCCCTACTTGCTTATTGATCTCCCTCCTCTCACGAGGAGCCATGTGGCGCACTGGCAGAGATAGTGGTTTTGCATTGTCTACAAGATAAATACGAAAATCTATCTCACATTTTGGGGGTAGACCCCTCACCTCATCGAAGACATCAACATATTCATGGACTATACGAACAGAATGTAAATCATCATTGGAAGCGTCAAGTGACTCAAGATAACTAGCATCACCGGTCCTCTAGGATCACAAGAAATGTCAAGGGTCTTTCCACTACGAGTCAACAATTTTACTACCCTTCGTTCACAATCTAGGATGGCACCATATCGGGCTAGCCAATCCATCCCTAGAATCAACCCATAGCCCATGAAACCAAGCACAAAAGCATTACATTCAAAACCAATGCCTAAGATAAACAATCTCAAATCCCTTCAAACCATGGATAAATGAGCCGACCCACCAATAGGATTTGAGACTACAATGGGATCCACATCAAGACTAGTATCTAAGTGCAGTGTTTCAAATAATAATGTAGAGATAAACGAATGTGATGCGCCATAATCGAATAAGGTATGGATAGGATGATCAAATAGAAAAACTAAACTCTCAACGGAAATGTTTCTACCTCGTTCTTGCAGTGGTGGGACCGCGAGAGCCTAAACCTGCTCCCTTGCCTGCCCTGGTGCCACGAGAGCCTGAAGCTGCCCTCCTGAAGTTCTTTGTCCTTGTCCATGTTTCCTTGGGCAGTCCTTAACTAGATGACCTGCCTCTCCACAGTGGAAACAACCGGTCTTCTTCTTTTTCCTACAGTCTTTACTCAGATGGCCGGGTGTCTCATAATTAAAGCACTTCTTCTTTCCTTTGCCATTATTGTTCTTCCCGCCTTTCTTGTTTTGTTGTTGTTGCTGCGGTTTCTTTTGATCCCCTTTCTTCTCGGGTGCCTTATTAGCATTGGCGCCTTTCTCCTCTTTATGGATATGCGCCATGTCAACTTACCTCTCAAAGGTGGCCCCCATAGGGATATGGGTCATGGCTAACCCAAGTAGTGGCTCGTTCAAACCCTTAACAAATCTCAAGGCCTTCTTTTCGAGTGTATTCACCAAGTCCAAGCCAAATCTCGCCAACTGATTGAACTTGTTACGTATTCTTTTACTGACAGATTCCCTTGCTTTAATGCCAAAAACCTTTCCATATATAAATTCTCTTCAGCCCGTGAGAGAAACTTTGCCTTAAACCTATGCCTGAAATCTGGCTATGTATCAACTGGACGCTCTCCATTAGTGACCTCCCACCAAAACGAAGCTTCGTCCTTCATCAACCAAGCAACCAATTGGACCTTCTTACAATCGTCGAAATCGAAGATGCCAAACAGATCCTCCACTTCTTTCAACCAATTTCTAGCTTCAATTAACGTTTCAGTCCCACTAAAAGATTTTCCACCCATCGAACGAAAGTCTTTACATATCTTGGAGAAATTATCTCCATGCGGAGGAATGACTGGAGCTGGGGGAGGAGGAGGAACGTTGGCCGGTCCTGCGGCAGCGGCCCTAGCCTCGAGATATTGACGAAACCAACCGGGTACATGAACACCCTCTGGTATCTCAGATGCTCCAGACATGCTGAAAAGAAAAAGAAAGAGTTTTAAAACAAGGGAAGCGAAAGAGAGATGTATGGATTGCGAGGATTATGCTCTTTTAAGTAAACTTTCCTTGAAAATAGCTTCTTTAAAACAAGTTTTTGAAAATACTTTGTAGACAAATAATACTTTTGAAAACACTTTCCAAAACTTTTTATCTTTTCTTGTAACCATAGCTCTAATACCACGTGTAACATCCCAAGTCCATTAATGTCACTCACAAAGGTAAGCATCAATGTCCATGAAGCGTTATTGTTTGTATAGAACAGATAAATTACAAGAATAAATAATTAAAACAACACAGCGGAAGATAAAACTTATTTTTTATTTCATCATAACTCAAAACGAGTTTACATAAGTAGTTTCCAAAACCATTACAACAGAATCAGTAGTCTTTTCCAAAAACTTCAAAGTACATAAAGAAGCAAATACTTAAATAACATAAATGCATAAATCCCCACTGAGCATAAGCAAAGCCATAAAGATGAGAGAGTCCCAAGCGATACATCTACTATCTTCAAGCAGCTGAAAGAAATCGGCACTAAGCTGTAGTATTCCCTCCTTGCAAACCTGAGGGGGGGGGGGAGGAAGAAAAGAGGTGGAAAGAAAAGGGGGTCAGACATAAAGTCTGGCGAGTGCGATAACTTTAACAATATAATTATCAAAATAACTAGGCTAAGGCATAAACAGAAAAATAAGGAAATGACTGTGAACAATTGGGTATGACAGAACAAAACGAGGAAATAAGATGAACTAAGATATCGTTAAAGGCGCCCCTAATCACTATAAGATACTGCACCACCACTAGTCACCCTAAAGGTTGATCCCGCCCACAAAACTTAATAATGATAATGGTAGTTTAATGTACCCCTAGCTACCTTCACAGGTGCCGTCTGCCCCTATCTCCACTAGGTGTACCCACTACCCCCATTCGATCGGCTCCCTAACTCGTAGATACCCGTGCTGGCCCCACAGCTGGGTGTATCACTCCCCAAAGTGGCAACCCGATACAACCGAAAATGCACGGATTATATCTACACGATGCAACAACGTCTTGCGTACCAGCCCAGGCCCACACATGCATATGAACCCGTTGGACTTGTGTTGCCACCGCTGACCCGTTTTGACCTCTTACAATCAAATCCAGTACGCGTGTCCTGTCCTCGACTTGGGTCAAGCCCACAAAGATAATTAATGGGTTACTGGTTTGAAAAGGGCCCCCATGCATGACACAAGCTTTCCACCTATGCTCGGTCCCCTCTAAGGTTTTTCCCCACTTAACCCCATTCTTATTCATGTCTTCTTACATGTTTCAATCTTGGTTAAGTGCATCTAATCATATTTTAAATGCCACCCACTAAATTCCACATGCCACCCAAGGCACCCACTTAACCCCTTCATGTCCCACTACATGTTTATCTGGTTAAGTGTTTCTTAATTCATTAAGACCGCAACCTTGTAAAGACCTCCCACATTAGATTGGCATTTGTGGCAGCTGGATTTGACGGGCAGGTCCAGGCAGTCTTACATCACAAACGAGCCTAACCTCGTGTCTTTACAACTGTTACGCATTTAATTTATGCCTAAGACCTCCCATATTAGACTGGCATTTATGGCAGCTGGATTTGTCGAGCGGGTACGGGCAGTCTTACACCACAAAAGAGTCTAACCTCGTGTCTTAGGCAATTAATTACACCTAATTAATTACCCCAATTTGAATTAATTTCCCTATTCAAATTGCCAATCAATTACAAATTTAACTATGTCCATAATTGACTCAATTATGTCCATCTATTTATGGTATATAAAATTATACCAATTAACATCACATTTAAAGCATTTATGCCAATTCTCAATATTAAATCTTTTAACATTATCCCATTGCCCCATGTTGTACATTCGTTCATTTAACGTAAAATATACGTTAGACTCGAATAGTCTAACTTATGGAATAAAAAGAAAACATCACAACATGCATAAAATAAAAACTAGATCTAAACATAAGGGGTGAACTTGCATGTGTGAATAAGGTTTTTCATCCAAAAACTTGCATAGGCAAAGGTTACAAACTTGCATAAACTATGGATGTCATAGATCTAATCATAAGGTGTAAACTTGCATAGGCAATGGTTACAAACTTTACATTACATGATTCATACTCCAACATATATATATATATATACATATATATATATATACATACTTGCATACGTGATTTATACAACATAAACTATGATGTAAACTTGCATCTAACTCACACATGTCATAGCCTAACTTTAGATCCAATTTACACATAAAATAGATGTCATGAAACATGTGAGATTGTATATGATTCTCACTAACTTGCATATGATTCATATCTAAATTAACATCTAAACTTGCATACCTACATATGATTTAACATATGAATTTGTTCCAACAACATAACCAAACTAGCATATGAAACATCATTATGAGTTGGTTGTACATAAGCCAACAATTAACATAGATTTACAACATAGATGATAACATCACAGCTTTACACCATAGATAATAATATCATAGATTTACAACATAGGTAATAACATACGGTCAATGATTCACAACATAACCATATAATCCAAATCATAACTCAATCCAATTATATTGTTAATTATCTTATTAAAGAAATCAAACTCACAAAAAGAAGGTCTTGCGTTCTGAAATTGATTTAGCTCGCCTTTGTAGTAGATTCGTTATTGTTTAGATTAGAGTTGAATAGAACTGAGTTGATCAGCTTTGATTTCCCTCTAGCTGGTGGCGGCTACTCTAGGTTACAAGATGACAGCATGACGGCCATGACTCAGATTTTAATTTGATTTTAGGGTTTGAGTCTACCCATGTTTATATAGAATTTCAATTTAATTATATCCATCATATGATTTTAGTGTTAATCAAAACTACTTAGTCATGATAGGGCGACACCTCAGCCCTAAAGACTCAGCAAGGAGTCAGAAAGGACTTAGCAATGAGTCACAATATGGATCAGATTGCACCAGAAAGCTCTGCAGGCTTTCTGCTCGGCCTGGGTGCACTTGGCAGGTGCGCCAGTGCCACTTTTGTACTGGAGCACTTCCCAAGTGCGCCAGTGCAAATGTTTTTTCTTTTTTTCTGATTTTTCCCGCCTGACTTCGTTCGTCCATATCTCCTTCATCCGGTATCCGTTTTACGCAAATTTGGACTCTATCTCAACCAGAATTCCGAGATAAACACAATGGCGCAACTCGTTTCCCTTAATTCTCACGTCTGAGATTAATTATTCTTGAATTTAGTTGATTCAATTATTCAAAAATTCGGGGTATTACAACTAATTTCATTTTCGAACTAAATTAAAGCCGAGTAAGAAAGACAAAGAAAAAAATAGAAAAGGAAATCGAATTACGTTTTCTTATGATTCCTAATTTAACTAATTCCTCTGATCATTTAACTAAGCTCTAATACCAAATGTAACACCCCATACTTTTCTGCACCCAAATTTTGATAAAAATCAAAACGTAAACACATCCAAGCATGTAGCGTGTATATTTGGTACCCGCAACAAATGAGCATAGACATAATCGGAGTACGATAAATATAACTCACTGTGGAAACAAAAGAGGATAAACTAGTATTAACTCAAGTAACTAACTTTTTCAAAGTAAGTCACTTTGCCAATACCGAGCATGAGAGAGAAGAGAACCAAAAGCCAAAACTTAATCATCTGTGAGGACCCGGCCTTCTCTAGGAAACCTAGGAGGTTGTAATGAGGAGGGGGGTTAGGACAACAAATTCTGGTGACTAAGAAATATACAACACAGACTATAACACAGATATATTCCATATGGTTTAACCCAAGCTGTATGCCTAACAAGGTTAGTGATTCTAAACCAACCTTGTTAATGTTTATGCACGATTCTATTACTCTTTCCAAATAGTATCCCCAAATAACATTATCAAGATAGGACATTTACACATGTTTTCGTAAAGCCTTTATACCAGAGCTTAACTGGTTAACTATCGAGAGTGGTCCCTTAATTTTGGGATTTCTATCTATATCCTCATTCAATATTCTTTATTATTTAACGGCTCACTATCAATGATGGATAGGGTGGATTCTCCCTGATCACTTAAGACCTTAGGCGGACCTATAAGTCACTTATTAACCCTCGATAATCTTTTCAACATTAACGTAAACTAGAGGGAACTAGCTACGGGCCCTACTAGTTAAGGCTTCCACTATTCAGCATATACCCTTGCCCCGCAAAAGGTGATAGATGGTATTTTATCGTTCGTTGTATATTCTAGCTGACCTTATTAGATAACCTCCTTAGTTGCTTATTACTTCCTATAGGATATGTGGTCATATCTGACCTTTTTAATTCCCAGGTTTGGGTAGGCCCACATACACCTGCCATTTAAGACCCCTATACTGAAAAACTTATTCCCAGGTGGACTCTTCAACCCTAGTCACTTATCCTTTTAGGACCCAGGAAGCGGACTATACGCGAAGGTTATTAGTTCGTACCCCATTTCCTTTAGCTCCTTTCCCTTTTCGGTATAAAATAGGCTACGCTATTAAGTCATTCTCGTTTAGTCCCTTTATACGGAAATACTATACTTGCACCATTTAATTTCATCATGGGTTTATATGGTTAATAATATCTTACATTATTAACCTACTAAGTCCAACTATATTTTCTATATCCATCACTATAAACCAGAAAGGTTATACTCCTTTTTCCCTGGGATATTTATTTAATACCTTCTCTAATTTGGACCTAGTGTTTTAAATGACAATCATAAATTCCCTTATGACACCCATTTACTTTTATTACCTTTTTATTGCCCTGTATGACCATAACGACCATATTTTCCTAAGGCAACTATTCATTAGTCCTAAGTTATCTATTTATTGTACCCCAATGGACGATTGCTATTCTTGTTCGTTTATTTATTGGTTGACTGTTGTGTGTGTGTGCATATATATATATATATATATATATATATATATATATATATATATATATATACACACACACGTACCAGGCCTCTCACATTAAGTTGACTACCTATGGATGCTGGATTTGCTGGTTAGTTCCGGGCAGATTTCTAACACAAGTGAACTTAACCTCGTGCCTTAATACGATTATATTTATGCATTAGACCCCTCACATTAAGTTGACTACCTATGGTTGTTGGATTAGCCAGTCAGTTCCGGGCAGGCTTACACCACAAGTTAAGTTTAATATCATGTCTAAATGCAGTTATTATTCAAAATTCCTAATTGGGGTTCACAACATTTATTCTAATTGATTTCAGGAGTTGTAACCATCTTCCTATCACATTTGTTTCCCCCAGTCAATACTGGTTATAATGGTTATTTATTGATTTGCGGTCTCATTTATGGCAATTAATTACATTGATTGCTACAAATGGTCACCATAAATATATTAATTCGAAATGGATTATATTTACACATAATTCCATAAATATCTAAACATTCAAACATTCCATACAATGTATATTTTTCTGTTTTACACTGATTTGGACGGATAATATGTATATAATTATTTTTTATGTTTTCGTACGATCATAATATTTTATTATTATTAATAATAATAATTTTTATTTAAATGATTTGGTTTATTCAATAACCAAACATTCCTTTTTGCATTCAATCTTGCCAAAAGGTTTCCACTCTTCCCAAAAAGACCGTTAACGGTAATTATTGCAACTTATGCTAAATTTGTGGAATATACACAATTCAAATTCATAAGAAATATATATACGTTTATATGTATATAGAACAATCGAAGCAAACTATGCATAAATATTTATTTTTATATTTATACGTAAGTTTGTACCACTTTTTCTTTTTCGATCTTTTTGTCGTACCTCTTGTGAATTCAAAATGACATCTTTTTGTTCAAAAAGAAGAAAATGGCATATTTACAATAATCAAGCCAAAACTTAACAATATTGAATACAAATAGGTATAATTACAATCACATAATTTAACATTCATATCGTTCCAAATTCACATAATTTACCAATTTCATCTTTTTACCCAAATTCACAAATTTTATTTTTCAACACTGAGCTAAAGATGTGGAATGTAACTACACTGATTTCCAGATCCATAGTGCCATATAACATGTACAACATATTTCATGGCATAACTGTAGGAATATGTGGGAAACATATTTTGGAGTCCTATAATTCATGTTATACATAACCACAATTTATCATTTACAAACTTTGACCATATTCATAATCGGATCTAATGGTTGCCAATAATTTCACAATATTTAAATGAATGGATCTGATAGGCATAAAACACATATTTAATTCAAACGAAATAGATAAGTCATTATAGCTATATTAGTAAATTTCCCACTGACCTTATAACCTCCAAATTATAAGTTCTGAATCTTTTAGGCCTACAATCCCCAAATCCTTATAAATCTGCAATCTATCTAGAAAGGGAAAATTTTAGAGCTGTAGAAATTTAAGAAAAAGGGAAGAGAGCGAAGAATCTATCGTTGAGCATCCTCTTTCACTGAATCTAATAATCTTCCTAATTACTTATGAATTTGATTTGATTTGATATGTATGAACATATTTTTATTTTAGAAATTAAGTTAGAAGAGGAAGAAAAATGACAGCGCTCTGCTGCCTCTATTGATTTGAATGGAAAAGAATGAGGCTAGGGGTGGAATTGGCCTAGAACTGTCAGATTAGTTTTAAGTCATATCCATCCATTTTTTTTAATAATATAATAAACCAACGCCTGAAAATCTAGCCGTCACTGAGCACTTGGACGCCCAGTAGGTCGACCAGGGCGGTCGACCGTCGGTCGATCCCCATACGATCGACCGCATGTGCATCAAAGTGCCCAGGTCGGCTTGGTTAATTAGGTAATTTATAATTAAAATTTTTGGTTTATCTATTTTCCATCCGTTTTTGTATCTCGTCCGTAGCTTTTTCGTACGGACTCCGTCCGCGAAACTCCAAACATTAAAGCTGACTAGAATTCTAAGACAAATGCAATGCTTAAAATTCCATAGCTAAATTCCATTGTTTTCAAAAATTCCTATTTTCAAGCTTCTAATTAAATAACAATTTATTATCAAAATTTTGGGTTGTTACACTTTCGCTACACGACGAGCTCGAATTAATTAAATATAAATATTTCATTTGATTTTCTTTTAAATTAATAATTATAAATTCACTTTCATACATTTTCAAATAAACTTGGATTCAAATACCTCATGGCTACTATAGTGTGTTGTCAAAATCAACGATCCGATCAGTGTGTTGTCATTTCCAACGTGAAAGACAATCATTGTACCCACGTGAAACTACCTCCAAATGATGTGTTTGGCTTGTGAATGAGTTAAACAACTTGTATCGTTCCCCAGTTAATATAGTTTCATTATAGAATTTTATTTTATTTTTTATACAATGTTTAATACGTACTGTCAACAATAAATCTTTGTCATTATGCAGTGTGTAGTCATTTCAACAATTTTAACAGCATGTAGTATGTGGTCATTTCTATTTGTACAGTTGTCTCTTTATTGCACAATTTTACATATATAAATATTAGCTGGAAATGTTTATTTCCCTCACAATTCTTTACTCATTTAATCTCCTTCTTACTCACGACTATGCATACTAACAACAACAACGTCATGGCCTTCATCCGTTGATTCTAACTAGTGGCCATCAACCTGACCTTTTGATAGCCTACGAACCGGTGAAGATGGGTTGATCAAGTATCAAGAGAAGTACTACGAAGATGTCCGTCTTAAGTTCCAAAATCTTGATCAACTATAAATTTAAGAGCCTGTAGATCCTCCGTACGAACAAATGGTTGATTAGACTTTGGTATCTCATTGTCCAATTCACTAAGCGACGGAACAATTTTAAATTGCTCAACCTTTATACAAACAAAAGGTAAATCGAGCTGCGGTTGTTCAACCTCCATATGATCAAGAGTTCACTCATGTCCTTGTTTGTTGCAACTACTATTGGATCTAGATTAACCATAGAGGGGGTGAATAGGGTTTATCATAGTTTTTAGCTGAATTAAAAATCTAACGGGATATATATAATAATAATCAGATCACAGAATATAACATAAACAAAAATGCAGAAAGTAAATGACACAAGATAACCCAGCTTCGGCAAAAACCTGCCTACTGCTACATTCCTAAGGTTTCTACTAGGTGATAGAACATATCCCGCTTACAAGACCATGTAAACTCGCACTCCCTGCTCCTGTACTAACCCTACGCTCAAAACCCTAGACTGACCGATATCCCCTCGATCAGATTTCCCCTTATTACGACCCCGTAACCAGTAACCCAGATTTTACAGACTCTGTCAACTGTCAGTCAACACCTTGACTGAATCCCCCTAGATTTTACAGACTCTAGAACTGATCATTATTTTTATAGATAAACAACACAAATTAAGAACAAAAACATAACAAAGATTAAATAAACTAGAAAAACCCTAGGATATAAACAAAGGGGTCACCCCCTTAGAAAATGCGCCAGCCCACTTTAGAAGGGTTCCACCCTTTCATTCTTTGACCCTATCCTTTTCCTCTGTGAAAAATAACGGCAGCCGAAATATTGGGAAAATTGCTAGGGTTTCAGCCTCTTCTTCCAAATCGTGATTTCTGGAGTTGATGGGATTTATTCTCTGATGGCTTGAGTGTTGTCTTGCTTTCGGTCAACTCGATTTGGAATTTGCGATCGAATCACTCGTGAAAAATTGTGAGTTCTTTGTATTATTTCTTTGAAATTCTTTTGAATTGTTTGTGGATTCAATTCTTCTATGTTGCCGATGATGAATTGGTGTGAACAATATAGGGTATAGAAAACCCTAGCCTCTGATTTCACTCGACAATGGCTTGACTAATTTGACTCGTGTTTCCTCTTTTGTTGCTGCCTCGGCTTTGAATGGAATTAATTCCTTGAATAAAAGAATGCCGTGATTTTGAGGATTACTCACTGATTTGTCCCATATTATTCTTGCTGTGAATTTCCAAAGGGAAACTGCTTTCCTCTTTTGCTCGATACATTCTAAAAAAATATTCTTGCCAAAACACATTCTTCCATATGTGATTTGTGAATGCTTAATTCGAAAATGCATACAAAAATCAATTTGAAACTGCCTTGAATTCAACCTGTCATTTCTGGAAACATAACTTACAAATTTGTCTTTCTTTTGGAAACAAAGAATTTGTCAGGAAATATTCAAATTAGTCCAACTATGAATTAAACCCATGACAGTAAAATTATCGCTGATTTTGACAACTATGTTGCTCACTGCTATATAAAAATATGAAAGCCTTGATTGAGCATACCATACATGATTTGTCTGTTGTATTTAATCCTTGATTTGTTGCTTGTATTTCTATTTTTGTCTTGAACTTGTTGTTGAACACATGCATGTTGATTATAAAAAAAAAATTTGCCTTAAAATGTTGTACACCGTCTTGCTAGAATTCTGTCTAAAACTGGATGTGAACATGATCCATGCAGATTTATTTTATCTGCCTCATGTATACATGAAATTCTTGCTTCATGTTGAAGGTGACTTGTAGCTGCTAATATTCACTTCGTATAAAAAGAAACTTGAGAAAGAAAATGTGCTTGCTGTGTGAACCTGAAGCATTACATGCTATATTGATCACAATGCATTTGCTGTTTCATTTGAGTTTGCATTGTTGAGCTGATTTGCACACCACCATTTGTTTCTGCATGCTCCATTATATTGCTGTGTAGTTAACACCACTTGCACACATTCCCCTGGCCACTTGAAATACTCTACATTGACATATATACATCACTGAATTGCTCTGTTCTTTCATGTTGCATTGAACTTCATTACTGGCAGACTTGTGATGTTGCATGTGTATGCTGCTTTGCTCCTTGATCACTTGAACTACACTTGACACTTGACATGGAAATGCTTTGTAAACCATTGCAATTGAGTTCCTTTGCTTCATGCTAGCACTACTGGATTGATTTACACCTTGTCTTTCCTGAATCATTTTGCGGTTTACATCTTGATCATGTTCCATCATGCTTGCATATGTATGTATACTTTTGTTGTTGCACTATCTTGCAGTGTTCATCCAGTTTAACCATGCTGACTCGACTCAAAAGCTATGGAAATTGCTTCATTCATGTTATCATATATACTTGTGTATTTGTAGTTGGAGCCTTAACTTGCTGTTTGTATTGATCTATCTTGACTTGCTCATGACAGTGTTAACTTTGAGCTAGCCTTCTGCTTATCTCACCATTTATATATGTATGCTGCTTTCTCTATTCTTGTTTCTGTTGTCCACTTGTACTTGCATGTACCATTCTCGACCATGCCGAAACTTGAATCCTTGCATTTGCACCATATTTACATTTGTTGCACTAAGTCGACACAGTCCATGTGGCTACTCCTCAGTTGCTCGCTGATTGGCGAGGCAGTGCACACGTGTATATTTATACACGTGTGTATATGAAGCCATTAGACAAGATTTGTTGTTCCTGTACTATACATATACAAACTGACTAGACACAAATCAGATCAAGTCATGAAAAATGAAGAGAAACACACCACAAATCAGAGGCAAATAAAAAATTTTCAAATAAAATTTATATTCACATGAATTTTGAACATTATTTCTGTTCCATATACTATGTGTGTGTGTGTGTGTTTTTGTATATGACAGGTATGAAGATGATGACTGGACTGACAGTAAAGATGTTGTGAAGACAGAAGACTGAAGACAGAAGTTGACAGTGAAAAATATACAAAAGCATCTGTATATGAGTGTAACTAAATTTATATATATATATATATAATTGTATAACTGAGTGACAGTGTCATATTGAGGAGCAGTGTATGAACATATAATGAGAGAATGGTACTGGTATTTGTAATAAACAAATTTGTTTTAAATAAAATATTATTTTATTGTTGTCAAACAAACTTGTCTATAAGTACAAATTCCTGTGAAATGTTTAAATAGTGGAGTTATAAATAGTTGTACTGTTTGAATATTTGAAGTATAATATTTAATTTAAATAAAATACTGTATGAATATCTGAATGTCTGTACAGTCGTATTCAATTTAAATATAAATATTATATTCTTGTCTATGATATATATATATATATAGAACATTACAGTAACAAACACATTTAAAATAATATTTATTTGGTTGTTATCATCAAACAAAAATCATATAATTGTGTATACAATTACGTTATATACAACAATCTCCCCTTTTGATGATGACATACAAATAAAAGATTTTGAACACAATAAATGTGTTTGACAGTAAATTTTGAACTCCCCCTATTTATTAGCTCCCCTACAACAGAAAACTCCCCCTATAACTGTGTATGAGTGAACTGAATAATAATGAATTTTAAAAATTAAAAATATTTATAAAATATTCACTCATAAATCAAAATCTCAACCCATTCTCCCCCTTTTGTTATCATCAAAAGAATACAGAAATTAAAACATAGATGAAAAATGATTATAATTTCAGCTCAAGAGGAAGAACGGTCATCATAAATCTGAATCAGCCAAACAAAAATCATATTATTCTAAGAACAGGTGGCATATTTCACATTGTAGAGAATGACTGATTTACGATGAATTTTATATAAAATGGGGAGAGTTAAAAAAAATGAGTTCCAATTATTTTCCAAAGAATTTTTATAAAAAAGAGGTTCAAAAACAGTGATGGATTTTGGACTATAAGTGATAATTCAATTTAAGTGACAAAATCAAATACTCTCAAATCCCAATAACCAACAAATCATAACACGTCATAAAATATCAACACATTTCACATATTAGAAAGATGGATTGATATGCTGGTTTTTTATACACCAAGGAGAATTTTAGATTAATTTCAATTTATAGCACATTATTTTTTTATTTTTTTATTTTTTTATTTAAGAGCTCACTGAGCACACATAACCAGAACTTGGATTTTTAAATGAGGTCAGTCGCAACATAAATTATAAGTTGTCTCTTAACCATGCATGACCAGAGCTTGGATTTTTAAATGAGGTTAGAGACACACTTATATATTAATTATATTTATCATTTCATCTTTTAAAAAGAAAAACTCCTCTGTATATACAACCAATATGAATGATAGAAATGTGGTAGGTATAGAAATGGACTGTGAAATAAAATTCTAAATTAATTATATTATGAAATATGATCAACTGTACCGAGATCATTGAAAATTTTCAATTATCACTAATTCTGAATAATAACATATTCCAATTTCTATCACAGATATTTCCGTTGTTCATTCAAACAGATTTTTAAAAAAAAAAAATTAAACTCTCCACAGTAATATAAAAAACATGATGGATGGCAGAAGGATGATAGATAATGAAGATGGTCGTGAAATAATCGCCAATTCAAAGATATTATAATAATTATTCAACTATCATGAAAATCTAAATAACATCTCCTCTTGTCGTGAAATATACTGCAGTCACAATTCATCACAATTTCAAAATCTGATAATAATTTTGATGAATTATAAATACAGTTCAGTTTGGTTATTGATTTCAATTTCTGAATGAATGATCAATAAATAATTTTAAAAATTGAAAATCAATTACAAGAGGAATATGAAGATCTATACATTCAAGAGGTAAAAATTTGTACAAGGCAAAAAGAATGTGTAGATCTATACAAGGTGAAGATTAGAATCTAAGTACAGATGACTGAGACAAATATAAGGCACTTCTGATACCACTTGGTGTCTCTATTAATGAGGATTTAAAAATGACACTGGAGACGAACAAAGACATCTCAAGCAACAAAATCATAATCACACAGCCTAAGCAGACACAGTTAATAAATCAAGCAATTTTACATCCATCTATCAGGGCATGGTAAGCCTTTGATACCAAATCAAGCAGTCATCAAAAATATTTTTCAACTCAATTTCTTTTAATCAGTGGAGCAGATGATTTCAAAACAAACATTTTTCAAAACAGTATCAGAGCAGCACAGAAAATATTTTCAAATCATACTTATCAAGATGACGGTCGCATAAGATGATTCAAGATTAACAATATAGTTTATTTGAAATCATTTGAGAAAATATGAAGATATTAAGATTCAATGAATCAGTCACACCAGATTATAAATTTCAGATCCAAGATATGTGTGTGATTCAATAAATCAATAAATTGAAATGATTTTAAACAAACCAATATTTAAGTCAAATAATCATGAAAAAGCAGAGAATTTTAGGACCAGATTTTCAAAGAATTTTCAAAAGAATTTTTTGACAAGTACTCAAGAAGGTTCAGATCATTTACATCAGGTTTGGTAGATATTCTTGATCCAAAATAATTCATTTGAAAATTCTTTAATCAATGTCAAGTTTTGGAATATAATGAATCCGTCACACAAGGTTGATAATTTCAAGTTTAGGAGGTGTGTGATTATTTAAAATATCAATAATTTCAGATGATTTCAAACAAACAAATTCTAGCCATAATGATCATGAATAACGTTGATTTTCAAGATGTATCACTGAGATTTAAGGCAGATTAAAATTTCCAAGCCAATCTGAAAATCAATGAAATTATCACAACTAATAAATAGCAGTGTGCTGCAATGAGTATAACATTTTAAGTTTTTCTAAAATGAATTAGAAGAAAAACTCAAAACAGCAGTGTTGTGTGAAATTCCATTAAAATTTTAGATCTTCAAAAATTTAGAATTCATATTAACAGTGTTCAAGATATAACAAGAATACATCAACACTGTTAGGAATTCAGAGAACAGAAAATGAACTACAAAACAATTGCAGATATATACAAATTTAGATTAAAGGCCTAGATAAGATTTAAAACATTAGAATTTCTTTCAAGTGAAGCAGAAATTCAGAAAACCAAGAATTCTACACCTCGAAGTTAAAGAAGCCCAAAGAAGAAAAAAACAGCAGTGACAAATTGAATAAAAAAAAAACAGAAGGAGGTAGAAGGAGAAATAAACAAGAAAAAATATATTTACAAAGGTGAGCTTAGAGATCATACCTGAAGTCGATGTAAACCAGAATCTCTAACTCAACAAATCTTGGCTAAAGGAACTGGGAATGATATATAAGTAAAGACAGCTTTGCTTCACAATTCTTTTTGCATAGCAGTTCCTCAGCCTCCTTCGGTACCTAACAATTCAGGGGATCAAGTGGTCTAACAAAATTTGTAAAACCACTCATAGCTTTGTTCACACGTTTTGGCACCCAAATCTGTTTGTACAACAAACCATCAGAATTTACCTTAGTACCCTTAGGAATCCAGATTTGTTTGAATTTAGTCAAAGATGTTTTATCTTCTTTTGGGGTCCAGGATTGTTTAAATGGATTGTTATAAAACAGATTCTAATTTCGTTTGTGATTTAAAATTCCTTTGGAATTTTTAGAGTTCAAATTTCCAAAACGATCCTTCTTGAAGCAGTTTAAGGAATTTTCAAAATCATAAGAATTTATCTTTTCAAAATCATTTGTTTTCCCAAAACCAAACCACGTTTATTTCCAATAGAAAATTGGTTTTTCTAAAACATATTCAAAGATTTTTCACCATTTGAAAATTTAGCCAAAATTGTTTCAAGTTATTGAATTTCAGTTTTAAGATCACTGTTTTCTTTTAATAGGTCTGAATAATGATTTTTAGTGATCTTACATCTTTCAAAATCGGATTTTAAAACCAAATTTTCATTTTTAAGCAAATTAATTTTGGTTTGGGACTCAGCAATCTCAGATTCAAAACGTTTTTTTTGTTCAAACTCAAATTTCTTGGATTTTCAATCTCGTTTTCCAGTTATTCCAAAATCAAATCGGATTTCAACAAATTCTCCTTTTCAGCAATTTCAAATTTGGAATATATATCAGTCTTAAAAATTTCAAATTCCTTTTGTAAAGAATTATTCAAACTTGATAACTCAATCTTGTTTTCTTTTAAGATCAGAATTTCTTTTTCAAACTTTTGAATATTTTTTATTGAGATGAACAAGACTGGTTTTCAATTTCAAACAATTTTTGCAATCTGAATTTGAAGAATTTTTAAAAGGGTGCGTTTTTTAGAGGTCCCTATTAAGTTTCAAAATATAAAAAAAACCCGGTCATAAACTTGTTGTAAATTAGGTCCCTATTTTTTGAAAAGTCATAAAAAAATATAAAAAAATCACGTAAATTCGTATTTAAATAAAACATGTAAACACTAAAAAATTCAGAACAAAAAACCATCAACGAAGGCGTCAAAAATCAAAAAAACCAAAAAAAAAAAAAAAAAAACGAAATTTCTAGTTAAATGCATAATAGTATGCACATATATCACTTTCCTGCATACATCCGTGCATATTTTTCACTACATACATCTTCGTTGATTTTTATTCATGTAAATAAATGCATACATGTGCGCAAAAATTTCAAATATTTGCATACATTTGTGCAGGTTTATTTTCAGATTTTAATCTGAAAACAGCTTACAGAAAAGTTGCATACATATATGCAATTATCAGTAATAATTGCATAAATGTATGCAACTATTTTTTTTCGATTTCCGTAGATTCCTGACATTATTTCCATATTTTAGATTTTTTTTTAATGAACGTACGCACAATTTTTTTAAAAAAATACAAAAAGGCAGAAAAAATAAAATAGGGGGCGGGTTTAAAAATTTTCAGAACTTTGTTTTTTTTATAAATTAGGTCCCTACTTTTTATCCTATAAAAATGTTGCACACATGTGTGCATTTTTTTGACAAATTTGCACATTTGAATGCAAATAAAAATGAACTGAAAAATTATGTTAAATCTATCCGCTGGAAGAACTGCAATAATTGCATATATGCACGCAATAAAGTCAAAAAGGTGCATAATATTATGCATTTAACTGCAGTTTTTTCTGTTTTTTTGCTGTTTTATTCTTTCTGACATTATTTTTGTTGTTTTTTGAACTGAATTTTTTTATAATGCGTAATATATTTTATTACTAATTTATGATTTTTTTATTTTTTTTAATTATTATTTTATAAGTTTTGAAAACAGGGACCTAATTTACAATAAGTTTATGACCGGACGTGAGCCTAATTAAGTTTCAAAATAGGGACGTGAGCCTAATATTCACTTTTTAAAATGTTCTAGTTGTAATTCCAAATCATCCATTTTGCTGGTCAACTCAGAATTCTTAGATTTCAAAGACTTATTTTTCAGTTGGATTTTATCAACAGATTTCGTTAAATCAAGACACATGTAAACAAGATCTTCATAAGAGAAATTTTCTATTTCATTGTCTGTTGAATCTTCATCAGCTGATCCATCTGAATTATCATCTGTAAGACCTGTTAAGCATAGAACTGAATCTGAGTTGACATTCTGGGGTTTTGAGCCGTCGTCAGATTTTCCATATAGCACATTTAGAGTCCTCCAAATTTCCGGTGCAGTTAAACAATGGGTGATAAGGCTATATTGGTCATCATCCATATAAGAATATAAAATATGAGTAGCACAAGAGTTAAATTTAATATCAACCTTATTTACAATATCGTACCCATTTGTAATACTATTCCAACATTTAATATCAACATATTTTAATAGGATTTCATTTCTGATTTCCAATTTAAAAAATCTGCACCATTAAAAATAGATGGAATAAGACTGGACTGACTCTTTATGGACTGACAACTAGGAATCACCATTAATCTAGAGTTAACAGAATACCTGCTCTGATACCACTTGTTGGATCTAGATTAACCCTAGAGGGGGAGGGGGAGATGAATAGGGTTTATCATAGTTTTTAGCTGAATTAAAAATCTAACGGGATATATATAATAATAAACAAATCACAGAATATAACAGAAACATAAATGCAGAAAGTAAATGACACAAGATATACCCAGCTTTGGCAAAAACTTGCCTACTGCTGCATTCCTAAGGTTTCTACTAGGTGATAGAACAAATCCCACTTAGAAGACCATGTAAACTCGCATTCCCTGCTCCTGTACTAACCCTACGCTCAAAACCCTAGACTGACCGATATCCCCTCGATCAGATTTTCCCTGATTACGACCCTGTAACCAGTAACCTAGATTTTACAGACTTTGTCAACTGTCAGTCAACACCCTGACTGGATCCCCCTAGATTTTACAGACTCTAGGACTGATCGTTTGTTTTACAGATAAAAAACACAAATTAAGAACAAAAACAAAAAAAAGATAAAATAAACTAGAAAAATCCTAGGATATAAACTAACGGGTCATCCCCTTAGAAAATGCGCCGGCCCACTTCAGAAGGGTTCCACCCTTTCATTCTTTGACCCCATCCTTTTCCTCTTTGAAAAATAATGGCGACCAAACTATTGGGAATATTACTAGGGTTTCAGCTTCTTCTTCCAAATCATGATTTCTGGAGTTGATGGGATTTATTCTCTGATAGCTTGAGTGTTGTCTTGCTTTCGGTCAACTCAATTTGGAATTTGCGATCGAATCACTCGTGAAAAATTGTGAGTTCTTTGTATTATTTCTTTGAAATTCTTTTGAATTGTTTGTGGATTCGATTCTTCTATGTTGCCGATGATGAATTGGTGTGAATAATATATGGTACATAAAACTCTAGCCTCTGATTTCACTCGATAATGGCTAGACTAATTTGTCTCATGTTTCTCTTTTGTTGCTGCCTCGGCTTTGAATGGAATTAATTCCTTGAATAAAAGAATGCCGTGATTTTAAGGATTGCTCACTGATTTGTTCCATATAATTCTTGCTGCGAATTTCCAAAGGAAAACTGCTTTCCTTTTTTGCTCGATACATTCTAAAAAAAATATTCTTGCCAAAAGACATTTTTCCATATGTGATTTGTGAATGCTTAATTTGAAAATGCATACAAAAGTCAATTTGAAACTGCCTTGACTTCAACCTGTCATTTCTGGAAACATAATTTACAAATTTGTCTTTCTTTTAGCAACAAATAATTTGTCAGGAAATATTCAAATTAGTCCAACTCTGAAGTAAACCCATGAAAGTAAGATTATTGCTGATTTTGACAACTATGTTGTTCACTACTATATAAAAACATGAAAGCCTTGATTGAGCATACCATACATGATTTGTCTGTTGTCTTTAATCCCTGATTTGTTGCTTGTATTTCTACTTTTGTCTTGAACTTGTTGTTGAATACATGCATGTTGATTAAAAAAAATTTGCCTTCAAATGCTGTACACTGTCTTGCTAGTATTCTATCTGAAACTGAATGTAAATATGATCCATGCAGATTTATTTTATCTGCCCCATGTATATACGAAATTCTTTCTTTATGCTGAAGGTGACTTGTAGCTGCTAGTATTCACTTCATATAAAAAAAACTTAAGAAAGAAAATGTTCATGCTGTGTGAACTTGAAGCATTACATGCTATATTGATCACAATGCATTTGCTATTTTATTTGAGTTTGCATTGTTGAGCTGATTTGCACACCACCATTTGTTTATGCATGCTCCATAGTATTGCTGTGTAGTTAACACCACTTGCACACATGCCCCTGGCCACTTGAACTACTCCACATTGACATATATACATCACTGAAATGCTATGTGCTTTCATGTTGCATTGAACTTCAATACTGGTAGACTTGTGATGTTACAAGAGTATGTTGTTTGTTCCTTGATCAAATGAGCTGCACTTGACACTTGACATGGAAATGCTATGTACACCATTACACTTGAGTTCCTTTGCTTCATGCAAGCACTACTGAATTGATTTACACCATGTCTTGCCTGAATCATTTTACTGTTCACATCTTGATTATGTTCCACCATGCTTGCATATGTATGTATACTTTTGTTGTTGCACCATCATGCAATGTTCATCCAGTTTGACCATGCTGACTCGACTCAAAAGCTATGCAAACTGCTTCATTCATGTTATCATATATACTTGTGCATTTGTAGTTGGAGCCTTAACTTGCTGTCTGTATTGATCTACCTTGACTTGCTCATGACAGTGTTAACTTTGAGCTAGCCTTCTACTTGTCCTACCATTTATATATGTATGCTGTTTTCTCTATTCATGTTTCTGTTGTCCACTTGTACTTGCATGTACCATTCTCGACCATGTTGAAACTTGAATCCTTGCATTTGCACCATATTTACATTTGTTGCACTAAGTCGAGACGGTCCATGTAGCTACTCCTCAGTTGCTCACTGATTGGCGAGGCAGTGCACACGTGTATATTTATACACGTGTGTATATGCAGCCATCAGTCAAGATTTCCTGTCCCTGTACTATACATATACAAACTGACTAGACACAGATCAGATCTAGTCATGAAAAATGATGAGAAACACACTAGAAATCTGAGGAAAATAAAAATATTAAAAATAAAATTTATATTCGCATGAATTTTGAACATTATTTCTATTCCATATACTCTGTGTGTGTTTCTGTATATGACAGGTATGAAGATGATGACTGGAATGACAGTAAAGATGCTGTGAAGACTGAAGACAGAAGTTGACAGTGAAAAATATAAAAAAAGCATCTGTATATGAGTGTAACTGAATGTATATATATAATTGTATAACTGAGTGACAGTGTCATAGTGAGGAGCAGTGTATGAATGTATAATGAGAGAATTGTACTAGTATTTGTAATAAACAAATTTGTTTGAAATAAAATATTATTTTATTGTTGTCAAACAAACTTGTCTATAAGTACAAATCCCTGTGAAATGTTTAAATAGTGGTGTTATAAATAGTTGTACTGTTTGAATATTTGAAGTATAATATTCAATTTAAATAAAATACTGTATGAATATATGAATGTCTGTACAGTCGTATTCTATTTAAATATAAATATTATATTCCTTTTTGTGATGTGTATATAGAACAGTACAGTAACAAACACATTTAAATAATATTTATTTGGTTGTTATCATCAAACGAAAATCATATAATTGTGTATACAACTGCGTTATACAACAACTACGAGTATGCAATAGAGGTTGTAGTCAGGGATAATGGAGAAACTATTGGCCGAAGATCCAACTATGTCCATCTTGGCCGTACTGTTGTGACTATTCTGAATGGCTTGACGATCATTTATGTGTAGGGGACATAGCCTAAAATGGCTTAGAACAGGAGATAAGGTATCTTAGGATTGCTTTAGAAAAACTGCATCTTCAGTGTAACGTGTAATTTATTTATGTTGTACTTTAACTGGTTAACTTGTACTTATCAGGGTACTATATATGTGGTTCTATAATGTTATTCAATTTATCGTTTTGTTTAAAGATTTTGCATTTTAAGCCATATAGTTAGAACAAAAAACAATAATATGGACAAAAAATGCTAGCTGCCAACTTTTCATAAAAGTGTGTTGCCAACATCAACAATCCGCTGAAGACAACCTATCATGGCTACGGTATTACTCTGTGCTATTCTTTACTCACAAACATGGCTATAGGGTTAAAGAGTAGTGTGTTGTCAACATCAAAAATCCATGCAAGACACCTATTATGGTACAGTATTACTCTGTTCTATTTCTTTACTCACTAAAAACATGGCTACAGTGTTAAAGAGCGACATATTATCAACATCAACAATTAGTGGAAGACAACCTATCATGGATACAGTGTGACTCTGTGCTATTTCTTTACTCATTAAAACATGGCTACAATATTAAAGAGTAATGTGTTATCAATATCAACAATCAATGGAAGACAACCTATCGTGGCTACAGTTTTAACTCTATGATATTTGTAACAACCTGCCTTTTTTCCTTGTTCTTACTGGTAATTAAACCAACTCAAACCGTTCATAAAGACGGATTATTAGAGGTACTTACACATTTGGATAGAAATAAAATAACTCTTTGTTATCATAACAATAATTTTATACCAGGGTTATAATAATCATCATAGTACAACAGAAACACAACAGAAAGAAATAAATGTAAAGTCTCAGTGGAAGGAAAATGATCCAGAATAAAGCTCTATCTCCAATCCTGAATCCAGCTCTGACTAATGCTATGACAAAATTTGTAAACCAAACTACTAGCTACCCGCATGGAAAATTATGGGCACCCAGAGTTTAAGTGAAGGAACAATAAACTCCAGGTCAGTTACGGGGCTGGTTTGAGAACAAAAACAGATGTTTTTAGGTTTATTTTAAAGTGATGTAAATCATAAGACCATGTCATCTGACACGGAATAGTTTTTTCCCTTATGAATACTAATGTAAGAAATTCGTGTTGACTTTTTGGAAAATGAAGCTATTATAAGGTCTCGCGGCACACACATAATGCAAACACACACATGAGAGAGGTTTCTCCTTATGATAACAAAAAATGCTTGGTACATAGAAGATTCTCTGATATTATTTTTAGTGCATAGTGTGAAAATTTGTTTCGCAAGTAAATGTATCAATCCTAGCCACCATAGTACCGTATACTATGATGACATATAGTGTACAACTCAAATAATATAAGGCTCGTAGTGGAGATCGATTTCCAACAAAGGACCAGGCTAAGAAACTTCTTTACCAATAGGTACGCCTCTAGAGGGATGTCCCGAGAACTCATCGCCTCTCTACTAACGCGAGGTCGGGTTATCCCTTAATTGGATAACTTAGAGCACGCTTGAGTATGCCATCTCTGGTCGTTACCAACCTTTAACCGGATGCTCGCAACATCAACATCCACATAAGTAGAAGTTACCACATAAGTAAAACCTGAGCTCTATACCATGGTACACTTTTTATCTAGAAGGAGATGTCACCCTATATCCTCACTACATTTTCCTTTGTTGTACATTTTTCAGGGTGTGAGTCTCGCCGAAGTCTCGCTACACAAAGCTACATTTATCTAAGCCATGCTTTGATCATCAATAACTCATCACTTAGTATACCACACTATCACTTTATAACATACATAATCATTAACCGTATGACCTTTAATCACACATTCTAAAATACAATGTCAGACACACATCCATACAAGTCCTTTCTAGGTATGAACGAAATCAAAGGCACCTTATTCCTTGTCAAATAAAGGAGAGAGGACCTTGCGAATTTGGAAATCTACAATACGTCTGTACCACTATCACTTATAACCTTTTATTGGGAGCTACCCAAGGCATCAACAAGCAGTCCATTCGATGTGGAGATTTCTGGTCTTCAATCATCGTCTTCAAATGCTCCATAACGTCGTATAATTATTTGGAATGGTTTTCGGATAGCAATCTGATCCTAGTCTTTCCAAATAACTTGCGTAATTTAAAACAAAATATGGATTACATCAGCTCTTAATCAAGTCCCTTTTTTTACTTGGTTAATCAAAACCTTCCTTACAATCATTCTCTGTATCTTATCTTCTAACAAAATCCATGTTCGATTTCAAAATTAATCAAGATTTCCTTCTTTTAAATCATTGATAAACAATTTATTCCTTTAAAACTCTCAATTAATCTTAACTGCTGTTCGCAATTCCATTTTAAATCTAAATCAAAAGGGGTTCTTTATTAACCTTTAATTCTCCTTAAATTCCCAAAACATGTAAACCTTCTTTCCTTTAAAGTGAACCATCTCTTTTAGGTTCAAACCCCAATGATTCATTTCCTTCGAAATCTATTGATGCGTAATTCTTTTAAATCTCAAAATCCCATTTTAAATCATGTTCAAAGATTTATTCATGAGGCCCACAAATTTTCCGGACATCTCTTTTAATCCATATATCTTGTAAATCCAAAATCATATGATATATAAGATTCAAACAAAAATTACATCAGCTAATATTCGATACCAATTCTCCAAAATTAGAGAATATTATAAGTAGAATATCGATATAAATATCTCCCAAATTACTCAAATAATATGCGTCTAATAACGAAATTTCATATCAAATATACGAAGATCATTTCTATCCAAATCCATCTGAATAATTATGGAAAACCTTTAGTCCAAAGATTTAGTTAAAATCATCATATATAGGAACTGGATAAAAGGTACATCAACTTATGTTTGATTTTAATTTCCATACTCGACCGATACTATCAGCAGAATAACATTAACTCTACTTTCAAAATTCCTCAAATAGTATAGACTACTTATGAACTTAATAACGACATTCGAAGATCGCTTTCAACCATTTCCAATTTCATTAATAACTGGAAAACCATTATATCTTAAATAAATCAAATCTCACTTAAAACTAATATGAGTTTAAGTATTATAAATTTCTAAAAAAATTAAACTAATCATTTAAATATGATCATTTAAGCTTTGAATAATGATTCATAAGTTTAAAACAACAAAATATACTGTTTTCGGAAAAACGTTGCAACAACGTTTCTAAAGTGTTACAAAAGCATCACAAAATAGCTAATATTGGCTAATTTGACAAAAATAACCTTATCCCATGGCAAAAATAAATTCTTTCTCTTAAAATCACTTTCAAATAATTTATTTTGATTTTACAAAAAAAATCCACATTTTTAATAATTTAAAAATAACTGTTTTTCGATATGGTCTAGAACTGAGTTTACAGCGACCTTTTCCAAAATAAATTTAAGCACGACTTGAAAACTATACATATTGAAAACTATTGTTATAAGGAAGCAAACTTTTTTGTTTTATGTCAATCAGGTTTAAATTGCATTAGTTATAGTCGTTTAAATTTTATGGTCGAAATTCGCGAACTGCCGATGTGCGACACCTCTTATTCAGATCATATTACGACTTATATAAAAATTCATTTGATCTACTCCCAATAAAATTATAAACCTTTGTAAGCATATATAAAATCATTTGAAAACAATATTTCAATATTTAAACTTTAGATTCAATTTAAATTTAAAATTGAAAATTATTATATTAACAAAATAATGTTATTTTTCAAAAACAAATCTGAATGTCTTCAAAGTTTGCAGACGTCCGTTAAATTAATATACAAGACTAACGGAACAATTGGTTTAAATTTAAACCAATGTTTATATACCCAACTCAACTTCACTTCTTAAATTCAAAATTCAAAATCGATTTAGGCTTTAACAAGCCATATATGGTGAAATCATTTCCAAATCTCTTTCTTTCTTTTACGAAAGTTATTCGTATATATTTCAATTAAATTTCTAGACTGTTTCAGAAACCAAATTCAAAATTACATTTTCTGTCATTATTAAAATAATATAAGACTTATTCATATGAAATGGAGACTTGACTAATCACTTCCATAATACCATAACCATATTGTGTGATTACATTCAAACAGTTACCAACCAGATACAAGTGATATAAATCATCATGTTTGGATCCATAACAATCATCCATAACAACATTAGTAGAGGTCATTAACTATGTTCAAGTGTTACTGTGCTTAATGCTTATTTGCGCATACGTGTTTTCTAACCACACAATCATTCAACTATCATCACATACACATCATTAACATCCATAATCAAGCGTATGTAAACGTGTAGTGTTTTCTCATTAATACTAACTTAATTAAAAGCATTTTAGGAGTTTTCATTAATATTAATTAAATTAAAATAGTTTAGCAGTTCTCACCTGTATAGCTCCAATATCTTTCACTGTATACGCTCCTAGCTGACTGTTAATGAATCGTCAGATAATATTTCCATGCATCATCTTCGTTGACAAAAAAATACATATATATATAACTTAATTAATTTATTTTATTTGAGAGGAGAGGAGGGGACGAGCCTAGGTGTGGACCACGACCGAGCCAGGGGAGGTAGAGGCGGAAAAACGAAGAGGGGGTGAAGGGTGGGCTGGTCGGCGGCGTGGAGGTGGCTAATGGATGAGAAGAGGTGGAAGAACAAATGGGGAAGAGGGGAGGGCAGTTGGGTCGGATTTTGGGGAGGTGGCGGCACCAGCAGTGGAGGAAGTAATGGCCGGAGCTAGGCTGGAGAAGAGGGAGCCGTGGCTGAAAATGTGGGGGAGAAAGTGGAGAAGGAGAACGTGAAGAATGGTGAGAAAAATGAGAGTTTGGGTGCCTTTAAATAGCCTCACTTCAATGGTATTTTTGTCATTTCTTTCATGGACACATGCCACCCTAAAAGCCCCCTTTCCATACATGTAGCCATTTCATAAACCACCTTCTCAAACCATGTTCTCATGGAGGAAATCATGTACATTTATTGGTGGTTTTAGCTAGCAACACTTTAGTAACATCCTTAAGGTGTTCCTATCTTTGTTACGCTTATGTATGTCGAAAAACTTAAGTTCTAGGGTATGTTTTGCTATTTTAAACATTAACGGTTCATGTTATCGAAACTAAACAATATCAACATTCAAAAATAATTATTTGATTATATTATCTATATTTAATATACATTTTATTTGGCAAAATATTTTGTTAAAAAAACAATTTTGTAAATATGTTTTTGACAAATTCATTGTAAAAAAACCCGATAAATCAAATTTCACCATTATATTTTGATAAAACTAAACATTTATTTTATTATTTAAAGAAATTAACCATATTAAAATTTAATTTAATAATTAATCCAACTCATAATTAAATCACACTAAATCCATTATATATTCAAAAATACCAATTTTTATATCCCAAAATCTGATTTTAAATTGGTCAAAAATTCTGGATCGTCACAATATTTTTGTATTCGTTAAAACATAGCTACCGTGTTAAAGAGCAGTGTGTTATCAACATCAAAAATCCATGGAAGACAACCTATCATTGTTATAGTATTACAGAGCAGCGTGTTGTCAACATCAATCAATCAATCAACTATGACAGACAATTCATCATGGCTATAGTGAATTTGACCAAGCATATAATTCAAAATATACTTCATTATAAATAGAGGTAAAGACTTGTTGCTTCCTCACTATCATTTACAAACCATTCAGAAATGAATAAACTAAAAAGGTTATGGGTTACTCCTCATCCTCTTCAGATGAGTTTGTTCAAACTTGTATATATAAACAAAGAGTAATTACGAATTAAATGTTGGATGTAACATCTCATGAAAACTAAGAAAATAATTGTTTGACCCAAGAGAAAGCGTATTTGGAAGGCGGGATCTATGATATGAAAGAAATTATGTTGCTAGTCATAACTAACTTATAATGGATTATTTTGCTGAAAATTATGTGTATGAGGAAGTTGAATTTAAATGGAGGTTTCGCATGTCCAAGAACGTCTTTAATAAAGTTCTCAATAAATTAACTGAAACGAATGTCTTTTCTAAACATAGAGTTAATGGGCTCAATGAACTCGGGCTTTCTGCACTTCAAAAAGTAACGACTACGCTTCGTATGTCGTATAGTGCTTCTAGAGATTTAGTAGATGAAAAATTAAGGATGGGGGACTCCAAGACAATCTTGATCATAAAGCTGTTGTTATGCAATTTGATAAGGAATACCTTCGATCCCTAAATCCTTATGATATTGGTCGATTATTGGCAATGGGAGAATTAGCATGGGTTTCCATGTATGTTAAGCAGCTTAAACTACATGCATTGAAGTTCGAAAATGTGTTCGATTACGATGCAGAGCTAATACTCAGGATACCACAAAAGGCTACTCTCGTATTGAAAGTTATTGCATTGTTTGATTTGTATTTTTGGCATGCATTTGTTTAGGGCATAGGGTTCTCTAAATGATATAAATATTTTGCGACAATCTTATTTATTCAATGACTTATACAATGATGTAGCACCTCCATGCAACTATAAAGTGGGATGCATAGACTATACTATGGGTTATAACTTGGTGGATGGTATTTATCCAATGTGGAAAACTCTTGTGTAAGTTTATAAAAATCCTAACAATGCTAAAAAGGCAATATTCATCAAAACAACAAGAAAGTTTGAGAAAAGATGTTGAATGATCTTTTGGAGTGATTTAAGGAAGATTGCATATATTGCAAAAGGAGTACACTACCACAGTCTGGCAGAGTTATTGGATGTCATGTACTATTGTATAATTTTGCATAACATGATTGTCAAAGAGGAACATTGTGGATATGAGCTACAACTTAGAAACTATCCTGACATTGCTGTTGCGTTTCAAAAAGAACCATACAAAGACCCTAATACATTTGCCTAGTACATATAGCGAATTAGAGATATTCAAGATCCAAAGGCTCATCTTAAACCGAGAGAAAATATAGTGGAGCATTACTAAGAACATGTAGGAAGTCAATAGTCAACTAGATGCTTTAGTTTATTTCTTATTTCTGCTTTAGAATGTCTGCCTTTTTCCGTTGCACTAGGAAGTTGGTGAAGTTGGTGTATGTGTTGCTTGTTTGTTTATTGAATATCATTTGAATCAAGTATGGGTTTGCATGTTTGTACTTACTTATAAGAACATCGAGACATATATAACTCCTTACAAATACAACCATTAATGAGTAACATATACAAGCAGCGATAGTAGGATACATATTAATGATATTGTTCCCTACAAATAGTACTAGTAATAAGAAACAAATACAAGTAGTGATACTAAGATACTTAGTAAGGACATAGGTCCCTAAAATTTTTGTAATAACCCAAAATTTTGGCAATAATTAAATTAGTAATTTAGTTATAATCCAAAAATGGATATTTCATGAAACTTGCACCGTTGTGTTTGTAACGAAACTCTGGTCAACTTGCATGTTTGGAACTTCGCGAATGTAGTTCGGATGAAAAAGTTACATACAAAATACGTAAATAGACATAAAATAAATAAAATAGAATAAAATATTAATGGTAATAAATATTCCTTTCCCCTACCACCGCCAAGCCCAACCCAGGCGGTCGACCATTGGATCGTCCCCTGGTCGATTTTGGCAGTGGAGACTAGAAAATTATATTATATGAATTATATATCAATGGACGGAATTTTCTTAAATAAAATCTAGCAGATTAGGGTCTTTTCTATGCCTATTAATAAATGGCTTGACCCCCACTCTTTCCTGATATTTTCTTGAGGCAACAGCGAAGCTCTACCATTCCCAGTCCTCCAACCTTTTCTAAAATTTAAAATATAAACCTCTGCCAATCTAATTAACAAAAATTGGAGAGATCAGATTCATATCTATGAGAAAGGATTGGTTCTTCGAATAGGTAATTCCTTTTGTTTAAATTTCCTTCTTCATTTCCAATTTCTCCTTCATATCTACAAGTCTAAATAGGTATATGTACATCCCCTTTGTATGCAAATTATAGATCTGTGAGATTTTGAAATTGTAAGCCTAAAAGATGTGTTCAAATTTAGATTTAGATAATTTTCAGGTGAGTAGGAAATATGTTCATTGTTTGTAATATCTTATATAATTTATTTGTGTCAGATATGAATTGTATCCCCAGGGTTTATCTGATTGGTTTTGTTATTGTCAAATTTAAAATAATACGTATGAAATTGGAATATGGATTTATAGGCCTCTTAATTTAATATCATCATATTGCCTACAATTTATCTTGGATTGTTTGTGGTTATTGTAAACACCTAGAATTCGGAAATCAGTCCCAAAATATAATTAGATATGTAGTTTTGTTATTATAGATTCATAAGATTTGTCTGTACATATAGGATTTGTGCAGTATTGATCATAGATTTGTAAACCTGTTTGTGTTTAGTATTATTTGGGTTTTTTTTTATTACTGTAAGTTTTTCTATTTTGCTCTTTTCATATAAAATGAGTTATTTGAAATATACAAAACCCAAGTCGGAAGAGATGCGCAAATTCACATATTTCTGTACGTAGTTTGCAACAACTATTCTAAATAAAATATTAACTTATTTCCTTATGATTTGAAACATGCCAATTTTTCCTCTTTTCAATATTTTGGGCAAAACTTACAATAATTATAGTAAATGACTTTTTCATTATATTTTATATCTTAAACAAAATTAAGCGCAAGAAGAATATTCTAGTCATTAGTTCAAACCAGAATATAAAAGAATAATAACGATAATAAAATATAATTAGTAACTACATTAACATCAAGCTTAAAATATAAATATAAAATTATTATAATATTTTCCATCCGAATCTATGCAAATAAATATTATTTGTTGTGTGTTTGAATTTGAAATGTTTCCATTTTATAGGAATAAATATATGGTAATAGTTCCATAACAAATGAAGATAAATGCTTATGATCATTGTAGCAATAAACATGGAATTGATTTTTGTAATAAAAATGGTCATGAATAAAATAATAAATATTGTAACCATGTACGTTTTTGGAGAATTAATTGAATTAGGAATAAAAGCCAAATCAGTTACAGTTTAAATTATTATTAGGAATAGGAGTTGTAACTCTAACCAGGGGAATCAAACAGATAATAAACTTATATATATATATATATATATATATTCAAATAAGAATTAAATGGAATTATTTAATATAGTAATGTCTGGATGTTACAAAAATTAAATTAGAATACTAATGGGACTAATATAAAAGGTTGCCCATTAGCTTAGAAAACATGACTATAAGGTCATTAATGGCATGAGACAATTAAGGAATTAAATTGATTTAGTGTCCACTACCTTAGGAAATATGACCTTTAGGGTCATTAATAGCATGTGACTGTTATAATAATAAATGGAATTAAAGGGGATTTAATAGGAATTAATTGTCATAGTAAATACTAAGTCTTATAAGAAAGTATATAATTAAATGTCCAAGGAAAGTAAGTTATAGAGAATTATGCTTAGCCCATTCTATTTTAAATCTAGAATTAATGTCTTTAATAAGATTTAAGGATTAGACTTAGTAGGTTAATGATGCGAGTTCAGTTTCCTTATTCAACAAAAGTTTGCATTTTCCAGCTGTCAGGTATATGTACAACTGATGTGAGATACCATTGATTAGAAAACTTCATCAAATTCTAAAGATTATTCCCATTCCATTCCAATTTCATACATTGGAAAACTTTGGTTATATTAAAACCATTATAATTCCTTTTTGCTCATTACTCAAGTTATTAAACAACTTATTCAGATAAAAATATCTTTTATCTTTATAACCTTGTAATATTTCATCCAAAATCTTTTCAAATCATTTATTATGATTTACCATAATTTATTCATATTTTTAATAACTTTATTAAAGCATTTACAGTCGGTTTCCAATATCTGCCACCGAACAACATCCATAGCGACCTTTTCCAAAACTAATTTGGATATATATTGAAATCTAACCATTTTATTTTAAATATTTTGTATTCATTTGAAAGATCTTTTTGATACGAACCCAACGGGTCTGGTTTCAGGAGAATCTGAAGGTTTGATCTCTCGTTACGTCAATTTGAAGTTACGGGTTTACGTTCGTGAACTGTCACTGCGCGATGTGTTCTATTCAAGCCCGAATTTGATTTATAATTAAAATAAAATATAAAATGTTTCCAAAATAATTTATAAATATTATATATTATTCACAACTACCATTTGAAATCTTATTTCAATCTTTTCCTTTTAAAATAAAATATCTTCATATTAAACCGTTATATTATTTATAATAGATTTCGTCAATTTCCATTCAAAACATATTTTATAAAACATTTACAAATTTGTTTAAAAACGATTTCAACTTCTACTTCAATTTTAAATTAAAATTTAACATCCCATATTATTATAATATCAAAATAATAATATTTTCAAATTATCAGATTTTGAAATCAAATCTTCTCGATATCCATTATTAATTTTTTATCTTTGTGTCCATCCAAAATCAGACATCAAAATCAAACTTCAATTTTTCACTGAGTATTATATTAAAATATTCGTTTATTCCAGATTGAAATGAGATTCAATCAATTACCATTTAAGTTTAGTTATATGGATTTCATGCATCACATGTATTCAACAATAATTATTAACAACTATTAAACATCCAGTTCACATCCAGAGTGCATCTAAAACTATATAAGCATTAAATAATTAAATAATACTTATAACAGTCTGTCAATCAATCGATTAACATCCAGTCTAAACACTTGGGATTAGTGTAAACCAAATATTATACCAATACCCATGTAGGCTTTTCGGCCAATAAATAATTAATTAATAAATTATTTACTCATTCCAATTGATATCACTTCAAATTGGTGAACATAAGCAAGTCGGTTGATTTGTAAATGGATATTTAATCCGATTTACACTACCACAAATAATTTAACATCATTTTAATATGTTAATTATTTCAAAATCACATTCAATTTACAAAACAAAAGCCGACAATTCATTCATCAGGTTTTCAAACAACTGTTATGTGAGCTACCATATACCATATAATAATTTTTGATAATTAACGAAATTAAAATCAGTACAGACAATCAATATATATATATATATATTCAGTTATAAAATAAAATTACTGTACAAATTATTTGGGTGAGAGAGATCTCATCTCGATCAGTTTTGAAATTGTTAAAATAATTGTTTTATATAAATTACACAATGTGTTTAATTTAATCAAAATTCCCAGCTGCTTCTGAATCTGCTCAAGTCTGTTCCATGGTATAGAGCTTGACGATGCGATTCCAATGCATCTGAAATTGCGCGATTCTATTTTCGTTTGGAAAAGTTACGATAATTTAAACTTTAATTCCATAATATGATTACTTAAAATAATTAATTACATGATTAACCTTAATTAAAATTTTAGGCCATGCTTCAATCTTCTTCTCTAGGTGTCGACTTCAACCCGTAACCCATCGTTGACTTAAAACCCTCACCACCGCACACCTCTAGTGGCCATTGCACCTCGATAGGCCGACGCCACGTCAACCCCTTACCTCCACCACCCAGCGCCAACAATCTGGTCCAACTCGCACGTCCCGGTGCATGGAAAACGCGTTCGACTAGAGGTGCTTTGAGCACTAATTTTGGCCAAACCACTCAACAATAATTCATCAAACCCATATAAAATTAAAGATCTAACTTGGCTGTTTAATTTTCCTTTTATAAGTTTTGATTAATTCGTGATATATGAGGAGAAATTAGCAAACGAATATGGGACGAAATTGGCCTTTAAAATGTTGCTAGCGACGAAGGTATGATGAGAATTAGGGTTTCAGAATTCTATTTATACCCTTTTTATTTTATTAATATTTAATTCGTAAATTATTTTGCGATGAAGTTTAATGCTTCTAACTCTAAACAAACCCCAACGACTTTTGTACCTAACCAAATACCGCTATTCTGGACTCAATGAAATATGTTTCGTAAGCTGATTTGATTGATTTGATTGGTTTTTATCAAAACTAAAATATAACATTAAATATTGAATTTAAATGCACGTTTTAATTTTACCATGACAACATATTGACTCCAAAAATTACGAAATATGAAACCTTGTTATGTCTTACAAATACGGTTCTAATGAACTTGGTTTTATAAAATTTGGAGATTGTTTGAAAAATGACCTTATAACTATCCTATCTAATTTACAACTGGAATTGAACTTGCATTTAAATTTACCATGCTCACATACTAATTCCAATTGACATGAAATTTTAAACCTAACAATAATTTGACGTTCCGGATCCAACAAAATTAGTTCCATCGAAAATGAAGGTCATTTGCAAAATGACTATCTTTAAGGATTTGTACAATATTAAAATACTAATAAATTACATAGAGACTATTTTAAATTTTAGTCTAGACATAACTTGCAATTTATAATATGAAATCTAAAATTTTCTGATTCGTTAGAAAGATATTACTAAATAGATCCTAACGTTTCTTCTTTTATAGAAATCCGACTTATACCGAATTCTGTACATTCAATTGAAATTCAAAACTAAAATTTCAAACTACCAAGATGTTACGAGTTCATTTTAATTAAATTTTAAATATGTACATTCTATCTTCATTTTTAAATTTATTCTAAGTTCTTATTTATTAACATAAATCATTTAAAATATTTAATTTCCAATAAAATCAATTTAAAATAAATTTAAATTGGTTCCAAAATTACGGGTTGTTACAATCTCCCCCACTTAAAATTTTTCTTTTATGAAAGGAAGGTAGAACCGAAGGTCGTTTACTTAACCAACTCAGGCTTCGTTCTAGCTCAAGCTCTTCCACTTTTCGGTTTCTTAGAACTTTCTAATTTCTCGAAATTTGGCTAATGCCTTAAATTTCTGAAAATTTTCTCCATAGCCTTCTTTGTGTTGGTTGATCGGTACAACTAGCCACTTTGGCCCTTTTCAATCAAAAAGAAAATCCAAAAGCCAAGCGGCTAGCCAATCGGCATATAAAATCGTCAAACCCAATCAATACAGTAAATATGTACCTTTTTTTCAGACATACAACTTTATTCGTCTTCTTAGCTTCAAACCAATAACATGTTTGACATATATGCACATCTAATTTGAACAAGTTTTCAATTCAGTTCAATATTAGATTCAATTTGGTTTAATTTACCTTTCATTTTCATATTGGTTCTATCATTTCGACATTTTTATTAGTTAAACTAATTAGCGCACATCATAATCAGCAATCAATTGGTTAATTAATTTTCCAAAAATATATCTTTTATATACTTAAAATCATATTTTCAATGCAAAATCACAAATAATAAACTCTAACTAAGTTTTTGGTTCTCACACTAGTCAATTGGAATCATATAAACATCCTACTTTTGAAACTTGAAAATAAATAATGATGATGACATGTCAATCACCAGAATCATCCCCGGGAGACTAGAATATGATTTTATATCTACCCAGTATATTTGAGACTTCGTATACACGTGGATCAGATGTATATGCAAAATCTTCTTATACTCGATAGTCTAAATAAAATACTCAAATACATTTAATAAGATATAATTTTCAAACTAAATTCGTTTTTTTATAAATAACACTCTTCAAACTCATTCTAGGGCATTACTAACCCTATCTCTAATGAGCCATTCTTATAGGATATTACTAATCCTATCTCCGATGAATTCTTTCGTCTAGTTCTAACGTGCCTTGTTCTCGAGCTTTGTAAACCAAAGCTCCGATACCAACTGTAACGACCCGAACTTCCCGATCAGCCTGAACCGAACAAGAAGGCGGATTGCTTTAAGAACGACTCATTAGAACACAAAACAAGAGAACATTTCATTGCTATTACAACAATTTACATCAGAGTATAAGATATTAGAGTACAAATATAAAATATACAGTGGAAAAGTATTAATGTAATAACCCAGAAAATGTGAACCAATTTAAATTTTTTAAAATTGGTTAATACCAAAGTATTTGAATAGTTGAAATAGCATATTTCAATAAAATAAAGAATTGGGTATAGTAAGGCAGTTTGAAATTTTGAATACAAACTTTGTCGGACTGTACCGAGTGGAAAATATAACGGATTTTAGCGAAACTGAAAATATTTAAATCTGTTTAGGAATACCTTTCTAAAGAATCCGAAAAATCGAAGTTTCATAATGGGAATCAAAAGTTATGGCCGAATGAATTTTCAGAAGGGTCGCTATATAGCATATATAGCCCTCAAAAATTGATATTTTGCATACGACCTCGGAATTCGACGAAACCACTTTTGTTGGGTCTGGGATGTCAAATTATTGCTAGGTTTCAAATTTCATAATTTTTGAAGCTAGTATGTGAGAGGGGCAAAAGAAAATGTGATTGGTCAATTTCTGTTAAAATGGGTCGACCTAAAAATGGCCATTTTTCAAACGAGCTCAGAATTCGACGAAACTGGTTTTGTTGGGACCGTATCGTCAAAACAAAGCTAGATTTATTTTTCTGGAACTTTTCGATTCAGTTTGTGGCCCTGGCAAATTGAAATGTACGTTCAAATTAAATATTGAATGTTTTATGCTTTAATTTGAAAAATAACTGACTGTAACAGTCGAATTGGCCAACGAAACATATCCCATTGTATCCGGAATGGGGGTATTTAGCTAGGGGCGACAGTCGTTGGGTTTGATTTCGAGTTCGTTTGTAAAAACACTATTTAAAATTTCCTATAAAACCATTGGCCAATCATATATTTTCTTTTATTATTATATTTTCTGAAAATATCTCAAAAACCCTAGCCGCCAAGGGATATCGACGGTTCGTCGAGCTCAAACCTTCCCATCGATTTCGCCGCCGCCACAGCCAGTTTCGCCGCAACCTCCAGTTGAAAATTCTGATCGCCTCCCTCCCTTCTTCAAATCAGAATAAGCCTCGTCGAAGACCCTTGCTTATTCGCGTCGAATTTCCAGGAGGAAGTCAGCCCCTTTGGAGTGCCGCCGTGACCTGCTGGAGCCGTCGAGTCTGCCGCCACCACCATCGATCGAGAGCTGATTCGTAGCCCTTCAACGTCGCAGGGTCTGATCGGAGCAACGAGATACGGTTTGGTTTTAAAATTAAAACCTAGTTTTGAAGGTTTAAAAACCTTTCCGCTTCGAAATTCTGTAATGAAAATAACACTTTTAAGTGTTGCAAAACTTTGAAAAATAATATCTTTTTCATTCGTTAACGAAATTCGATGAAACAGGAGACACCGCAACCGCAAGGAGGCTCTCTACCACATAGAAGAAGCCGCGGATTTTTCTGATCTTCCTACGATTTTTAGCACTGCAAAAACCAATGTGAGGAATCTAAACTAAATTTTGTGAATGGAATCGCGTTGTATAAATTATATAAGCGAAGTGTAAATTATATACGCATTGTATACCGCATGTACATGTGTTGTATAAGTTATATTAGCGATGTATAAATTATACAAGCGTTGTATGAAACATATATGCTTTGAATTGTGATGAAATGCAAGTGAATTATAGAAATAATATATATATATATATATATACACACACTCCCCTCGTCCACAGACCATAGACGATATTTATTGCTTGTGATTGTCGTGATATTATATGGTATGACGAATGGTTGGAAATAATTGTTCGTGGTTGATATTGTGGTTGAAAAATACCTTTGTGGTTGAAAAATACCCTCTTGTGGTTGAAACAAATTAGAATAGGATTGTGGAATTGAAATTAAAACATGCCGCCTGCGTGCGAACTAGATGCATGATCCCCATTGTCAAAAACCGCGAGGTTTTAAGGTAGAGCGAGGAGCCGTACTAGGGACGGTCCCGGTTTTAACTACCCTGCCGTTATGCTGCCGAAATTTTCTGAAATATTCATGTGTTAGAATAATTTTCATTCGATGAAATTAATTACATATGTTGAAACTAATATTCATGTGATGAGTTGCAATTCATTCGTTGAATTGAAATTCATGTGTTGAATATTATTTGAATTTAAACAAATAGCTTTAGCGATAAAAATCACATTTTTATATATATACAACTATAGAGAATATTCATGTGTTGAGTTGCAATTCATTCGTTGAGTTGAAATTCATGTGTTGAATATTATTTGAATTTAAACAAATAGCTTTAGCGATAAAAATCACATTTTTATATATATACAACTATAGAGAATATTCATGTGTTGAGTTGCAATTCATTCGTTGAGTTGAAATTCATGTGTTGAATATTATTTGAATTTAAACAAATAGCTTTAGCGATAAAAATCACATTTTTATATATATACAAACTATAGAGAATATTCATGTGTTGAATTGAAATTCGTTCGTCGAGTTGAAATTCATGTGTTGAATGTTATCGTATTTTAAAATAAAATGAATAGAGAATAAAAACTACATTTTTATTCTGAATATGAAGTGTTAAAAACATTCACGTGTTGAATAAATATTTTTGATGATAAAAATATTTCTTTTATCATGTATACGCTTTGATAAAAATACGCACGTGTTGAAATGAATAATAACTTGCTAGAAATATTATTATTGGCTTTGTCCTGCATATACATACATGTGTTGAACAGGAAAAATGGATTAGCTGTAGAGTAAAGAAATTATTTGCGTGCCCGACAAATAGGTAAGCCTTGATGAGTTGGCTGGGCAATTTTATTTTTATATCAACTCCTGTGAATGCCGTTGGATGCGGAGTGCTGGTTATTCTGTGTGAAATAATAAATATCGCCATAGGATAGTAACAATTAATTTTGAACTACACCACATGGCATACTTCTTGACGATAGGCATACTTCATCATATTCCACATAAGCAATTGGAGCTTGTGTGACGAGGTGGAAGATTTACCATACGAGCGAGAGGCTTGTATGGCGATGATCTTATACTACAAGTTGAACTGATGACTGATATGGACTATATAAAATATAACGATAAATTGCCAGATTAATATAAACCCCACACGGGTCTGGAGTTGACAATAATCACGTCTCTCTAGTTATTAGATACGACACATGGACTATTTATTTCCACACGGAAACGGGGTGACGAGAATTTATTCTCTGGAGTTTTTATCTATACACGCTCCCCTGTAAACACCAGAATATATCACTATAAATATGTGGATGCTTTTTAGGATTTATTGGGTACCTAACACGGCCCAATAAATTTCCAAACCCCTCCCCGTACAAAGGAGGTTATGGCGAAATTTTTTGAAATATTAAGGCGTTAGTGAAATATTTGAAGTGAAAACGAAGTTGGAATTAATGAATAAACTATATTTGAAATTATAGAATGAACTATATTTATATATATATAAATATAAATATAATTAAAAGGAATCGAAGCCGTGCAGTTCGTGTTTCGGAATCGTAATTTGAAACGATTGTTACGAGAAATCCGACCATCGAATTTTCCCGTAACCGCAACCGCTAGGTTCGCCTTGGAAATATCTTCCCAACGGCACGAACCTTGTAAAAATCCAACGGTTGGATTGTCCGGAATGTTTAATTCAAATCTGAAGAAAAACAGCGCCAGAATCGTTTATATTTATATATAAATATGAATATAATTAAATTTAATTAAATTTAATCGAATAACGACGCTGTAGTTCGAATTTTGAAACCTTAACTTCAAACGACTAGTGTGGAAGATCCGACCGTCGGATTTTCACGAAACTGGAACCGTTGGGTTCGCTTTGGGAATATCTTCCCACTGATATAGACTTTGTAGAAATCCAATGGTCAGATTTTTTGATATGTGTAAAACAAATTAGGGGAAAAACAGCGCTAGTGCCACAACACGACCTGAAACGTCGTTAAATTAAATTTGGCCATTTTTAATAAATAAAAATGGCGAAAAATCGTTTATAAAATATTATAAGCAATATAGATTGGAAATGAACCAATTTGGCTTGATCTGTTTGATATTTGATGGTTGTATGTGTTTGACACGAAAATAACACTAAAGAACTGAAATATGGATGTCGAATAATATAACCATGGAAAGAATTTATTTGAATTCTAATTACGTGAATTATTTGAAAAGGCCGAGCTAACCCTCATTTCAAATAATTAATCGAGCGATTCAAATTGGAAAATACAAAGACGATTCAAGACCGACGATCTTCGTATCGGTTGGATGGGCGCTGCTGAGGTACCTAACCGGAGTAGCTACCGTGAAGGAACGGAAGTAGTAGCCGTCCGAACGTATGTGTTGATTGTACGAGGAATTTGACGCCTCCGGTTTCGTTCAGACCCAGAACGGACTTGTAAATGGACTGTGTGTCTGACATTGGATTTTGTTCTATACTGATTGATCTCTATTAAATATATATCTGTTTGGCGGCGGAGAATTTATTCTTTTGCTTAACGCCCTTCTCTGAGACGTACGAGCTCAGAGGTTATATATCGATGGAAATCGGTCGTATGGAGTGGACTGCCTATATGGCATGCCAAGATGCTGTGATCAAGGCTTCTGTTGCAAAGCAAAATCTTGTGGATTATGATCAAAGCACGGTCTATGTGGCCTGGCTTTGTGTATAGCGTGGATTCGCGAGCCTCACACCCCGGTATGAGTTAAAAACGGGATACGGACTGCAGGGAGAGCATGACGTTTCTTTCTAGCTTTGGTGGTTTCAGTGACTTACCAGCCCTGACATTTATATCTATTTTTCACCTATGTGGTTGTTGGAATGCGAGGCGCCTCGATTATAGGTCTGTAAGGACCGGGAAACGTGTGTTCTGGAATTGCCAATCCTCAAACGTAAGAGAGGACCGGCCCTGAAGATCCAGGGTTACCCAGAGTGTGTAGTCCTGAGACGTTTGCTAGAATGTCTCGAAGCGGAGAGGAGCTTGCCCCTTTCCTCGACTCATGATGGAAATCCAATTTCTAATACGAAATAACGGACTCGATTGTAGAACTAGTATGGTGACATAGTAGATGGTAGCTATGCCGCCTATGATTGATATTTGTGATGCTATTCATTTTTGAAACATATATGCACTAGTAATAATATCAATTGATTTTGCTTTATATGTATCAAGCATATTTGGCCATTATAAGGTAAAAACCTATCCTCCGACTTGCGTTGCATTGTATGATGGGACTTGAGTCTTATAATGGCTTCATTCTTTTAAAAAGCATTGCGTTGTTTTAAAAGAATTTACTTTGTTTTAAATGCACTAGCAATCACTGGAGTAAACCCGTTCCGCGAAAGTGGCGTGGTCCTATGATTTTCTTATCACTGTTGTTTAAACTGTTAAATAGATTTCTCATACCAGTCCCCGTGACTGACTCGTTGTTTGTTTCACTTTGCAAACGCGTGTGCCCTTATTTTCACACGGGCAGCCTAGTTCACAGGTGACAGGTTGTTTTTGGCTCTGCACTGTTGCATAGAGTGCATTTTGGCTCATGGCGAGGCTGACTTCACAGAGATGACTTTGACATTTTCCGCCATTATTGTATTTATATTATGATTCCGCCACAGGCGATGCAGACTGCTTTACTTTCAGTATTTATTCTCGTATGTATATGTACCGCCTTCGGCGATGTAGACCAATACCCTTATTATGTCTCACTGCATGTATGTATTCCGCCTCTGGAGATGATGACTGATCACTTCCCTTTTATTTACTAAGTTATATCCTACGCTGTGCTATTCTGATGTTGTTACATGTTGTGATTCCGCTGTCATATCCATGTAAAATTATTCTATTTATCGTTTTTGCTATTATCTGTACTCTACTTTGATGATTGATGTGTTATATTCCAATGATTATCCTTAATACCACACCTCGGATTTTGGGATCGTCACAGTTGGTATCAGAGCTTTGGTTAACCTTAGTTCTGGGATATAACACATTAAACACCTCGTCAGAATAGAATCAGTAGTGTTCTAAGGCGAGTAGCTCATTAGAGCTAGGATTAGCAATGTCCTAGAACGAGCTAAGCAGATTAGCAAAACAATTTGGTCAGTACATCATTACCTTTCCTTATGTTTCCCTGCTTTATCACATATGAAAATTATCAAATCTATGAGCTTGACTCTTTTCTTGCTTATACAGTACTCTTTCTGATGGCTACACGAGCAGCAGCAGCTAGAGGAGGCCGAGCAGGAGTAGCAGGTGGACGGGGGAATATCCCCGTAGTTGTGGAAGGCCCTATTGTTCAGCCACCAGCACCCCAGGACTTTGAGCTAGACAGAGTAGCGAAGAGGTATAGGAACCTAGGGGGAAAACCCTTTTCTGGCATTGGTACAGTGACATAGGCTATAGCTTGGTTGAAGACCTGTGAAAAGATCTTTGAAGGCATGGGTTTGGGGACCAACAACAAGGCACGACTAGGTATTTGGCTCCTATAGGAGGAAGCAGAGCTGTGGTGGGATGCCATCACCTCAGAGGATGCAGCAGGTACTGTCAGAACCTGGGAGCAATTCAAGACCATGTTCAACGAGAAGTTTGTACCTGAGCAGGATTTAGAGAGGATGCGAGAGCAGTTTGCTAATCTCCAGCAGGGAGATCTCTCTATCAAAGATTACCTCAATAAATTCACCCAGTTGTCGCGCTATGTTCCAGAGCTTATTATGACTAACAAAGCTAAGAACAAGAGATTTATATTTGGGCTAAAGCGCAAGTACCATGACAGAGCCATGAGCAACATCAAACTCTCCTTCTCAGAATTGGTAGAAATGGCTTGCAATTATGAGGACATGGATGAAAGACACGCCAACCAAGACCGCGCCAAAAGCCAAGCTGGAAATAAGCGCAAGGCTTCAGCAGATCAGCCAGAGTCTAGCATTACAGCGGCCGCTACTCAGAAACCTGGAAAGATACCGAAAGGGAATTGCTACAACTGCGGGAAGCCAGGACATTTTTCTAATGTGTGCAAAGCCCCAAGGAAACCAAAGGCAAATCCAGACTCAGCCGAATGCTACAACTGCCATAAGAAATGGCACTATAGCAGGAACTGTCCTCTAAAGCAGAATGCACAAGTGGCTCATGTGTATGACGGGGAGACCCCGCCAGCTATCACCGATGGATCAGGTAAACCCGACGTCTTGGGAGGTACCCTTACCATTAAAAATATTCCTGTTTCTGTACTTTTTGATACTGGTGCATCACGTAGCTTCATTTCTAGTAACACTGTTAGTAAGTTAAAGTTAAAAGTAAGAAGTCTAAAGGAACCAATTAAAGTTCAAAACCCGATAGGAGGCTCCGTCGCTCTCAGTTCGTATTGTAGGGTATCTGTCTCTTATTCTTGCTACAAGTTCTCTTTTGATTTGATCATCATGGACCTTTCCGAATTTGATATTATACTGGGGCTGGACTGGTTGACAAAATATAAGGCCGAAGTTAGATGTGCCGAACGAATCGTTAAAGTTAAAACGAAGCTTGGACCTATATATATACCATGCCATGGCTCAGAAATTAATAGAACAGAATTTTGGTCTTCTTTAGAAGTTACTCCCCCTTCATTAGAAAAGATACCGGTCATTAAAAACTACGCGGATGTGTTTGAAGAAGTAGAAAACTTACCGCTGCAAAGAGAAATTGAATTTAGAATAGATCTAATTCCTAACGCCCGACCAGTAGTACATCCAATTAGAAGAATGGCCCCGAAAGAAAAAGAAGAGTTAGATAGTCAAACCCGAGAATTGCTTTGGAAAGGTCTGATCAGACCGAGCTTTTCAACTTGGGGAGCAGCAGTAGTATTTGTCCCGAAATCAGATGGTACTCTAAGTCTCTGTGTTGATTGCCGAGATCTCAATAAGCAGACACTGGAGAACAAATATCCCTTGCCACGTATAGATAATCTGTTAGATCAATTAAATGGGGGCAACAGTATTCTCCAGAATGGACCTAGCTACATGTTTCCACCAATTACGTATAGCAGAAGACTGTATTCCTTTGACAGCCTTCAGGGGTCCTGATTTATTCTACGAATGGTTAATAATGCCATTCGGCTTGTGTAACGCTCCGGCATACTTCGTCGATCTTATGAACAGAGTGTTCCGTGGTGTATTGAATAAATTTGTTCTAGTCTTCATCGATGACATTTTAATCTACTCCAAGTCGGAAGGCGAGCATGCAAAACATTTAGAACAAGTGTTGAAAATTTTAAGGAGAAATGTCTTGAAAGCTAAATTTTCTATATGTGTCTTCTGGCAGGATGAAGTTAAGTTCCTTGGCCATGTCGTATCAAAAGAAGGGATTGCTGTAGATCCAAGCAAAATTACGGCGATCCAGAACTGGAAACAGCCTACTACCCCCATAGAAGTTCGAAGTTTCCTAGTTACTATCGGAAATTCGTTCAGGATTTTTCAAAGATATCTGGTATATTGAAAAAGCTTACAAAGAAGCATGAGAAATTCAAATGGACCCCCGAATGTGAAGAAGCTTTCCAGGAGCTGAAACTGAAGTTGACAACCGCTCCAGTATTGACAATTATAGAAGGCAACCAAGACTTGACTGTATGGACAGACGCTTCTATTAGAGGGCTAGGCGTAGTATTAATGCAAAAAGGCCAAGTGGTCGCTTATGCCAGCCGTCAGCTGAAGCCGCATGAAAGAAACTATGCAACTCATGATCTTGAGTTATTAGCTATCGTGTTTGCTTTAAGAATCTGGAGGCATTATTTATTGGGCGAGAAGTTCGAACTATTTACTGATCATCAATCATTGAAATATCTATTCACTCAGAAAGATCTAAACTTGAGACAACAGCGTTGGTTGGAATTCCTTGCGGCATACGGTTTTGAGATTCTATACACTCCAGGGAAAGCCAATGTTGTAGCCGATGCGCTCAGCAGAAAGAATGAAATCATCGCCAGTTTTGTCATCACGTCTTCATTAATTGACAGGATCTCGACCCTACAGAAAAACGATGAATTTATTCAAAGAATCAGTCAAAGAGTCAAGGGAGGTGAATCCACAAGTTTCCGACTCGATGACAAAGGAGTTCTTAGATTAAAGGGCAGAATTTGCATCCCAAATCTTCCAGAGCTTCGAAGAGAAATACTTGATGAGTGCCACAAGTCCAAATTAAGTATCCATCCCAGTGTGAGCAAAATGTATAATGATATCAAACGCACATTCTGGTGGAGAGCTTTGAAAAGAGATATTTCATTATATGTTAGTAGGTGCCCCACTTGTCAGCTAGTTAAAAGCGATCAGCAGAAATTGGCTGGACTATTACAACCATTAGAAATTCCAGGATGGAAGTAGGAGCAAATTTCGATGGACTTCATTGATGGCTTGCCTCGAACTAAGAAAAGAAACGACAATATATGGGTAATCGTAGATCGCTTCACGAAGACTGCCCATTTCATACCTGTCCGATCCAACATAACGGCTCAAAGTTTAGCACAGATTTACTTCAAAGAAATAGTTAAACTACATGGGGTGCCACTCAATATAGTCGGCGATAGAGATCCCCTGTTTACTAGCAAATTCTGGGAAGCATTCCAGACAGAATTGGGATCCAAATTGAATCTAAGCACCGCTTATCACCCTCAGATAGACGGCCAAACTGAGCGGGTGAATAGAATTCTAGAAGATTTACTGCGGGCATGCGTTATCGATTTTGGAGGCTCATGGGAAGATCACTTACATTTGGCTGAATTCTCTTATAACAATAGCTATCAAGCAAGTTTGGGAATGTCTCCATTTGAAGCATTATACGGTAGACCGTGCAGATCTCCCGCATGTTGGGTAGAACCTGGCAACGGACTTGTGTTAGGGTCCGATATGATTCGAGAAGCATCAGATAAAGTCGATTTCATTAAGAAGCGATTGAAAACCGCACAAAGCCGACAGAAAAGTTATGCTGATGCGAGGAGGAGAGATTTATCATTTGCCGTTGGTGATTATGTTTGTTTAAGAGTTTCTCCAATGCGGGGGGTAATCAGATTTGGCAAGACTGGGAAGTTGGCACCGAGATTTATCGGTCCCTTTCCTATACTTGAACGGATTGGAACTCTTGCATATAAAGTTTCATTACCGGATTGGTTGCCTGGTGTACATGATGTGTTCCATGTGTCTCAACTTAGAAAACATGTTCATGATCCAGATCTTGTTGTAGAAGAAGCAGCGCAACATGATATAGACATAACTCCAGAATTAGCGCTTAGAAGAGAGCCATTAAAGATAATTGGCAAAGAAACTAGAGAGCTAAGGAACAAAAAGATTCATTTAGTCAAAGTGCAGTGGAGTAGTGATCCTAGAGACTGTACTTGGGAAACTGAGGAAAGCATTAAACAAGCCTACCCCAAATGCAGAGTGGACATCTCTGACTAACTCCGGTGCAAGGTACCTTTACAATACTTTGCATTTACATTTCATTTCCTACTTTGCTGTTATTTCCTTTTCGAGGACGAAAAGTTTTAAGTGGGGGAGATTGTAATAACCCAGAAAATGTGAACCAATTTAAAATTTTTAAAATTGGTAAATACCAAAGTATTTGAATAGTTGAAATAGCATATTTCAATAAAATAAAGAATTGGGTATAGTAAGGCAGTTTGAAATTTTGAATACAAACTTTGTCGGACTGTACCGGGTGGAAAATATAACGGATTTTAGCGAAACTGAAAATATTTAAATCTGTTTATGAATACCTTTCTAACGAATCTGAAAAATCGAAGTTTCATAACGGGAATCAAAAGTTATGGCCGAATGAATTTTCAGAAGGGTGGCTATATAGCATATATAGCCCTTGAAAATTGATATTTTGCATACGACCTCGGAATTCGACGAAACCACTTTTGTTGGGTCCAGGATGTCAAATTATTGCTAGGTTTCAAATTTCATAATTTTTGAAGCTAGTATGTGAGCGGGGCAAAAGAAAATGTGATTGGTCAATTTCTGTTAAAATGGGTCGACCTAAAAATGGCCATTTTTCAAACGAGCTCAGAATTCGACGAAACTGGTTTTGTTGGGACCTTATCGTCAAAACAAAGCTAGATTTATTTTTCTGGAATTTTTCGATTCAGTTTGTGGCCCTGGCAAACTGAAATGTACGTTCAAATTAAATATTGAATGTTTTATACTTTAATTTGAAAAATAATTGACTGTAATTATCGAATTGGCCAACGCAACATATCCCATTGTGTCCGGAATGGGGGTATTTAGCTAGGGGCGATAGTCGTTGGGTTTGATTTCGAGTTCGTTTGTAAAAACACTATTTAAAATTTCCTATAAAACCATTGGCCAATCATATATTTTCTTTTATTATTATATTTTCTGAAAATATCTCAAAAACCCTAGCCGCCAAGCAATATCGACGGTTCTTCGAGCTCGAACCTTCCCATCAATTTCGCCTCCACCACAGCCAGTTTCGCCGCAACCTCCAATTGAAGATTCTGATCGCCTCCCTTCCCTCTTCAAATCAGAATAAGCCTCGTCGATGACCCTTGCTTATTCGCGTCGAATTTCCAGTAGGAAGTCAGCCCCTTTGGAGCGCCGCTGTGACCTGCTGGAGCCGTCGAGTCTGCCACCACCACCGTCGATCGAGAGCTGATTCGTAGCCCTTCAACGTCGTAGGGTCTGATCGGAGCAACGAGGTACGGTTTGGTTTTAAAATTAAAACCTAGTTTTGAAGGTTTAAAAACCTTTCTACTTCGAAATTTTGAAATGAAAATAACACTTTTAAGTGTTGCAAAACTTTGAAAAATAATATCTTTTTCGTTCTTTAACGAAATTCGATGAAACAGGAGACACTGCAACCGCAAGGAGGCTCTCTACCACATAGAAGAAGCCGCGGATTTTTCTGATCTTCCTACGATTTTTAGCACTGCAAAAACAAATGTGAGGAATCTAAACTAAATTTTGTGAATGGAATCGCGTTGTATAAATTATATAAGCGAAGTGTAAATTATATACGCATTGTATACCGCATGTACATGTGTTGTATAAGTTATATTAGCGATGTATAAATTATACAAGCGTTGTATGAAACATATATGCTTTGAATTGTGATGAAATGCAAGTGAATTATAGAAATAATATATATATATATATATATATATACACACTCCCCTCGTCCACAGACCATGGACGATATTTATTGCTTGTGATTGTCGTGATATTATATGGTATGACGAATGGTTGGAAATAATTGTTTGTGGTTGATATTGTGGTTGAAAAATACCTTTGTGGTTGAAAAATACCCTCTTGTGGTTGAAACAAATTAGAATAGGATTGTGGAATTGAAATTAAAACATGCCGCCTGCGTGCGAACTAGATGCATGATCCCCATTGTCAAAAACCACGAGGTTTTAAGGTAGAGCGAGGAGCCGTACTAGGGACGGTCCCGGTTTTAACTACCCTGCCGTTAAGCTGCCGAAATTTTCTGAAATATTCATGTGTTAGAATAATTTTCATTCGATGAAATTAATTACATATGTTGAAACTAATATTCATGTGATGAGTTGCAATTCATTCGTTGAGTTGAAATTCATGTGTTGAATATTATTTGAATTTAAACAAATAGCTTTAGTGATAAAAATCACATTTTTATATATATACAACTATAGAGAATATTCATGTGTTGAGTTGCAATTCATTCGTTGAGTTGAAATTCATGTGTTGAATATTATTTGAATTTAGACAAATAGCTTTAGCGATAAAAATCACATTTTTATATATATACAACTATAGAGAATATTCATGTGTTGAGTTGCAATTTATTCGTTGAGTTGAAATTCATGTGTTGAATATTATTTGAATTTAAACAAATAGCTTTAGCGATAAAAATCACATTTTTATATATATACAAACTATAGAGAATATTCATGTGTTGAATTGAAATTCGTTCGTCGAGTTGAAATTCATGTGTTGAATGTTATCATATTTTAAAATAAAATGAATATCGAATAAAAACTACATTTTTATTGTGAATATGAAGTGTTAAAAACATTCACGTGTTGAATAAATATTTTTGATGATAAAAATATTTCTTTTATCATGTATACGTTTTGATAAAAATACACACGTGTTGAAATGAATAATAGTTTGCTAGAAATATTATTATTGGCTTTGTCCTGCATATACATACATGTGTTGAACAGGAAAAATGGATTAGCTGTAAAGTAAAGAAATTATTTGCGTGCCCGACAAATAGGTAAGCCTTGATGAGTTGGCTGCACAATTTTATTTTTATATCAACTCCTGTGAATGCCATTGGATGCGGAGTGCTGGTTATTCTGTGTGAAATAATAAATATCGCCATAGGATAGTAACAATTAATTTTGAACTACACCACAAGGCATACTTCTTGACGATAGGCATACTTCATCATATTCCACATAAGAAATTGGAGCTTGTGTGACGAGGTGGAAGATTTACCATACGAGCGAGAGGCTTGTATGGCGATGATCATATACTACAGGTTGAACTGATGACTGATATGAACTATATAAAATATAACGATAAATTGCCAGATTAATAAAAACCCCACACGGGTCTGGAGTTGACAATAATCTCGTCTCTCTACTTATTAGATACGGCACATGGACTATTTATTTCCACACGGAAACGGGGTGACGAGAATTTATTCTCTGGAGTTATTATCTATACACGCTCCCCCGTAAACACCAGAATATATCACTATAAATATGTGGATGCTTTTTAGTATTTATTGGGTACCTAACACGGCCCAATAAATTTCCAAACCCCTCCCTGTAAAAAAGAAGGTTATGGCGAATTTTTTCGAAATATTAAGGCGTTAGTGAAATATTTGAAGTGAAAACGAAGTTGGAATTAATGAATAAACTATATTTGAAATTATAGAATGAACTATATTTATATATATATATATAAATATAATTAAAAGGAATCGAAGCCGTGCAGTTCGTGTTTCGGAATCGTAATTTGAAACGATTGTTACGAGAAATCCGACCATCGGATTTTCCCGAAACCGCAACCGCTGGGTTCGCCTTGCAAATATCTTCCCAACGACACCAACCTTGTAAAAATCCAACGGTTGGATTGTCCGGAATGTTTAATTCAAATCGGAAGAAAAACAGCGCCAGAATTGTTTATATTTATATATAAATATAAATATAATTAAATTTAATCGAATAAAGATGCTGTAGTTCGAATTTTGAAACCTTAACTTCAAACGACTAGTGTGGAAGATCTGACCGTCGGATTTTCACGAAACTGGAATCGTTGGGTTCGCTTTGGGAATATCTTCCAACTGATATAGACTTTGTAGAAATCCAACGGTCAGATTTTTCGATATATGTAAAACAAATTTGGGGAAAAACAGCGCCAGGGCCACAACACGACCTGAAACGTCGTTAAATTAAATATGGCCATTTTTAAATAAATAAAAATGGCGAAAAATCGTTATAAAATATTATAAGTAATATAGATTGGAAATGAACCAATTTGGCTTGATCTGTTTGATATTTGATTGTTGTATGAGTTTGACACAAAAATAACACTAAAGAACTGAAATATGGATGTCGAATAATATAACCATGGAAAGAATTTATTTGTATTCTAATTACGTGAATTATTTGAAAAGGCCGAGCTAACCCTCATTTCAAATAATTAATCGAGCGATTCAAATTGGAAAATACAAAGACGATTCAAGACCGACGATCTTCGTATCGGTTGGATGGGCGCTGCTGAGGTTCCTGACCGGAGTAGCTACCGTGAAGGAACGGAAGTAGTAGCCGTCCGAACGTATGTGTTGATTATACGGATATACGAGGAATTTGACGCCTCCGGTTTCGTTCAAACCCAGAACGGACTTGTAAATGGACTGTGTGTCTGACATTGGATTTGTTCTATACTGATTGATCTCTGTTAAATATATATCTGTTTGGCGGCGGAGAATTTATTCTTTTGCTTAACGCCCTTCTCTGAGACGTACAAGCTCAGAGGTTATATATCGATGGAAATCGGTCGTATGGAGTGGACTGCCTATGTGGCATGCCAAGATGCTGTGATCAAGGCTTCTGTTGCAAAGCAAAGTCTTGTGGATGATGATCAAAGCACGGTCTACGTGGCCTGGCTTTGTGTATAGTGTGTATTCGCGAGCCTCACACCCCGGTATGAGTTAAAAACGGGATACGGACTGCAGGGAGAGCACGACGTTTCTTTCTAGCTATGGTGGTGTCAGTGACTTACCAGCCCTGACATTTATATCTATTTTTCACCTATGTGGTTGTTGGAATGTGAGGCACCTCGATTATAGGTCTGTAAGGACTGGGAAACGTGTGTTCAGGAATTGCCAATCCTCAAACGTAAGAGAGGACCGGCCCTGAAGATCCAGGGTTACCCAGAGTGTGTAGTCCTGAGACGTTTGCTAGAATGTCTCGAAGCGGAGAGGAGCTTGCCCCTTACCTCGACTCATGACGGAAATCCAATTTCCAATATGAAATAACGGACTCGATTGTAGAACTAGTATGGCGACATAGTAGATGGTAGCTATGCCGCCTATGATTGATATTTATGATACTATTCATTTTTGAAACATATATGCACTAGTAATAATATCAATTGATTTTTCTTTATACGTATCAAGCATATTTGGCCATTATAAGGTAAAACTCTATCCTCCGGCTTGCGTTGCATTGTATGATGGGACCTGAGTCTTATAATGGCTTCATTCTTTTAAAAAGCATTGCGTTTTTTTAAAAGAATTTACTTTGTTTTAAATGCACCAGCAATCACTAGAGTAAACCCATTCCGCGAAAGTGGCGTGGTCCTATGATTTGCTTATTACTATTGTTTAAACTGTTAAATAGATTTCTTGTAACATCCCGTAATTCAGTAACATTAAGTTTCACAAATTAAAGTATAATTAAATTTTAGAAGAAGAATTAAGGGAAACGGGTTACGCCATTGCGTTCTTCTTGAAATTCTGCTTGAGATAGAGTCAGAGTTTGCGTAAATTGGATTCTGTATGAAAAAATATCCTTAAATTAAATATTGCATCAAAACATGAAAAAAGAGGAATGATAAAAGTATAATGTTTAGCATTGTTCTAGCTTTTGTAAGCAAAAGACTTAGTAGCTCATTTGGTTGGAACACATGACTTGCAAACAAGAGGTACAGAGTTCGATCCCCGCCAGCGCCCTATTTTTGTTTTAGGGGAATGGCTTAAAATAGCCTAGTGTGAACGCAATTCAAAAAAGTGGTTTAGTGTGAAAATGGGTAATTGGGAAGATATATAAAAAGAAAAAAAATTGAATATATATATATATATATATATACATATACGCATATATATATATATATATATATATATGACGTGTACACATCATGTAGCGTACGTTGCACATTTTTGGTTGTCAAGGATGGTTTTTTTGGCCTTCTTCAATTGGAATTATGACAATTTAAAGGTAAGAAAAGATGAACATTAGAATGTCACTTTTGTTATGTTAACATTAGAATAACATTTCATTAAGAAATGTATATTTAGAATAAAATGTTCATTCAGATTAAATTGACATTTTAGTTAAATGTTCATTTAGCTAATGTTTTGTTTTAAATGTCCTTTTGGTTATGATATGTTAGGAAAGAACCAATGTGTCATTTATGAAAAAAATGAACATTTAATACGCTGAGTCATTTCTGACTCATTGCCGAGTCAATGTTGAGTCATTTCTGACTCACTGCTGAGTCAACAAGATAACTCTATCTTGACTGAACAGTTGTGGTCATTTCTAGGGTTAATCAAACGGCCTAAATTAGTCCGAAAATTCTATATAAACAGCCCTGGTCTTCTTCTCTATTCACAATTCTTTTCTACCATTATGCTGCAAAGATTCTTGTTAGACATGGCTTCTCCTCCTCCTCTAAAATATATAAATACAATAATATATATAAAATAAACCAAGACGAGGAAATGCTGCTAAAAGATTTTCAAGAAGAGGTTCAAGTCAAGCTAGGATTCAAGAGGAGGTTCAAACGACTTCGACGACTGTTTTCCTATGAATCTTAGCAACGCTATCTTTCTGTTCTAATCTAATCTCTGTAAGTCAGTTATTTCTAGATTTGAACATTTTTCTCTGTTCGTGACATGAAATTAAAGGAATAAAAGAATATGCCAAATCTTTCTCTCAGTGCCTATACTCTTGAACCTAATTAAGAACTGTTATGATTCGAGGACAAATAAGACCGTGACTAAGAAACTATGAACCTTAAAACCATTTGCCTATGACTATGAACATTTGCCTATGACTATGAACATTGCCTATGACTTTGGACATTGCCTATGACTATGAACATTGCCTATGACTGTAACTGTGACTATGAGGATTATTTCCTTGACTGAGCCTATGCCTTTGATTAGAAAACATAAACTATTGCCTTTGACATAACAAGGACATTTGTGATTAAACACCTATGATTCATGACTAGGAAAGTGTTGTTTAAGCTTTGTGATTATGAGATAGGGTCTAAACCCGATTATATATTCTGCCTGTCCTTGTTTTTCTTTGGTTTTAGACCATGGGAATTTACCTATTAAGTTAGGTCTACCCATGTTCTTGAACCTACTCTGTCTATTCTTGGTATTAGACCTTGGGAATTTACCTATTAAGTTAGGTCTACCCATGTTCTTGAACCTACGTCGTTATTCAAAACCATTTTATGCCAGTTGTTATATCTAACCTTTTCATAGCAATCTTTGGTTCATTCCCTATTTGCTACGAATCTAGATTTATTTATAATCTAGATTGAAACACGATTATACGAATGGTGGGAATGCGATTTGGGGCAAAATATGAAATTTACTAAAACATAGTTATAAACTTGGCATAAATTGGGGACATGTACTATGGCATGTTCATAGAAATGCAAATGGGATAAATTTGACAAGAATTATAGGATGTGTAATTTGAATCTAGTATTGACATGTAAATCTAGCATCTACATGAATTGTGAACTAGAGTAATAAGTCAAGTTTGACATGAATTAGAATGTTAAATCAGAATTGGATTAGCTAATTCGGCTCGATAAGTATATTGGCATAAACTTGAAATTGGCCATAATTGGGAGTAATTGCCAGGATTAGCAAAATCATGGTTAGTGACACTTCATTTTGTATGGTTTACATACCAAAAAGCATAAACATGATATAGAGGGGAAAATGGGCCGTAAGAATAAATGTTGACAATTTACACTAAAAGAGTAATTAGGAAATAAGTAAATAGAATTTGTCCTAAATAAGGAAATGTAAATTTAGACAAATTAAAGGTTTATTAACGACATCTCTTTTAATAACACACCAGAAAGTTCTAGGGTGACAGAGAGGATAGTGTCTAGGCTTGAGTTTGGAAAATACAAGTTTCCTGCTCTCCCTAACTATCCCTAACTGATCCGACGGACGGGATGGTTGTTTTCAAAACCTGATTTGAAAATTAATCAAAACCCTTTTGAACTTAGAAAACACGAATATGCCTAACCCGAGGTTAGACTGAGTTGCGATGTAAACCTGCCCGGAACCGACCGGCACATCCAGTATTCGCAACAATATCTGTCTAATGTGAGTGGTCGTGGCTTTAATTTAGTTAAAGCAAGAATGGTAGGGTTAAGTTAACTAAGACACTCAACCAAATCAACATGATAACCAAACCAATGGGTGGGTTAGGTCCATACAGATAGCCAACTTAATACAGTTAAGCTAGAATGGGAGGGCTAAGTCCATAGGGACACTTAACCAAACTTGACATGGTAACAAGACAAGATTTGTAGGGGTTAAGTAACTTAGAAAACACTTAGCCAAAATTAACATGTTAACTAGACTAGAAGGTGTGGTTAAGTAAAGTTAATACACTTAGCCAAATTAACATGTTAACTAGACTAGAGGTTGGGGTTAAGTAAATACACTTAGCCAATTTGATACGTTAACTGGGCTAGACTGTAGGATTGTGATAAAGGAATAAGGTTAAGTCTAAAACATGAAGGGATAATACTTAACCATTAATAACATGTTAGTTAAAACAGACGGGGAAGGTAAAGTTAAAAAGGAACACTTAACCAATACAAGACGAACGGGTAGGGTTAAGAAATAAGAAATACTTAACCAATAAAATGGGGTTTGTGGTCGGGTTAAGTCAACATGAATCACTGATAACACTTAACCAGTTTGACAGGATAAATGAAGAGGGTTAAGTTAGCTTGAATTGACTAATGACACTTAACCAATCCAAATTAGCGGGAAAGGGAACTAAGTAGTAAACCTTAGTTAAGAAAACAACGATTCTGGAAACTAAGTGGTAAATCTTAGTTAGTAAAACTAAGTAGTAATTCTTATTATAACACGGGAAGGAGCGAATGTCCGTCTGAGTAGAAAGAAGACTCCAACAAATTGGGTTACGAAGCCCGAGGCTTCAAGGGGACGTGAGGGTACTCTTGGTATCCCTCTGTGAGGCTGCAGATGATCCTCCAGGGCTCACAGAGGTTAAAGTCTGCGTAGAAGAACCAGGGGTATGCCTTGGTTGCAATACATGGCAACCTAAAGACCAGGATGGACCGGCGTGATTCGGCGAGAAAACGGTAGCCCTGTGATAGCAGCTCGTCGTCTACCATCCATCTTGAGTCAATCGAGATACGTGGAGCGGAAAGGCGGAGAACTCCAAAAGACCATATACTTGCTATCTAGTTATGGGTGAGGATGGCCATAGTATAGAGGGGCACCGGGGGCCAGCGTATAGTTCTCATTTTACAAGGTGTGCCTTTCATTAGTTGAGGGAGGGGTCAAGTGGGACCATAGCCACTGGAATAAAAACAGACCTTAGCATCTGCATCGGCAGACATCTGAAAGCTCCCGACCGAGTTCTGTATTCCTTGATTTGCCCTATCATAGGACTCGGACCGCACATTACAGGACATGTGCATCTAGACAAGCGATAACGATTCGTGATACATGCGTGGGGAAGTATAGGAACATATACCACTCTAGGTAGTGTGTCCTAGACTTGGGGGCATCGTTCGATAGGTAGCATAATCCCTAGTTGGACTAGGTGGCATAAACCCTGAATCCGAGAAGCATTCAGCAGATAGCGTAAACTCTAGTTAAATCTAGGAAGCACTTGATAGAAAACCCTAGATTTGATCTAGGTAATAAATAATGAATGTATGCCGGAAGGCAGTGGAAAATACAGGGGTTGGGATCACGTTATCGTTACTAGTTGGGACACTAGATAGGCGGTGCAGAGATATAGAAACCAGTACAACAAGGAAATAGCGAAGCGGCGAAAGTATTAGAGCATATCCAGTTTGTCTTATCTTAGCATATCTTGTGATTATCTTGTCTAATCTTGTTGACCTTATCGTCATGGTGTAATCTTGTATTCAGTTAATTCATGTCGTTTTGTTTTTCCATGTTCACTTGCTAGAAGTTACTGAACTTACTCAGGCTTTATGTCTGACTCTGTTTTTCTTTCGTCTTCTTTTCTTCCATTCCCCCCCAGGTAGTAAAGGAGGGAATAGTTTAGCTCAGGTTAAGTTGGACTGCCACTCTTTCCCAGCTTGAAGATTTGTCGAAGTTTGCTTGGATTCTCTTTTCAGATGCTATGGCTGGCTCTTGCTAAAATCGGGGAATATAAATGTTGTTTTTATGCTTCTTTATTTTGTAAGACAGATGATACTCTGGTATTGTAAAGAAACCATTGTACAAACTATTTTATCAATAAAGCAAAGTTTTATTTTCCGCTGTTTAATTTCTGTCTGTCTTGTAATTTATCTGCATCTTTTACCCAAAATGCTCCACAGAACTTAGTGTATTCCCTTTGTGAGTGACACTAATGGACGTGGGTTGTTACACGTGGTATCAGAGCTGAAGGTTACTAGATCAGATAAACGATTTGAAAAATTATTTTCAAAACGTTTTTAAAGAAGCATTTTCAAAAAAGAAAAGTTTTGTTAAAGGCATAATTCCCCAAAGCCATATGCACTATCTTTTGATTCTCTATTTCAGTCCTTATTTCCTTCTTTCTTGAGTCTCTGGGGCTCCCGGCTTTCTGGGAGGTAACCTCGTCGAAGGGCAAAGTAGTACCCGACTTCCATCGACAGCCGTAGTAGTTTCACTTGCGGCTAGTTTTCTTTCAAGCTTTGTAGGGTTTTCTGTACGATGGAGGAAGCTTTCGAGGGATTCATCAACACGTTTACACAAGGAAGAGGATGAGGAATTCATGGATGTAGGCTTGGCTCATTTAGGAGGAAGGAATCATAAAACCTAAGACAAAAGGGAGTATCTTTTCTATGGTGTAATAGGGCATATAATTAAGAAAAAGGACAAGATTTTCAAAAGGCTAAGTACATGCTTTCACTACCAAGCGTACCTAGGAGAGGGGTAGTAAAGTTCTGTTGGAAGGGCCTAGTTTTTCCATTCGTACTCTTTTGATCTTAGCGCTTCGCATTTGTTCATATCTGCTTCCATAGTTAAGTCTCTGCACCGTAGTACTTGTATAGTAGAAAGATCCCACTAGAGTCTCAAATCCAATTGGTGGTTCGACCAATTTATTTTTGATTAGTAGGGATTTGGGAATAGCTATCGAGTTTGCTTATATCGTCTCACGTAGATCGTCCGAATTCGGAGGAGATATTCCTTGGGTGCTTGTCTGATATTGGTTTAGGCCTCTGGGGCTTGTACTCGGGGGATGTCGAAATCGACTAGGATGGTTTGCATGGGAGATAAATAGTTGTGGCAGGTGCTCTAAGCAGAAAAAGACTAACCTTAATAAAGATAAAAAGTACTTAGTGACCTTTAGCTTTTGACCTTCAAAATTAAGGCATGATGGATAAGCTAGGAGGAAAGACCTCTAATAATCCTAGTATATACACTTGGTATCATGGCTGACATATGTTGATTTTGGAAATGGAGGTCAAGAACCTTTGCAATCGTGGAGTTAAATTAGTTAAGGTACAGTGGAGTAAAGCTCAAGAAGACTAGATATAAGCATCATACCCTTTTTCGTAAGGGTACATCCTTGATTTCTTTTTGGAGCTTTACGCATACTTGTTCCTCTCTTTCCAAAGTATATCCTTTAGGTCGTATCTTCGATCCTTAGGTAGAAACTCTTTTGGATGTAAACATGTATTTGAAACATGTTATGGTTGATGGTTGCGAGTGGTTGCTAATGGTTGCTCGTGAATGCATATGCATATGTATTAGGCACTAGGTCAGTTCGGACGTTTTCATATTGCATTTACAGATATGTATTTGTTTGTAAGTTGAACTTGATATGTTATCATATGGATGAATGACTATGCACACATGTAGTATTTACATAAGTAGGGAGGCTTGCATACATGATTGGACGCATGGCACTAACATGATTCGCATTAAGGAGGTCAACTGAATCAGTAGACCGCCTGATTTTGCATTAGATAAGAACATATACACACACTATGCATATGAACATGAAAAAATTAGAAATCTTTTAAGGACGATGAATGCTTGTGATTGAATGGTTGAGTAGATGGGTGATTGGATGGTAGGACACATTCTTCCTAACTTGAAGATTTCGGGGACGAAATCCTTTTAAGAAGGGGAGAATGTAACACCCCGTAATTCAGTAACATTAAGTTTCACAAATTAAAGTATAATTAAAATTTAGAAGAAGAATTAAGGGAAACAGGTTACGCCATTGCGTTCTTCTTGAAATTCTGCTTGAGATAGAGTCAGAGTTTGCGTAAATTGGACTCTGTATGAAAAAATATCCTTAAATTAAATATTGCAGCAAAACATGAAAAAATAGGAATGAGAAAAGAATAATGTTTAGCATTGTTCTAACTTTTGTAAGCAAAAGACTTAGTAGCTCATTTGGTTGGAACACATGACTTGCATACACGAGGTACAGAGTTCGATCCCCGCCAGCGCCCTATTTTTGTTTTAGGGGAATGGCTTAAAATAGCCTAGTGTGAACGCAATTCAAAAAAGTGGTTTAGTGTGAAAATGGGTAATTGGGAAGATATATAAAAAGAAAAAAAATTGAATATATATATATATATATATATACATATACGCATATATATATATATATATATATATGACGTGTACACATCATGTAGCGTACGTTGCGCATTTTTGGTTGTCAAGGATGGTTTTTTTGGCCTTCTCCAATTGGAATTATGACAATTTAAAGGTAAGAAAAATGAACATTAGAATGTCACTTTTGTTATGTTAACATTAGAATAACATTTCATTAAGAAATGTATATTTAGAATAAAATGTTCATTCAGATTAAATTGACATTTTAGTTAAATGTTCATTTAGCTAATGTTTTGTTTTAAATGTCCTTTTGGTTATGATATGTTAGGAAAGAACCAATGTGTCATTTATGAAAAAAATGAACATTTAATACGCTGAGTCATTTCTGACTCATTGCCGAGTCAATGCTGAGTCATTTCTGACTCATTGCTGAGTCAACAAGATAACTCTATCTTGACTGAACGGTTGTGGTCATTTCTAGGGTTAATCAAACGGCCTAAATTAGTCCGAAAATTCTATATAAACAGCCCTGGTCTTCTTCTCTATTCACAATTCTTTTCTACCATTATGCTGCAAAGATTCTTGTTAGACATGGCTTCTCCTCCTCCTATAAAATATATAAATACAATAATATATATAAAATAAACCAAGACGAGGAAATGCTGCTAAAAGATTTTCAAGAAGAGGTTCAACTCAAGCTAGGATTCAAGAGGAGGTTCAAACGACTTCGACGACTGTTTTCCTACGAATCTTAGCAACGCTAACTTTCTGTTCTAATCTATTCTCTGTAATTCAGTTATTTCTAGATTTGAACATTTTTCTCTGTTCGTGACATGAAATTAAAGGAATAAAAGAATATGCCAAATCTTTCTCTCAGTGCCTATACTCTTGAACCTAATTAAGAACTGTTATGATTCGAGGACAAATAAGATCGTGACTATGAAACTATGAACCTTAAAACCATTTGCATATGACTATGAACATTTGCCTATGACTATGAACATTGCCTATGACTTTGGACATTGCCTATGACTATGAACATTGTCTATGACTGTAACTGTGACTATGAGGATTATTTCCTTGACTAAGCCTATGCCTTTGATTAGAAAACATAAACTATTGCCTTTGACATAACAAGGACATCTGTGATTAAACACTTATGATTCATGACTAGGAAAGTGTTGTTTAAGCTTTGTGATTATGAGATTGGGTCTAAACCCGATTATATATTCTGCCTGTCCTTGTTTTTCTTTGGTTTTAGACCATGGGAATTTACCTATTAAGTTAGGTCTACCCATGTTCTTGAACGTACTCTGTCTATTCTTGGTATTAGACCTTGGGAATTTACCTATTAAGTTAGGTCTACCCATGTTCTTGAACCTACGTCGTTATTCAAAACCATTTTATGCCAGTTGTTATATCTAACCTTTTCATAGCAATCTTTGGTTCATTCCTTATTTGCTACGAATCTAGATTTATCTATAATCTAGATTGAAACACGATTATACGAACGGTGGGAATGCGATTTGGGGCAAAATATGAAATTTACTAAAACATAGTTATAAACTTGGCATAAATTGGGGACATGTACTATGGCATGTTCATAGAAATGCAAATGGGATAAATTTGACAAGAATTATAGGATGTGTAATTTGAATCTAGTATTGACATGTAAATCTAGCATTTACATGAATTGTGAACTAGAGTAATAAGTCTAGTTTGACATGAATTAGAATGTTAAATCAGAATTGGATTAGCTAATTTGGCTTGATAAGTATACTGGCATAAACTTGAAATTGGCCATAATTGGGAGTAATTGTCAGGATTAGCAAAATCATGGTTAGTGACACTTCATTTGGTATGGTTTACATACCAAAAAGCATAAACATGATATAGAGGGGAAAATGGGCAGTAAGAATAAATGTTGACAATTTACACTAAAAGAGTAATTAGGAAATAAGTAAATAGAATTTGTCCTAAATAAGGAAATGTAAATTTAGACAAATTAAAGGTTTATTAATGACATCTCTTTTAATAACACACCAGAAAGTTCTAGGGTGACAGAGAGGATAGTGTCTAGGCTTGAGTTTGGAAAATACAAGTTTCCTGGTCTCCCTGGCTATCCCTAACTGATCCGACGGATAGGATGGTTGTTTTCAAAACCTGATTTGAAAATTAATCAAAACCCTTTTGAACTTAGAAAACACGAATATGCCTAACCCGAGGTTAGACTGAGTTGCGATGTAAACCTGCCCGGAACCGACCGGCACATCCAGTATTCGCAACAATATCTGTCTAATGTGAGTGGTCGTGGCTTTAATTTAGTTAAAGAAAGAATGGTAGGGTTAAGTTAACTAAGGCACTTAACCAATTCAACATGATAACCAAACCAACGGGTGGGGTTAGGTCCATACAGATAGCCAACTTAATACAGTTAAGCTAGAATGGGAGGGTTAAGTCCATAGAGACACTTAACCAAACTTGACATGGTAACAAGACAAGATTTGTAGGGGTTAAGTAACTTAGAAAACACTTAGCCAAAATTAACATGTTAACTAGACTAGAAGGCGGGGTTAAGTAAAGTTAATACACTTAGCCAAATTAACATGTTAACTAGACTAGAGGTTGGGGTTAAGTAAATACACTTAGCCAATTTGATATGTTAACTGGGCTAGACTGTAGGATTGTGATAAAGGAATAAGGTTAAGTCTAAAACATGAAGGGATAATACTTAACCATTAATAACATGTTAGTTAAAACAGACGGGGAAGGTTAAGTTAAAAAGGAACACTTAACCAATACAGGACGAACGGGTAGGGTTAAGAAATAAGAAATACTTAACCAATAAAACGGGGTTTGTGGTCGGGTTAAGTCAACATGAATCACTGATAACACTTAACCAGTTTGACAGGATAAATGAAGAGGGTTAAGTTAGCTTGAATTGACTAATGACACTTAACCAATCCAAATTAGCGGGAAAGGGAACTAAGTAGTAAACCGTAGTTAAGAAAACAATGATTCTGGAAACTAAGTGGTAAATCTTAGTTAATAAAACTAAGTAGTAATTCTTATTATAACACGGGAAGGAGCGAATGTCCGTATGAGTAGAAAGAAGGCTCCAACAAATTGGGTTACGAAGCCCGAGGCTTCGAGGGGACGTGAGGGTACTCTTGGTATCCCTCTGTGAGGCTGCAGATGATCCTCCTGGGCTCACAGAGGTTAAGGTCCGCGTAGAAGAACCAAGGGTATGCCTTGGTTGCAATACATGGCAACCTAAGGACCAGGATGGACCGACGTGATTCGGCGAGAAAACGGTAGCCCTGTGATAGCAGCTCGTCGTCTACCATCCATCTTGAGTCAATCGAGATACGTGGAGCGGAAAGGCGGAGAACTCCAAAAGACCATATACTTGCTATCTAGTTATGGGTGAGGATGGCCATAGGATAGAGGGGCACCGGGGGCCAGCGTATAGTTCTCATTTTACAAGGTGTGCCTTTCATTAGTTGAGGGAGGGGTCAAGTGGGACCATAGCCACTGGAATAAAAACAGACCTTAGCATCTGCATCGGCAGACATCTAAAAGCTCCCGACCGAGTTCTATATTCCTTGATTTGCCCTGTCACAGGACTCGGATGTAACGACCCAGAAAATCTGAACCAATTTAAAATTTTTAAATTGGCTAAAATAATGGATTTTAAATATTTAAAATAAATATTTTAAATAATGGCGATGAAAACTGAGTTTGAATCGACATTTGGAAACGAATATAATTAATTATAATTATATATAGAATTGAAAATGGCGCGGTAGTTCGATAATTCGATTTCAAACTTCAATTGAATATACCGGGTCCAAAACAATCCGGATTTTAGTGAAACCAATGATATTTAAATCTGTTAGTGAATATCATTCTAATGAATCCGACCAATCGAAATTTGATAGCGGGAATCAAAAGATATGTCCAGTTGAAAATTGTGAATAGTCGCTTTGGAATTCAGGCCCTTAAAAATGGACATTTTGCAGATGACCTCGGATTTCGACGAAACCACTTTTGTTGGATCCGCAGTGTCAAGTTATTGCTAGGTTTCAAATTTCATAATTTTTCGAATCAATATGTGAGCGTGGCAAAGGAAAACGCGTTTGACCGGTTTTAGTTGATTTTAATCGACTGGAAATTGGCCATTTTTCAAACGGTCTCAGAATTCGACGAAACTAGTTTTGTTAGGACCGTATCGTCGATACGAAGCTAGAAAATATTTTTCTGGAATTTTTAGTGTTAGTATGTGACCCCGGTAATTTGAAATGTACGTTTAAAATTCAATATAGTGATTTAAAATGTAAATTCAACGGAAACTGATTGTAACGATCAAATCAGCTTGCGATACATATCCCATTGTGTTCGGAATGGGGGTTAAACGCTATGGATGACAGGCGGTGGGCCTTGTTTCGAGGTCGTGGGTAAAAGTCAACTTTATGTAATTAAATTAATTAATAAAATAAAATAAAAAAATAATATATATTATATATTTCCCTCCCTCCCTCTTTTTCACTTCAGCCCCCCCGTTCATTTCAATTTCAAACGATAAAAGAAAAAAAATATATAATCTCCCTCCGTTTTCTTCTTCCTGGCCCCCCCGATTCATTAAACAGTTCGAAATAAAAATAAAAAGGGGAAAACCCTAAAACTATCGCGAGCCCCCAGTTCGACGCCACCGATCCGCCGCCCTCCTCCGTCCAGCCTCCCACCTCCCAGTGGCGCAACCCCCGAAGCCCCCCCAAATCGCGCGAGCTCCGACGAAGACGAGCCCCCCCCGTTCGAGACGCTGAAGCCGCCGCCCCCTCGAAGCTAGCTCCGCCAGTTCGAGACCCACCGCCGACGTCTTCATTCCCCCCCCCCCCTCGCAGATCAATGTAAGTATTTTATTTCATTTTTATTTTTATTTTTGATTCTGAAAATTTCTGATTTTAATTAGGATTTAAAACTGATTTTAATTAGGGTTTCAAACTGATTTTAATTATGATTTTAAAACTGATTTTTAAAGAAGTTAAAAACTGATTTTAAAGAAGCTAAAAACTGATTTTTAAAGAAGTTAAAAACTGATTTTTAAAGAAGTTAAAAACTGATTGTTAACAGATTTAAAAACTGATTTTTAATTTAAACTTTAAAAAGAAAAAGATTTGAACTTTAAATAGAAAAAGGTTTAAACTTTTAAAATAGAAAAGGTTTGAGCTTTAAAATAGAAAAGGTTTGAACTTTAAAATAGAAAAGATCAGATTTTTAGAATGGAAAAGATCATATTTTTAAAATAGAAAAGACGGAATTTTTATTAAGTAAAAGAAGTAAGATATGATTTTTTATATTTTTCAAAGTAATAAAAATATAATTTTTACATCATAGGGATAATAAAAATATGATCTTTATATATTGAATAGCGAAGTGAAAATTCGATTTTTATATATTGAATAACATAGTAAAAATTCGATTTTTACATATGTAGGGAATACGGGCAACAAAGCGACAAAAGGCAAGATTGGCAAAGATTTCTATAAAAGAAGAGTCGTGGGATTGAAATAGCTATTGGTGAGATTTTTGATTTAAAAATATTACATATGTGTGAAATGAAAGTGAATTGCTATACATAAATATATATCTATATATATATACGCCCCTCGTCCACAAACCATGGACGATATTTATTGGTTGAAATGGTTGTGAAAATTGATTGATAGCGAATGATTGTTTGGGATTGTTTGTGATTGATATTGGTTGATTGTGGTTGAAAAATACCCATTTGTGGTTGAGAAATATTTAGTTGAAACCACATAGGATTAGTTTGTGGAAATGAAATAAATATATACATGCCGCCTGCGTGCGAACTAGATGCATGATCCCCATTGTCAAAAACCGCGAGGTTTTAAGGTAGAGCGAGGAGCCATACTAGGGACGGTCCCGGTTTTAACTACCCTGCCGTTATGCTGCCGAAATTTTGAATAATATTCGTATGTTTGAATTATTTTCATCTGCTTAAACTATATTTATCAACTATAGAAAACATTCATGTGTTGAATTGATATTCATTCGTTGATTAGAAATTCATGTGTTGAATGGTATTCATATTTTGAAATAAATCGTTAGATAATAAAAATCACATTTTTATCTATATATAGAAACTATAGAAAACATTCATGTGTTGAATTGATATTCATTCGTTGATTAGAAATTCATGTGTTGAATGGTATTCATATTTTGAAATAAATCGTTTGATAATAAAAATCACATATTTATCCATATATAGAAACTATAGAAAACATTCATGTGTTGAATTGATATTCATTCGTTGATTAGAAATTCATGTATTGAATGGTATTCATATTTTGAAATAAATCGTTTGATAATAAAAATCACATTTTTATCTATATATAGAAACTATAGAAAACATTCATGTGTTGAATTGATATTCATTCGTTGATTAGAAATTCATGTGTTGAATGGTATTCATATTTTGAAATAAATCGTTTGATAATAAAAATCACATTTTTATCTATATATAGAAACTATAGAAAACATTCATGTGTTGAATTGATATTCATTCGTTGATTAGAAATTCATGTGTTGAATGGTATTCATATTTTGAAATAAATTGTTCGATAATAAAAATCACATTTTTATCTATATATAGAAACTATAGAAAACATTCATGTATTGAATTGATATTCATTCGTTGATTAGAAATTCATGTGTTGAATGGTATTCATATTTTGAAATAAATTGTTCGATAATAAAAATCACATTTTTATCTATATATAGAAACTATAGAAAACATTCATGTGTTGAATTGATATTCATTCGTTGATTAGAAATTCATGTATTGAATGCTATTCATATTTTGAAATAAATTGTTCGATAATAAAAATCACATTTTTATCTATATATAGAAACTATAGAAAACATTCATGTGTTGAATTGATATTCGTTCGTTGATTAGAAATTCATGTGTTGAATGGTATTCATATTTTGAAATAAATTGTTCGATAATAAAAATCACATTTTTATCTATATATAGAAACTATAGAAAACATTCATGTGTTGAATTGATATTCATTCGTTGATTAGAAATTCATGTGTTGAATGGTATTCATATTTTGAAATAAATGGTTCGATAATAAAAATCACATTCTTATCTATATATAGAAACTATAGAAAACATTCATGTGTTGAATTGATATTCATTCGTTGATTAGAAATTCATGTGTTGAATGGTATTCATATTTTGAAATAAATTGTTTGATAATAAAAATCACATTCTTATCTATATATAGAAACTATAGAAAACATTCATGTGTTGAATTGATATTCATTCGTTGATTAGAAATTCATGTGTTGAATGGTATTCATATTTTGAAATAAATTGTTTGATAATAAAAATCACCTTTTATCGACTATATGAACTGTGTTAAATAATCTCGTTTTAAAAGAAATTGTTTTATGATAAAAATCCCATTTTTATCACCAACTTGAACTATATAGAAAAATAGTGTTTTGAAATGAATTGTTTTACAATAAAAATCACATTTTTATTGTATGCATAAATCGTTGAAATGTGAAGTGTTAAAAATAGCCACTTGTTCAAAATAAACATATATGAGTTGAAATATTCATTAATTAGCTAATGAAATGATTTGCACCTATTTATGTAACATTAGAATGAATGGTGTTTTTAAACCAAACAGAAATCAAATATGAAGTTGAATAGAAAATGATAAATGATAAGAACTATATATATATGTACATGAATATTTATTGAACAGGTTATAGCAAAGGGGCTAGAGAAGAGGAAAAAAATTTTGTGCCCGACAAATAGGTACACATTTACTGCTTTGTTTGGGTGATGATTTTATGAGCCTGTTGGCTAGCCGCTTGGCTTTTTCTTTTTCTTTTTGAGATTAGAAGGACCAGGAACACTATTTGCGATTTCCCGATGCTCCCGGTGCAGGGGAGGTTATGGCGAAATTTTCCAAAATTTTAAGGTGTTAGAAAAATATTTGAAGTGAAAACGATATGGAAATCATTGAATGAACTATATTTATACAAAAATATAAATATAAATAAGATTAAAACGAAACGAAGCCGTGCAGTTCGTATTGTGAAACCATGATTTCAAACAACTAGTACGGGAAATCCGACCATTGGATTTTCCCGAAACCTCAACCGTCGGGTTCGCCTTGGAATAATCTTTTCGACGGCACCAACCTTGTAAAAATCCAACGGTTGGATTGTCTGGAATATTTAATTCAAATCTGAAGAAAAACAACGCCAGAAGCGATTATATTTATATATATAAATATAATTATATATTTAATCGAATAACGACGCTGCAGTTCGTATTTTGAAATCGAAACTTCAAACGATTGTACCGGGAGATCCGACCGTCGGAATTTCCCGAAACTGGAACCGTTGGATTCGCTTTGAAAAGACCTTTCTAATGATGTAAATTTTGTGAAGATCCAACGGTTAGATTTTCAGATATGTGTAAATCAAATCTGAAGAAAAACAGCGCCACGGCCGCTTTATGGCCCGAAGCGTCGTTTTGAATAAAATAGCTATTTTAAAATAAATAAAAATAACGATAAATAGTTATAAAATATCATAAGTGATATGGAATGGAAATAAACTGAATTTGCTTGATTTATGTTGTATTTGATGGTTGAATGTGTTTGGTGTGAAAATTACATTAAAGAACACAATTGGTGTTGTCGAATAATTTAACCATTAAAATAAATTGATTTGAAATTCTAAATATACGTGAATTATTTGAAAAGGCCGAGTTAATTCTCATTTCAAATAATCGACCGACGATTGAAAGTCGAAGATGAAGACGACGGTCGAAGACCGGAGATCTTCACCTCGTTTGGATGGTAACCGAGGTCCTGATTGGGAGGCATCCCGAAATATGGATAATGAGTGGTGATCGTCCAGATGTACGTGGTGATCGATGGGTTTGCGAGGTATTTAGTGCCTCCGATTTCGTTTAGACCCAGAACGGACTTGTAAATGGACTGTGTGTCTGACATAGGATTTATTCTGTGTGGCATACTAAGATGCAGTGATCAGGGCTTCTGTTGAAAAGCAAAGTCTTGTGGTGATGATCAAAGCACCGCCTGTGTGGCGTAGCTTTGTGTATAACGTAAATTCACGAGCCTCACACCCAGGTATGAACCTAAAACGGGAGAGGACATCAGGGAGGGCCTGCGTTTCTTTCTAGCTAGGGTGGTGTCAGTGACCTACCAGCCCTGACATTTATATACTTTTCACCTATGTGGTTGTTGCTGTTGCGAGGCGCCTTGGTTTGATCGGACGATCCGGGTCCGATGGAGTCATTCGTTGGCTCGTTTATGCCCCAAAGGGCAGAGAAACATAGTGTTCAGGCATAATAATCCACATCGGTGGACCGGCCCTGACGATCCAAGGGCCCACCTGAGTCTGGCCCTGAGACATGGGCTAGATTGTCTCGAATTCGGTAAGGACTATCTTTTGCCTTGGTTCATGACGGAAATCCAATTTCCAAATACGACATCGTGTGGTTTTGATTGTATATATATATATATGGCGACATGATATATGGTACTCATGCCGTCTATGATTGATAGTTATGATTTGAAATTGTTTTCAAAACATATAGACACTAACAATAATATCAAATGCCTTTGTTTTGTTCGTATCAAGCATATTTTGACCGTTATAAGGTAAAACTCTATCCTCCGGTTTGCGTTGCATTGTGTGATGGGAACTGAGTCTTATAACGGTTTCATTTTTATAAAAAGCATAGCGATGTTTAAAAGAAAGATTTGTTCTAAAGCACTGGCAATCCAATGGAGTAAACCCGTTCCACGAAAGTGGCGTGGTCCTGTGATTAGCCATATTATATATGTGTTGAGTGGATTTCTCATACCAGTCCCATGACTGACTCGTAGTTTGTTTCACTTTCAAACTCGGGTGCCCCTTTTTCTACACGGGCAGCCTTGTATTCAGGTTTAGCTGGTTCTTTTTCTGGATAGCTGGAGCTGAAGATGGATTCTATCATTATTTCTTTTTATGCTGTTCAGCTCCTATTGTACATATTTTGTTTATTTTCGCTGTAGACATTTATGTATAGCTGAACTGTATTTGTACTAAGTAAGAACCTGTATACTGTGTAACTCTGATGATTAATTTTATCCAGTATATTTTGTTGTTCATATCTGGTGTGTTTATTTAATTCTGCTCTGCTATTATATGTTTCTGTGTTATATTCCAAAGATAACCCTTGTTTCCGTGAGAACGGGATTTCGGGTCGTCTCAACATGGTATCAGAGCTTTGGTTAAGCTTAGTTCTGGAATATAACATTTGAACGAACTCGTCAGAAATAGAACCAGTAGTGTTCTAGGACGGGTAACTCTATACAGATAGGATCAACAATATCCTAGTATGAGTATAGCAGAATCAGAACAACTCGTTAGAGATGGGGTCAGAAGTGCCTCAGAACGAGTCGAGAGTAATATGTTTTTAAATAACGTATTTGTGATTATATATATATAGTCTGGTTTTAGAAATATAATTTTTGAATATATAAAAGATATATATTTGAAAGTTAAAAAGGTTAAAAACAATTGGATTGGTTGTTGTGTGTGTGATTGTAGATTTATCAAACCACTTTCGACTTTATTCCTTTTCGGGGACGAAAAGTTTTAAGTGGGGGAGATTGTAACGACCCAGAAAATCTGAACCAATTTAAAATTTTTAAATTGGCTAAAATAATGGATTTTAAATATTTAAAATAAATATTTTAAATAATGGCGATGAAAACTGAGTTTGAATCGACATTTGAAAACGAATATAATTAATTATAATTATATATAGAATTGAAAATGGCGCGGTAGTTCGATAATTCGATTTCAAACTTCAATTGAATATACCGGGTGCAAAACAATCCGGATTTTAGTGAAACCAATGATATTTAAATCTGTTAGTGAATATCTTTCTAATGAATCCGACCAATCGAAATTTGATAGCGGGAATCAAAAGATATGTCCAGTTGAAAATTCTGAATAGTCGCTATGGAATTCAGGCCCTTAAAAATGGACATTTTGCAGATGACCTCGGATTTCGACGAAACCACTTTTGTTGGATCCGCAGTGTCAGGTTATTAGAAGGTTTCAAATTTCATAATTTTTCGAATCAATATGTGAGCGTGGCAAAGGAAAACCGTTTGACCGGTTTTAGTTGATTTTAATCGACTGGAAATTGGCCATTTTTCAAACGGTCTCAGAATTCGACGAAACTATTTTTGTTAGGACCGTATCGTCGATACGAAGCTAGAAAATATTTTTCTGGAATTTTTAGTGTTAGTATGTGACCCCGGTAATTTGAAATGTACGTTTAAAATTCAATATAGTGATTTAAAATGTAAATTCAACGGAAACTGATTGTAACGATCAAATCAGCTTGCGATACATATCCCATTGTGTTCGGAATGGGGGTTAAACGCTATGGACGACAGGCGGTGGGCCTCGTTTCGAGGTCGTGGGTAAAAGTCAACTTTATGTAATTAAATTAATTAACAAAATAAAAAAATAATAATATATATTATATATTTCCCTCCCTCCCTCTTTTTCACTTCAGCCCCCCCCGTTCATTTCAATTTCAAACGATAAAAGAAAAAAAAATATAATCTCCCTCCCTTTTCTTCTTCCTGGCCCCCCCGATTCATTAAACAGTTCGAAATAAAAAAAAAAAGGGGGAAACCCTAAAACTATCGCGAGCCCCCAGTTCGACGCCACCGATCCGCCGCCCTCCTCCGTCCAGCCTCCCTCCTCCCAGTGGCGCAACCCCCGAAGCCCCCCCAAATCGCGCGAGCTCCGACGAAGACGAGCCCCCCCGTTCGAGACGCTGAAGCCGCCGCCCCCTCGAAGCTAGCTCCGCCAGTTCGAGACCCACCGCTGACGTCTTCTTTCCCCCCCCCCCCCCCCGCAGATCAATGTAAGTATTTTATTTCATTTTTATTTTTGATTCTGAAAATTTCTGATTTTAATTAGGATTTAAAACTGATTTTAATTAGGGTTTCAAACTGATTTTAATTATGATTTTAAAACTGATTTTTAAAGAAGTTAAAAACTGATTTAAAAGAAGCTAAAAACTGATTTTTAAAGAAGCTAAAAACTGATTTTTAAAGAAGTTAAAAACTGATTTTTAAAGAAGTTAAAAACTGATTGTTAACAGATTTAAAAACTGATTTTTAATTTAAACTTTAAAAAGAAAAAGATTTGAACTTTAAATAGAAAAAGGTTTAAACTTTTAAAATAGAAAAGGTTTGAGCTTTAAAATAGAAAAGGTTTGAACTTTAAAATAGAAAAGATCAGATTTTTAGAATGGAAAAGATCATATTTTTAAAATAGAAAAGACGGAATTTTTATTAAGTAAAAGAAGTAAGATATGATTTTTTATATTTTTCAAAGTAATAAAAATATAATTTTTACATCATAGGGATAATAAAAATATGATCTTTATATATTGAATAGCGAAGTCAAAATTCGATTTTTATATATTGAATAACATAGTAAAAATTCGATTTTTACATATGTAGAGAATACGGGCAACAAAGCAACAAAAGGCGAGATTGGCGAAGATTTCTATAAAAGAAGAGTCGTGGGATTGAAATAGCTATTGGTGAGATTTCTGATTTAAAAATATTATATATGTGTGAAATGAAAGTGAATTGCTATATATAAATATATATCTATATATATATATATATACGCCCCTCGTCCACAAACCATGGACGATATTTATTGGTTGAAATGGTTGTGAAAATTGATTGATAGCGAATGATTGTTTGGGATTGTTTGTGATTGATATTGGTTGATTGTAGTTGAAAAATACCCATTTGTGGTTGAGAAATATTTAGTTGAAACCACATAGGATTAGTTTGTGGAAATGAAATAAATATATACATGCCGCCTGCGTGCGAACTAGATGCATGATCCCCATTGTCAAAAACCGCGAGGTTTTAAGGTAGAGCGAGGAGCCGTACTAGGGACAGTCTCGGTTTTAACTACCCTGCCGTTATGCTGCCGAAATTTTGAATAATATTCATATGTTTGAATTATTTTCATCTGCTTAAACTATATTTATCAACTATAGAAAACATTCATGTGTTGAATTGATATTCATTCGTTGATTAGAAATTCATGTGTTGAATGGTATTCATATTTTGAAATAAATCGTTTGATAATAAAAATCACATTTTTATCTATATATAGAAACTATAGAAAACATTCATGTGTTGAATTGATATTCATTCGTTGATTAGAAATTCATGTGTTGAATGGTATTCATATTTTGAAATAAATCGTTTGATAATAAAAATCACATTTTTATCTATATATAGAAACTATAGAAAACATTCATGTGTTGAATTGATATTCATTCGTTGATTAGAAATTCATGTGTTGAATGGTATTCATATTTTGAAATAAATCGTTTGATAATAAAAATCACATTTTTATCTATATATAGAAACTATAGAAAACATTCATGTGTTGAATTGATATTCATTCGTTGATTAGAAATTCATGTGTTGAATGGTATTCATATTTTGAAATAAATCGTTTGATAATAAAAATCACATTTTTATCTATATATAGAAACTATAGATAACATTCATGTGTTGAATTGATATTCATTCGTTGATTAGAAATTCATGTGTTGAATGGTATTCATATTTTGAAATAAATTGTTCGATAATAAAAATCACATTTTTATCTATATATAGAAACTATAGAAAACATTCATGTGTTGAATTGATATTCATTCGTTGATTAGAAATTCATGTGTTGAATGGTATTCATATTTTGAAATAAATTGTTCGTTAATAAAAATCACATTTTTATCTATATATAGAAACTATAGAAAACATTCATGTGTTGAATTGATATTCATTCGTTGATTAGAAATTCATGTGTTGAATGGTATTCATATTTTGAAATAAATTGTTCGATAATAAAAATCACATTTTTATCTATATATAGAAACTATAGAAAACATTCATGTGTTGAATTGATATTCATTCGTTGATTAGAAATTCATGTGTTGAATGGTATTCATATTTTGAAATAAATTGTTCGATAATAAAAATCACATTTTTATCTATATATAGAAACTATAGAAAACATTCATGTGTTGAATGGATATTCATTCGTTGATTAGAAATTCATGTGTTGAATGGTATTCATATTTTGAAATAAATGGTTCGATAATAAAAATCACATTCTTATCTATATATAGAAACTATAGAAAACATTCATGTGTTGAATTGATATTCATTCGTTGATTAGAAATTCATGTGTTGAATGGTATTCATATTTTGAAATAAATTGTTTGATAATAAAAATCACATTCTTATCTATATATAGAAACTATAGAAAACATTCATGTGTTGAATTGATATTCATTCGTTGATTAGAAATTCATGTGTTGAATGGTATTCATATTTTGAAATAAATTGTTTGATAATAAAAATCACCTTTTATCGACTATATGAACTGTGTAAAATAATCTCGTTTTAAAAGAAATTGTTTTATGATAAAAATCCCATTTTTATCACCAACTTGAACTATATAGAAAAATAGTGTTTTGAAATGAATTGTTTTACAATAAAAATCACATTTTTATTGTATGCATAAATTGTTGAAATGTGAAGTGTTAAAAATAGCCACTTGTTCAAAATAAACATATATGAGTTGAAATATTCATTAATTAGCTAATGAAATGATTTGCACCTATTTATGTAACATTAGAATGAATGGTGTTTTTAAACCAAACAGAAATCAAATATGAAGTTGAATAGAAAATGATAAATGATAAGAACTATATATATATGTACATGCATATTTATTGAACAGGTTATAGCAAAGGGGCTAGAGAAGAGGAATAAAATTTTGTGCCCGACAAATAGGTACACATTTACTGCTTTGTTTGGGTGATGATTTTATGAGCCTGTTGGCTAGCCGCTTGGCTTTTTCTTTTTCTTTTTGAGATTAGAAGGACCGGGAACGCTATTTGCGATTTCCCGATGCTCCCGGTGCAGGGGAGGTTATGGCGAAATTTTCCAAAATTTTAAGGTGTTAGAAAAATATTTGAAGTGAAAACGATATGGAAATCATTGAATGAACTATATTTATATAAATATATAAATATAAATAAGATTAAAACGAAACAAAGCCGTGTAGTTCGTATTTTGAAACCATGATTTCAAACAACTAGTACGGGAAATCCGACCATTGGATTTTCCCGAAACCTCAACCGTCGGGTTCGCCTTGGAATAATCTTTCCAACGGCACCAACCTTGTAAAAATCTAACGGTTGGATTGTCTAGAATGTTTAATTCAAATCTGAAGAAAAACAATGCCAGAAGCGATTATATTTTTATATATATAAATATAATTATATATTTAATCGAATAACGACGCTGCAGTTCGTATTTTGAAATCGAAACTTCAAACGATTGTACCGGGAGATCCGACCGTCGGAATTTCCCGAAACTGGAACCGTTGGATTCGTTTTGAAAAGACCTTTCTAATGATGTAAATTTTGTGAAGATCCAACGGTTAGATTTTCAGATATGTGTAAATCAAATCTGAAGAAAAACAGCGCCACGGCCGCTTTATGGCCCGAAGCGTCGTTTTGAATAAAATAGCTATTTTAAAATAAATAAAAATAGCGATAAATAGTTATAAAATATCATAAGCGATATGGAATGGAAATAAACTAAATTTGCTTGATTTATGTTGTATTTGATGGTTGAATGTGTTTGGTGTGAAAATTACATTAAAGAACACAATTGGTGTTGTCTAATAATTTAACCATTAAAATAAATTGATTTCAAATTCTAAATATACGTGAATTATTTGAAAAGGCCGAGTTAATTCTCATTTCAAATAATCGACCGACGATTGAAAGTCGAAGATGAAGACGACGGTCGAAGACCGGAGATCTTCACCTCGTTTGGATGGTAACCGAGGTCATGATTGGGAGGCATCCCGAAATATGGATAATGAGTGGTGATCGTCCAGACGTACGTGGTGATCGATGGGTTTGCGAGGTATTTAGTGCCTCCGGTTTCGTTCAGACCCAGAACGGACTTGTAAATGGACTGTGTGTCTGACATAGGATTTATTCTGTGTGGCATGCTAAGATGCAGTGATCAGGGCTTCTGTTGAAAAGCAAAGTCTTGTGGTGATGATCAAAGCACCGCCTGTGTGGCGTAGCTTTGTGTATAACGTAAATTCGCGAGCCTCACACCCAGGTATGAACCTAAAACGGGAGAGGACATCAGGGAGGGCCTGCGTTTCTTTCTAGCTAGGGTGGTGTCAGTGACCTACCAGCCCTGACATTTATATACTTTTCACCTATGTGGTTGTTGCTGTTGCGAGGCGCCTCGGTTTGATCGGACGATCCGGGTCCGATGGAGTCATTCGTTGGCTCGTTTACGCCCCAAAGGGCGGAGAAACGTAGTGTTCAGGCATAATAATCCACATTGGTGGACCGGCCCTGACGATCCAAGGGCCCACCTGAGTCTGGGCCTGAGACATGGGCTAGATTGTCTCGAATTCGGTAAGGACTATCTTTTGCCTTGGTTCATGACGGAAATCCAATTTCCAAATACGACATCGTGCGGTTTTGATTGTATATATATATGGCGACATGATATATGGTACCCATGCCGTCTATGATTGATAGTTATGATTTGAAATTGTTTTCCAAACATATAGACACTAACAATAATATCAAATGCCTTTGTTTTGTTCGTATCAAGCATATTTTGACCGTTATAAGGTAAAACTCTATCCTCCATGCGTTGCATTGTGTGATGGGAACTGAGTCTTATAACGGTTTCATTTTTATAAAAAGCATAGCGATGTTTAAAAGAAAGATTTGTTCTAAAGCACTGGCAATCCAATGGAGTAAACCCGTTCCACGAAAGTGGCGTGGTCCTGTAATTAGCCATATTATATATGTGTTGAGTGGATTTCTCATACCAGTCCCATGACTGACTCGTAGTTTGTTTCACTTTCAAACTCGGGTGCCCCTTTTTCTACATGGGCAGCCTTGTATTCAGGTTTAGCTGGTTCTTTTTCTGGATAGCTGGAGCTGAAGATGGATTCTATCATTATTTCTTTTTATGCTGTTCAGCTCCTATTGTACATATTTTGTTTATTTCCGCTGTAGACATTTATGTATAGCTGAACTGTATTTGTACTAAGTAAGATCCTGTATACTGTGTAACTCTGATGATTAATTTTATCCAGTATATTTTGTTGTTCATATCTGGTGTGTTTATTTAATTCTGCTCTGCTATTATATGTTTCTGTGTTATATTCCAAAGATAACCCTTGTTTCCGTGAGAACGGGATTTCGGGTCGTCTCATCGGACCGCACATTACAGGACATGTGCATCTAGACAAGCGATAATGATTCGTGATACATGCATGGGGAAGTATAGGAACATATACCACTCTAGGTATTGTGTCCTAAACTTAGGGGCATCGTTCGACAGGTAGCATAATCCCTAGTTGGACTAGGTGGCATAAACCCTGAATCCGAGAAGCATTCAGCAGATAGCGTAAACTCTAGTTAAATCTAGGAAGCACTTGATAGAAAATCCTAGATTTGATCTAGGTAATAAATAATGAATGTATGCCGGAAGGCAATGGAAAATACAGGGGTTGGGATCACGTTATCGTTACTAGTTGGGACACTAGATAGGTGGTGCAGAGATATAGAAACCAGTACAACAAGGAAATAGCGAAGCGGCGAAAGTATTAGAGCATATCCAGTTTGTCTTATCTTAGCATATCTTGTGATTATCTTGTCTAATCTTGTTGACCTTATCGTCATGGTGTAATCTTGTATTCAGTTAATTCATGTCATTTTGTTTTTCCATGTTCACATGCTAGAAGTTACTGAACTTACTCAGGCTTTACGTCTGACTCTGTTTTTCTTTCGTCTTCTTTTCTTCCATTCCCCCCCAGGTAGTAAAGGAGGGAATAGTTTAGCTCAGGTTAAGTTGGACTTCCACTCTTTCCCAGCTTGAAGATTTGTCGAAGTTTGCTTGGATTCTCTTTTCAGATGCTATGGCTGGCTCTTGCTAAAATCGGGGAATATAAATGTTGTTTTTATGCTTCTTTATTTTGTAAGACAGATGATACTCTGATATTGTAAAGAAACCATTGTACAAACTATTTTATCAATAAAGCAAAGTTTTGTTTTCCGCTGTTTAATTTCTGTCTATCTTGTAATTTATCTGCATCTTTTACCCAAAATGCTCCACAGAACTTAGTGCATTCCCTTTGTGAGTGACACTAATTGACGTGGGGTGTTACGTTTCTCATACCAGTCCCCATGACTGACTCGTTATTTGTTTCACTTTGCAAACGTGGGTGCCCTTATTTTCACACGGGCAGCCTAGTTCACAGGTGACAGGTTGTTTTTGGCTCTGCACTGTTGCATATAGTGCATTTTGGCTCATGGCGAGGATGACTTCACAGAGATGACTTTGACATTTTCCGCCATTATTGTATTTATATTATGATTCCGCCACAGGCGATGCAGACTGCTTTACTTTCAGTATTTATTCTCGTATGTATATGTACCGCCTTCGGCGATGTAGACCGATACCCTTATTATGTCTCACTGCATGTATGTATTCCGCCTCTGGAGATGATGACTGATCACTTCCCTTTTATTTACTAAGTTATATCGTACGCTGTGCTATTCTGATGTTGTTACATGTTGTGATTCCGCTGTCATATCCATGTAAAATTATTCTATTTATCGTTTTTGCTATTATCTGTACTCTGCTATGATGATTAATGTGTTATATTTCAATGATTATCCTTAATACCGCACCTCGGATTTTGGGATCATCGCAATTAGAGATTAATAAATTACAAAATAACGAAAATATAATACATGAATATAATGTGTAGCAGAAAATCATCAACTGCCACAGCTGAAGGAAATACACAGATACAAAGCATTCCATAATATAGCTCCAGCCGTACTCCAGGATCCTGTGAATAGAAATATCTAAGAAACCAAAACTACTAGCTGCCCGTGTGGAAAATATGGGCATCCAGAGTTTAGGTGGGAAACAATAAACTCCGAGTCATTCATGGGACTGGTGTGAAAACTAAGACAATTATTAACTTTATTTTAATGTTGGGTAAATCAAAGGACTGCGCCGTATGACACGGAAGGGGTTTTCTACCATGAATACCATAAAACAAAACTCTTAATGCTAAAAAGAAAAATGAAGCCATTATAAGACTTAGGTCCAATCAAACATTGCAACACAAACCAAAGGATAGAGTTTTACCTTATAATAACCAAATATACTTGATATGGATAACTTATCTTTTATTATTATTAATGCATAGTGCAGAAATCAATTTCGAATACAAATGTATCAATCCTAGATGACACCATACCACTATGCTGTTGATAGTATACAACTAAACCCGTAAAATCGCGTATTTGAAATAGGGTTTCGATCTATGGACCAAGGCAAGGGATCTTCCTTTGTCGATTCGAGACATTATAGACCATGCCTCGGGACTCACTCGCAAGTGCACCTGAAGTGGCATAGCCAATCAGCCATCGCTAATTGGTATTTCCTAAGCAATATATTTCCCAGTCCTTTGGGACCTAAAATCCCGGTTAGTATGTCGACCATCTTGGTCAGTATGTCGACCATCAAGGGTCTTGTGCGGCCAAACCCGAGGTACCTCGCTATCCATCATCCAACATCCACATAAGTACAATGTATAGGCTTCATACCATGACATCACTCATAGCTAGAAAGAAATGCACGTCCTGTATTTCTCTGCTGTCCTTTATCCATTTTTTGGTTCATACCGAGTATGAAGTTTGTGAATTAACGTTACACAAAGCTGTGCTATATTAAAGTGGTGCTTTGATCATCAACCAAAAAGCTCTTCTTTTCAACAAAAGATTTGATCTATGCCTCTTAGCATGCTACATTGTCAATTCATACCATACCACTGATATCTATCGATATACAACCTCTGAGCTCGTACGTCTCAGAGAAAGGTGTTAAGAAAAGAGAATTAATTCTCCACCACCAAACAGACATATATGTTTAGTAGAGAACAATGTAAATATCATAAAATACAATGTTTGACATACAATCTCTTTGCAAGTCCGTTCTAGGTCTAAACGAAACCGGAGGCACCTTATTCCTTATCCCATATGTCAAATATAGGAGAGAGGTCCTTGCGTATCTGGTCGATCTCCAAGTACGTCTGGATGACCACCACTTATTACCTCATCTTGGGTGTATATCCTAATCGAGAAATCATCCTAACAATGTGAAGATCTACAGTCTTCAATCACCGTCATCATATCTTCAACTTTCTATTGTCGTAACAGTTATTCAGAATGGGTTAAACCCGGTCGTTCCGAATAACTCACATATCTTATAATCAAGTGATATAAAAACGCATCATACGCCTCATTCCAATCCAGAATATTCTTTTATTCAAATATTCTTATCACTAGGAAAGATTCCCATTAATTTTATCATAGATTATCGCTTTTAAACTTATTATTTAATCCATTCCTTGGAAATCATTTCAAAAGATTTTATAATACCTTTCACAACACAAACCAGATTACGGTTTATAAAACTAGTCGCGATAATCGAGCCTTACCGAAGTAATCATTGATTTTATTATCCCAATAACCTATTCATCCCATGGAGCGAAATTAGTAGTACTCCATATCTAACACCCATTGTGTTATGGGTATATTTAATTACCATTTAACGTTCAAATCTAATTAAAGATTTAACTTTTGCATGGAGTAAAACTGGTGGTATTCCATTCTCGAACACTTCATAAATTTGGTAAATTTAATTACCTCATTCACATTTCAATCAAATGAAAGATTCATTAAAACTCCAATTTAAGTTTTAATCTCAAAAATTATTACTTAATGATTTTTCAGCTTTAGGAAATCAATCCTGTCTTTAACGGGGTTAAAGAACAAACGTCATTTAAAACATCGTTCACGATAAACCCAAAATCATCTTCCATTTAATATGGAATCTTCATGGAAATCAGATCAATCGTAATCGATATAAATTTCCATATCAGACTAATACTATAAAGGGAATAACAATAAAGCCTTTTAATTTCCACAAATAGTAACGATCTTCCTTTATAGTAGCTCATCTCGGTTATTATTAAATCGAATCCCATTCAGTTCCAATTTAATGTATTAAATTGGAAAATCTTAACTTAGAAAAATTCCGTTAAATCTTAATTAAAAGATTTATAAATTCCAAATCATAACTTCACTCTTATTAATAACTAATGTTATTTAAAACGTTATTCACAATGAACCCAAAATCAACTTCCATTTAATTCCAATTATATTTATTAATTGGAAAACTTCGTTGATATTAATTAAAACATTTATTCCTTTCTCAGCTGGGTTTAAGTAAAGTGTTACTAAAGACACCATTCACGACAAATCAAATACCCAGTTTGATATTAAATACAAGGATTGAAATAGAAATTATACTGGCATGTATTCCACAAGATTCTAAAACTAACATATATCGTTTTAGAATAACGATACCAGTATCTTCCAAATTCCTCAACGATATCTGTATAATCACGGAATCCAATATCGAAAGATCCGAAGATTACTCTCATTCAAATCCATTCCAATTTCATACATTGGAAAATTCTAGTTATATTAAAACCATTATAATTTCTTTCTACTCCTTAGTCAAGTTGATAAACAACTTATTCAGATGAAAATATCTTTTATCTTTATAAAAATGGAATATTTCATCCAAAATCTTTTCAAATCATTTATTATGATTCACCATAATTTATTCATATTTTTAATAATTTTATTAAGGCCCTTATAGTCGGTTTCCAATACTGGCCACCGAACTGCATCCATAGCGACCTTTACAAAAAATTGATTTGGATATATTTTAAAATCTAATCATTGGATTTTAAATCTCTTATATTCATTTGAAAGATCTTTTCGATACGAACTCAATGAGCCCGGTTTTAAGAGAATTCAACAGTCGTATCTTCCGTTATGTCAATTCGAAGTTATGGGTTGGCGTTCACGAACTATCGCTGTGTGACGCGTTCTATTCAAGCCCGAATTTGATTTATTGTAATAATCCGGAAAATCCGAACCAATTTAAAATTTATATTTTGGCAATTTTGATGAATTTTGAATATTTACGATTTATTTTAAATAATAACGGCGAGAACTTTATTTTGAATAGAATTAGAATGTATATATTTATTTGAATCGACGTTAGAATATAAATATTTATTTTTAATTATAAAAGGAATTGAAAATGGCGCGGTAGTTTGAAAATTCGATTTCAAATTTCAAACGAATGTACATGATTCAAAATAAACTGAATTTTAGCGAAACCAAAAATATTAGAATCTAATTGAAAATATCTTTCCAACGAATCCGAAAATTGAAATTTCATACTGGGAATAAAAAGTTATGTCCAGTAGAAAATTCAGGATAGTCGCTATGGAATTTTAGCCCTTAAAAACAGCCATTTTGCAAATGACCTCCGTTTTAGACAAAACCACTTTCGTTGGATCCGGGATGTCAAGTTATCGTTAGATTCCAAAATTTATAATTTCTGGGATTAATATGTGAGCGTGGCGAAGTAAAACATGTTTTAACAGTTTCAGTCAATTTGGATCGACACAAAAATGGCCATTTTTCAAACGATCTCCAAATTTGAGGAAATTAGTTTTGTTAGAACCGTATCATCAATACGAAGCTAGAAAATATTTTTTGGGAATTTTTAGAGTATGTATGTGGCCCCGATAAATTGAAATGTACGTTCAAATTCGATATATAAATTTATATTTTGATTTGGAAACTAATCGTAACATCCGAATTGGGTTTCGAAATATATTCAATTGTGTTCATAATGTGGGTAATTAGCTAGGGATGACAGTCGGTGGGTTCAGTTTGGAGTTCGATGTAAAAAGTTACTTTTTGAAGATAAATTAATCAAATTAATATATATATATATATATATATATATATTATATCACCCTCACTCCCCTACCTTCTCTCTCCCCGACTCAAAAAAGGAAACGAGCGTTGATCCCGTCGCCTGGCCCGCCTACGCCGCCGCGACCGCCGCCAGGGCACCCCAAGCTCCACCGCGCCCCCGTCCCAATCGCTTCTCCTTCGTCCGTTCTACCCTAGCCCGATAACCCCCAAATTCCCAAACCCTAGCTGCGCCTCCACCCCATTCCACCGCCGCCGAGCACCTGGCCACCCATCACCACTTGCCCGACCCAGCGCCGCCTCCTCTACCCTTATCCATCTGAAAAATTGTAAGTATTTTATTTATTTATTTACATTGATGTTAATTTTTAGTTTTTTTTATATATATAACATTAAAAATATAAAGAAATGATTTTTATGAATATAAAGTGATGATTTTTTTATTAATATATATAAAGAAAAAATGAGATTTTTATATATGTATGTACCGTAAAAAGACGTGATTTTTAACATGGCAAAGATGGATTTTTAACAAAGTAAAAATATGTTTTTTAACATTGAAAAGGTTTCATTTTTTTTAACAATAAAAAGATTTGATTTTTGATGGGAGAAGTATTTTATTTTTGATTAGAGAAAGGTATGATTTTTGATCATGTAAAATATTAAAATTGTGATTTTTATAATATAAAAATAGGATTTTTATTATATGAAAACGAATATAAAAATTTGATTTTTATAATGAAGTAGCAATGTAAAAATATATTTTTTATATAGAAAATGGCGTTATAAAAATGTAATATTTAAAATATAAACATCGTGTTAGAAAAGGTGATTTTTTTGTCTATGTAGCGTTAGAAGAAAAATATGATTTTTAATATCAACTGCGTAAAAAAGATGACGATGGAACGAATTGAGATAAAAAAAGGAATCCCAACCATTCAGAAATAGAGAACGAAGGAGTGGATCCCAAAGGTGAGAACTTCTCAGTTTGTATTTTATTTTCTAGTTAAAATATATACTAGGATGCAGACGGTGCTTAGCAGCACCCGACACCCGTTGTCCACAGACCATGGACGACTTGTTTGTTTGTTTGGTTATGTTGTGAAAATCGATTGTGTGATGTGGAATGGAATAAAATATTTTATAGTAAAAAAATATTTTATAGTTAAAAATATAATTTTTAACGTGTATATGAATAAAATAAATATTCGTAAACAAATCGGACGATTTGATTATGTACACACATTTGATTGATATTGATTGGGACGATAAATTTTTCACAACGCCCAACTGCACAAATAAAATCTGTGTTTGATTGATTGAAACCCCACACGGGTATTGGACTGATATTGGATATGCACTAATCCCAATATTTAGTTGTATGTCAATCGAATGGTTGACAGACTGTTATAAGCATTGAATATTTTTATTTAATGCTTATACAGTGTAGAATGCACTCTGTATGATAGATGATTATTTATCATTGTTGTTGCATACATGTATTGTATGAAATCCATATAATCAAATTATATGGTAATTAACTATGTCTGATTCCAGTTCAGAAAGAATGAATATTTTAAAATAACAATTACTTTAAAATGAAAAATATTTTCAAATAATATTCAAGAAAGAATCAAAATATGATTTTGATGTCCAATTTGGTATAGACACAAATATATTTAGATATATATAGCCGTGTTGATTAGATATGCATCATTTTGACACGAACGATATTTGTATCGATTTTAATCATTTTTAGAATGAATATTGAAAACGAATTCAAAATCTAATGTTTTGAAAATATTATCATTTATATATCGATAATATGGAATATTCAATTTTGATTAGAAATTGAATATGAAGTTAAAATCGTTTTGAAAACGAATTTAAAACGATTTATAAAATACGTTTTAAATGGAAATCGATGAAATATATATTATATATATAATGGCCTGAATAGAATGTGCCGCACTGCGACAGTTCGTGAATTTTGACCATTGACTTCAAACGGACAGTACGGGAGATCCGACCGTCGAATTCTCCTAAAACCGAAATCGTTGGGTTGGTATCGAAAAGAGCTTTCTAATGAATATTAGAGATTTGGAATCTAATGGTTGAATTTGGAATTATGTCCAAATCAAATTTGGAAAAGGTCGCTGTAAGTGCAGTTCGATGGCCGTTTATGGAAATGGACTATACTGGCCTTGATAAAATTATTAAAAATATCAATAATTAGTGTAAAATCGTAAGAAATGATTTGGAAAGAATTGGGATGGAAAATTCCATATTTGAAAAGACAAAAATATATTTTTATTGAAATGAACTAGTTTTTAAAATAAATAAACTGGATTTGAAATGGTTTTAAAAATAACCAGGTTTCCACTATATAAATTGGAATGGATTTGAATCGAAATTGTCTTCGAAATATTTCAATGTTGGATTTCGTGATTATATGGAGATTGTGGAGGAATTTGGAAGATATATATATCGTTATTCCAATATGATATTTATTGGTTTCAGATTTTGATACTGAATATAAGCCGATATATTTTCTATTCAGAGCCTTGTATTTGATATCAAATTGGATTTTGGGTTCTTCATGAATGGTATCTTTAATAATACTATTCTTGAACCGAATTGAGTTAAGAAAATTAGAAACTAACTGGAGATTAGTTAAGTTGAATGGTTTCCTGGGTATTGATCTGATGTTGGTTTCGGCCTTCGAGGTTAATAATTAGGGGATTGTTCTCTTACTAATTTACTGTTAGAGGCTATGTGAATTGGGTTTATTGTGAACTGTGTTTTTAACGATATTCGTTCTTTAACCCGATTTACAGTGAAATGTGATTTATAAATCTTTTTATTTAGATTTAACGGGAATTTTCCAAGGTAAAGTTTTCCAATTTAATACATTAAATTGTAATTGAATGGAATTCGATTTGATAATAATCGAAGTGAACTTCTGTGGAGGAGGACTGTTAATACATAGGGAATTTAAGACGCGTTGCCGTCATTCCATTTATATTATTGGTCGGATATGGAAAATGATATCGATTATATATTGATTTGTTTTTCCGTGAAGATTCCATAGTTAATGGAATATGATTTGGGTTGTCGTGAATGGTATCCTTAATAATACTATTCTTAGACCCAATGGAGCTAAGAAAAATCAGAAACTAACTGGAGATTAGTTAAGTTGAATGGTTTCCTGGGTACTGATCTGATGTTGGTTTCGGCCTTCGGGGTTAACACTTAGGGAATTGTTCACTTGCTAATTTATGGTTAAATGCTGATGGAATGGAATGTGATTTTGGGTTTATTGTGAACCATGTTTTAAATGACATTGGTTCTTTAACCCAGTTAAAGACAGGATATGGTTTCCCAAGTCAAACAATCGTTAATATTGATTTTTGGGAAGATTAAAACCAAGTGGAGTTTTAATGCATTTTTAATTAGATTGAAATGATATCCAAAGAAAGATTAAAGAATAAATTTAAAGAATTTATCTTTGATAAAATTAATGGGAACCTTCCCCGAAGTATAAGAATATTTGAATAAAGGAATATTCTAGATTGGAATAAGGCGTATGTTGTGTTTTTGTAGCACTTGTTTATTATTATATGTGAGTTATTCGGAAAGACCAGGTTTATCCCATACTGAATAACTGATTCGACGATATGTCGAGGATAAAGACGGTGGTCGAAGACTGGAGGTCTTCACATCGTTTGGATGATTACTGAGGTCTTGATTGGGATGCACACCCAAGATAAGGTAATAAGTGGTGATTGTCCAAACGTACTTGGAGATCGACCGGATATGCGAGGACCTCTCCCCTGTATTGGACATATGGGGGGAGGAATAAGGTGCCTCCGGTTTCATTCAGACCCATAACGGACTTGTAAATGGATGTGTTTCTGACATTGGATTTCATTCTATGTGATTGATATACATCAGTTGCATAGCGTGAATTGCCTGTGTGGCATGCTGAGATGTAAATGATCAATGCTTCTGTTGAAAAGCATAGTTTTGTGGTTGATGATCAAAGAACGGATTTAATATAGTGTAGCTTTTTGTAGCATTAATTCGCGAGCCTCACACCCCGGTGTGAACCAGAAATGGGAGAGGGCCTCGAGGACGGCATGCGTTTCCTTCTAGCTAGGAGTGGTGTCAGCGTTTTGCACGCCCTGGCATTTTACTTATGTGGATGATGGATAGGAGGCGCCTCAGTTATATCGGTCGATCCGGGGTTGATGGAGTCATTTGGCTCATATACGCCTCATAGGGCGGGGAAACGCAGTGTTCAGGCGTTTTAATCCACATCGAGTGGACCGACCCTGACGATCCAAGGGTCGATGCGTTCTGGTCCTGAGACATGGGCTAGATTATCTCGAAGCGGTAAGGACGATCCCTTGCCTTGGTTCACAAATGGAAATCCAACTTCCAATACGTGACATTTGCGGTTTTGATTGTAGAGCCTAGTATTGGCGACATGATATATGGTACCCATGCCGTCTAGGATTGATACATTTATATTTGAAGTTGTTTTATACACTATGCACTTATAATACTATCAAGTGATTTGTTTTAATGTACCAAGCATATTTGGCTATTATAAGGGAAAACCCTTTCCCCCGGCTTGCGTTGCATTGTGTGATAGGACCTGGGTCTTATAATAGCTTCATTTTTCCAAAAAGCATTGCACTGTTTTGTTATATGCACTGGTATTCTTGGGAAGAAACCTGTTCCGTGTTATACAGCGTGGTCCCTTGATATATCTGATTTAAAGTAATGTTTTAAAATATTGTTTTAGTTCTCACACAAGTCACATGACTGACCTAGAGTTTATTGTTTTAACCTAAACTCTAGGTGCCCCTACTTTCCACACGGGCAGCTAGTAGTTTTGGTTTTGCAGATTTATAATCATAGGATCCTGGTTTACAGCTGGAATGATATTCGGAAAGCTCTGTATCCGTATATTCTTTTCAGTTGTGTTTTGTCTTATTTTTCCGTTGCATTGTAATTTATAAATCTCTGATATTTAGTAAATGTGTAATATGTAATTCATACTCTGTATATTCTTGTATTCTGATGAAATTGTTGTAATAAGCAATGAAATGTTCTTATGTTTGTGTTATGATTCGTCGTGTTCTCAATTCAATCCGTTCTTTCCTTCACAGGGAGGTTCAGGTCGTCCCACTTAAAATTAAAATAAAATTGAAAACATTTTCAAAATAATTTATAAATTTCCCAAGTTATTCACAACTACCGTTTGAAATTTTATTTCAATCTTTTCCTTTCAAAATCAAATATCTTCATATTAAAACATTATATTATATATAATAGATTTCGTCAATTTCCATTCAAAACATATTTTGTAAAACATTTATAAATTCATCTAAAGACGATTTCAACTTCTACTTCAATTATAAATTAAAACTAAACATCCCATATTATTATAATATCAAAATAATAATATTTTCAAAATATCAAATTTTGAAATCAAATTTTGTCGATATCCATTATAACTTTATAATCTTTGTGTCCATCCAAAATCGGACATCAAAATCAAACTTCAATTCTTCACAGAATATTATATTAAAATATTCATTTATTTCGGATTGAAATGAGATTCAATCAATTACCATATAATTTTAGTTATATGGATTTCATAAATCACAAGTACTCAACAATAGTAATAAACACCTATTAAACATCCAATTCACATCCACAGTGCATCTACAACTGTATAAGCATTAAATAATTAAATAACGCTTATAAAGTTCTGTTAGTCAATCGATTAACATCCAATCTAAACATTTGGGATTAGTGTAAATCAAATATCATCCCAATACCCATATGGGGTTTTCAGTCAATAAATATTCATTTAATAAATTATGTATTCATTCCAATCGATATTACATAAAATGGGTGAACATAAATAAGTCGGTCGACTTGTAAATGGATATTTAATCCAATTTTAACTACAATAAATAATTTAACATTATTTACTATGTTAATTATTTCAAAATTACATTCAATTTATAACAAAAACAATCAACAATTCATCCATTAGGTTTTCAAAAAACTATGACGTGAGCTACCATATATCGTATAATAATTTGTGATAATTAACGAAATAAAAATCAGTACACTCAATATATATATATATATATATAGTTATGAAATAAAAATAACTATACAAAATATTTGAATGAGCGAGATCTCACCTCGTTTGGTTTTGAAATTGTTATAAAACAATTGTTTTGATTAAATTAAACAACACGCTTAATTTAATAAGAATTCCCAACTGCTTCTGAATTTGCTCAAGCATGTTCCATGGTGTAGTGCTTGACGATGAGATGCCAACGCTTCTAAAATTACGCGATTATGTTTCCATTTGGTAAAGTTACGATAATTTAAACTTTAATTCCATAATATGATTACTTAAAATAATTAATTACATGATTAACCTTAATTAAAATTTTAGGCCACGCATCAATCTTCTTTTCCAGGTGCCGATTTCAAACTGTAACCCATCATTGACTTAAAACGCTCACCACTACATGCCTCAAGAGGCAATCGCATCTCGATCGCTCGACGCCACATCAACTGCCTTGCCTCCACCACCCAGTGCCACCAACCTGGTCCAACTCGCACATCCTGGTGCATGGAAAAATGCGTTCGACTGGAGGTGCTTGGAGCACTGATTTTGGCTAAACCACTCAACAATAATTTATCAAACCCGTATAAAATAAAAGATTTTACTTGGCTCTTTGATTTTCCTTTTATAAGTTTTGATTAATTTGTGATATACGTGGAGAAATTAGCGAACAAATTTAGGATGAAATCAACCTTTAAAATGTTGTTGGCGGTGTAGCTATGATGAGAATTAGGGCTTTGGTATTCTATTTATACATTTTTTTATTTTATTAATATTTAATCCTCAAATTATTCTATAATGAAGTTTAATGCTTCTAACTCCAAATGAACCCCAATGACTTTCGCCCCTAACCAAGTACCCCTATTTCGAACTCAATGGAATATGTTTCGTGAGTTGATTCGACTGTTTTGATTAGTTTTTATCAAAATTAAAACATAACGTTAAATATAGAATTTAAACGTATGTTTTAATTTGCCACGACCACATACTGACTCCAAAAGTTACGAAATTTGAAACCTTGTTATGTTTTACAAATACGGTTATAATGAATCTAGTTTTGTCGAATTTGGAGACCATTTGAAAAATGGCCTTTTAACCAACTTATTTAATTTACAACTGGAATTGAACCTGCGAAAATTACCATGCTTACATACTAATTCAGATTGACATTAAATTTTCAACCGGACAATAATTTGATGTTCTGGATCCAATAAAATTAGTTTCATAAAAAACGGAGGTCATTTGCAAAAGGGCTATTTTTAAGGGCTTATACAATGTTAAAATATTAATAGTTCCATAGGTTTATTTTAAATTTTAATCTAGATATAACCTGCAATTTATAATGCAAAATTTAAAATTTTCACATTCGTTAGAAAGATATTACTAAATAGATCCTAAATTTTCTTCTTTTACAAAAATCCAACTTATATCGAATTCTGACATTCAATTGAAATTCAAAACTAAATTTTTGAACTATCGCGACGTTACGTGTTTGTTTTATTTAAATTTTAAATTTATACATTCGAACTTTGTTTTAAATTTATTCTAAGTCGTTACTTACTAAAATAAATCATTTAAAAATATTTAATTTTCAATAAAATCAATTAAAAATAAATTTAAGTTGGTTCCCTATATCTGGATTGTTACAATGTTTAAAAGGGTAATAGAAGTTGTGCTACACAATATAAAGTTTTCATTTGCTTTCAAAAGCAAGAAGGGTTTATAGTTAAGAATTTCACTTAGTTTATATCACTTTAACTTTATACTTCAAACACAATGTATATAAACAATATATAACTAAAATATAACTTAATCCATTCTTAACCATACACAAAGCATAAGAACAAAAGAACCACTTCCTTGCATTACCACAATCCTAAAGATCCAATCTTTAGCACTTCCAAACCAAGCCAACGCCTCTCCTCCTCCACCATTACTCATGAACCCTCCATGGAGCCACTTCTTCCTATCACAATTCTCTAATTCTTATGTGCTAATCATGCCTTCCATGATGTCTTAAGCCCAAAACCAAAGTTTAAAATAGATTAAAGAAGAGTTGATCAATATACGAGGAAGTTAGAGAGTAATTGGTGGATTAGTGCTTAAGCCCTCCTACTTCACTCAAGAAGAAGCCATTAAAATAGCTTAGGAAGAAGAAGAAGAAAAGAAATTTTGTATATATTCCTAAGGGTATTACACCCTTTATATAGCTTTAGGAATGTGAATGGGAAAATACTACAATACCCTTAAAAACGTAGTGCATTAATGAGTGATAAGATGTGTGTGTAAAGTGATGTGAGAGATGCGTAAGGTGATGTGAGAGGTATGTGTAAGGTGATATGAAAGGTGTGTAAGGTGATGGTAAGTTTTCTTTTTCAAGACTTAAGATGTAAGCATTTATTTTATACATATAAGGAACTTATATGCATATACTTAGGATAGTTTGAACTCCCTTGATGTAACTAATTATGAATATACATATACTTGTATACTTATGTTGTAAAGGCCCGCAAATCCGTACTATCTGAGTTGACTAATAACACCACACGTCCAACCCAAATTGCACAGAAATACGAATCATTATTAGAAAGAAGTTAGAGGATGAGAAATAGAAAGAAAGAAATATTAGAATAGAAGAAAACAAAGAAGACAAATCTCACAGCGGAAGGAATAAAATATATTATATAACATAACTTTTGAAATACAAATCGGTAACTTTATATACATACCACCATCAGAGCACAACAACTATTCCTGGAACAGTTATAAACGCATGTTTCCAGATACAAACATGGTTCACAGCGGAATATATGATAGTCTACAACTAACTGGCGAAGCCTCCTGCTTCCAGCTCTTGCAAGTGAATCTGAAAAATCCCGACTATTTGACTGCCTGTACAAATTTGGGCACCCAAGAGTTCAGGGAAAACAAACAAAATAAACTCTGGGTCAGTCATGGGACTGGTGTGAGTAAACTCCAACCATTTGTTTAACTTTCAAGACCTTTTGAAAGAAAGGATAATAGTAAGACCAACCCACACATAAGCATGGTTGGTTTTTACCTTACTATAACCCAAAACACTTTGATACAAAAATCCAGTGATATTATAATAATGTCTACATCAAACAAATAGAATCTAGCAGAATGCTTGCATTTCACGCTCCACAAACATAGTATAAAATCAAAAACTGCAGGGCGCTTATTGGAGATTGGATTTCCAACATGACAAGGTATGGAACCATCTTCCGATCAGTGTACTCTAGAGGCGATACACTGGGGTTCAACAAGAACATCTTGCAACCCGGCCCACACATGACCGACCACTCATTTCGCTTGAGTGTATCGAATGTATATCACCAATAGTTGGGATCAGCAACCGTTTCCCGAATGGGACAACATCGAATAGAATAAGGAATTAAATGAATCTCTAGATAGGTGATAAAACACCCTAATAGGAGCGACCCACATAGCTATGGTGCCTGCCCGATTTTTGTCATTTCCCGGTTGTTGAGGCCTGAGGCTACGATTTCTTTCTATTCATTGATAGCACAATCACTTTGAATGCCACATTGTCAGATACGTTAACCACTAATTGATTTGCACAAATATTTTGGATATTATGCTAAGGAAATAAATCCGTTGCCAACATATATATTTGTACAGATCAACATATTCGATCATTGGAAATACTTTGTCAGACATTCGTCCATATACGTTCATTCAGGGATTGAACGAAACTGAAGGGACAATTTATATTAATAAAAAAAGCCCTTGCACTTTACTCCGTCTTCAATATATTCAGCATACTTGGTTCGCAACGCTTATGCCAATACGGAGTGGTTCTTCGGATAATAATCCAACCGGTCTCTCCATATTGACAACGATGGTCAAAAACTTCGATAGTCTGTGATTTAACTATCGAATAAAAACATGTGTTTCAATAGTCGATGATTTAACTATCGAAGAAAAGAAGTGTTCATTCAACATATCAAACAAATCACTGGGCTCTTTAATTAATATTTCATTAATTAAAACTCTTCTCCATTTCCTTTATCAATATTTATTAACTAAATAATTTCAATAACCATATTGGCCTTTTACGCTATTTGGAAAACACTCCCGAATATTGCCTTCCTTTATTTTCTAACCTTTAGAAAATATATGCTATTCATACTTGGGAAATATTCCAATTACTTATTTCTTTTCCGATGTCGTTTATTTCTATACTTAGGAAATATTTATTATTCTATTTCCAAGCTTACATTTTATTTGGGTTAAAACGAATGTTGTGTAAAACATCGTTACGACAACCCAAATACTATATTCAACTAACTCTTATTCAACATTGATCTTCGAGCCTGAAATCTTACTATTTATTTGTTAATATTGAAATCAATCAAGTTGGGGGTATAACTACCTCTCAGACCTTGACTGAATAACATTTATAACGTCAAAACAGATAAGATTACTTACTCGAATAATCAATACCATACGACTAATTCTTCACTTTTAAACACATATACACTTCCTCTTTCTATTCTTACTAGATTTTATTCTTATACCTCCTTTTTGATTATACTATTCTATTCTAATTTCGTTTCCTTATCGACTTCTATATATATTGATATATAGATTTATAGTTATCAAACTTCTTAAAAATATTCTAACTCCTTAAATTCCTGGAAAATTTCGCCATAACCTCCTTTGTACCGGGAGCATCGGGATATTTCATATAGCCTCCCATGGCCCTCACCAATCCAAAAGAAAAAGAAAAAGCCAAGCGGCTTGTCGATACGGTGCATAAAATCTCATATATGAATTTAAGCATGTACCTTTTTGTCGGGCACATAAATTAAAATCTTCATATACTTCATCCCATACCTGTCTAACACATGTTCACCTGTTTTCAATTCAATTCAACTCAATCCATTCATTTGAATTCAGTTTCGCTCATTTATTCTTTAATTAGCTATTTTGCCTATTTCACTTCTTTGTTTGAACATAACATGTTTAAACAAAATATTTAACTTGCTCATAACCAAATTGAATTTCAATTTCAATTCTAGTTTCCTTTTTGATTTTGAATATAAATTTTCAAATCAAATTCACTTATTCAAAGCCCAATATCAATTCAAAATCCCATTAACTAATTTCTGTTCAAATTAGTTAGTTCTATTCAATAATCAAAAATCTGATTTCTGTTTCAAAGATCAATTCATTACTCCACTTGAGTTCACATATAATTTACAGCTCAAATCTAAAATTTTATAAATAGAAATTCAAATTTTATTCGCTTAAAATCCTTTTATAAAATTAAATAAACCGTTATGGTTTTTAAATGGTTATAGCACTGTTTTTCTGAAAATTTGATTTTGATATAACTAAAAATCTATACGATGAAATCCAGATTTTTCTCCACCATTAGAAAACTATTATCAAATCGGTCCTGACATTTCTTGTTTCAAAGAATTTCGACTTCAATTGAGTCCTGTATACTCAATTGAAGTTCGAAACGCCAATTTACGAACTGCAGTGCTGCGACGAGTTCGTTTTAACTATATTTATATATATAAACGTTTGAACTTCGTTTATAATAAATTCAACTCCATTCTAATATATTTTTAATATATATCAGATAAAAATTTCCAATTCAACATAATATTTTCGATTATCTATATTGTCAATTTCTTCTTACTCGGTAATATATTTATTTATACTTCGATTTTATATATTTAAATTCCATTTCAATTCAAATTGAATTTCCTATATTCAAATTCCATTTTCAATCTCCATTTGAATTTCAATATTCATTCTATTTTCAAACTTCATTTGAATTTCTATATTCAAATCTATTTTCAAACTTCATTTGAATTATATATTCCAATTCCCATTTCAACTCTATTCGAATTCTATATTCAAATTCCCATTTCAAATTCTATTTTGAAATTATATTTTCAAATTCCACATTTAAAATTTCATTATTTAAATTCCATTTCACTTTCGATATTCAAATTCTATATTTGAATTACATTTGAATTTCTATATTCAAACTCCATTTGAATCTTATTTTCAAATTCTATAGTTAAACTTTATTCAAATCTCTATTTGACTTTCCTTTATTCAAATCCATTTGAATTCCTTTGAATTCAAACTCTATTTCAATTCCTTTGAATTCAAATTCTATTTCAATTCCTTTGAATTCTATATTCAAAGTCTATATCTAATTCTCTTTGAATTCTACAATCAAAGTCCATATTTAATTTTCTTTGAATTCTACATTCAAAGTCCATGTTTAATTTTCTTTGAATTCTACATTCATAATCCATTTCAATTTCTCTTATATTCAAATTCTATTTGAATTTCTCATATTCAAATTCTATTTGAATTTCTCATATTCAAATTCTATTTGAATTTCTCTTATTCAAACTTCAAATTCTATTTGAATTTCTCATATTCAAATTCTATTTGAATATCTCATATTCAAATTCTATTTGAATTTCTCTTATTCAAATATCAAATTCTATTTTAGAAAAAATAGAATTTCCTTTTTGAATCTGCAAAATTCCTTTTTATGATATTTTTAAATATATATATTTGGGCCCAGTGATATTAAAACACCAAACAACCAATTATTTATTTTTCTAACTCATCACATATGACAGTACATATGCAAACAAATAAACAAACAGATAATATATTTTTGAGGAATCCAGTTGGATTCCTCCAACCTCTTTCCCTGCATCCACAGAGGCTAGTCAACATAGTAACACCCATCCTGCTTCAAGGCAGGATATCGCGGTATGAAGGTCATCCACTAATATATATTTGTGGGGCGCATAGGGAAATCATCCACTATGAAACTACGGGCATCCGCTAATGAGACTGCAGGAATCCAACCAATCATCAACCTAATATATATATATATATAATAGTCAACCCTAAATAACTAATATATTTAAAGCAACCAGAAAAATCCAAACAAGCAACAACAATTATTTTTAACTACATAAAAATAATTCTAAATAAAGAGGTGAGTGAGATTTACTCACCAGGGAATTTTTTTTGCACTTGTACTATTTTCAATTTCCTTTGCCGATCTCCAAGGCTTCGTACTCTACACGAACACTTTATTTTATTTATCCTTGCTAGGAAAAATCTGAATTTTAATAATAAGCTAATGAAATTTCTTGATGGGGTTTTATGTTAATAATATTCCAACATTAAATTTTCTTTGCTTTCTAAATTCCCTAATTTTAAACTACCTAACAAATTTCAAGTTTAAATTTTCACTCCTTAAATCTACGACATTTATAATGATCTGCTAAATATATTTTTTTTCTCCTTCTTTGTAATTAACTTTGTAACAACCCATTTGATTCTCAATAATTATAAACTAATTACTTCTTAAGTAGATAATATACCTTAAATAGATTTTACCTTACTGAAAGAAAAGAAAATCCGAACTCCATCCCACCTTGCCATTGCCGTAACATACGCTCAACACTAACCTCCATTCTTCATCATGAGTTGATCCACAAAATACTCTTCTGCCAGGCCCATAGTACTTGAACCGCGCTCACCACTGCTCATTCCCCAACTTCGATTACAACCATGTTTGAGCACCGCCGCTATTGTACGAGATCCCCAGTCCCTTCGATCGACCTTCCCCTCTGAAATCCATCTTGAATCCATCGTGCCCCTTACAGAATCGGGGTTCCCTTTTCAGCCTTCTCCGAAAAACTGCGATGAATCCAAATCACGAATTCGCTTGTCGCGACCCCCATTCAACCTTGATCATCACGAGCCCTGATCTGAAACCCGTTAAAGCTTACTGGACTGTTCGAGTTCGAACATCGGCCCCAAATGTCATTGCACAAATTTACGATGACCTACTTCTCAACGCGAGCACTTAAATCTCAAAGTCAAGCTCCGAGCCTTGGGGGGGAATTGTGATTTAGAAAGTAAAAGGGGTTCGGTATATTTTTGCTTTAATCAAACTGAAGCTTTTCGAATTGATTTGGGTTTTAATTTGTAAAGGGAGCGGCCATTTTAATTGAAGCTTTTGATTGTTCTGTGGAGTGAAAAATGGCAAAGCAAAAGGGAGGGTGTCGCGTTTTATAAGGAAGTGGGGAGGAGATCGGAAGTACACGACAATTAAAGGAATGTAGGGTGAAGTACATAGCAAATTTATTGCCAATTTGATTTTTGATTTAATCTGACTTGATTTCAAATTAATGCGATATGAAATAAAGAGATTTTATTTCTTTTTAAATATATATCGATTTGATTTTTGATTTGATTTCGATCTTATCCATTAATCAAATAAATCGGGTTTCACAATTAAAAATCGTGAACCACTATTTTAGCATACCGACCATCGTTATACTGTTATAACGTTATACTGAACTCAACAGAATATTTTTCTGAAATTTATTTCGAACGCGTATATATAAAATACCCATATTAAATCGATAAAATATAATTTAAATTCAAACAAATAAATTCTCTGATTATAAAATATTTCTATTGCCATCTATATTCAAATACAATTAATACTGATCATCTGAATTGTTTTGATTTTGTTCTAACTTCGAATTGAATAATTTTAAATTCTCGTATTACGATGATTATCAAAATTAATCGTATTTCGATTATTTAATCGATAACCCAATAAAATACCACTTATATTATAAATTCAATATTTAAAACAATACTAAATATTTAAAAAAAATCGACCAAAAATCTGGATCGTTACATTCTTTCCCCCTTAAAATAATTTCGTCCTCGAAATTGCTAAGCTAGGAAAAGTGCTACAAACCCATTTATCTTTTCAAAACTTATTTATGTTGATACTCAACATTTCATTTTCCATTCATATGCAATCCAATTTTATTCAAATTGGTTCTTATTAATTTTATCCACTTCGATCCATTTAACTTACTTAAGTTAAATTTAATTTCAAAATTCAAATTCCTAGGTCTTTATTTCAAATCCTCCTGAAATCACATAAATATATGTAAATATATTTATTTATTTTCCTTTCAAATTCAAAACATTTGAATTTTCAAACTACTTGTTTTCTTTTTAAAACAAATTTCCCTCAAAACTTTTCTAAGGTAGCAATCCATCACTTAGAAACTTGAAAATGAACACTGATGATGCTGCAGTCATCATCAGAATTATATCCCAGGCACTGAAGTGAGTTCAGTGCATTAACACTTTCAAAATCCATTCAAAAATGATTTTTATTCAAAAATCCCTTTCAAAACAAAGCTATATTATTTTAATCCAACTTCAGAAAATATTTTCCAACTTCCCAGGATTTAAATTCTGAATTCAATTTTGAATTCAATTTTAATTCATCTCATTTGTATATTTAATTCATATGCAAATTTTATTTTGGTTATATATAACCATTCCAAATTGATAATTTCATTGGATTTTAGTTATAGCAATCAACACATTCATATATTATAATAATTTCAGAAAATTGTTCCTTTTCTATCAAAAATAGAATTTTTGGGTAAAATTATTTCATTTACCCACTTAAAACAATACTGTGTCGAATTTCTCTGTTCAAGTATTTAGAAATTCTTATCGACTTCGTGGCGTCCCACAATTCGATTAGAATTCATAAACCACTCAACAGACTAGCCAACACAATATAAAATAAATTTTTATATCAATTACCAAATACGCGCTCTCATATATATACACTCAACTCATTCTAGGGTACTACTGACCCTATCTCTAATGAGCACATGCCACACAAGGCTAGGTATTCGCTCAACCTAAGCTCTGATACCAACTGTAAAGGCCCGCAAATCCGTACTATCTGAGTTGACTAATAACACCACATGTCCAACCCAAATTGCACAGAAATACGAACCATTATTAGAAAGAAGTTAGAGGATGAAAAATAGAAAAAAAGAAATATTAGAATAGAAGAAAACAAAGAAGACAAATCTCACAGCGAAATGAATAAAATATATTATATAACATAACTTTTGAAATACAAATCGGTAACTTTATATACATACCGTCATCAGAGCACAACAGTTATTCCTGGAACAGTTATAAACACCTGTTTCCATATACAAACATGGCTCACAGCGGAATATATGATAGTCTACAGCTAACTGGTGAAGCCTCCTGCTTCCAGCTCTTCCAAGTGAATCTGAAAAATCCCGACTATTTGACTGCCCATACAAATTTGGGCACCTAAGAGTTTAGGGAAAACAAACAAAATAAACACTGGGTCAGTCATGGGACTGGTGTGAGTAAACTCCAACCATTTGTTTAACTTTCAAGACCTTTTGAAAGAAAGGATAATAGTAAGACTTGCCCACACATAAACATGGTTGGTTTTTACCTTACTATAACCCAAAACACTTTGATACAAAAATCCAGTGATATTATAATAATGTCTACATCAAATAAATAGAATCTAGTGGAACGCTTGCATCTCAGGCTCCACGTACATAGTATAAAATCAAAAACCGCAGGGCGCTTATAGGAGATTGGATTTCCAACATGACAAGGTATGGAACCACCTTCCGATCAGTGTACTCTAGAGGCGATACACTGGGGTTCGACAAAAACATCTTGCAACCCGGCCCACACATGACCGACCACTCATTTCGCTTGAGTGTATCGAATGTATATCACCAACGGTTAGGATCAGCAACCGTTTCCCGAATGGGACAACATCGAATAGAATAAGGAATTAAATGAATCTCTAGATAGGTGATAATACACCCTAATGGGAGCGACCCACATAGCCCTGTTGCCTGCCCGATATTAGTCATTTCCTAGTTGTTGAGGCCTGAGGATACGATTTCTTTCTATTCGTTGATAGAACAATCACTTTGAATGCCACATTGTCAGATCCGTTAATCACTAATTGATTTGCACCAATATTTTGGATATTATGCTAAGGGAATAAATCCGTTGCCACCATATATATTTGTACATATCAACATATTCGATCATTGGAAATACTTTGTCTGACATTCGTCCATATACGTTCGTTCTGGGATTGAACGAAACCGAAGGCACAATTTCTATTAATAGAAAAAGCCCTTGCACTTTACTCCGTCTTCAATATATTCAGCATACTTGGTTCGCAACGCTTATGCCAATACGGAGTGGTTCTTCGGATAATAACCCAACCGGTCTCTCCATATTGACAACGATGGTCAAAAACTTCGATAGTCTGTGATTTAACTATCGAATAAAAACAAGTGTTTCGATAGTCGATGATTTAACTATCGAAGAAAACAAGTGTTCATTCAACTTATCAAACAAATCACTGGGCTCTTTAATTGATATTTCATTAATTAAAACTCTTCTCCATTTTCTTTATCAATATTTATTAACTAAATAATTTCAATAACCATATTGGCCTTTCACGCTATTTGGAAAACATTCCCGAATATCGCCTTCCTTTATTTTCTAAACTTTATAAAATATATGCTATTCATAATTGGGAAATATTCCAATTACTTATCTCTTTTCCGATGCCGTTTATTTCTATACTTAGGAAATATTTATTATTCTATTTCCAAGCTTACATTTTATTTGGGTTAAAACGAATGTTGTGTAAAACATCGTTACGACAACCCAAATACTATATTCAACTAACTCTTATTCAACATTGATCTTCGAGCCTGAAATCTTACTATTTATTTGTTAATATTGAAATCAATCAAGTTGGGGGTTTAACTACCTCTCAGACCTTGACTGAATAACATTTATAACGTCAAAACAGATAAGACTACTTACTCGAATAATCAATACCATACGACTAATTTTTCACTTTTAAACACATATACACTTCCTCTTTCTATTCTTACTAGATTTTATTCTTATACTTCCTTTTTGATTATACTATTCTATTCTAAGTTCGTTTCCTTATCGACTTATATATATATATATATATCGATATATAGATTTCTAGTTATCAAACTTCTTAAAAAATATTCTAACTCCTTGAATTCCCGGAAAATTTCACCATAACCTCCTTTGTACCAGGAGAATCGGGATATTTCAAATAGCCTCCCATGGCCCTCACCAATCCAAAAGAAAAAGAAAAAGAAAAAGCCAAGCGGCTAGCCGATATGGCGCATAAAATCTCATATATGAATTTAAACATTTACCTTTTTGTCGGGCACATAAATTAAAATCTTTATATACTTCATCCCATACCTGTCTAACAGATGTTCACCTGTTTTCAATTCAATTCAACTCAATCCATTCGTTTGAATTCAATTTCGCACATTTATTCTTTAATTGGCTATTTTGCCTATTTCACTTCTTTGTTTAAACATAACATGTTCAAACAAAATATTTAACTTGCTCATAACCAAATTGAATTTCAATTTCAATTCTAGTTTCCTTTTCGATTTCGAATATAAATTTTCAAATCGAATTCACTTATTCAAAGCCCAATATCAATTCAAAATCCCATTAACTAATTTCTATTCAAATTAGTTAGTTCTATTCAATAATCAAAATCTGATTTATGTTTCAAAGATCAATTCATTGCTCCACTTGAGTTCACATATAATTTACAACTCAAATCTAAAATTTTCTAAATAGAAATTCGGATTTTATTCGCTTAAAATCCATTTATAAAATCAAATAAACCGTTATGCTTTTTGAATGGTTATAGCGCTGTATTTCTGAAAATTTGATTTTGATGTAACTCAAAATCTATACGACGAAATCCAGATTTTTCTCCCCCATTAGAAAACTATTATCAAATCGGTCCTGACGTTTCTTATTTCCAAGAATTTCGACTTCAATTGAGTCCTATATACTCAATTGAAGTTCAAAACGCCAATTTACGAACTGCAGCGCTGCAGCGAGCTCGTCTTAACTATATTTATATATATAAATGTTTGAACTTCATTTATAATAAATTCAACTCAATTCTAATATATTTTTAATATATATCAAATCAAAATTTCCAATTCAACATAATATTTTCGATTATCTATATTGTCAATTTCTTCTTACTCGGTAATATATTTATTTATACTTCGATTTTCTATATTCAAATTCCATTTCAATTCAAATTGAATTTCCTATATTCAAATTCCATTTTCAATTTCTATTTGAATTTCTATATTCAATCTATTTTCAAACTTCATTTGAATTTCTATATTCAAATCTAATTTCAAACTTCATTTTAATTTCTATATTCAAATCTATTTTCAAACTTCATTTGAATTATATATTCCAATTCCCATTTCAACTCTATTTGAATTCTATATTCAAATTCCCATTTCAAATTCTATTTCCAAATTCCACATTTAAAATTTCTTTATTTAAATTCCATTTCACTTTCGATATTCAAATTCTATATTTGAATTACATTTGAATTTCTATATTCAAACTCCATTTGAATCTTATTTTCAAATTCTATAGTTGAACTTTATTCAAATCTCTATTCGACTTTCCTTTATTCAAATCCATTTGAATTCCTTTGAATTCAAATTCTATTTCAATTCCTTTGAATTCTATATTCAAAGTCTATATCTAATTCTCTTTGAATTCTACATTCAAAGTCCATATTTAATTTTCTTCGAATTCTACATTCAAAGTCCATATTTAATTTTCTTTGAATTCTACATTCAAAGTCCATTTCAATTTCTCTTTTATTCAAATTCTATTTGAATTTCTCATATTCAAATTCTATTTGAATTTCTTATATTCAAATTCTATTTGAATTTCTCTTATTCAAAATTCAAATTCTATTTGAATTTCTCATATTCAAATTTCAAATTCTATTTGAATTTCTCATATTCAAATTCTATTTGAATTTCTCATATTCAAATTCTATTTGAATTTCTCTTATTCAAATTTTGTTTTAGAAAAAATAGAATTTCCTTTTTAAATCTGCAAAATTCCTTTTCATGATATTTTTAAATATCAATATTTGGGCCTAGTGATATTTAAACACCAAACAACCAATTATTTATTTTTCTAACTCATCATATAAGATAGTACATATGAAAATAAATAAACAAATAGATAATATATATTTAAGGAATCCAGTTGGATTCCTCCAACATGTTTCCCTGCATTCACAGACGCTAGTCAACATAGTAACACCCATCCTGCTTCGAGCCAGGATATCGCGGTATGAAGGTCATCCACTAATATATATGTGGGGCGCATCGGGAAATCATCCGCTATGAAACTGCGGGCATCCGCTACTGAGACAGCTGGAATCCAACCAATCATCAACCCAATATATATAATAGTCAACCCTAAATAACTAATATATTTAAAGCAACCAGAAAAATCCAAACAAGCAACAACAATTATTTTTAACGACATAAAAATAATTCTAAATAAAGAGGTGGGTGAGATTTACTCACCAAGGAATTTATTTGCACTTGTACTATTTTCAATTTCCTTTGCCGATCTCCAAGGCTTCGTACTCTACACGAACGCTTTATTTGATTTATCCTTGCCTAGGAAAAATCTAAATTTTAATAATAAGCTAATGAAATTTTTGACGGGGTTTTATGTTAATAATATACCAACATTAAATTTTCTTTACTTTCTAAATTTCCTAATTTTAAATAACCTAACAAATTTCAAGTTTAAATTTTCACTCCTTAAATCTACGACATTTATAATGATCTGCTAAATATATTTTTCTTTCTCCTTCTTTGTAATTAACTTTGTAACTACCCATTTGATTCTCAATAATTATAAACTAATTACTTCTTAACTAGATAATATACCTTAAATAGATTTTACCTTACTGAAAGAAAAGAAAATCCGAACTCCATCCCACCTTGCCATTGCCGTAACATACGCTCAACACCAGGCTCCATCCTTCATCACGAGTTGATCCACAAAACACTCTTCTGCCAGGCCCATGCTACCTGAACCGCGCTCACCACTGCTCATTCCCCAACTTTGATTTCAACCATGTTTGAGCGCCGCCACTATTGTACGAGATCCCCAGTCCCTTCGATCGACCTTCCCCTCTGAAATCCATCTTGAATCCATCGTGCCCCTTACAGAATCGGGGTTCCCTATCATCCTTCTCCAGAAAACTGCGATGAACCCAAATCACGAATTTGCTTGTCGCGACCCCCATTCAACCTTCATCATCACGAGCCCAGATCCGAAACCCGTTAAAGCTTACTCGACTGTTCGTGTTCAAACATCGGCTCTAAATGTCATCGCACAAATTTACGATGACCTCCTTCTCAACGCAAGCACTTAAATCTCAAAGTCGAGCTCCGAGCCTTAGGGGGAAATAGCGATTTAGAAAGTAAAAGGGGTTTGGTATATTTTTGCTTTAATCAAACTGAAGCTTTTCGAATTGAATTGGGTTTTAATTTGTAAAGGGAGTAGCCATTTTAATTGAAGCTTTTGATTGTTCTGAGGAGTGAAAAATGGCAAAGAAAAAGGGAGGGTGTCGCGTTTTATAAGGAAGTGGGGAGGAGATCAGAAGTACACGACAATTAAAGGAATGTAGGGTGAAGTACGTAGCAAATTTATTGCCGATTTGATTTTTGATTTAATCTGATTTGATTTCAAATTAATGCGATATGAAATAAAGAGATTTTATTTCTTTTTAAATAGATATCGATTTGATTTGATTTGATTTCGATCTTATCCATTGATCAAATAAATCGAGGTTCACAATTAAAAATCGTGAACCGCTATTTTAGCGTACCGACCGTCGTTATACTGTTATAACGTTATACTGAACTCAACAGAATATTTTTCTGAAATTTATTTCGAACGTGTATATATAAAATACCCATATTAAATCGATAAAATATAATTTAAATTCAAACAAATAAATTCTGTGATAATAAAATATTTTTATTATCATCTATATTCAAATGCAATTAATACTGATCATCTGAATTGTTTTGATTTAATTCTAACTTGTAATTGAATTATTTTAAATTCTCGTATTACGGTGATTATCAAAATAAATTGGATTTCGATTATTTAATTGATAACCCAATAAAATACCATTTATGTTATAAATTCAATATTTAAAACCATACTAAATATTTAAAATAAATCGACCAAAAATCTGGGTCGTTACATATGTATATCCATGTGTATGCATGTATGATTGTGAATCAACACTCAAAGTTCAAACTTATCAAATTAAGCCAAATTTCGTATAAGATATAATATTTAGGTTTAATAAATGAATGGAATGTATGATCTGTTTTTGGATAAAATTAGCAATCTATCATGGTTAAAACAACTAAATGGTATCATTTAAGTCAAAGGATGTCAAAATAAATTTGAAGTTAATATTTTGAGTTTGGGTTAATTATTGGAATAAAATATATCGAGCTGAATTAAAGTGAATATCCAAATACGATATAGACGTTGAGTAAATAAATGTAAGTTGACCTTGTATACTCGATGGTTTGAATCGAAATGTAAATATAGTAGCGTATTGAATATAACTAACACGATATGTATATAAATTTCCATGGATCCTTATCCTTTATGTTATCATGCACTTATATGGACATTTACCTTGAGTTTTACTTGGATGAGAATGCTAGTCCTGATATGAGTGATTTTTAAACGCATGATACCCGAGTCAGATCGAGTATTACAGCTTGAGATTTGCATCTGACTAAGCTGGAGATTCGTGAAGACCGCTTTCATGCCCATTACTTCTATCAAATTTCATATGTATAAATGAAACTTCTGTATTAGTTTTCCGTTGTATAAAATTTTGTAACTCAGATGTATCATGTTGTTTTATTCAGCTGTGAGATATTATATAATTCTGTGTCTGTGATTTTGTGATTTGATACTGTTAAAGCCCAAAAGCAATAACAATCTGTTGTCTCAAACGATTTGAGTTGGTTTTAATACCGACTTGAATGGTTGGAAATAACAGGTCGTTACATATACTCTCTTCATAAATTTGCAAACCAATATCTTCTTCCTCCTCCTTATTAATGACTTCAAAATACTGTTAAATAAATAAGGAAAGAAAATTAATATTTGCAAGAAAAGAAGGGAATACAATACTAGCAAAACACCTTGAAACCATCATCAAACCATTACTCTTCATCACTTCAACCATGATCAAGAGGCCGGGCGCCACCCTATCCTACCCAGGCCGAGAGAAAAAGGAAAGGCATAAGGATCTCGAACACTTTGGAAAGGAATATTCAAGTTCGAGAAGTTTCCATTAGATTGCAGTAGAGCTATAGCGAATTCTAGAAACAAACATAATCGATGAAGGTGAGAAACTAAAACTAAACTTTAATTTGATAATAACTATCCATACACTAAAATGATATATATTAATATATGTGCTTGTTATGATATTTGATTGATAATACAATTGTTGTAACGATGATTTAATAAGTCATGTTGGATATACATCGATAAGAATAACGGAAATAACTTTCTTTTCATGAATAATGGTGTAACTGGAATGATTAGATCTCCAAAATTGGTTTAAAATGTTTTATAAAAATTAAAAGTGTTTGCATGAAGTTTGAAAAGAATATGAAATTTAAACAAATTTTGGTGGATTGCATAATGACAATTTGTAATCATGCACCGTGGGAAGAAAAAATCTACATACAACAAAATATAAATCTAAATTCTTTAAATAAGATTTATTCGAACACTTACAACCATATCTTTCCAACGAAAAAAGGACCAAAATTTCATAAGTATATTTTAAGATATAAGAAAAGCAATTTTGAAAATCATTATGGCTTTACAGTTCAAACTCCTAAAATGCTCTTCTTTAAAATGGAGATTTTTAAGATTTTAAAATATGAAATAAATCTTATAAATCCTTTAAAATGTTTCAAAAGTTATTCAAGTTAAATAAATGAATTTTTTAATGATAGAAAAGCTGTTTTTGCACTTCTTGCAGCACTTTTTTTTATTTGGCAAGGCCACCTTTTTTTTGAAGTGATCTGTAATGCCTTTTCCTTTACCACACATAATGGGTACAACAAAATAAAGGAGATGGAAATATTGTCTATCTTATACGTACATATTCTGACCCCTAGCTTAGAGAAATACTGACCCCTTGATCACCACATAGGGTGAGGATCAAATATAGTACATAAAATCCAGGAAGCTGAAATAACAATAGTGCAAACTTAAACACATACGACTGGCTACAAGAGAAGTCCCAAATTACAACCAAAATATCCCACTCACGCTGACCAAGCTATGCAAATAGAATCTACGTAAGTAGTTACAGGACGCCAAGATTAAACAACTAGCTTCCACCAAGACCAGGCAGTTATAGGAGCAAGCTGCCTTAGTAAGAAGAACAACAGTCTAGAATAGGCCTTGCAAATTTCTTATCGAAAAAACCTCAGCAATTCACACCCAAATTCCAGCAAGTACGCACGAAGACACCCGCCACGACCACCACAAAACAACCATATTCATCTTAAAACAACCAAAACCCACAAAAGAAACCCTAAGAAAACCACAAACTAAGTCGGCAAATAATCAAGACCTCTTACACGCTACCCCGATGAGACACAATCAACAACAACACTCACCTCATAGTTCGAGAACAACAAGACTAACTAACATGCACCCAACTAGCAAAAGAGCCATAATCACTGATCCAAATCTAAACTTGAGCAAAAACTAGCACATTGCATAAGCAATCCACAACCAAAAAAATTGGCCTGCCTTTCGGTGATTCAGGATAGAGCAGAGAAGGAATTATTGAGCAAGCGAGTAGAGGAAGTTGCAAATAGACAATTAATCCGTTCGAACAAGGAGGAGAAAGGAGGAGTCATAAGGTATTCAACCAGGAGTGAGAAGGGATGAAATAAGGGGTAAAAATGGTAAAAGGGAAAGTAAATGAGATGCTAGATCTAGGAACAACAAAGTTAAACTCCAAGGTTCAAGTAGGTTTGAAAAGAAAAGAGAGATGGATGGGGACAACGAACAACTGGATCCACAAGACGAAAGCTAGGGTTAAGGGTAAGTTACAAAATATGTAATATCTCGCTGTTTTTCTACGATTTAAATCGATTTTTTTAAATATTCTATGGTTTTTATAATGGAAAATTGAAATTTGAAATGTGTACAGTGAGATATAGTAGTTGTCAAAATTTCATCAAAAAATTTGCATGTTTGTCGATCAAGCAATTTTCAGTGCAAAGCTGCGCATATCAGTTCAAATTTTAACAGTTTTAAAATCTCTCCAAATCTAGCTCCAACAAACATGAAAAATATTTTATTCGTTGTCAGTAATCCAATGGCAAAATCTGTTTCGTAAAAATTGGACGTTTTGACCTCCGCTTAATTGTTTTCCTATCCGAATTTTATGTTTAAAAAGGGTTCGTAATGCATTTTTGAACGGAGTATCGTGACACTGCAAATTATATACCATTGCATCCGTCTCATCGAGGTGATTACCATTATATATTCATTTGTCAGTTTTGGTGTTCGGTTCGCGCTGAAATTGCCAAAAAGCATGCACAGTTCATTTCTGAAACAAAGCCATTTGAGTTCGAAGTGTCCATATTCAGATCTCTCATATTTTTCTTGATATTTCGGGTATGCAAAACCCATTCTTTTATTTTTCTAAATCATCCATTTTTCATTTTCTTTTCAGTGTGGATACTTTTAATTCATGTTTCATGCATGCATCCATCCCTTTTGTTTCTAAAACCATTTCCAATACCATTTCCATTTCCATGCATTCACGTTTCATGTGGACACATCCTTTTCAACCTTGTTCTTATTCATGCATTCACATCCATTTGTTTTCTATTTGTTTTCCATGCATTATGTTCATTATTTTCTTGTTTTCCAAACAAACCTTTTCGTTTCCTTCCGAATGTCCATTGGTTGTGTGCCTTCTTAAAAATCTTCAAATGTTTGGTTTCTTTTTTTAATCTATGTTACCCTTCGTTTCGATTGTTCCCATTAGTTTTATTTATTTATTTGTGTCAATTTCCAAGTGTTGTTTCCATCTTTCGGAATTCCCACTACCTCTAGAAACTGAATAAAGCTACCTATACAATTTTTTTCGTATACTTTAAAAACAATTGCCATTCTTATTTTACCTGCCACCGCAAGTCCTTTCTTCTTTCCCCATCAGCCTTCCTCATCTCAAAAACAAAACAACAATTTTTTTTTACCCTTCTATCTCCTGGGCAGGGGAGGATGGAGGCCAAGGCCAGCTAGGGCCAAGGCTCTAGCTGGAAAAAAAATTCTCTAGCAAAATTTTGATAGTTTCATGAATTGGCCCTAGGTGGAAATGAAAGAAATGCCCTACCTGGGTGGGAAGAAGGCGAATTCTTAGCTCAGATGGTACTGTAAGTAGCTGTTTTGTGGTAAGGTAGTACACACTGATATATGTGTAGAAAAATTTGAGTAAATTTTGTAATGTGGTCAATTTTTGGCCCTAGCTCAAACAAAGAGCTAGATCCGCCACTTGTGATAGCCCGTAACTTCCCCGTAAGGAAAGCCCGGATTACCTTGAGAACATGACAAAATAGAATGCAAACAGAAGAACATTTCATTGTTTATTACAACAATTCCATCAGAATACAAGAATATACTGTAATAACCCGGAAAATCTGAGCCAGTTTTTTTTTTGGCAATTTTAGCAAATTTTGAACATTTAAAATGAATTATTTTAAATAATATCGATGAGAAATTTATTTTGAATATATTTAGAACGTATATATTATATACGTCGTCGTTAGAATATATATAATTATATATAATTATAAAAGGAATTGAAAATGGCGCGGTAGTTCGATAATTCGATTTCAAACTTCAATTGAATGTACTGGGTGCAAAACAATCCGGATTTTAGTGAAACCAAAAGTAGTAGGATCTAATTGAGAATATATTTCCAACGAATCCGAAAAATCAAAATTTCATAGCGGGGATCAAAAGATATGCCCAGTTGAAAATTCTAAATAGTCGCTATGGAATTCAGGCCCTTAAAAATGGAAATTTTGCAAACGACCTCGGATTTCGACGAAACCACTTTTGTTGGGTCCGTGATGTCAAGTTATTACAAGATTCCAATTTTCATAATTTTTCGATTCAATATGTGAGCGGGGCAAAGGAAAACGCATTTGACCAATTTCAGTTGATTTTAATCGACTGGAAAATGGCCATTTTTTCAAAGGTCTCAGAATTCGACGAAATTAATTTTGTTAGAACCGTATCGCCAATACGAAGTTAGAAAATATTTTTCGGGAATTTTTCGAGTTAGTATGTGAACCCAGTAAATCGAAATGTACGTTTAAAATAGAATATATAGAGTTATATTTTAAATTCAACGGAAACTGATCGTAACGGTTGAATTGGCTTGCGATACATATCCCATTGTGTTCGGAATGGGGGTGATTAGCTCTGGACGACAGGCGGTGGGCCTTGTTTCGAGGTCGAATGAAAAAGTTACCTTTCGAAATAAAAATAATATAAAATAAAATAAAAAACCCTCACCCTTACTTTATCTCCCTTCCTCGTTCATTCTAATTCAAATCAGAAAAAAATAAAAAAAATAAAAACAAAAGAAGAAAACCCGTCGCTCCCCTGCCAGGTCCACCATCGCCAGCGCCGAACGCCGGAGGGCCGCTGCTACACCCCCTCTTCCTCCGCTCCACCCTCTTCTTCCCCCCTCGCTCCATCAAAGACCCCCAACCGCCCAATTCGACGCAGCCACCCAAATCGACCAAGCCTTAGTTCAAGACCGCGCCACCGACCCTGTGCCACCACCACGAACACCGCCATCAACCCTCCTCCCCCCTCTTCGATTCGATCTCCTCCTTTCCCTCCCTTCTCTGAAAACCCTCACGCCCAAAACCCAACCCGACCGCCGCCTCTCAGGAGCACCAACAACCCCTCCGACGCACCATCCCCCTCCTCTTTCTGCAACGCTGTAAGTTTTAATTATTTAATTTTATTTTAAATAATCAGTTTTTTTATATATAAATATTTTAAAAAACTGATTTTTATTGTTTATAAAGAAATGATTCTTATTGTTTAGAAAGAACTGATTTTTATTGTACAACGTGAAATGATTTTTATCATGAAGGAAAATATAATCTTTTTTATATGAAATGGTTTAGAAGAAAAATACGATTTTGAATTTATAAAGATTCGATTTTTATGAAGTAGAAGTAATAAGAATATGATTTTTATAAAATAGACGATAAAAATATGATCTTTATATAGTGGCGATAATAAAAATATGATTTTTACTTAGGTAGAGTAGTAAAGGTATGGTTTTTATTAAAGTAGAAATATAAAGATATAATTTTTATATAGTTATGATAATAAAAATTCAATCTTTATATAAGAAGTAGAAATATAAAAATATAATTTTTATAATATAGAAAGGTTAAAAATATAATTTTTATAATATAGAAAGGTTAAAAATATAATTTTTATAATATGTGAAGGTTAAAAATATAATTTTCATACTAGTGGCATATTAAAAATATGATTTTTATTCATGTAAAGTAATAAAAATATAATCTTTATTAGAAGAAGAGCGATATAGAGGTATAATTTTTATAACGAAGTGAAGATAAAAATTCAACTTTTATAACGAAGTGAAGATAAAAATTCAACTGTTATAACGAAGTGAAAGTAAAAAATTTGATTTTTATATATTGAATAGCAAAGTAAAAATTCAATTTTTATATATTGAATAGCGAAGTAAAAATTTGATTTTTATATATTGAATAGCAAAGTAAAAATATGATTTTTATATACATGGCAAGAATGTAAAAATGTGATTTTTATACATGTAGTGGCTACGGTCAACGAAAGTGACAAAAGGCGAGAACGACGAAGATTTCTACATTAGAAGAGTCGAGATGATTGGATTAGCTATTGGTGAGAACTTCTCACTCTAAATTTCTTTTTCTGGTTATATATATATATATATATATATATATATATATATATATATATATACTAGGATGCAGATGGTGTTTAGTAGCACCCGACACAATCGTCCACAGACCATGGACTTGTTTGTTTGGTTGTGTAGTTGGTTAGATTATTTGGGTTGAATTGAATTTTTTGGTGAAATGGAATGATTTGATTGATATGTGTATGGCGTGGGCCATCACTAGACCGGGGATAAGGCTAGGCCTCGTCCCGTTTCTAGTATCGTGCCGTTATGCCGCCGAAATTTTCTAAAATAAATTAGACAAAAATAAAGATATCATTTTATTTATTAAATGAACCGAATAGAATATTCATAGGTTGAATAACATAATTTGATCGTCGAAAATATAATTTTTAACGTGAACGAGAATAAATAAATGTTCATTTACAAACCGGACGGTTTGTTTATGTACATTGATTTGACTGACATTGATTGGGATGACAAATTTTACACATCGCCCAACTGCACAAATAAAATCTGTGTTTGATTGTTTGAAACCCCACACGGGTATTGGGATAAAATACGGCATACACTAATCCCAATAATTAGTTGTATGTTGATCGATGGACCGACAGGCTGTTATAAGCATTAGGTATCTATATTTGATGCTTATACAGTGTAGTGCGCTTTGGATGATGGTTGATTATTTATCGTTGCTATTATATACATGTGTTGTATGGAATCCATATAATTAACTTTATATGGTAATTGATTGGGCCTTATTCCAATTTAGAAAATAAAGAATATTATAAAATAAAGGTTCATGTGTTGACAGTATTAATCCGTTGAGATTAGTCATGTGTTGAACGAAATATTTTAACAATAAAATTTACATCTTTATCATATATAAAATTAGAAATTAACTGGAAAATAGATGAGATGAGTGGTCTCCTGGATATTGATCTGATGTTGGTTTCGGCCTTCGGGGTTAATATTCAGGGAATCGTTCTCTTACTAATTTACGGTTGGAGTCTGATTTTAAATCAAACGATATATACCATAATTTTTATAAAATATATTAAATAACAAAGATAGTCACACGTGGACAGTACTCATTCGTTGAGATTAGTCGTGTGTTGACAAAAATATAGAATCATGTATTGAAAGAAATATAGATTCATTTGTTGAATGGAATAACGAAGTTATTGAAAAATATAAAGCCGTGCTGATTAGAGATGCGCTATTTTGACGCGAAAGATATTTATATCGATTGTATTCGTTTTTATAATGAATATTGAAAAGAGATAAAAATTGAATCGAATAGAAAACCAATTTGAATTGAATCGAATAGAAAACCAATTTGAATTGAATCGAATAGAAAACCAATTTGAATTGAATCGAATAGAAAACCAATTTGAATTGAATCGAATAGAAAACCAATTTGAATTGAATCGAATAGAAAACCAATTTGAATTGAATTGAATAGAAAACGAATTCGAATTGAATTGAAAATGAATTCGAATTGAAAACAAATTGAAATGAATTCAAATTGAATTGAAATTTGAATTGAATAGAAATGAATTTTAAAACGAATTTATAAGGAAAAATTCAATTTTGATTTGAATTGAAATGGAAGATGAAATTGTTTTTGAAACGAATTTAAAACGATTTATAAAATTCGTTTTAAATAGAAATCGACGAAATATATATTATATATATTATATATAATATAATGGCCTGAATAGAACGCGCCGCGCCGCGGCAGTTCGTAAATTTCGACCATTGACTTCGAACGGACATTACGGGAGATCCGACCGTCGGATTCTCCTAAAACCAGAACCGTTGGGTTCGTATCGAAAAGATATTTCTAACGAATATTAGAAATTTGAAATCTAATGGTTGGATTTTGAGATACGTCCAAATCAAATTTGGAAAAGGTCGCTGTAAGTGCAGTTCGATGGCCGTTGATGGAAATCGACTGTACGGACCTTGATAAAATTATTAAAAATATTAATAATTTGTGTAAAATCACAAGAAATGATTGGGGAAAATTGGGATGAAAAACTCCATATTTGAAAAGATAAAAATAGATTTCTATCGAAATGAACTAATTTTGAACAAAAATTAAACTTGTTTATTTTTAAATAAATAAATTGGATTTGAAATGGGTAAATAGAATTGATTTGTGGGTTTATCGTGAAGGGTGTTTTTAAATAACACTTGTTCTTTAACCCAATAATAAATAGAATGTGATTTGGGTTTATCGTGAACTGTGTTTTAAATGACATTAGTTCTTTAACCCAGTAAAAGGAGTTTTAATGAATCTGCAATTAGATTGAAATGTGAATTGATAATCTAAATTATCAAATTTGGAAAATGAGCGAGAATGGAGTATCACTAGTTTTGCTCCAAAGCGATAGTTAAATCTTTAATTAGATTTGAACGTGAAATGGTAATTAATTTTACCGTAACACTGTGGTGTTAGATATGGAGTATTACCAGTTTTTCTTCATGGGATGAATAGGTTGGGATTGGGAAGTAAAATAAATAATTACTTCGGTGTGGTTCGCTAATCTCGACTAGTTTGGGAAAACCATAATTTGGTTTGAAATGACATCCAAAGGAAGATTAAAGGATAAATTTTAAAGAATTTATCTTGGATTAAATTAATGGGAACCTTTCCCTAAGAATTGAGATTTAGAAACTAACTGTAGGTTAGTTAAGAAGAATGGTTTCCTGGGTATTGATCTGATGTTGGTTTCGGCCTTCGGGGTTAATATTTGGGGAATTGCCCTCTTACTGATTTACGGTTAGTGACTAACGAAATGGAATGAGGCGTATGTTGTGGTTGTGTAACATTAGTTTTTAATATACGGGGGTTGTTCGGAAAGGCCGGGTTTATACCCATTTTGAATAACCGATTCGACGATATGTCGAAGATGAAGACGGTGGTTGAAGACCGGAAGTCTTCACATTGTTTGGGTGATTACTGATGATCTTGATTGGGCTGTACACCCAAGATGAGGGAATCAGTTGGTTGTCATCCAGACGTACTTGGAGATCGATGGATATGCGAGGAAAGTGCCTCCGGTTTCGTTCAGACCCAGAACGAACTTGTAGGTGGATTGTGTGTCTGACATTGGATTTTATTCTGTGTTGATCGATTTCTGTTAAATATATATATCTGTTTGGCGGCGGAGAATTTATTCTCTTGCTTAACGCCCTTCTCTGAGACGTACGAGCTTAGAGGTTATATATCGATAGATATCAATCGCATGGCATGAATTGCCTGTGTGGCATGCGTAGTTGCATGGATCAAGGCTTCTGTTGAAAAGCAAAGTCTTGTGGTTGATGATCAAAGCACGACCTACGTGGCAGCTTTGTGTATAGCGTGGATTCGCGAGCCTCACACCTCGGTATGAGTTAAAAATGGGATAAGGACTGCAAGGAGAGCACGACGTTTATTTCTAGCTTTGGTGGTGTCAGTGACTTACCAGCCCTGACATTTATATACTTTTCACCTATGTGGTTGTTGGATGAGGCGCCTCGATTTTAGGTCTGTAAGGACCGGGAAACGTGTGTTCAGGAATTGCCAATCCTCAAACGTGAGAGAGGACCGGCCCTGAAGATCCAAGGATTGCGCAGAGTATGTAATCCTGAGGCATTTGCTAGAGTGTATCGAAAGCAGAGAGGAGCTTGCCCCTTGCCTCGACTCATGACGGAAATCCAATTTCCAATACGTGTATTTCGGTTTTATTTGTAGAGCCAAGTATGGCGACATGATAGATGGTACCCATGCCGCCTAGGATTGATATTTATGATTGAAAATGTTTTGACACTATACACTTATAATAGTATCAAATGATTTGTTTTTAAAATGTACCAAGCATGTTTGGCTATTATAAGGGAAAACCCTATCCTCCGGCTTGCGTTGCATTGTGTGATGGGACCTTGGTCTTATAATAGCTTCATTTTTCCAAAAAGCATTGCGCTGTTTTGTTATATGCACTAGTATTCTTGGGAGGAAACCCGTTCCGTGTAATACGGCGTGGTCCCTTGAATTACTCTCTTTTAAAGTAAAATTTTAAATAACTGTTTTAGTTCTCACACCAGTCACATGACTGACCTGGAGTTTATTGTTTTAACCTAAACTCTGGGTGACCCTATTTTCCACACGGGCTGCTAGTAGTTTTGGTTTTGCAGATTTATATTCACAGGATCCTAATTTACAGCTGGAACGATGCTCGGAAAGCTCTGTATCCATGTATCACTTTCAGTTGTGCTTTGTATTATTTTTCGCTACTATGTAATTTATTGTAATCTCTGATATTTATCGAATGTAATTTATTCATTATACTCTGTATATTCTTTTATTCTGATGGAATTGTTGTATTAACAATGAAATGTTCTTCCGTCTGCGTTCTGATTTGTCTTGTCCTCACAGTAATCCGTTCTTTCTCATCTCTTCGGAGACCGGGGAAGTTTGGGTCACTTCATATACAGAGTATAAATGAATATTATACAACAGAAATATATCAGAGATTACAATAAATTACATAGCAGCGGAAAATAATACAAAGCACAACTAGAAGTAATACATGGATACAGAGCTTTCCGAGCATCGTTCCAGCTGTAAACCAGGATCATGTGAATTAAAATATGTAAAACCAAAACTACTAGCTGCCCGTGTGGAAAATAGGGGCACCCAGAGTTTAGGCTAAAACAATAAACTCCAGGTCAGTCATGGGACTGGTGTGAGAACTAAAACAGTTATTAATCTTTATTTTAAAGTTCGGTAAATCAAGGGACCACGCCGTATAACACGGAACGGGTTTCTTCCCAAGAATACCAGTGCATAGAATAAACAACGCAATGCTTGTTCGAAAAATGAAGCTATTATAAGACCCAGGTCCCATCACACAATGCAGCACAAGCCGGAGGATAGGGTTTTCCCTTATAATAGCCAAACATGCTTGGTACGTTTAAAACAAATCATTTGATACTATTATAAGTGTATAGTGTCAAAACAATTCAAATCATAAATATCAATCATAGGCGGCATGGATACCATCTATCATGTCGCCATACTAGGCTCTACAAATAAAACCGAAATATCTCGTATTGGAAATTGGATTTCCATCATGAGTCGAGGCAAGGGGCAAGCTCCTCTCCGATTCGAGACACTCTAGCAAATGCCTCAGGACTACACAATCTGGGAAGCCACTTGGATCGGTTGGGCCGGTCCTCTCTTACGTTTGAGGATTGGCAATTCCTGAACACATGTTTCCCGGTCCTATCAGACCTAATATCGAGACTCCTTATCCCATCAACCACAAAGGTGAAAAGTATATAAATGTCAGCCAGTTTAAGCACTGACACCAACCGTAGCTAGAAGGAAATGTCGTGTTCTCCCAACGGTCCGTATCCCTTTTTGACTCATACCGAGGTGTGAGGCTCGCGAATTCACGTTATACACAATGCTGCGCCACAAAGGCCGTGCTTTGATCATCAACCACAAGACTTTTCTTTTCAACAGAAGCCTTGATCAATTGCCACTTAGGCGTGTCACGTAGGCAATTCATGCCATGCGACTGATGTCCATCGATATACAACCTCTGAGCTCGTACGTCTCAGATAAGGGCGTTAAGCAAAAGAATAAATTCTCCGCCGCCAAACAGATGTATATTTAATAGAGATCAATCAACATAGAATGAAATCCAATGTCAGACACACAGTTCATTTACAAATTCGTTCTGGGTCTGAACGAAACAGGAGGCACTTTCCTTGCATATCCATTGATCTCCAAGTACGTCTGGACGATCACCAACTGATTCTCTCCTCTTGGGTGTAAAGCCCAATCAAGATCATCAGTAATCACCCAAACGATGTGAAGATTTCCAGTCTTCAACCACCGTCTTCATCTTCGACATATCGTCGAATCGGTTATTCAGAATGGGTATAAACCCGGCCTTTTTGAATAACCCGCGTATATAGTAAACAAATGTTACACAACATACGCCTCATTCCAATTTAGCGGCCACTAACCGTAAATCAACAAGAGAACAATTTCACAAATATTAACCCCGAAAGCGGAAACCAACATCAAATCAATACCCAGGAAACCATTCTTCTTAGATAACCTGCAGCTAGTTTCTAAATTTCATATTCTTAGGGAAAGGTTCCCATTAATTTTATTAGTGATAAATTCTTTAAATTTATTCTTTAATCTTCCTTTGGATGTCATTTCAAACCAAATTATGGTTTTCCAAACTAGTCGGGATTAGCGAACCACACCGAAGTAATTTTTTATTTTATTTCCCAATCCCAACCTATTCATCCCATGAAGCAAAACTGGTAATACTCCATATCTAACACCACAGTGTTATCGGTAAAATTAATTACCATTTCACGTTCAAATCTAATTAAAGATTTGACTATCGGTTTGGAGCAAAACTGGTGATACTCCATTCTCACTCACTTTCTAAATTTGATAATTTAAATTATCAATTCACACTTCAATCTAATTACAGATTCATTAAAACTCCTTTTACTGGGTTAAAGAACCAATGTCATTTAAAACACAGTTCACGACAAACCCAAATCACATTCTATTTAGTATCGGGTTAAAGAATAAGTGTTATTTAAAACACCGTTCACGATAAACCCACAAATCAATTCTAATTCAATTCCAATCAAACATATTAGAAATTCCAATTATTTAAAACCCCTTTTTAAATCCAATTTATTTATTTAAAAATAATTGGGTTTTAAATTTAGTTCAAAACTAGTTCATTTCGATAAAAATCCATTTTTATCTTTACAAATGTGGGATTTTTCATCCTAGTTCTTCACAAATCATTTCTTTTGATTTTACACAAATTATTAATATTTTTAATAATTTTATCAAGGCCCGTACAATCGATTTCCATCAACGGCCATCGAACTGCACTTACAGCGACCTTTTCTGAAATTGATTTGGACATATCTCCAAATCCAACCGTTAGATTTCAAATTTCTAATATTCGTTAGAAATCTCTTTTCGATACGAACCCAATGGTTCTGGTTTTAGGAGAATCCGGCGGTCGGATCTCCCGTAATGTCCGTTCGAAGTCAATGGTCGAAATTCACGAACTACCGCAGCGCGGCGCGTTCTATTCAGGCCATTATATATATTATATATTTCGTCGATTTCTATTTAAAACGAATTTTATAAATAGTTTTAAATTCGTTTCAAAACAATTTCAACTTCCATTTCAAATTAAAAATTAAAATTGAATTTTTCCTTATAAAGTCATTTTAAATTCATTTCAATTCAATTCAAATTTCAGTTCAATTTGAATTCATTTCAAATTGATTTTTATTCTATTTCGATTCGTTTTCAATTCAATTTGAATTCATTTTCTATTCAATTCAATTCGAATTCGTTTTCTTTTCAATTCAATTCAATTCAAATTTCTTTTATTTTCAATTCATTTCAATCCAATTCGAATTCGTTTTCTTTTCAATTCAATTCGAATTCGTTTTCCTTTCAATTCAATTCAATTCGAATTCATTTTCTTTTCAATTCAATTTAATTCGAATTCATTTTCTTTTCAATTCAATTCGATTTCCTGTTATAAATATTCGATTTTTATCTCTTTTCAATATTCATTATAAAAACGAATATAATCGATATAAATATCGTTCGCGTCAAAATAGCGCATCTCTAATCAACACGACTTTATATTTTTTCAATAACTTCGTTATTCCATTCAACAAATGAATCTATATTTCTTTCAATGCATGACTCTATATCTTTGTCTACACATGACTAATCTCAACGAATGAGTACTGTCCACGTGTGACTATTTTTGTTATTTAATATATTTTATAAAAAATATGGTATCTATCGTTTGATTTCAAATCAGACTCCAACCGTAAATTAGTAAGAGAACGATTCCCTGAATATTAATCCCGAAGGCCGAAACCAACATCAGATCAATATCCAGGAGACCAATCATCTTATCTATTTTCCAGTTAGTTTCTAATTTTATATATGATAAAGATGTAAATTTTATTGTTAAAATATTTCGTTCAACACATGACTAATCTCAACGGATGGGTACTGTCAACACATGAACCTTTATTTTAAGATATTCTTTATTTTCCCAATTGGAATGAGGCCCAATCAATTACCATATAATGTTAATTATATGGATTCCATACAACATATGTATATAATAGCGACGATAAATAATCAACCATCATCCAAAGTGCACTACACTGTATAAGCATCAAATATAGATATCTAACGCTTATAACAGCCTGTCGATCCATCGATCGACATACAACTAATTATTGGGATTAGTATATGTCATATATTATCCCAATACCCGTGTGGGGTTTCAAATCAACAAACAGATTATATTTGTGAAGTTGGGCTATGTGTAAAATTTATCGTCCCAATCGATATCAGTCAAATGTGTGTATATAAACAAATCGTCCGATTTGTTTGTATTTATTTATTTCATTTCATATACACGTTAAAAATTCCATTTTTAACTATACCATATTTATTTTCCATATAAATATTTTATTTCATTTCACATCACACAATCAATTACACATCAAAATCAATCAAACAAACAAGCCGTCCATGGTCTGTGGACGACGGGTGTCGGGTGCTACTAAACACCGTCTGCATCCTAGTATATATTATAAACAAGAAAACAAAATTAAACGGTGAGAAGTTCTCACAGAGGGTTCCACTCTGCCGTGCTTATTTCTGAAATTTTCGAGCCGTCTGGATTTGCTCAAACTTTCTACGCCATCCTTTTCACGTTGTTCATATTAAAAGTCACATTTTTAATATGATGTTTATATATTTCTAAAACCTCGTCTTTGTATTTTTGAAAGATCTAACTTTTCACTTATAAAAATATAATATTTTCATCGCTACCTCCCATATAAAAAATCGAATTTTTTTATTGCTACACATATATAAAAGATTATATTTTTGTAACGCTACATTTATAAAAATCAAATTTTTATTCTTTCTATATCATAAAAATCATATTTTTATTCTATCTATAATATAAAAATCATATTTTTATTCTATCTATAATATAAAAATCGTATTTTTATTCTATCTATAATATAAAAATCATATTTTTATTCTATCTATAATATAAAAATCATATTTTTATTCTTTAATACTTAATATAAAAATCAAATTTTTACATAGCTAAAATTTATAATTTTTACTTTGTCACTTCAACAATAAAAATCGAATTTTCATACATGCTATTATATAGATGAAAATCCTATCTTTGTTTTGAAAAAAATCACATCTTTGTTCGATTCAAAATCAAAGCTTTTCGGTTTAAAAATCAAAGCTTCGTTCGATAAAAATCAAAGCTTCCTTCGATAAAAATCACATCTTTGATCGATTTAAAAATCAACATCAACTAATATGATAAATAAATTAATTTTAAATCACCTTTCTTCGCTGAGCTAGGAGGGAGGAGGGGTTTTCCACGTCGGAAATGGCAAAGGGGCTGTCGAAAATGGGTGGAGGGTGGTGCAAAGCGTCGGGGAGGGCGCATCAGGCGGTGGCTGGCCTGTCAGTGGCGGTAGGCTTCACCGATTTGGGGGATTAGGGCAAGGGGGCGCGGGGTCTAAATTAACAGAGTAGGGAGGAGAGATGACGTCGCGGAGGAGGCCAGGGGCAGAGAGAAGGTGGCGGCCTAGGGGGGACGGCGGCGCCTGGCCAGGGCGGCACGACTAACTACGAGGGGGGGTCGCGATTTCCTGAGAGCAACATATTTTTTTCTAAACGGATGAAGTATGAGAGAGAAGAGGGAAAGAAATAAGGGGGGCTATATATAAATTATAATATTTAATTTATTTCAAAAAGTTGACTTTTTTATTTGACATCTGAACGAGGCCCACCGCATGTCGTCCATAGCTAATTACCCGTATTCCGAACACAATGGGATATGTTTTGTAAGATGATTCGATCGTTTCGATTAGTTTTTATCAAAATCAACATATAACTCTATATATTGAATTTGAACGCGCATTTCAATTTACCGGGGTCACATACTGACTCGAAAAATTCCCAAAAAATATTTTCTTGCTTCGTATTGACGATATGGTCCTAACAAAACTAGTTTCGTCGAATTCTGAGACCGTTTGAAAAATGGCCATTTTCCAGTCGATTAAAATCAACTGAAACGGGTCAAACACGTTTTCCTTTGCCACGCGCACATATTGATTCGAAAAATTACGAAAATTGGAATCTAGCAATAACTTTACATCACGAATCCAACAAAAGTGGTTTCATCAAAATCCGAGGTCGTTTGCAAAATTTCCATTTTTAAGGGCCAGAATTCCATAGCGACTATTCTGAAAATTCATTTGGACATAACTTTTGATTCCTGCTATGAAATTTTGATTTTTCGGATTCGTTGGAAAGATATTCTCAATTAGATTCTATTATTTTTGGTTTCGCTAAAATCCGGTTTATTTTGCACCTGGTATGTTCAGTTGAAGTTCGAAATCGAATTATCGAACTACCACGCCATTTTCAATTCCTTTTATAATTTAAAATAAATATTTATATTCTATCGACGATCTATATAACTATATACGTTCAATTGTATTGAAAATAAATTTCTCGTTGGTAGTATTTAAAATAATTCATTTTAAATATTGAAAATTCACTATTGCCAAAATAAAAATTTTAAATTGGCTCGCATTTCCGGGTTGTTACAATCTCCCCCACTTAAATTTTTTCGTCCCCGAAAAGGAACGAAGCCGAAAGTTGTTTAACTAATCAACTCAACTTTCAATATTTTTGCTACGGCTTAAGTTCTTCAACTTTTCAGTTTCCAAGAACTTTTCAAATTTTTCAAAAATTTGGCTAACACCCTAAATTTTCGAAAAATTTCGCCATAAACTCCCCTGAACTGGGAGCACCGGGAAAATCCCGAAATTGCCATACAGGCCCTCTGATCTCAAAAAGAAAAAGAAAAAGCCAAGCGGCTAGCCAATCGGCTCATAAAATCATCATCACCCAAACAAAACAGTAAATTATAGTAAATATGTACCTATTTGTCGGGCAGACAAATTTTATTTTTCTTCTCTAGCCTCCTTGCTATAACCTGTTCAATGTAAGTACATGTACATGCAAGTAAATGCGACCAATTTTCAGTACAATTCAATATTTGATACAATTAGGCATAATGGTTCAAAATTACGAAACAAATAAACAAACAACATAAACATCAATCAATTAGTGGATTAACGTTTCAAATCCATAAATTTAATATATACAAAAAATCAAGTTTTGATGCCAATTCACAGCAATGTATTCTAGCAATATTTTGGTTCTCACACCAGTCTAATGGAGATATATAGAAATCACACCTTCATCACTCGAATATAAATACTGATAACGCTGCAGCCTTATCAAAATCATCCCCGGGCAACTAGAGTGTGATTCTATATCTATCCAGTATATTAAAACTTCGAATATACGTTCATGACGCAGCAAAATCTTTATATATTGGATTGTCCAAATTCAATACAAATAAATATTCAAATACGTATAAAACGATTTAAATTTTAAAACAAAATTGTTTTCATTTGAAATATATACTCTTCACACTCGTTCTAGGATACTACTGATCCTATCTCTAACGAGTCATTCTAATTGGATTTTACTAATCCAATATCTGATGAATCCTCTCGTATGGTTCTAATGTGTCTTGTCCTCGAGCTCTGTAAACCAAAGCTCTGATACCAACTGTGATAGCCTGTAACTTCCCCGGTAAGGAAAGCCCAGATTACCTTGAGAATATGACAAAATAGAACGCAAACAGAAGAACATTTCATTGTTTATTACAACAATTCCATCAAAATACAAGAATATACAGAGTATAAATGAATATTATACAACAGAAAGATATCAGAGATTACAATAAATTACATAGCAGCGGAAAATAATACAAAGCACAACTAGAAGTAATACACGGATACAGAGCTTTCCGAGCATCGTTCCAGCTATAAATCGGGATCCTGTGAATAAAAATCTGTAAAACCAAAACTACTAGCTGCCCGTGTGGAAAATAGGGGCACCCAGAGTTTAGGTTAAAACAATAAACTCCAGGTCAGTCATGGGACTGGTGTGAGAACTAAAACAGTTATTAATCTTTATTTTAAAGTTCGGTAAATCAAGGGACCACGCCATATAACACGGAACGAGTTTCCTCCCAAGAATACCAGTGCATAGAATAAACAACGCAATGCCTGTTCGAAAAATGAAGCTATTATAAGATCCAGGTCCCATCACACAAAGCAACACAAGCCGGAGGATAGGGTTTTCCCTTATAATAGCCAAACATGCTTGGTACGTTTAAAACAAATCATTTGATACTATTATAAGTTTATAGCGTCAAAACAATTCAAATCATAAATATCAATCATAGGCGGCACGGGTACCATATATCATGTCGCCATACTAGGCTCTACAAATAAAACCCAAATATCGCGTATTGGAAATTGGATTTCCGTCATGAGTCGAGGCAAGGGGCAAGCTCCTCTCCGATTCGAGACACTCTAGCAAATGCCTCAGGACTACACAATCTGGGAAGCCGCTTGGATCGGTTGGGCCGGTCCTCTCTTACGTTTGAGGATTGGCAATTCCTGAACACATGTTTCCCGGTCCTATCAGACCTAATATCGAGGCGCCTCATCCCAACAACCACAAAGGTGAAAAGTATATAAATGTCAGCCAGTTTAAGCATTGACACCACCCATAGCTAGAAAGAAACGTCGTGTTCTCCCAATGGTCCGTATCCCTTTTTGACTCATACCGAGGTGTGAGGCTCGCGAATTCACGCTATACACAAAGCTGCGCCACAAAGGCCGTGCTTTGATCATCAACCACAAGACTTTTCTTTTCAACAGAAACCTTGATCAATTGTGTAATAACCCGGAAATCTGGGCCAGTTTAAAATTTTTATTTTGGCAATTTTAGCGAATTTTGATTATTTAAAATGAATTATTTTAAGTAATATCGACGAGAAATTTATTTTCAATAGAATTCGAACGAGTATATTTATATAGTTCGTCGTTAGAATATAAATATTTATTTATATTTATAAAAGGAATTAAAAATGGCGCGGTAGTTCGATAATTCGTTTTCAAACTTCAATTGAACATACCGGGTGCAAAACAAACCGGATTTTAGTGAAACCAAAAATAGTTGAATCTAATTGATAATATCTTTCCAACGAATCCAAAAAATCAAGATTTCATAGCGGGAATCAAAAGATACGTCCAGTTGAAATTTCTAAATAGTCGCTATGGAATTCAGGCCCTTAAAAATAGCCATTTTGCAAACGACCTCGGATTTTGACGAAACAACTTTTGTTGGGTCCATGTTGTAAAGTTATTGCTAGGTTTCAAATTTCATAATTTTTCGAATCAATATGTGAGCGTGGCAAAGGAAAATGCGTTTGACCACTTTCAGTTGATTTTAACCGACCGGAAAATGGCCATTTTTCAAACGATCTCAGAATTCGACGAAACTAGTTTTGTTAGGACCGTATCGTCAATACGAAGCTAGAAAATATTTTTCTGGAATTTTTAGAGGCTGTATGTTACCCCAGTAAATTGAAATGTGCGTTCAAATTCAATATATAGAGTTTTATGTTGATTTTAACGGAAACTGATCGAAATGGTTGAATCAGCTTATGATACATATCCCATTGTGTTCGGAATGGGGGTAATTAGCTATGGACGACAGGCGGTGGGCCTCGTTTCGAGGTCGAAATAAAAAGTCAACTTAGGAGAGAGAAAATAAATAAAAATAAAATATATAAATTCCTTTCACTTAACCCCTCCCTTCCCTATTCCCTTCCCCGTTCATTCTCAGTTTTCAAAATAAAAAAACAAAAAAAAAACAAAAAGAGGGAGGACCGCGCCTGCCCTAGCGCGCCGCCATCGATGGCGACCTCCCCATCGCCGACGCGCCACGCTGACCACCCCCGCGACGCAGCCGCCTCCGTCCACCACTCCTCCAGCTCCGCCCTAGTCCGCTCTCTCTCCCTCTCTCTACCTACAGCCACCACCATTCGCAACAAAGCCTACCGTCGCCGAACCCTGACGCTGACCGCCACCTCCAGCGATCCCCAGGCACTCCCTCCGACGATCCCGTCTCCTCCCTCTTCGTCGGTGAGTTTCTTTTCAGTTAATTTAGTTTTAAATATATTTTCATTGTTTTAAAATCAGTAAATAATTAGTATATATGGTTGTTTTAAGATCTGAAAATCTTTATATAGATTATAGTTATAAAAATGCGTAAGGATTCAATTTTTAGTGTTATAAAAATCTAATTTTTAGAGTATAAAAGAATATATATGAAAGGTAAAAAATTTATATGATGTAAATAAGAAAGATATAATTTTTATATGATGTAGATAAGAAAGATATAATTTTTATATGATGTAGATAAGAAAGATATAATTTTTATATGATGTAGATAATAAAAATATGATTTTTATAATATAGAGAATATAAAAATATTATTTTTATATATGTAGCAAAATAAAAATCTGATTTTTATTATATATATAGTGGGATAAAAATGTGATTTTTACAGCGTTGAAATAAAAATGTGATTTTTATCCATATAGCATAGTTATAAAATTTTGGTTTTTATATACATAGCAAAGTAAAAATTCGATTTTTATATTTTGAATAGCGAAGTAAAAATGTGATTTTTATATATGTAGAGAATACGGGCAGTGAAAAGTGACAAGAGGCAAGAACGACGAAGATTTCTACCTAAGAGGAGTCGTGGGATTGGATTAGCAATTCTGTGAGAACTTCTCACCTTTTAATTTTGTTTTCTAGTTAAAAATATATACTAGGATGCAGAGGTGTTTAGTAGCACTCGACACCCGTTGTCCACAGACCATGGACGGCTTGTATGCTTGGTTGTTTGATTTTGATGTGTAGTTGATTGTGTGATGTGGTGCGAAATGAAATAAAATATTTATATAGCTAAAATATTTTATAGTTAAAAATAGAATTTTTAACGTGTATATGAAATGAAAATAAACAAATCGAACGATTTGTTTATCTACACACATTTGACTGATATTGATTGGGACGATAAATTTTACACATCGCCCAACTGCACAAATAAAATCTGTGTTTAATTGTTTGAAAACCCCACACGGGTATTGGGATGATATATGACATACACTAGTCCCAATAATTAGCTGTATGTCGATCGATTGATTGACAGACTGTTATGAGCGTTAAATATTTATATTCGATGCTTATACAGTGTAGAATGCACTTTGGATGATGGTTGATTATTCATCGTTGTTATTGTATACATGTGTTGTAGAAAATCCATATAATTAACACTACATGGTAATTGATTGGGTCTCATTCCAGTTTAGAAATAGAAATATTTGAAAAAGAAATATTTGGAATAGAAATATTTTAAATATAATATTTGAAAATAAAAATATATGAAGCCGGGTTGATTAGATTGACGCCATTTTGACGTGAATGATATTTATATCGATTTTATTCATTTTATAATGAATATCGAAAGTGATTTCAAAATCTGAAATTTTGAAAAGAATTGAAATTCGAATTAAATTGAATAGAAATGAATTCAAATTGAAATTGAATAGAAGTGAATTCAAATTGAAATTGAATAGAAATGAATTCGAATTGAAATTGAATAGAAATGAATTCGAATGGAAATTGAATACAAATGAATTCGAATTGAAATCGATTTGAAATGAATTTAAATTGAACTTATATTGGAATATTCAATTTTGATTTGAATTTGAATATGAAGTTGAAACCGTTTTGAAAACGAATTTAAAACGATTTATAAACTATGTTTTAAAAGGAAATCGACGAAGTATATATTATATATATAATATAATGGCCTGAATAGAATGCGCCGCGCCGCGGTAGTTCGCGAACTTCGACCATTGACTTCGAACGGACATTACGGGAGATCCGACCGTCGGATTCTCCTGAAACCAGAACCGTTTGGTTCGTATCGAAAAGAGCTTTCTAACAGATATTAGAAATTTGAAATCTAACGGTTGGATTTGGAATTAGGTCCAAATCAAATTTGGAAAAGGTCGCTGTAAGTGCAGTTCGATGGCCGTTGATGGAAATCGACTGTACGGGCCTTGATAAAATTATTAAAAATACCAATAATTTGTGTAAAATCATAAGAAATGATTTGGGAAAATTTGGGATGAAAAACTCCATATTTGAAAAGATAAAAATAGATCTGTATCGAAATGAACTAGTTTTGAACTAGAATTAAAATTCTATTTATTTTTACATAAATAAATTGAATTTAAAAAGGGTTTTAAAAATAACCAGAATTTCCAAGAATTGAATTGGAATGGATTTGAATCGAAATTGTGTTTGGATTATTTCGATGCTGGATTTCGTGATTACACAGATATTGTTATGGAAATTTGAAAGATATATTTATATCGTTATTTCCAATATGATATTTGTTGGTCATAGAATTTGATATTGAATATAAGCCGATATATTTTCTGTTCAGAGCCTTGTATTTAATATCAAATGTGATTTGGGTTTGTCGTGAATGGTGTCTTCATTAACATTGTTCTTAAGCCCAGTAGAGAAAATGATTAAATCTTTTTAGTTAGATTTAATGAAGTGTACCAATTAAATAATATTTAATTGGAATTGAATTCGAATTGATTCTTGGGTTTATCGTGAACAGTGTTTTATATAACACTTATTCTTTAACCCGATAATTAATGAAATGTGATTTTCGGTTGTCGTGAATGGTATCTTCAATAATACTGTTCTTAGACCCAAAGGAGTTAAGAAAATCAGAAACTAACTAGAGGTTAGTTAAGTTGAATGGTTTCAGAGGTATTTATCTGATGTTGGTTTCGGCCTTCGGGGTTAATACTTAGGGAACTGCTCACTTGCTAATTCACAGTTAGGGACTGAATGAAATGTGATTTTGGGTTTATCGTGAACCGTGTTTTTAAATGACACTGATTCTTTAACCCAGTTAAAGATTAAAACTAAGTGGAGTTTTAATGAATCTTTAATTAGATTGAAATGATCGAGGATGGAGTATCACCAGTTTTGCTCCAGGCGTTAGTTAAATCTTTAATTAGTTTTGAACGTGAAATGGTAATTGAATTTGCCGATAACACCGTGGTGTTAGATATGAAGTATAACCAGTTTTACTTCATGGGATGAATAGGTTGGGACTGGGAAATTAAAACAAATGATTACTTCGGTAAGGTTCGTTAATCCCGATTAGTTGAATCGAAATTCAAAAGAAGATTAAAGAATAAATTCAAGGAATTTATCTTTGATAAAATTAATGGGAACCTTTCCCTAAGAATATGAAATTTAGAAACTAACTGTCGGTTAGCTAAGTATAATGGTTTTCTGGATATTAATCTGATGTTGGTTTCGGCCTTCGGGGTTAATATTTGGGAAATTACTCTCTTGTTAATTTACGGTTAGTGACTGATGAATTGGAATGAGGTGTATGTTGTGTTTGTGTAACACTTATTTAAAATATACGCGAGTTATTCGGAAAGACTGGGTTTATCCCATTCTGAATAATTGATACGACGATAAGTCGAAGATGAAAACGGTGGTCAAAGACCGGAGGTCTTCACGTCGTTTGGGTAATTACTGATGATCTTGATTGGGCTGTACACCCAAGAAGATGGAAACAGTTGGTGATCGTCCAGACGTATTTGGAGATCGATGGATATGCGAGGTACTAGGTGCCTCCGGTTTCGTTCAGACCCAGAACGAACTTGTAAATGGACTGTGTGTCTGACATTGGATTTTAGTCTGTGTGATTGATTTCTATTAAATATACATCTGTTTGGCGGCGGAGAATTTATTCTCTTGCTCAACACCCTTCTCTGAGACGTACGAGCTCAGGATGGATATCAAACGCATAGAGTGAATTGCCTGTGTGGCATGCCTAAGTGGCAAATGATCAAGGCTTCTGTTGAAAAGCAAAGTCTTGTGGTTGATTATCAAAGCACCGCCTGTGTGGCATAGCTTTGTGTAACGTGAATTCGCGAGCCTTACACCCCGGTTGTGAACCAAAAACGGGAGAGGACCTCAAGGAGGACATGCATTTCTTTCTAGCTAGGGTGGTGTCAGTGACCTACCAGCCCTGACATTTATATACTTTTCACCTCTGTGGTTGTTGCTGTTGTGAGGCGCCTCTGTTAGATCGGACGATTCGGGTCCGATGGAGCCATTCGTTGGCTCATTTATGCCCCAAAGGGCGGGGAAACGTAGTGTTCAGGCATAATAATCTACATCGGTGGAACGCCCCTGATGATCCAAGGCTTTCCTGCGTGCTCGCCTGAGGCTCGGGCTAGAGATTCTCGAATCGATAGAGGACGATCCCTAGCCTCGGTTCATAGATGGAAATTCAATTTCCAAATACGTGACATTTGCGGTTTTATTCGTAGAGCCTAGTATGGCAACATAGTGGGATGGGGCGCTTATGCCGTCTATGATTGATACTTATGATTTAAAGTTGATTTATACACTATGCACTTATAATAGTATCAAATGATCTGTTTTAAACGTCTCAAGCATTCTTGGCTATTATAAGGTAAAAACCGTATCCTCCGGCTTGCATTGCATTACGTGATGGGACCTGGGTCTTATAATAGCTTCATTTTTCTTTATTTAGCATTGCGCTGTTGTTTTATGCCCTGGTGTTCTTGGGAGGAAACCCTTTCCGTGTTATACGGCGTGGTCCCTTGATTTACCTTACTTTGAAAATAAAGATAAATAACTGTTTTAGTTCTCACACCAGTAACATGACTGACCTGGAGTTTATTGTTTTAACCTAAACTCTGGGTGCCCTTATTTTGACACGGGCAGCTAGTAGTTTTGGTTTTGCAGATTTATATTCACTGGACCTCGGGTTTACAGCTGGAATGATATCCGGAAAGCTTTGTATCCGTATATCTCTTCTAGTTGTGTATTGTATTATTTTCCGCTGCGTTGTATTTAAATGTAATTATAATCTCTGATATTTCTGTGTAATATTTATTTATTCATACTCTGTATATTCTTGTATTCTGATGGAATTGTTGTAATATACAATGAAATGTTCTCCCGTGTGCGTTCTATCTTGTCGTGTTCTCAAAACAATCAGGCGTTTCGAACGGTCTAGATCGGTTTAGCGACTGATTCGGATCGAGCGAAATTCCTTTTTGTCACAAATTGCCACTTAGGCGTGAAGCACAGGCAATTCATGCCATGCGACTGATGTCCATCGATATACAACCTCTGAGCTCGTACGTCTCAGAGAAGGGCGTTAAGCAAAAGAATAAATTCTCTGCCGCCAAACAGATGTATATTTAATAGAGATCAATCAACATAGAATAAAATCCAATGTCAGACACACAGTCCATTTACAAGTTCGTTCTGGGTTTGAACGAAACAGGAGGCACTTTCCTCGCATATCCATTGATCTCCAAGTACGTCTGGACGATCACCAACTGACTCTCTCCTCTTGGGTGTACAACCCAACCAAGATCATCAGTAATCACCCAAACGATGTGAAGATTTCCAGTCTTCAACCACCGTCTTCATCTACGACATATCGTCGAATCGATTATTCAGAATGGGTATAAACCCGGCCTTTCTGAATAACCCGCGTATATAGTAAACAAATGTTACACAAACACAACATTAGCCTCATTCCAATTTAGCAGCCACTAACCGTAAATCAACAAGAGAACAATTTCCCAAATATTAACCCCGAAGGCCGAAACCAACATCAGATCAATACCCAGGAAACCATTCTTCTTAGCTAGCCTACAGCTAGTTTCTAAATTTTGTATTCTTAGGGAAAGGTTCCCATTAATTTTATCAAAGATAAATTCTTTAAATTTATTCTTTAATCTTCCTTTGGATGTCATTTCAAACCAAATTATGATTTTCCAAACTAGTCGGGATTAGCGAATCACACCGAAGTAATTATTTATTTTATTTCCTAATCCCAACCTATTCATCCCATGAAGCAAAACTGGTAATACTCCATATCTAACACCACGGTGTTATCGGTAAAATTAATTACCATTTCACGTTCAAATCTAATTAAAGATTTGACTATCGCTTTGGAGCAAAACTGGTGATACTCCATTCCTGCTCACTTCCTAAATTTGATAATTTAAATTATCAATTCACACTTCAATCTAATTACTGATTCATTAAAACTCTTTTTACTGGGTTAAAGAACCAATGTCATTTAAAACACAGTTCACGACAAACCCAAATCACATTCTATTTATTATCGGGTTAAAGAACAAGTGTTATTTAAAACACCGTTCACGATAAACCCACAAATCAATTCTAATTTAATTCCAATCAAACATATTAGAAATTTCGATTATTAAAAACCCCTTTTTAAATCCAATTTATTTATTTAAAAATAATTGGGTTTTAAATTTAGTTCAAAACTAGTTCATTTCGATAAAAATCCATTTTTATCTTTACAAATATGGGATTTTTCATCCCAGTTCTTCACAAATCATTTCTTTTGATTTTACACAAATTATTAATATTTTTAATAATTTTATCAAGGCCCGTACAGTCGATTTCCATCAACGACCATCGAACTGCACTTACAGCGACCTTTTCTGAAATTGATTTGGACATATCTCCAAATACAACCATTAGATTTCAAATTTCTAATATTCGCTAGAAAGCTCTTTTCGATACGAACCCAACGGTTCTGGTTTTAGGAGAATCCGGTGGTCGGATCTCCCGTAATGTCCGTTCGAAGTCAATGGTCGAAATTCACGAACTACCGCAGCGCGGCGCGTTCTATTCAGGCCATTATGTGTAATATATATAATATATATTTCGTCGATTTCTATTTAAAACGAATTTTATAAGTTGTTTTAAATTCATTTCAAAACAATTTCAACTTCCATTTCGAATTTAAAATTAAAATTGAATTTTTCCTTATAAATTCATTTCAATTCAATTCAAATTTCAATTCAATTTGAATTCATTTCAAATTGATTTTTATTCTATTTCAATTCTATTTCAATTCGTTTTCAGTTCAATTTGAATTCATTTTCTATTCAATTCAATTAGAATTCGTTTTCTTTTCAATTCAATTCAATTCAAATTTCTTTTATTTTCAATTCAATTCAATCCAATTAGAATTAGTTTTCTTTTCAATTCAATTCGAATTCGTTTTATTTTCAATTCAATTCGAATTCATTTTCTTTTCAGTTCAATTTAATTTGAATTCATTTTCTTTTCAATTCGATTTCTTAGTATAAATATTCGATTTTTATCTCTTTTCAATATTCATTATAAAAACGAATATAATCGATATAAATATCGTTCGCGTCAAAGTAGCGCATCTTTAATCAACACGGCTTTATATTTTTCAATAACTTCGTTATTCTATTCAACAAATGAATCTATATTTCTTTCAATGCATGACTCTATATTTTTTCTATACATGACTAATCTCAACGAATGAGTACTGTCCACATGTGACTATTTTTGTTATTTAATATATTTTATAAAAAATATGGTATCTATCGTTTGATTTCAAATCAGACTCCAACCGTAAATTAGTAAGAGAACAATTCCTTGAATATTAATCCCGAAGGCCGAAACCAACATCAGATCAATATCCAGGAGACCACTCATCTTATCTATTTTCCAGTTAGTTTCTAATTTTATATATGATAAAGATGTAAATTTTATTGTTAAAATATTTCGTTCAACACATGACTAATCTCAACGGATGAGTAATGTCAACACATGAACCTTTATTTAAAATATTCTTTATTTTCCCAATTGGAATGAGGCCCAATCAATTACCATATAATGTTAATTATATGGATTCCATACAACACATGTATATAATAGCGACGATAAATAATCAACCATCATCCAAAGTGCACTACACTGTATAAGCATCAAATATAGATATCTAACGCTTATAACAGCCTTTCGATCCATCGATCGACGTACAACTAATTATTGGGATTAGTATATGTCATATATTATCCCAATACCCGTGTGGGGTTTCAAATCAATAAACAAAGATTTTATTTGTGAAGTTGGGCGATGTGTAAAATTTATCGTCCCAATCGATATCAGTCAAATGTGTGTATATAAACAAATCATCCGATTTGTTTGTCTTTATTTATTTCATTTCATATACATGTTAAAAATTCCAATTTTAACTATACCATATTTATTTTCTATATAAATATTTTATTTCATTTCACATCACACAATCAACTACACATCAAAATCAATCAAACAAACAAGCCGTCCATGGTCTGTGGATGACGGGTGTCGGGATCCACTAAACACCTTCTGCATCCTAGTATATATTATAAACAAGAAAACAAAATTAAAAGGTGAGAAGTTCTCACAGAGGGTTCCACTCCGCCGTGCTTATTTCTGAAATTTCTGAACCGTCTGGATTTGCCCAAACTTTCTACGCCATCCTTTTCACGCTGTTCATATTAAAAATCACATTTTTAATATGATGTTTATACATTTATAAAACCTCGTCTTTCTATTTTTAAAAGATCTAACTTTTCACTTATAAAAATATAATCTTTTCATCGCTACCTCCCATATAAAAAATCGAATTTTTTTATTGCTACACATATATAATAGATTATATTTTTATAACGCTACATTTATAAAAATCAAATTTTTATTCTTTCTATATCATAAAAATCATATTTTTATTCTATCTATAATATAAAAATCATATTTTTATTCTATCTATAATATAAAATTCATATTTTTATTCTTTAATACTTAATATAAAAATCAAATTTTTACATAGCTAAAAATTATAAATTTTACTTTGTCACTTCAACAATAAAAATCGAATTTTCATACATGCTATTATATAGATGAAAATCCTATCTTTGTTTTGAAAAAAATCACATCTTTGTTTGATTCAAAATCAAAGCTTTATTCGGTTTAAAAATCAAAGCTTCGTTCGATTAAAATCAAAGCTTCCTTCGATAAAAATCACATCTTTGTTTGATTCAAAATCAAAGCTTTATTCGGTTTAAAAATCAAAGCTTCGTTCGATTAAAATCAAAGCTTCCTTCGATAAAAATCACATCTTTAATCGATTTAAAAATCAACATCAACTAATATGTTAAATAGATTAATTTTAAATCACCTTTCTTCGCTAAGCTAGGAGGGAGGAGGGGTTTTCCACGTCGGAAATGGCAAGGGGGCTGTCGGAAATGGGTGGAGCGTGGTGCAAAGCGTCGGGGAGGGCGCATCAGGCGGTGGTTGGCCTGTCAGTGGCGGCAGGCTTCACCGATTTGGGGGATTAGGGCAAGGGGGTGCGGGGTCTAAATCAACAGAGGAGGGAGGAGAAGCTGACGTCGCGGAGGAGGCCAGGGGCAGAGGGAAGGTGGCGGCCTAGGGGGGACGGCGGCGCCTGGCCAGGGCACCGCGACGACCTACGGAGGGGGGTCGCGATTTCCTGGGAGCAGCGTATTTTTTTTCTTTTTTTCTAAATGGCTGAAGTATGAGAGAGAAGAGGGAAAGAAATACGGGGGGCTATATATAAATTATAATATTTAATTTTTTTCAAAAAGCTGACTTTTTTATTTGACCTCTAAACGAGGCCCACCGCCTGTCGTCCATAGCTAATTACCCCCATTCCGAACACAATGGGATATGTTTCGTAAGCTGATTCGATCGTTTCGATCAGTTTTCGTCAAAATCAACATATAACTCTATATATTGAATTTGAACGCGCATTTCAATTTACCGGGGTCACATATTGACTCGAAAAATTTCCGAAAAATATTTTTTAGCTTCGTACTGATGATATGGTCCTAACAAAACTAGTTTCGTCGAATTCTGAGACCGTTTGAAAAATGGCCATTTTCCAGTCGATTAAAGTCAACTTAAACTGGTCAAACGCATTTTCCTTTGCCACGCTCACATATTGATTCGAAAGATTACGAAAATTGGAATCTAGCAATAACTTGACATCACGAATCCAACAAAAGTGGTTTCGTCAAAATCCGAGGTTGTTTGCAAAATTTCCATTTTTAAGGGCCAGAATTCCGTAGCGACTATTCTGAAAATTCATTTGGACATAACTTTTGATTCCTGCTATGAAATTTTGATTTTTCGGATTCGTTGGAAAGATATTCTCAATTAGATTATATTATTTTTGGTTTCGCTAAAATTCGGTTTATTTTGCCCCCGGTATGTTCAATTGAAGTTTGAAATCGAATCATCGAACTACCGCGCCATTTTCAATTCCTTTTATAATTTTAAATAAATATTTATATTCTATCGACGATCTATATAACTATATACATTCAGTTCTATTCAAAATAAATTTCTCGTCGATATTATTTAAAATAATTCATTTTAAATATTGAAAATTCACTAAAATTTCCAAAATAAAATTTTTAAATTGGCTCGCATTTCCGGGTTGTTACACCACTGCTCCTGGGACACCTCGACTGAAGTCATAGATCCAACTGAACTCAACAACCATAGTTTCCCTCGAAGCCGTGTGTGTATGGAAGCATCGATGTGCATACGTATTTTGGGTTGGTACATATTTACTTTTTCAGTTTGGTGCCTGCATGTTCATGTGTGCATTTTGTGGATACTTATGTGTGAGTGAAGGCATCCGTGCATGTGTGGTTATGTGTGTGTTTTCTACATGAGTCTGGATTTAAAATGGATGTATATTTGTTTGTGTGGTGTGAGTTTGCATGAATATATATATATATATACATATATATATATATATATATATATTACTGTTGGTTTGGGCGCGAGTCATATTATTTGTGCGTGTGTGTTATTTGGGTTATGGGTCAGCTGGTGCATCCGTGTATTGTGTGTGTGTGTTTTGATTTTTCTGGGTACATGAGTCGGTGTGTATTTGGGTTACTTATTTTGAATTTATTAGTTTTGAAAAAAAAGAAAAAAAAAATCTATATATGTTTGTATTTATATATGGGTTAGTGTATTTATATAATATGTATATATTATTTTGAAATGAATTTTTATTGTGTTTATTTTTTTACATGAGTTGGTGTTGTGTTCCGAACCCGTCCAAACCCAATAACTGTACCGATCCATCGACTAACTCCCTAACCTCCTCTTGAAAAAAAAATATCAAGGAATTGAACCCATTAGGAGTCGTGCCTAGACGTCGTCGTCTCATTCTGCATCCATCTGTCTGTTGTCTTCCATCCGTGCCACAAAAGGTGAGTTTATCTCACACCTGACTCACATTTTTCATGGATGTTAGATCGATAATGAACTGTTATATGAAATGTATAGGATTGCTGATAGAAATTGTTTGATTTGATATATATGCACATTTCATATGTGACACGATATATTCATATGATACGTAGTTGCACTGATGATATATGCTGAGATTGTTGCTATGTGATTGTTGTTTGTGATTGTTGATACCCCTAGTTCAGGAAAAAATCACTAAGGGTTGAAATGATACATACCCGAACGGGCATTAGAATAGGGAAAAATCATTATGGGTTGAAATGATAGACCTGGACGATTTATACTGAATTTGGGATCATGGGTTGAAATGATAGACCCGTACAAATTTTTATAAATGGCAGGTTGAAATGATAAATATCTGTATCACTTGACCACAGGGTATAAAACTATATACGGACACCATTGGTCATATTTTCGAAGTATTTTGATTTGGAAATTTGATTTTAAAGTAGTGACTTTAAATTTTATATTATATATATATTTATTTATATTTTAAATATTTTAAACTTAAATTTTTATAATTTTGAATTATATGTTTTAAACGATTTTTATAAGTAAATATAGATTAAATGCTTATTTAAGTTCTTACTTATAATTTATTTATTTTAAACTATATAATTTAATCTTATTAGTATTTTTAACTTTTATATTATTATAAATAATTAATTTAAACTTATTTTCTATATTATTTTAATCTAAATATGTTTATAATCTATATTCTAATTAATTTTAAAATTTTAAAAACTTATATATATATCTATTTTCAAAAGTTAGTTTTCTTTTAATTGTATTTTATCAACATTAATAATAAACCATGAATTTGATAAGTTAGATTTCGTGATTTAAATTTGAGGTTTTAAAGATGTAAATTTATATAACGATAATTGAATAACGAATGAACTCATATTTAGTTATGAATTCGAATTGATACGAACCTTTAGTAGAGATGAATTTGAATTAGGTAAAAATGAAATGAATTTGATTTCTTTAGCGATAAAAATGTGAATTTGAATGTATATAAATTTTATATAGAATTGGTTTTATAAATCGTTTGGTTTGAATTTGGAAATTTGTAAACTTGATTTATAAGAATAATTTTAAATCTTATAAATTGTTTGAGTTGAATATAAGCCTTCGACTCAAATTTTAAGTAATGAATTTGAATAGCTCAAATTGAGTTAACACATTGTATGATTTGATTTAATTTGAAACATAAGATTTCGATGTGAATTATATAAACTAAATTTTAACTTAAGTGTTGGATTTTGAATCGACTTAAACGAATGTTTAAATGGTAAAACTAGATTTTATGAATTGTTGAATAATGATTCGAATCGTATGACTTGAATGTAATTCGTTAAATTGAAATATAGGTTTTGGATTTGAATCGTTATGTTGAATTCTAACTAAATGTTAAAGTTTACGAATCGATATAAACGAATTCTTTTAAAGCTGGAATTGAATGGTTTGAACTGTTGGAACTCGAATTTTTCGAATATAAATCATACCAAATGTTCTCGAAGTTAAATACTTTGTATTGATTTAAACGATAACTATGATCTTTAAGGTATGATTTAGTATAAGTCGATTTGAATTGAAAGTCGTTATATGAATATTTTCGAAAATCGAATATAATCGAAGTTAAATAGCATAATATTAGTTTATACTATATTTTGAGAACTTTTCGATATGTTTCCGAAATAAATTTGATTTAAGCGATTTAAGTTGTCTTCAAATTTAAATGTAATCGAAGTTAGGTATTTAATTTTGATTTCAAATTCGAATATGAGATTTCGTATACACTATTTTATAAAGTGATTTATAAAATAATGGCCACGGTGCGAAAAATGTAAACGTTTGGTTGTTAAAGAGACCGGGATCGGCTATTGTCATACTCTCTACCAATACCGAAAACCACTTTAACAGCTGTATATGCGGTGGAGTTCCAGAATGAAGGGGATGATTTGGCGAACGACCCCATTTTTCTATTTCATATTAATTACGAGACCCTGACTACCTTGAGTCAGCTTGATGTGACTAAAACAGGAGCTACGGACAGACCAAGTGAGGTCTTACCTCCTATCGAGCACACTTCTTCGATATTATTCTATTATTTTGAGATTCGATTTGGGCCCTTTTGATTATGGGAGCGTGTATCGAGGTGGGCAGTAGTAGCTGCTATGCGTTACCACCAGTCCGGCTATGCAAACGGTGAATCCACCCTGGCATTTCTTACGTGTCTTGTCACATGCCTTATACGAGCCCACTACGACTTTGTTTTGTAATGTTTTATATGGAGTGCCCTCTGATCAACCTCCGGTTTACGGAGGAATTACGGTACTATATATATTATCGGAATATATAAATGGTGTAAGGGTAATAATGGTAATCCCGCTTATGCTATTTTGATATTTTTACTTTACTGATAGACACTATTGTATATAGCGTATTATACTATATAGTATTAGTTTGACGGATCCTTAGAGGATGGTGATCCCAAACATCCTTTAAGTTACTGATTGCATTTCATCGAACATTTCATTTGAGTTGATTTACTTTCATGAGAATGTTAGTCCTAATCCAAGTTGTTTTGTTTTTGCATTATTGCTCGGGTCAGATCGAGTATTCCAATTTGGAGATTTATCCTTGGAGTTGGAACTTATCTTGGGTTTTGCTCACCTATATCTACTCATTATTAGTTTTTCTAGTGTCCGCTATATTGTTTATGTAAACTATGATGTAAAATATTTGTTAGTAGCTTCATGGATTACTATTGTATTTTGTATTTTCCGCTGCGAGGTACTATATTTCTCTGTACTTGTGTCTGAGATCTGTGATTCTATGATTTATTCTGTTTACCCCAGAAGCTAACCACAATCTGTTGTTTTGGACGTTTTGAGTTGACATGTTTTTTCCATTCGACATGGTCAAAATGGCGGGCGTTACAAGATATATAGAGGCAGAGGGGGTATGGAAAAGGGGACTAAGAAAAAGGTTTGTCGAGTGGCAGCGGAGAAAACTAATGGAAACCCTAGTCACCAACTGAAGATGAAGCTGTTGCCATTTCACTTTCGATATTACCGATGAGAAGAAAACAAATGTTGGAGTACCTTGATCTCGTAAAACTTTTCAATAACAATTGAAATACAAGTTTTAACTTAACAACTCTTCTTCATACTTCTTAGGATCGTTTTCAAGTGATTAATCGAGTACTTCTAAGATCACTCAAAAGCAAATAGTGTTTTAATAATTGATTTGAACCAAAAGCTATTATAAGCAGTTGTTTTAATCTTGACTCCAATAAGTTGAAGTGTAAACCCTATTTTTCTGTTCTTGAGATTCAGTGTGTTTAACTAAGGAGATGTTCAGGAGCAATCAGTGCCCTCATTCGCCCGGCCCTTTTGCTGGACGAGAGATAAATAAGGTTAATATGTCGGAAACGAGTTGAGTATAAAAGATCTAGCTTTCTACATTTAAATGAATAGGATTACTTATATATGATCTCATTATATTAGCATCAAATTCCAAGAGGGAATTCTTACTATCCATACGACTTAAAAAGTGGTTCCACCATTATTCGATGAATAGTAGAGATTGAACATGAAATTGATATCGAGTAAAATGAGTGTAATTTCTTTGGATTTATCTTACTAAATTGGATTTACCATCCAAAGTTTACATAATGAATGAATGGAGTTTAATGATCCTATATACGTTAAAAAATATTCGAAAAATATACATCTTTAAAAGATGTTTTGTCAATAAATGAATTAAGTAATGAGAAACACTCAAGCTATTTATACAATGTTTTCTGGATGATTGGTTCGAAAAGAATGGGATCAAATTTAGGTGATTTCTATATAAAAATCTCTTTGAATCAATTTAGGTTTCAAAAGCAAAAGAGATGGAATAATCAAATTTTGGCAGATTGAATGAAGAGTTGTTGTTACTAATTCTCGGGGGTTTTTCCATATTACAAACGACATTACTTCTTATTTTAATATTCCATGCAAAGGCTCCTAGGAATTGGTCACATGATATGGTAGAAGAAGTGCCTTTGGTTTATCCAAACCTAAGATGACTTATTTAGTCAGATGTTTGACTTTGCACCTTCAATGCGTGCATGTCATCTCTATAAATGCACATTTATTTTGTGGTATAGAAAGTAACTTTCTTGCATTGCTTACACTATTCTTTGATACTTACAACCTCAGAGGTTGTACATTTGTAGATATCAATTGCGTCAAGGATTTAGCAATGCTATGTTTAGAATGAATGATGTGCTCAGTATATGGTAATTGATGATCTTAAACTTCATCACTTGGAAATGGCAAAACAAGTGTGGGATGAGGTTACGTGGGTCTCACCAATTGGGATACGATCATTACCTTTCTAGATTACTCTTTACATGTCTAGTATGTGGTGTATGCTAAGAGTATTAGGTCGTGCACCACCTTAAGATCTATGTTGCTACGCTGATCTTGCTAGAATATGTGGACAATAGTTAGTCATCATACACTCCTCTAAAGGTGTGATGTACAAAAAGGTAGTTCCTTACCTTGCCATTTGTATGGAATCCATTCCCCTTAAAGCTTGCAGTTTTCTTTGTATTGTCTAACATAAACAAAATTTAATAATGATAACAAGTTCGAGTAGTTGACTTGATCTATTTTATGGGTTTTATCCCATAAGTCATTAAAGATACTATCAGATATTTTTATGTAGCAAAGATTTGGTTAACAGGTAAACTTGTTCCATCTTCATATGTGGTCATGGTTTTATGAGATACCATTTTATTTCAAAACATTGGAGATGAGTTTCTTATACCGGTTCCATGATTGGCGAGAGTTTATTTTCCTTTTTTCCTTAGGTGTCTTATTTTACCCGAGTAGCTTAGCAGTTTAGGTTTAACTTGGAAAAACTGGATGGGGTTTGAAGCTGAAGATTTTGTATATGGATATCTATGTCAACCTTTACTTTAGCCTTACTTAGATTTATTTGGCTTTTGTAAGGACATACTCTATAATTGTTCAGGTTGACACTAGATACACTCTGATACTTATGATAATTTTCTACTATAAAGATTTTGTATATATACATACACACACAAATACATATACATTTTTTCACTCTGCATTATTCTATTCTTTCTACTTCTTTCAATTTTCTTTCTTACCATACTTGATCTGCTTCTCCAGCATTTGGTTTGGGTTTTACAACATATGAATACCGAGGATGTATTAGTGTTGATTTTCGAGGATCGAGGAAGTGGGTTATTTTATCATACATATATAATATGATGACATGAATAAGAACTTAAAAATATTAATTTTTGTTTATATTTAGGTACTTGCGAAAGAATAAGAATTTCTTTGGTATCCACTTCCATCAACGAGGTCTTAATGGTTATAATGGAGGTAATCATATCTAAGAAGGTTTAGTGGAAAGTTGAATGTAAATTTATCATTATTAATTACTATGTCAAAATTATTGTCAATGTATTTTTCTCTATTTTTCTATTTGTCCTTATGGATAAAATTTTAGCCCCTGGTCTTTATGGAACATTTTTCGTTAATTTTGTCCTTAAGGCTAAAACCCCCTATAAATATTATATATATTTCGTCGATTTCCATTTAAACGTATTTTATAAATCATTTATAATTTTGTTTTAAAACGATTCCCACTTTAATTTCAATTTTAAATCAAAATTGAATACTCCTTATCATTATAATATTTAAATGATAATATTTTCAAAATATCCGATTTTGAAATCATTTCCTTTTCGATATTCAATATAAAATTGAATAAAATCGATATAAACGTTGTTCGCCTTAAAATGGCGCAAATCTAAACTACATAGCTTCACACGATTCAGTATTTTCATGTCCAGCCCAAATCAGACATAAATATCATATTTTAATACTTTACTGAATATTATTTTAGAATATTCGTTATTTTAAAATATTCGTTCTTTCTGAATTGGAATCAGATACAGTCAATTACCATATAATTTTATTTATATGGATTTCGTACACACATGTACACAATGATAATCATATACAGTCAACCATCAGCCAGAGTGCATTACACAACTGCATAAGCGTTAAATATAAATAATTAACACTTACAACAGTCTGTCAACCAATCGATCGACATACAACTAAACAATTGGGATTAGTGTACGCCAAATATCATTCCAATACCCATGTGGGGTTTCAACCAACAAATAATAAATATTATTATTTGTGCAGTTGGGCGACGTGTAAAATTTATCGTCCTAATCGATATCACAAAAATAGGCAAGAATAAACAAGTCGTCCGACTTGTAAATGGATGTGTAAACTTATTTTTAACTGTCCAATAATTATTTTATTTATCGCAGTTATAAGCTAAAAATAATATTTTCAACTAACTAAATTTTTCTAACACTTTTTAGAAAATTTCGGCAGCATAATAGCACGATACTAGAACCGGAATAAGGTCTAGCCTTATTCCTCGCCTAATATTGTCTCGCGTCATACACATAACAATTCCAATCAATTCAATTAACATCCCAAATAAAATTCAACCAATTTCTTAATAGGGTTGCCAAACCCTATTAAATAACAATCAATCAAATAAAACAAACAACCAAACATCCATGGTTTGTACAATAAATAGTGTTGGGGGCTTCTAAGCCCCGTCTTCATCCTAAAATATTTTTAAATATAAAATAAATTGAGTGAGAAGAAGTTCTCACCTTTGGTTTCCACTCCGTCAGTCTTTAATTAATGGTTTAAATTTGGATTTGTTCCAGTGAGGAGAGTTCTTCATCTTGATTTCATTGCAATCTGTTTCACATGGCTTATATTAAAAATCACATTTTTATAATGCTACTACATATATAAAAATCACATTTTTTATAGTGCTACTACGTATATGAAAATCGCATTTTTATTGCGCTATTATATATATAAATCATATTTTTATAATGCTATTATATATATATAAATATCATATTTTTATAATGCTATTATATGTATAAATCATATTTTTATAACGCTATATATATATAAATCATATTTTTATAGTGCTATTATATATAAAAATCATATTTTTAACACGATGTTTATATTTTAGAAATTACATTTTTAATACGCTACTACATATATAAAAAATCACATCTTTATAACAATGCTATGTAGATAAAAATCACATTTTTATAACGTTATTATATATAATAAAAACCATATTTTTATTTCAAAACCATATATGTAAAAATCATATTCTCTTAATGATATTCCATATTAAAAATCAAATTTTATTTAAAAACTATAACATATAAAAAATTAGATTTTATTTACAAACAAACTATTACATATTAAAAAAAATTAGATTTTATTTACAAACTATTACGTATAAAAAAATTAGATTTTATTTAATTACAAAATTAATTGAACTAAATATATAAAACTCACTGTTTCCTGTAAAACTGGAGCTCGATGTCGAAGGGGGTTCCTACCGCGCGGATCGAGGTGGCAGATGACCTTGCTGGTGGTGCGACGGTGGAGCAATGGCGGCGGTGGCGACGGATTTCGTGGGGGCCAGAGTTTTGGGCCTCCGATTGGAGGAAGGGGGTGTGGTGGTGGCCAGCGACGAGGAGGGGGGCTTCGGCTGGGCGGCGGCGACCTGCAAGGGGAGCGACTGTCGCTGAGGAGGCGGACGACGGGGTGCAGCGGTGAACGATCGTGGTTTTTTTCTTTTTTTTTTTTCAGCGTTGACCTGAGAAAGAGGAAAAAGGAGGTGGAGGATTTATATAATTAATTTAATTTCTAATTCCAAAAAGTAAATTTTTAATTCAAACTCCAAATCGAACCCAACGACTATCACCCCAAGCCAAATACCCCCATTCCGAACACAATGGGATATGTACGTTAAGCCAGTTCGACTGTTACGATCAGTTTTCATTTAAATTAAAATATAAATCAATGTGTATTGAATTTGAACGTATATTTTAATTTACCGAGGCCATATACTAACTCTAAAAATTCCCCAAAAACAAATCTAGCTATGTTTTGACGATACGGTCCTAACAAAACTAATTTCGTCGAATTTGGAGACTGTTTGAAAAATGGTCATTTTCCAGTCAATTAATTTCAAACTAAAATTAGAAACACGTTTTAATCCACCATGCTCTCATATTAATTCCAAAAATTGGAATCTAGCAATAATTTGACATTCTGGATCCAACAAAAGTTGTTTCGTCAAAAATGGAGGTCGTTTGCAAAATGACTATTTTTAAGGGTTATGTATCATCCAGGAAAATCAGAACCAATTTAAATTTTTTATTTTAGCAATTTTAATAAATTTTGAATATTTAAAATGATTTATTTTAAATAATAACAACGAGAAATTTATTTTGAATAGAATTAGAACATATAAATCTATTTAAATCGAAGTTAGAATATAAATATTTATTTTAATTATAAAAGGAATTGGAAATGGCGCGGTTGTTTGAAAATTCGATTTAAAATTTCAAATGAATGTACAGTATTCAAAATAAACCAGATTTTAGTGAAACTAGAAATATTATAATCTATCTGAAAATATCTTTCCAACGAATTTGAAAAATTGAAATTTCATAGCGGGAATAAAAGGTTAAGCCCAGTTGAAAATTAAGAATAGTCACTATGGAAATATAGCCCTTAAAAATAGCCATTTTGCAAACGACCTCCGTTTTCGATGAAAACAATTTTGTTGGATTCGGAATGTCAAGTTAATACTAGATTCCAATTTTCATAATTTTTGGAATCAATATGCGAGCGTGGCGAAGTTAAACGCGTTTTGACAGTTTTAGTCAATTTGGATCGACTAGAAAATGATCATTTTTCAAACGGTCTCCAAATTTGACGAAATTAGTTTTATTGGGACCGTATTGTCCCAACATAGCCAGATTTATTTTTGGGAAATTTTAGAGTCAGTATGTGGCCCCAGTAAATTAAAATGTACGTTTAAATTCAATATACATTGGTTTATATTTTAATTTTGAGAAAAACTGGTCGAGACAGTCGAATTGGCTAGCTAGACATAACCCATTGTGTCTAGAATAGGGTATTTGGCTAGGGGCGATAGTCATTGGATTTCATTTGGAGTTCGGAATGATAAACGAGTTATTTTCAAATTAAACAAAAAGATGAATATATAATAATTGAATAAAAAAATAGGAAACCTTCCCTATATAATATTTTAACTCGCCCAAACCTACTTCTTTTTCTTCCATGGTCAAATGAGCTTGCTGCCACCATTCTTATTTCACATAAATAATTTGTGGCTTCAAAAATCCCAATCAAATGAAATAAATTCCCTAAAATCATGAAACCAATTTATTTGAGACCATGGGATGTTCCTCTTCAATCTAATGTAAATTTTGTTGGGTTTGAAACCATCCTCTGTGGCATAAAAATATTTCCAATGAACCCATTTACATCTAGGGTTGAATATATTTGGAGAATCAAGCAGTAATTCGCGAATTTGCTGTTTGTTTTGGGTTTAGGAAGTGAAATGGATCGTTGTGTGATTTTTTGGTGGTAGTCGATGTGAATTTTCTGCACGTCCTTCATAGTATGGCACAGTAATGCCTGGGTGACGCGTTTTGCTCCCTGCTTGCAAGTTGTATGTTTTAATTATGGAATCAAAGGGTGCGGGGAGAGAAGATAGTTGGTCCTAGTTTCATGAAGTTTCGCGAAGAGATGGAGAAGAATGAGGTGAAGGGGAAGTCGGCAAAGGCCTAGAGCATACACAGGCGTTGGGGAAGAAGGCTTAGGGCAGTAATCAAGGTTTAGAATAGGTAATTAAGGGATGTTTAATAATTAATTAATTATTTAAGATTAGTCAATGTTTAAAATTGCCATAACTTGTTCGAGGGACGAAAGGAAGTCCGTTAGAACCATGCTGAAAAATACTACAATATGGAACCGACGGAGTGGAAACCAATGTGAGAACTTCTCACTATAATTTTCTTTGTACAGTTATTTATTTTATAACTACATATATGAACTGCTCCCCGTCATCCAAAGACCATGGACGACTTGTTTGCTTGATTATATTGTGTTGTGACTGTGATATGAAATGGAGATATATATATACACACATAAATATATTTGAAATGAATATATATATATATATATGAAATGAATAAAATATATATATATATGAAACGAAAATGATATATATATATATATATATGAAAGGTGATAAATATATATATGAAGTGTGAATGAAATAAATACTGGTTTGTTAAAAATATTATTTTTAACATATATATTGGATGTACAAAAATTTCATGTAATGGAATATTCAATTTTGATTTGAAATTGAATATGAAGTTGAAATCGTTTTTAAAACGAATTCAAAATGATTTATAAAATACGTTTTGAATGAAAATCGATGAAATACAAATAATATATATTATATACAATTAATGGCCTAAACAGAACGCGCTGCGCCGCCGCAGTTCGCGAATTTCGACCATTGACTTCGATTGGAAATTTCGGTAGATCCGACCGTTGGATTCTCCTAAAACCGGAACCGTTGGGTTCGTATCGAAAAGATCTTTCCAGCAAATATGAGAGACTTGAAATCTAACAGTTGGATTTGGAATTATGTCCATATCAAATTTGGAAAAGGTCGCTGTAAGTGCAGTTCTATGACCGTTTATGGAAATCGACTGTATGGGCCTAGATAAAATTATTAAAAATATTAATAATTTGTATAAAATCATAATAAATGATTTGGAAAGAATTAGGATGAAAAATTCCATATTTGAAAAGATAAAAATATATTTTTATCGAAATGAACTAGTTATTAACTAGAATTATAATCCGATTATTTTTAAATAAATAAATTGGATTGAGAAAGGGTTTTAATTAACCAGAATTTTCCAACAAATAAATTGGAATGGTTTAGAATAGAATTAATCTTCGGAATATTTTGATATTGGATTCTGTGATTATACAGATATTATTGAGGAATTTGGAAGATATATATATATATATCATTATTCCCAATACGATATTTGTTGGTTTCAGAATTTGATGTTGAATATAAACCGATATTATTTCTTTTCGGAGCCTTATATTTAATATCAAATTGGATTTAGGGTTTGTCGTGAACTGTGTTTAAATGACATTAGTTCTTTAACCCGAGTAAAAGCAAGATTAATTTCCAAAAAGTTGAACAATCAATAAGAAATGATTTTTGGGATTAAAACCAATTGGAGTTTGAATAAATCTTTAATTAGACTATGAATGAATAAATGGCAATTGAATTTACCAAAACATGTGACATGATTAAACCAAATTTACTTGGATGTTGATATTCATGATTGTGATTGATTGATTGTTTGGATTATGTTCGACCACTTTATGAGCAAGATATGCATTAACATTTAGCTTTGGTTAGGTAGAAATACTGGTATGCTAACATCTTGTGAAACACTTCACGATTTGACTATGAGATGTGTAGCGAAGTTGTAGTTTTCATTTCAAATATAATGAATGATTCTAAAATGATATTTTTTTAAGTGTAAAGAAATGTATTCCCGATTTTGGACAGGGAATGTTTTATAAAAATGTTTTATAAAACAGAAAGGATTTCGAGGGCTAAAACCCGATGATTTCTATATGATTTGGAAATGTATTATGGTTTTACATTGTAGTTCATCACATATTCTGTTAGTTTCTATTAATGATGTATCAGTTTGGTGGCGGAGAATTTATTCTCTTGCTTAACACCCTTCTTTGAGATGTACGAGCTCAAAGGTTATTTGATTAATAGTGATTGATCATATGTGTGAATTGTTGATGTGAAGTACTATAGTTTGAATGTACTTGTGATTATTATGTTTTGAAATGATTTTCCCTACTTTGAGATATAAATGGTTTAGCGTGTGGCTAAAGATTCGGGTCACCCGATAGCGACTAAAAGTATTGGTTGGATCCATTGCCTTAGGGTGAGTGGTCAGCAGTGTAGCCTGCTCCATGTATCGGAGGTGCACACACGCGCGCGCGCGCACACACACACACACACATATATATATATATACCGAGTTGGAGGGGTGCTTACTGCCCGGTCTGAGGGAAGATTCCTGATATTTGGTTGCATACTCATTTGTATGCATTGTTATGTTTTGGAATTCATATTTCCAAATGATTTGATTTGAGATCCCGAAGTGAAATCTACTATGATATAAAAGCTAGATAGGTATTTTAAATGATTTGAAATAGAAATTGGGAAATAAAGTCCGAATGAATAATTTCTGTAAATTGAATTGGATTTCGGAAAATCTAAGTGTTAGATTGGGATATTGCATGTTGATTGATGCATAGTAGATCCATAACTCTATTACTGATTGTTGTTAAATCACTGGTATTCATGGGGGTAAACCCGTTCCGCGTTAGCGGCGTGGTCCCATGATTTACTATATTTCAAAGTAAAGTTTAATAAATGTTTAGAGTTTCTCACACCAGTCCAATGACTGACCTATAGTTTGTTTCCCTTGCAAACTCGGGTGCCCTTATTTTCCACACGGGCAGTCGAGTAGTTTATTTTGCAGATACATTTAGCAGGATTCTGGATTGAAGCTTAAAGCTATGTCCAGAGCATTGATAGTCTTCCGTTGTGTTACTTTATTTATTTTCCGTTGTGCATTGTATTACATTTGTTATAAATAAATCTTCCTCTGTATTATTATATTTCGATATACTCTGATATTCTATACTCTAATGTAACATTATTATGATGTTTATAAAGTCTTCTTTTATTTGTTCTGATGTGTTGTATGCCCAGAGTTAACGTATGCGGGATTCGAACGGTCTTGGTCGGTTTAGCGATCGATTAGGTCCGAGCGAAATCCGTATCTTTACATATGGTATCATAGCTTTGGTTAAATCAAATCTTTGGGGTGCAACTCGTTAGAACAGGATAAAAGACTCATCAGAGGTAGGATTAGTAATATCCTATGAAAAAATCCTCATTAGAGATAGAATCGGTGGCATTCTAGAATAAGTGACTTGTTAGAGATGGGGTTAGAAATGCTCCAGAATGAGTTGAGAGTCATTTGTTTATAAATATCGTATTTGTGATTATATATATAATCTGGTTTTAAAAATATGATTTTGAATATATAACGGTTATATGATTGAAAAGCTAACCAACTGATTGATTGTTGGTTGTGTTGTTTGATTATTAATTTGATTAATAAAAATATTGAATTGATAATACCAATAAGAGAATGTAAGGTGAATTTGCCAAATCGAATCAAAGTTTGAACTGAATTGAAATTGGTTGAAGTTGCATACATGTACATACATGTGTACTGAACAGGTCATAGCAGGAGGCTAGAGCAGAGGATTAAAATTGTATGCCCGACAAATAGGTACATATTTACTAATTTACTAGGTTTTGGTGATTTTATGAGCCGCTTGGCTTTTTCTTTTTCTTTTTGAGATGAAAGGGCCTGTGTGGCGGTTTGGGGATTTTCCTGATGTTCCCCGTTGGTATGATTTGTGATATTTATCACATGGATATTAAAGATCAAGATATTTTAGGATTTTTTATTTTGTGCAAATTTCAAGGAGAGAAAGATATATTTTGTGCAAGTTTCAAGGAGAGAGATTTATTTTGTGCAAGTTTTGAGGAAGATATTTCAGGATATTTTCAGATCTGGAGGACACATAGGATCTAGAGGAAATTCGGAAATTTCCACATACTTTCTATTTGCCTAAATAAGCATGTCATTAGGAATAGATTTATTTGCACTTTTGAGGGAGAAAACTTGTTTTTGTTTTTAGGGATTAAGATATCTTCCTAATTTTAGGTCTTTCTTTGTAATTAATTGGTGGAATATTAAAGGTTTGATTAAATCGAATAAATCATTTACCTGTTGAAACATATATAATGCACATGTATATATTTCTATCTATCTTTAAATCAGTTCAATGTGTGATTAAATCGAATAAATTCTACCATTCATTCTCTTATAGATTAAATTAACTATCGTTCTAATAATTTAATTAACCATATCTACTATCACACAACACAAACAACAACCAATTTTATTCTTAACTTTTCAAAACCATACTAATTAATTCAAACACTCTTTTGAAAACATTCAGACTATACGATTAAAAGGTTTACATCCATGCAAAGAAAACAACAGCAAAGTAAAGAACAGAATGGAAATGCAAAATATGGTAGATGTACCTTGCACCAGAGTCAATCAGACATATCCACTCTGCACTTAGGATAGGCTGTCTTAATGCTTTCCTCTGTTTCCCAAGTACAGTCTCGCGGATCTCCACTCTGTTGCACTTTGACTAAGTGAACCTTCCTGTTCCTCAGTTCTTTGGTTTCTTTGCCAATGATCTTTAGCAGCTCTCTTCTCACAGCCAATTCTGGAGTAATTTCAATGTCTTGTTGCGCTGCTTCTTCCACGATCAAGTCTGTATCATGAACGTGCTATTAAAGTTGAGATATGTGAAATACATCATGCACTCCAGGCAACCAATCAGGCAATTGAACCCTATAAGCGAGAGTTCCAATCCGTTCAAGAATAGGGAATGGACCAATAAATCTGGGCGCCAACTTTCCAGTTTTGCCAAATCGAATCACTCCTCTCATCGGAGAAACCTTTATATACACATAATCACCAACAGAAAAGGCCAAATCCCTTCTTCTCGAATCAGCATAGCTCTTCTGTCGGCTTTGAGCGGTGAGTAATCGTTTCTTAACGAAATCGACTTTGTCTGCAGTTTTGTGGATCATATCGGGTCCCAATACAAGCCTATTACCAGGTTCGACCCAACAAGCAGGAGATCGGCACGGTCTACCATACAATGCTTCGAATGGTGACATTGTCAGGCTCGCTTGGTAGCTGTTGTTATACGAGAACTCAGCCAAATGTAGATGGTCTTCCCATGATCCACCAAAGTCAAGAACACAAGCCCGTAATAGATCTTCTAAAATACGATTCAACCTCTCAGTCTGACCATCTGTTTGAGGATGATAGGCGGTGCTTAGATTCAGCTTTGTTCCCAGTTCTACTTGAAAGGCCTCCCAGAATTTGCTAGTGAATATTGGATCTCTATCACTAACTATACTGGGCGGCACTCCATGTAGCCTAATAATTTCCTTGAAATATATCTGCGCCAGACTCTGAGCAGTTCTGTTTGATCTGACAGGTATGAAATGGGCGGTCTTCATGAAGCGATCTACGATCACCCAAATACTGTCATTTCCTTTCCTGGTTCTGGGAAAACCATCTATGAAGTTCATGGAAATATGTTCCCACTTCCAACCTGGAACGTCCAGTGGTTGCAACAATCCAACTAGTTTCTGGTGGTCGCTTTTGACTAGTTGGCAAGTAGGGCATCGACTAACACATAAAGAAATGTCTCTCTTCATCGACCTCCACCAAAAGGTGCGTTTGATGTCATTATACATTTTGCTTACTCCTGGATGGATACTAAGTTTTGACTTGTGGAATTCATCCAGTACTTCCTTTCGGAGCTCAGAAATGTAAGGAACACAGATTCGACCTTTTAGCCTTAGAATCCCATCATTATCAACCTGAAAACTCGAGGGCTCGCCTTTCTGAATTATCTCTCTGATCTTCTGAATGAAGTGATCATCCTTCTGAAGAGCATATATTTTATCAGTCAAGGAAGTCGTAATAATAAAGCTGGCGATTATTGCATTCTTTCGACTTAGCGCATCAGCCACGACATTAGTTTTCCCTGGAGTGTATAGAATCTCAAAATCGTATGCTTCAAGGAACTCTATCCAATGTTGTTGTCTCAGATTCAAGTCTTTCCGAGTGAACAAATATTTCAATGACTGATGGTCAGTATACAGTTTGAATTTCTCACCCAGAAGATAATGTCTCCAGATTTTCAAAGCAAATACGATAGCCAACAACTCAAGATCATGAGTGACGTAGTTCTTTTCATGTGGCTTCAGCTGACGGCTAGCATAAGCAACCACTTGACCTCTTTGCATTAGTACTGCACCAAGGCCTTCTCTAGAGGCATCTGTCCAGACTTTCAAGTCCTAATTGCCATCGATAATGGTTAACACTAGAGCAGTTATTAAGCTTAACTTTAGCTCCTCAAAAGCCTCCTCACATTCTGGAGTCCACTTGAATTTTGAGTGCTTCTTTGTAACCTTTGTTAAGTGACTAGATATCTTCGAAAAATCCTTAACGAATTTCCGGTAATAACTAGCCAATCCAAGAAAACTTCGGACTTCTATGGGAGTACTAGGCAGTTTCCAATTTTGAATAGAGGTGATTTTACTTGGATCCACAGCAATTCCCTCTTTTTTACACGACGTGGCCAAGAAACTTCACTTCATCTTGCCAGAATATACATTTGGATAGTTTGGCTTTCAATACATTCTTTCTCAGAATTTCTAGAACTTGCTCCAAATGTTTTTCATGTTCAGCCTTTGATTTAGAGAAGATTTGAATATCGTCAATAAAAAACCAGAACAAACTTATTCAAGACTCCTCTGAACACTCGATTAATCAAATCGACAAAGTATGCTGGAGCGTTACATAAGCCGAACGACATTACTAAACACTCATAGAATAAGTCTGAACCTATGAATGTTGTCATAGGAACACACTCTTCGGCAATACGAAGCTGATGGAAACCTGTAGCTAGGTCCGTCCTTGAAAATACTTGTGCTCCATTCATATGATCCAATAAATCATCGATTCGCGGCAATGGATATTTATTCTTTATTGTCTGCTTATTCAAGTCGCGATAATCCACACATAGTCGCAGAGTACGGTCAGACTTTGGGACAAACACCACTGCTGCTCCCCAATCAGAGAAGCTAGGCCTGATCAGACCCTTTCATATAAGCTGTCGAGTTTGATTGTCTAGTTCTTCTATCTCCTTTAGAGTCATTCTACGAATAGCGTGCACTACTGGCCTTGCGTTCAGAATTAAGGCGATCTTGAAATCAATTTCTCTCTACGGAGGTAAGCTGACAACTTCCTCGAACACATCCGCATAATTCTTGATGACAGGAATATATTTTATGAATACTGTATATTCTCTGTGACTACAGTGATATTTTCTATTTGAGCAGGATAAACATCTAGAGCTGACCAAAAGTCTTTTCTATTTGAATTCAGGCCTTTGCAGGGCATGGTTATATAATTCCCTGATTTAATCTTTGCCCTAACAACTCGATCGGCGCATCTAACCTCTGCTTCATATTTTGTTAACCAATCCAATCCCAAAATAAGATCGAATTCAGTAAAATTCATGACGATAGAGATGGTAGGGAACTTATAACAGGAAAAAGAGACAGGCACCGCACAAATCCAGCTAAGATCGAGAGAACCTCCAACCGGATTATGGACAGTGATGGGTTCTTTGAGCTTTTTCAAATTTAAATCCAGCTTCTTAACTGCATTCTTTGCAATAAAGCTTCGTGACGCGCTTGTATCAAACAGTACTTTAACTGGAATGTTTTTGACATTAAGCGTGCCTTCCAAAACATCTGGCCTTTCTTGACTAGATGAGGGTGCTGGAGTTTCTGCCACTTCATTCACTTGTACTATTTCAGATTCCTTTGATAGCTGGCACTCCATTGCAACATGACCTGTTTGGTGAAACTGATGGCATTTCCTTTTCCCATTGGGTTCTTTTGCTTCTTAGTGGGTTTAGATTCATTCTTTCTTTGCTTCTTTAGAGATTTGCAATTTCCTTGCAAATGCCCTTGCTTATGGCAGTTATTGCATATGGCAGTTGTTACTGGTTCTTTCTCAGATCTGGCCCTTTTCCGATTGACTTTAGGCTTCTTACTCACCTCAGACATCGTACTGGCCTCAGGACGATCAGTTTCAGACTCACCTTTATTACTAAAACTGACTTCCTCTTCGTAACGCAATATACCTTTCTTGTTGAGATCCTCATACTGGTAAGCCATGTATATCATTTCAGAAAAAGGAAGCTTCACATTCCTCATTACACTATTCTGATATTTTCTTTACAGGCCATGAATAAACCTCAGATTCTTCCTCTTCGGATCCTGAATTAGATGCAGGGCAAAATGAGAAAGTTCATTGAATCTCTTATGATATTTTGGAATGGTGATATCTCCTTGTATCAGATAAGAGAATTCATCACATAACCGCTCAGTTGCTTCAGGAGGAGTAAATCTTTCTAGGAAAATCACTTTGAATCTATCCTAGGTGATATCACCTTCTGGATTATCCTTAATAATCAAATCCCACCAGAACAAAGCTTCTTCTTTGAGTGACCAAGACGCCAGTAATTTTTTCTAATCATCTCTCAGCTTTAAACCCTCAAAGATTTTCTCAGTAGAATGAATCCAAGCTTGTGTTTCCATAATGGACTCTTTTCCTAAGAATGGTGATCCACCCAGATTTCGAATTCTCTTGAATAGAACTTCTATATCTGATTCTGGCTACGGGAGCACAACTGGCTCATTAGCTTGTCGAGCCATATGATTATTCCTTCTGTTTCTGTCACTCATTTTCTAGTGCATCTGCAATTAGCAGACAAAGTGTCAGGTCAACAGAAAAGATATTTCAACACATAGAGACAAATACTTGAATGTAAATGTGTCTACTGGGGTGTATTTCATTCTGCTTTACTAATTCAAGGATATTACTGATCCGATCTGTAATGAGTTATTCGTCCTAGAACACTACTGGTTCTATTTCTGACGAGTTCGTTAATATGTTATATTCCAGCACTAAGCTTAACCAAAGCTCTGATACCACGTTGTGACAACCCCAAACCCCGTACTGATGGTGGCAAGGTTAATCTTTGGAATATAACACATAAACAGATAATAACAGAAAAGAAATAAATAAATACACCAGATAATGTACAAATAATACACTGGATAAACATAAACATCAGAGTTACACAATATACAGGATCATACTTAGTACAAATACAGTTCAGCTATACATAAATGTCTACAACGCAAACAAACATAATATGTACAATAGGAGCTGAACAACATAAAAGAGATAAATGATAGTATCCATCTTCAGCTCCAACTATCCAGAAAGAGCCTGCTAAAACCTGAATACAAGGCTGCCCATGTAGAAAAAGGGGCACCCGAGTTTGCAAGTGAAACAAACTACGAGTCAGTCATGAGACCGGTATGAGAAATCTACTTAACACAATTTATAATCTGGCTAATCACAGGACCACGCCACTTTCGCGGAACGGGTTTATTCCATTGGATTGCCAGTGCTTTAAAACAAATAAATCTTTTAAACATCGCAATGCTTTTCATAAAAATGAAGCCATTATAAGACTCAGTTCCCATCACACAATGCAACGCAAACCGGAGGATAGAGTTTTACCTTATAATGGCCAAAATGTGCTTGATACGAATAAAACAAAAGAATTTGATATTATTACTAGTGTTTATATGTTTCAACAACAATTTCGAATCATAACTATCAATCATAGACGGCATGGGTACCATATATCATGTCGCCATATATATATATATATATATATATATATATATATATATATATATATACAATCAAAACCTCACGATGACGTGTTTGGAAATTGGATTTTCGTCATTAACCAAGGCAAAAGATAGTCCTTACGACTTCGAGACAATCTAGCCTATGTCTCAGGCAAGTACTCAGTCAAGCCTTTGGATCCTTAGGGCCGGTCCACCGATGTGGATTAAAATGCCTGAACACTGCGTTTCCCCACCCTTTGGGGCGTAAATGAGCCAACAAATGACTCCATCGGTCCCGGATCGACCGATATATCCGAGGCGCCTCGCTACAGCAACAACCACATAGGTTAAAAATAGTATAAATGTCAGCCAGTTTTAAGCACTGACACCACCTCTAGCTAGAAGGAAACGCATGCCCTCCCTGATGTCCTCTCCCCTTTCTGGTTCATACCGGGGTGTGAGGCTCGCAAATTCACGTTATACACAAAGCTACGCCACACAAGCGGTGCTTTGATCATCAACCACAAGACTTTGCTTTTCAACAGAAGCCTTGATCACTGCATCTTAGCATGCCACACAGGCATTTCACACCATGCAACTGATGGCTATCAATCACACAGAATGAAATCCAATGTCAGACACACAATCCATTTACAAGTCCGTTCCGGGTCGGAACGAAACCGAAGGCACTGTATACCTCGAATACCCATCGATCTCCACGTACGTCTGGACGATCACCACTCATTATCTATATTTCGGGATGCCTCCCAATCAGGACATCAGTTATCATCCAACCGAGGTGAAGATCTCCGGTCTTCAACCACCGTCTTCATCTTCGATTTCTTATCGTCGATTCAGTTATTCAGAATGGGATAAACCTGGTCTTTCTGAGCAACTCGCATATATAATTAACAAGTGTTACACAAGCACAACATACGCTTCATTCCAATTCATTATCCACTAACTGTAAATTAGTAAGAGAACGATTTCCCAAATATCAACCCTGAAGGCCGAAACCAACATCAGATCAAAACCCAGGAAACCATTCGACTTAGCTAACCTTTAATTAGTTTCTAAATTTCACATTCCATATTGTTTATAATATTTTATAACCATTTATCGCTATTTTTATTCATTTATTTATAGCCAATTCATTCAAAGGACGCTTCGGGCCATAACGCGGCCGTGGCGCTGTTTTTCTTTAGATTTGATTTACACGTATCTGAAAATCTACCCATTGGATCTTCACAAATTTTATATTATTAGAAATATCTTTTCAAAACGAATCCAACGGTTCTAGTTTTGGAAAAATCCGACGGTCGGATCTCCCGGTACACTAGTTTGAAGTTTCAATTTAAAAATACGAACTGCAGCGTCGTTATTCGATTTAATTTAATTATATTTTTATATATATATTATCGATTCTGGCATTGTTTTTCTTCAGATTTGAATTAAACATTCCAGACAATCCAACCGTTGGATCTTCACAAAGTGGGTGTCGTTGGAAAGATATTTCCAAGGCGAACCCAACGGTTTCGGTTTCGGGAAAATCCGATGGTCGGATCTCCCGCACTAATCGTTTGAAATCACGGTTTCAAAAAACAAACTGCAGTTTCGTTATTCGATATATTATATATATATATATATATATATAATCGATTTTTCGATTTCAAAACCATATTCTTTTCATACATTTGATAAAAATGATATTTTTATCCAACAGACATTTATTCCGACACCTCACTATTTTTAACGATTCATGTATATAGTAAAAATGTGATTTTTATTGCAAAACAATTTATTTCAAAACACGACTATTTTATATAGTGCATATAGGTGATACAAATAGGATTTTTATTATAAAACAATTTATTTAAAACACAAATACCATTCAACACATGAATTTCTATTCAACGAATGAATTTCTATTCAAGACATGAAGGTTTTCTATAGTTCATATATATATAATAAAAATGTGATTTTTATTGTTAAAGCAATTTATTTAAAACACGGATACCATTCAACACATGAATTTCTATTCAACGAATGAATTTCTATTCAACACACGAATATAGTTTCAATACATGAAAATAATTATAACACATGAATATTATTCAAAATTTCGGCAGCATAACGGCAGGGTAGTTAAAACCGGGGTCGTCCCTAGTACGGCTCCTCGCTCTACCTTAAAGCCTCGCAGCTTTTGACAATGGGGATTTCATGCATCTAGTTCGCATGCAGGCGACATGTATGTTTTTTTCATTTCCACAAACTAATCCAATGTGGTTTCAAACAAATAATTCTCAACTACAAACGGGTATTTTTCAACCACAATCAATCAATTTCAACCACAAATAATTCTAATCAACCATTCGCTATCAATCAATTTTCAAAGCAATCACAACCAATAAATATCGTCCGTGGTTTGTGGACGAGGGGCATGTATATATATATATAAGTATATTTCACTTCCATTCAACACATATATAATTTTTACAACGCATATATAAATTATACATCGAACGTAGAACTTATACAATGCTTATACATGAGGAGTACAACGCTTATATAACTCATACATCGACTATATAATTTATACATCGTCGTTTTCCATATCGTTTATAGTTTAGAAATCTCACATTGGGTTCCACTCCACCAAAAATAGTAGAAGGCTCAGAAAAATATGCGGTCTCTTCTAGAATGTAGAAGACGTCCACACGAATCCATTGTCTCTTGTTTCACTGAATTTCGTCAACAAACAAAAAAGATATGAATTTTACAGTGAAATAAAAAACCGTAGCGCTTTAAAGTGCTATAATATAGTTTATTTAAAATAGGCCATTACCTCCTTTTAAATCTTCAAAACTTGGTCTGGATTTTAAACCAAATCAGTTGTACTTCGTCCAGATCAGGAAGCACCACCTTGTAGAGCTCCGCGAGGCGTTCCCCCACCTGCCACTTCAACCAACTCGAAGCTCCCCAGGGCACGAAAAACAAGGACGAGCGTCGGAACTTCCTGAGCTCGGTTCACGAAAAATACTGATCGTTGGGGGGGTGAAACCTATATGGATTTGAAGCTTGGAGGACCCTCTTCAAAAACCTCAACTGGGGCGCTCGATATTAGTGTGTGGATCGAGAATAAAAGAGGAGGGAAGGGGTGGAGCTTTTCCGCCGTTCGAACGAAAGGTGTATTGGGGAGAGAGAGTGGCGTTGACCAATGAATTTTTTTTATATTTTTAAAATTTTAAAAATCCAAAAATACCCCTCCTCGCATACTAACTCCAATCCAAACCCAATGACTATCATCCCTAGCTAAATACCCCCATTTCGAACACAATGGGATATGTTTCGTAGGCCCATTCGACTGTTTTAGTCTGTTTTCCTTCAAATTAAAATATAAAACATTCAATATTTGATTTGAACGTACATTTCAATTTGTCGGGACACATACTGATTCTAAAAATTCCCAAAAAATAAATCTAGCTATGTTTTGACGATACGGTCCCAACAAAACTAGATTCGTCGAATTCTGAGACCGTTTGAAAAATGGCTCGACCAATTTAACTGTAATTGACCAAAGCACGTTTTCCTTTGCCACGCTCACATACTAGCTTCAAAAATTATGAAATTTTAAACCTAGCAATAATTTACCATCCCGGATCCAACAAAAGTGGTTTCGTAGAATTCCGAGGTCGTTTGCAAAATGGCCATTTTCACGGGCTATATAAACTCTATAGCGACCTTTCTGAAAATTCATTTAGCCATAAATTTTGCTTCCCGCAATGAAACTTCAATTTTTCAGAATCGTTAGAAAGATATTCACTAACATATTTAAATATTTTTGGTTTCACTAAAATCCATTTTGTTTTGCACCCGGTACAGTTAGTCAAAGTTTGAAATGAAAATTTGAAACTACCGCGCCATTTCAGGCCTTGTTTATAATTAGAATTAATCATAATTATTTTCAAACATCGATTCAAACTTACTTTTTGTCGTGATTATTAAAAATATTTATTTTAAATATTTAAAATCCACTAAAATAGCCAATTTAAAAAAAATTAAATTGGTTCATAATTTCCGGGTCGTTCCAAGGTATGAGCATTAGAAGTTTGTATACATTTAAGGAGCTTATATGTGTATATATATTGAATAAGTATATCCATAAAATTCGAAAATTAGTTAAAAAATCAAAATTCACGAGCAGGAAAATCTAGAGGGAATTTAGACAGTTAGAGGTCGACCTAGGGGTCGACCCACCCAAAGGGGGGTGACCCACCACTTGCGGATCTGGAAACTTCTTCTCTGACGTGGACAGCTCTGATGGCTTTTGGTCCAATGTGAGGGTCCTGGTTGCTCCGATACTCCTATAAATAAGACCCTAGACCTAATCCTAAATCACATAATTTGGTAGATACGCCAGAGCTCTTCCATTACACACTCTCTCTCTCTTCTCAAATCTATTATGAAAATTAAAATATTAGCCTAGGAAAAATATGAATCCAAATCTGGAAGAGAGAATCAACATTAATAAAAAGATTATTGAATCATGAAAGCAAGGTAACATTCCAGATCCGATCATCCTCCTCTTTCTTTTCCTTTTCTCTTTTAGTAAAAATAGTAAATCCCTGATTATTAGGTTCTAAATTCAATTAGGGGAAAAATCATGGAAGATCAGATCTGGACCAGATCCAAGATTTGGAAAGCTTCAAAGGTGAGTGAACTTAAGCCATATTATTTTAGATAATGGTATATTACCTTTTAGCATTCCCCTTCATGACGAATTGGAATGTGACATGTTAAGATGTCTAAACATATGCTAATAATGATTAAAGTGGTGTAAATGACATGTGGGAATGATTAACATGATATAACGTCAAATTGTTAATATGAATAATTCATATATTGAATTAGTTGAAATATTAAAATGCTTACATGTTATAATATTAATTTGAACATGCGGGAAAAATTCATATATTGGATTTGTCGGAGTGCTAAAAAGTTTACATGTAAATTTGTCCCAATTATATATAGGGAATAATTGGAGTAAGTATATGATTATATGGATTCATGTTAACATAGAATTGAATAAATAAATATGGGTTTAGGGCATCGACCAAATTATGTTTAAAGATCTTAAATTGGATCATAAATATAGAAAAATGTTTTGGGCGCAAATGGGATCATATGTAAAATATGAATTGGCATAATTTGAATAATATGATTTTAGACATATAATCCATCATGAATATAATTGGGTAAATGGGCATTAACCCCTATAAAGGCATATGTTTAAATAATTGATTAGTAATGAATGCCTAGGATTACAATTAGAAATTATAATTGCACTTATGACATGAGGTTAGGTTGCATTAGTGGTGGAAGTCTGCCCTGACCCGACCGGCATATCCAGCAGCCACTAATGTTATACCTAATGTGAGAGGTCTAATTGCGCAAATACGAGACGGGCTATGACACAATGTTAGGCCCAACTTGTGGAAGAAGTCTTCCCAGACCCGACCGGCATATCTAGCATCCATAAGTTGTAGGCCTAATGTGGGAGGTCTAGCCCTTTATAAACCATAAATGGACATTGTAATGAATTGGACTACTTAACTGAATCTAATCCATATGGATTGCATGAGTATGAACTAAAGTTAGGGTTAAGTAAAATTGGTTGGATAGTGGGTGGGCTAAGCAAATATGAGGGGGTGGGTAATATTTACATATAAGCATACAAAATCAGCCCGATAAGGTTACGTAATTAAGGACACCTAATGGTATACAGAACCAGTAGAAATAATAAAGTTATGTAACTAAAGACACATTTTAGGGTAAAAGTAACTTGTAGAAATGATAATTACCTATTATAAATAAATAACATTAATGAAAACATTGTATAATAGGTAGACTTGTCCTAGGGACATATGAGGATTATAGCTTAGGTTATATTAAGTCAGTAAGGAAATGGGATAACTGGTGAATTGAGTTAAGGTACACTTAATTGTAAATTAAGTAATCGTTAAAGGGGAAAAACCTGAAACCAGTTAAGAAAAGAGGGAAAATATATTGCACTTAATTTTAAATTAATTAATCTATGGACTTAGAGGTCTGAAACTCGTTGATAAGAGTAGCATGTTTAGGTTTGTCCTAGGGACAAGAGGAAATTATAACATAGGTTATAATAAACGGGTAGAGAAACTTATTAATGGGACTTGGTTAATAAGTAAACAATGATAAGTTGTATTAACGATGTAAAGTGGAATTATGATTAAATGAGGAAAACTTATAAAATGCAATAAGTTATATTTAATCATAAATGGTAAGTGACATGTTAATTGGAAAACATGTGAACTAAGAGATACTTTATAACATATTAAGTATAACATGTTATTGTGACCTTGAAATCAAACAAGAATATAAAAGAGATTGTGGATTACAGACCTTGGGCCACAATTTGGAGAATAACATGTTGTGGGCTTATTAATAAACTTAGATGGGTTAAGTTATTACTGAAATTAATAAGCAAGAGAAACTTGATAATTTGAATAAGGATTCAATGTGAATGGGAATAACCAAGTTAAAAGGAAATCTGGTAAGGAAAAGCAAGCGCGTAAAAGAATGTTCAGACATAGTGTCTAACAACATATTAAAGTGAGGCGCTTAGATCAGTTCGTACGTTTGAGGGTGAATTATCTAATGGGGTAGATCATCAAGGTGTTATAAGGCACGAGGGGAGCTTACATTCATTGGATTGTTCTGATGGCTCCGAAGGATTGTAAGGGGAAACACGCAGCTTCCTGAGGTACGTAAGGTGCTCCTAGTAGTCCTCTGTGTGGTGACAGATGTCTTAGGCTATGCTCGCAGAGGTTGGGACTGGGTGTAACTACTGGTGGGTGGGCCTTGACTGCAAATGTAGCTATGCAGTTGGAATGCTATGACACGATGACACCAGGGTGATTCAGCGGTTGCCTCAACGGGGAGCAGAGGTCACGACCAACAAGGATAGTAGATCGTTGGATACCCATCACCAACAGCCAGTGGGATGCGAAAAGACTAGAGCTAAACCTAAGATACCATTCACCCTTCACTATCGGGGTAAGGGGTTGAGGGGAGATGCCATATGGATGTTTAAATTGTTTGCGTAGGGGCAGTCGCTTAGCTCTTGTAGTCTTTACTAGTTGAGGGAAGGGCCGAGGTGGGGCTATAGCCACCATGAAAACAGACCCTAGGTATATCTATATATAGAGGCTCTTTAAAGACGGGCCTGTACATATATGGAAATGCTCCCGACCGAGTTCCTTGTTTCTTGTATCGCCCTACTAAGGAACTCGGTGCACATTAGAGGATGTACGATTGCAGCATCGAGCTACAATTAACAGTATGTATGAGGGACAGTCTAGATACATGCATATCTGCTCTGGGTGGTGTATCATAGACTTGATGACATTACTCCGGTATGAGATCTGATTCGATCGAGGGTGGGTTCATACGCTTTCGTAGCGTAGTGATGGAAGATATATGATGATCATAACATTGTTATATAGGGAGCCATATGTCACTCTGGCATAGGATGAGGGACTGCGAGCATTTCGGTGGCATTACGATGGAGACCGTGCGAGTGAGGTACCATGAGTTATACCTTGATATTGGGGGTAGCTACACATATACTGTATTAGGTTAATCCACCGGGAAGTAAATGGGTACGACGTGTGTGTAAGCGTTGAGTGCTGTTAACCCAAGTAACCTAATAAATAAGAAAATATGATTGAATGGTATATGGAGGATTATCCAAAGTGTATAGTTTAAATCTAGTCACAAGAACTTGTGTTCTGACCCCCTTCTCATAACATACTCGCAGGTTAGATTTGTGGTAGAGACATGCTGGTTAGGCTGTATTAATATTACGGTAAGGCTATGCTTTGGTTATACTATATTTTATCCATTCCGCTGTGAGATATTTTCTGAGCTCTGACACATTTTATGTCTCTGTCTTTTCTGCAGGATACCGGAGCAAACCAATCCGAGTTTCGATGGATTGGAATTTTGAAAAAAAAATTGGTCCGTCGGAATTCGGGTTGTCATAGATAAGTAGAATAGATGAAAGTGACACAGAGGAAGGTGAAATTACCAACTTAAAAGAAAAAAATGTGATAACAAAGATAACACAATAGTGCACTTTCAGTAAAAATCGAATAACTGAAGAGAAAATCACCAATAATGACTGCTTGAGCTCGTTATGTACTAAAAACAGCTTTGATATATTAAGTATTTGGTTGATGAACCTACTAATCGAAAGACTAATGTCAATAGTGATGATCAAGTAGAAAATACAATTGACACTAACCAAAATGAAAAGTGAAATAAAGGTTGCTGAGAATACAGACTTAAGTGAAAACATTGAGGATGCAAGGAAAAGTCATGAAGGCAATTTTACTTGTAAGGACACTATGCGTAACAACTGTGTTGACTTATACGATGGTGCAGTTGACCTTGATAATAACCTGGATAATGATCCCACAAATGCTGAATTTGGGCATACACTTCGGAACTGTTTCCTGCCTTATGCTCCATTACACATCTTGCTACCAACTCAGATGAACCTTCTAAGACTGGGCATGAGCTTGCTAATGATCATAAAACTCCTCCACAAACTCACAAAGACTTTGGTCAAAGAGGTAATAATGCTAGAACTTTCCCTTATGATGACATCACACCGCCACCTGGTCAGAAGGCTATTTCTAAATCTAAACCTTGCAAGACAAATCAAATAAAACAAAGTGGAAAATGCAACAAATTCTCAAAGCAACTACTTGAAAGTACCACTAGGAATTGTACATCAGGAACTGAAACAACAAGGATCATCGCTCGATCTAAGGAAAATATCAGCAATCTTTCAATTGAGTTTCCCAATGTTACAAAACATCTGCATCAAGAACATTAGAGGAGCACACGCTGATATCAAATTGAATCAACGCAAACTTCTAATAAGGAAATACATCCTATCTTCCCTTGCAATTCTAGAGACAAAACTAAATGAAGCTCTCACTGTTTGAGCCGCCAGGTACATTAACTCCAACTTGATATTAATTCATAATTTACATGAAGCTAGCTATGGCAGGATCGTGATTTCATTTGATCCTCTTGTTCATAAGTTCTCTAAAATAACATCCTCAAGTCAGCATATTCGTTGTCACAACTACACATACCATCATCTGCATCTTATTATTTCACTTTCATATATGCTCTTAACTCTACTTCTGCTAGAAGTAATTTATATAATCTACTTACTGCATTTAGTCAAAACGCTCACCCTCGGATAGTATGTGGTGATTCCAACACCCCTATTAAACTGTCTGATTGGTTTAGAGGAACTCAAGTATCATTTAATGAGATTAGACCTATTAATGTTGCTATTAACAATTCTGATCTTATTGAAATTAACTCTTATGGATTTGAATCCACTTGGAATAATAATAAAAGGATAGACAACCATACTTTTTCTAAGATTGACCATGCTTTTGGCAATATTGTATCTATTAATAAATGGCCAAACTTATGTAATGAACTACCTCTTCCACTGTTATCTGACCATTCGTCTCAAATTTTACATTTCGAGGAACATCAAAATACTAGAAGACCTAGTTTCAAATTCTTTAACTCTTAGATAAAGGACCCTAAATTTCTTGACACTGTGAAGAATGAATGGGATTTACCATGTTTTGGTAACCCAGTGTTCATTCTTCATAAGAAAAGTAAATCTCTCAAAAATTTACTTAAGGAATGGGCTAAAATCAAGTTTGGCAGTGGTAGTTCATAGTCTTCACATTTGCAGAGATTACTTGTGTAAACACAGAACCTTATATTTGCTGACCCTTTAAATTCAATCTCTTCCAAGCCTTGAGTCTGACTACTCATATAAACTTAAGGATGCTTTGCATCTTGAGTCTATGATGAAAAAGCAGAAGGCTGAAATCAAGTGGTTTTAGGATGGAGACCGTAATACTGCATACTTTCATGCAGCTTTGAAAGAAAAGCAAAATAAGGAAACCATCCACTCTTTCATTGATGTCCATGAGCAGGTACACACTACTCAGACTAGTATTCAAGATTCTTTTGTTCATTACTTAAATGAAATATTTGGTAATGCTATGAATTTTGTACCTAAAATAGATGAAATTGATCATAATTTACTTCCAAAGATTATCAATGAATAACATGATTTTCCTAGATCTACTATCACTGGTTTTGAACTCAAAGATGCTATGTTTTCACTTAACAAAACATCCAGTGGAGGTCCAGATGGGTTTAATGCAATGATTTACTTTCATTGTTGGAACATTGTTTAATATGATTTATGCAAAGCTATTCAGCACTTTTTTTTAATAAAAAAGCCAAAATGATGAAATCCTTTAACAGCATAGTGATTGCTCTTATTCCTAAAATGAGAAAATGCCAACAATGTAAATGCTTTCGGCCTATATCTTGTTGCAACACTTTATATAACTGTATTACTAAGATACTTTCTAGTAGATTTAAAACTATTTTACCTACACTCATTTCAACTAATCAAGTCGCCTTCTTGCTTGGCAGAAACATTCTTGATAACATTATGTTAGCTCATGAGTTGCTTAAAGGTTATAAATCTTTTAACATATCACCTAGAGCAACGCTTAAACTTGACATTACGAAGGCATTCGACACATTGCAGTGGAACTCCATTTCTAAAATTCTTAGTTGCATGAACTTTCTTGCATGCTTTAATGCATGGATTTATGAAAGCATAAGCACAACTCATTTTTCAGTTAACATTAATGGCACACCTGCTGGTTTCTTTGCTAGTAAGCAAGGGGTCGGACAAGGTGACCCCATTTTAGCATATATATTCGTTATTATTATAGAGTTACTTACTGGAATGCTCAATGAACTAGTTCAGAGAAATCTCTTTGATCTACACCCTCAGTGTAAAACTCCATGCGTTACTTCATTGATGTTTGCAGATGATCTCATTATCTTCTGAAACCAACATGTTCTTGAGAAATTCTATAATATGACTGGCCTTAAAATAAATTATGAAAAATTTGATTCAAGTGTGTTGGTGTTTCTAATGAACACAAAGCCATGATTCAAAACATTACTAGTCTATGCTGCAATGGTGTAACTACTACATATCTTGGGCTGCCTTAGGCTGCTTATAGAGTTACATCATTGCCTGTTAGTCTACAAAAGTATTAAGTCAAGATGGCAAGCTTACGCTGATCGAATATATCATCATTGCATGCAAATATACTAGGCTCGAACATTTATTCTTCCACCAAACCTGCTTACTATGATTAAATTTGCTTTCATGCGGTTTTTATGGAAAAGTAACATCAACATGAAGTACATTGCTCCCATATCTTTTGCTCATCTTGAAAAAACCATTAAATACGGTGGTATGGGGATTATAAATATGTTTTTATGGAACCATGCTGCATTTGGAAAACTTTTTGTTGATATTTTGGGTTTTAAGGACAGTCTTTAGGTCGACTGATCTTATGCCCATGTTATCAAAAACAAAAGCTTATGGGAACTCACTGTCTTGCCTAGACTCAGTTGGATATAGAAGATAATCAAACTTAAGAGTGCTTTTTTGCCTCACTTTGAGTTTGGGGGTGATGCATTTGAGTTTGCCAACTTCTGGTTTAATCCTTGGATCAATTTTGGTTTTATTATTGGTGATACTATCTCCTTCCTTGACAAATGCCAATCTGGAATCAGTTTCACATGTAAAGTTGCTGAAGTATGCAATGGCAATCAAGGTAATCTGCCCAACCCATCCTAGTAAATTTTATGCAATCTCTGGAATAGAATTCGTAGCTCCAAAACAACATCTAATGCCGATGCTACAACCACTTGGTGTTTCAAATATGCTTTTGTTTGCAGATGGAACAAAATTATCTGGCAAAGAGACAATTGCACTAAAGAGAATCTCTGTATATAGAAGGTGTTCAATGGAGCAATACTCACAAAGGATAAGCTTTCCAGTTTGGGTATGGAAGTTGAGCAAAATGTAAATTCTACATCACTCATATGGATACTATATGCCATCTATTCTTTGACTGCATGCATACTCTCCAACTTTGGACTGATGCTAAAGTGCAAATAAAAGATGCCAATTAATCAACTCTACTTCCTTTGACTGGGAAGAGATTAGAAGCAAAGTGAGAGGCAAAAGTAACAACGCACGTCTCTACAACTATGTCCATAAGAAGGTGGTAAGCAACATGTGGAAAGAAAGAAACTTAGAGTGTCCGACCCCAACAGATTCATGATTTTTGGTCAGCGGAAACAACTTTTTTGGCATGACATCTAGGAGGGCCTTAAATTTGTCAAATTTACTTATGACCTGGAATCTTTGGCCTGTAAAGCAACTGTTTTCCTTTGCTTTATCTTTTGTTTTTTGTTTAGTTTCTTGTAGCTGGTATACCTTATTTTTATGTTTGTTTTTCTTTTTGTATCTCTCTTTGTGATTGTGTAATCGTCTAAGGTATATCAATAAAAGTGGTAGGAGTCCACTCAACCTTGTCGGCTTTACCAAAAAAAAAATTATTAATTAATTCCTTAATCATGCCTAATATAAACTAATTTCATTCTTAATTTATAATTATGTTTCCAAAGAATCGAACCCGAACATTGCTTTCTTCTCTTCGTTTAATTTGCCTGCTACCCTTTCTTTTGGTCTTCATTCCCTACCATTTTCTATAGACCCGACACCCACTTTAACCATGCACGAATCCAAATTTTCTGGACGCATCAACCACCAGACCTCTGGGCTTCGATCCAACGTCGCCACCTCAATCGCCTCAAGCCTCTCAACCCACACTCCAAAAATCACGAAGCTCGATACACTCTTTCGCTCTTAATCTACATTCGAAAACCGTGCCTTCAAGGCCATATCCTTGTCACCGTGGTACCCCATACACCATCATCTCCGTTCAATGCACAGGTCTCGTTCCCCTCTACACAGTTGTTGTTGAGCATTTGTGTAATGACCCGGGGTTTCTGCGATCCTGAGTACCCGATATAAACTCAATGTCGACTACTCAAGCATCGAAAATACTGGATAGTCCAAGAAAGAAATTAGAGGGTGAGAATAGATAAGATAGAAACTTGGAATAGAAGAAGAAGAAGAAGAAGAACACAACATCAGAGTAACACGAACCTCACAGTGGAACGAATAACATATATTATATATCATAACTTTGAAATATAAATCTGTACTTGAATATACATATCATTTCCAAAGTACATCACTTACAACACAGTGGAAATAAACAATAGCTATATAATCTTGAAGCCTCCTGCTCCATGTAACGACCCATATTTTTGCCTGATTTTTCATTGGTAATTAAACAGACTTAAACCGTTCACAAAGATGAATTGTTATGGGTACGTACATATATTGAACAAAATAACAGAACCTTTCATTGCAAAATACAATGTTACATTAGAGTTACATAGAATATCAGAGTTATGCATATACAGCGGAAGAAAAGAAAATATACTCTCCACGGAAGAAACCATATGATATAGCGGAAGCTCCAAACTCTAGCGTGGACTCCAACTCTAAAAGCACTCGGAATCCTGCTCCAACAGTCTATAACTACAAAACTAAACTACTGGCTGTCACGGGACTGGTGTGAGAACATAAAACAGTTGTTTTTAGGATTCATTTTAAAGTTGGGAAATTCACCGGACCTCGCCGCTAATGCGGAACAGGTTTATTCCATGTGAATTCCCGTGCATTTAAATACGCAATGACATTTTTAAAATGAAGCTATCGTAAGCTCGTCCCACATCACACAATGCAAGCTCACACCAGATGGGCGGGTTTTATCTTATGATAACCAAATATGCTTTCATACGTAAAATCCTCTTTTCATATTATCATATAGTGTGGAAAACAAATTTCGCAAATAAATGTATTAATCCTAGACGGCATAATACCCATAATATTATGTCGCCATATATATATATACACACACACACACAATCGAAATCGTATGGCTCGTATTGGAGATTAGATTTCCAAATTGATGATTCCTGGCTCGAAAGATCAATTAGGGATACAAAACGAAGTGCCTCAACGGCTTTTTCATCCATTCGCGGACACCAACTACACATCGTCAGGGCAGATCAATGGTTTTCGATCAGAACGACCCCCAGAACATACCCAACTTCCCCAGGTTCATAAGTGGTTTCTCACTGCTGCACAACTTCAGCATCAATTCATATATAGGTATAAAACCTAATCGACAGTTTTTCATCAATCCGGGGTGCGAGGTTTGTTGCTGTCACGTCATACACAAAGCGACGCTTCGATAAGCCAATCTTTGATCATCACTAGCTCGTTTCATAACTCGGGTATGCCACATTGATAATTCACGACATATCACTGATTTAAATCAATGCATACCCTCTAAGTTCATATGACTTAGAGATGAGGATAATATATTGCCACAAATCCGATATACATTAACGGAAATCAGTGCTATGTGGTCAATTTCAACGTCAGACACAACATCCATACAAATCCGTTCTGGGTTTGAACGGAACAACAACCCAAAAATACTTAAATATGTTCAGGTCTCATGTAACTCATATCTCGTATCGGTGGTCTACCTAACCGAGACATCAATCAACAATCAATCTAAACAAATTCAAATATTCTCGGTCTTCATTCATCGTTTACTGAGTCTTGAGTTGCTTCATAGCGTCGTATTATTAATTGGAATGGTTTTCGAACATATACTCGATCCCGGTCTTTCCAAGTAACAAGCGCGTTTCAAGCAGTAGCTATGGTTTACACAGGCTTTTCAATTCAAATCTCCTTCCAATAGTTATCAATTCATTTATGACACAAGATTTGAATTACTATAAATTTCATACATCTTGTAATTATCTTATCTCTTCTTTGAAATCAAAGATTATACCTTCGCTTCAATTTCTTACCTTTAATTCCCTCGAATCAAAGATTTGATTAAATCCCTAATTACGATATGAATTTCCACCATTCAATCTCATCAGGTTTCAAGAATGATTTCGTTGAAAATACCACTCACGGAAAAACCCAAATCAATTGATATTGAACATAAGTTACACAAAAATTGTATCTACTTATATTCGATATCAATTCTCATAATCAACGAACACCATAAGAGGAATATCGATATAATAAAAATAATATCTTCCAGATTCCTCAAATAGTATACGTTACACCACAGAATTTCATATCAAATATCTGAAGATTATTTCTATCCAACTAATCTTAATCAAATTAGGAAACTTGTATCATAATTAAAAAATTTATCCAACTCTTTGACATTAAATCTGAATAAAAATATCATCAACTTATCCTCAATATTAACCTCCGTATCCAACTCATACTATAAGCGGAATAACGATGAACTACTTTTTAAATTCCTCAAATAGTAAGAGTCATCATCTACTGAATTAATATTAAACATTGAAGATTTATTTCCCACCATGTCCAATTATTCAAAATTGGAAAACTTATTTTACTATTTAAATAAATCAATTTAAATCACATATACAATATTTCGAATACTTCTACACTTTTGAAAACAATATACAAATCATAAAAAAATGGTTTCTCATAGTTCGGAAAATTGTTTACGGGCTAAAAACTTCAAAATAGATTGCTTTTAATGAAACCGTTACACGAACGTTTCAAAAGCATTACAAAAGCGTTACAAAACTATGTCCTTACAACGATCTTTTCCAAAACGGTTTTAAACATAGCTTGAAAACTATAACCCGAAATTAGAATCTGCTTTCACTCATTTTAAAGCACTCGTAAATAGGAATCAAACGTTTTTCGTTTCGTGGAAATTCGTTTTAAATTGGAAAAGTTATAAGCATTTACATATTGCCATAATGCGACAAACTCTAATTTTGACCAAAATAATCATTATTCTTAAATACTCCAAATTACCTTAAAAATCATTATAAACTTATATAAATCATTTAAATTGACTTTTCAAATTATTTGGATTTAAAACAGATTTTTTTTCTAATTAAATCACCATTCAAATAATTTCAAATTAGATTTTTATTTAACCATCCAATCCATCGGATCAGTTAGGGATAGCCAGGGAGAGCAGGAAACTATAATTTCCAAATCCAAGCCTAGACACTATCGTCTCTGTCTTCCTAGAATGTTCCTGTATTTATTTATTTAAAGAAACTTTATTAATATCTATAAATTCATACATAATAACTTTTAGTTTCAATAATAATATTGTTTCCAATTTCAAAGGAGATTTGCCGATCACCAATGTAATACTGTAATTATAGTGTCACGGTGTGAGCAAAACAACATTTACAACCATTATACACGTCCATAGCAACCATCATCAACATAATTAATCAACAATAATTATGCACTAACAATTAACAGTGTGTGTGTTTTAATCTACGCATCCATCATAACAGCAACCATCATTAACCACTGACAATTCATCACTATAGTTAAACTAGTCTAGCTACTAATTAAATATATAAATTGTGGTTAAAGAGTTCTCACCAACTAGCTCCAACATCTTCATTATCAGAGCGAACGGACCAACGAATACTTCCACCGCTTATTTACATTGGTTTCAGTTCACTTCCATTAGCAGCTAGGGATTTTCTGCTAATTATATATGTATTGAAAATTCTATTAATAACGATCTTCGTTATATTAATATACAATGACTTTTAATTTATTTTTATAAATTTTTACTTAATTAAAATTATCAAAATTATATACCACTACGTTCTAATTTCTAATACGATTCTAACGCCTCTGACGGCGAGTAAATCCGATTTAAAACGAACGTTCTATGAGTGCTTAAAGTTTACACTAATATAACTTGAATTAGAGTAAATCATACCAATAAAAATCAAGTTGACCCAATGCCCATTATTATTCACGTTCAAGACCCGGTCCACATGAGATTCTTCTTCCTCTCCTCCTAATCCTTGCGCAGGAGCTCCTGTACCCATTTAAATGTGCACGCTCGTGCATGGAGCACGCACCATCTCTCCACCGAACCACACATAGACTTTACCAAAAAGATTCTCTTCGCTTCCTCATCACATTGCACCGCACCTCCGCAAGTCTGATCCCTTGCATTGATTTCCGTTCCTCTCGCCGAACCCAAACGCGTGAACCACTACAGGTTGCGACATTTATTTTCTCCAATCTCCATCCAATTACCCTGCTTTGAAGCTCTCTCTTCGCTCGTCACAACGCCGTTCACCGATTCTTCTATCATCACCTCCACCATTGATGAACTCCAACCCAAATTCCGACGATCTCAAGTTGTCGACACAGAATCGAACCAAAATCACATGAAAAATACTGCATACACTGCTGATCTCAATGGCGCAGACCACATCGACCAATTCTTCACGGATTGGGGGATTTGATTTTCTAAAGTTTTGAACCCATTTATTCGATTTTTCTGTAAATCCGCAATTTCTCTCTCATTTATCAACAAAATTTCAATCCGTCGATTTGTAAAAATTTAAAAACAACGATCCGAACATTATTCACATGGATCGTTCAAGCTAAAAGAGAACAAATTGAGAGAAGTGGACTTTTATATGAATGGAAATGCATATTTCTTCATTACAGGAAATGAACAACAGATCACAGAAAGAAGAAAGAGTGCGGGAAGAAGTCTATATACTGAAGTGTTGAAGTGTACATGAAAAATGGGGCTTAGGCCTTCCTTATATAGAGATGTTCAAGGGTATTATAGGAATTTTGATAAGGGACACATGTATCATTGCATGATACTAATGACATGCATTTAAACACCTAAGAGGGACACTTGGCTTTACCATGAAGTCCTTTGCATGCATGATGACACTTAAGGGGACACATGTCCTTATTATATCCAAATTTCATGCATGTATTACACATACATGCTACATGGCTCTACAACATGAATGACTTCATGCCTTATGACAACTAAGGTGGACACCCAATCATCTAAGCCTTAATTAATTTATTTAAATAGGTTCCACCTTTGTTACACTCATGAATGTAGCCAATCTTATAAATGCAACCATCTTATTACCAAATGTTTAAATATACTTCCTAAAAAAAATATTTATCTATAAAATTTATCAAATATAACATATGTAATTTACCCAACTTTATACTAACAAAAGGTTTAAAATAAATACTTAACAACCCTTATATAATTTTATAAACATCATTATAAATTATCTTTAAAAATCTTTCTTGTAAAATTTTAAAAATAACTTATCCTTTACAAAATTCATATTTTTCAAATGAATATTATCAAAACAGAAAATATTGTTACTTACAAAAAATCTTATAAATTAAATATAACTCTTTAAAATAAGTTTTCCTTATACAAAAATCATATAAAATAAAACAAGATACTTATTAAAAAATAAAATTCATATTCAAACCCTATCAAAATCAATTTATATTCAGAAAATTCAAAATTATATAATAAAAATTCAAATGAAACTTAGTTAAAATTCTGGGATGTTACATTCACCCTCCCTTAGAAACTTTTCGTCCTCGAAAAGGAAGTCGAGTAAATTTAAACTCATTATCCAAATTTAAATTCCCACTTCTCTTCTAACATATTGGAATGTAATGATCAGAACCAAGGTCCATATTATTCTCAGGGTACTCTATCTGATTCTCACTAAAGGTAGAGTCTAAGGAAACTTCTATGATCTCGTGATTACTGGGGTCGTCACGGGTCTTGTAAAAAAAAAATCGAATTCTCTGAGTTAGACTCAGAGCTGTTATCCTACCACTAAGGAGAAACAGGGAAAAATGCGGTCTAATACTTAGATGTCTATGACCCTAAGAAAATCTTAAAGTTTGGAAGTTATCATTCTAACTTACTCTTACGGAACCCATGATTTTCTCATCAATTATAAGACCAAGCGCTTAAATTAGAAATTTAAATCTAAGTTCTCAAATAAACTTTTCCCTAATTATTCAGTTATCCTGCAAAATACCATCTCGGCTAAATTTGGTATTAGAAATTCCATTGCACTCAATACAATTTAAGTTCAATTTAAGAGGTAATTCAAAATACTAGTTTCAAGTCCAAATTAATTCACTTGTCCATGGCTTTATCATAGTAGGGCAAAAGGAAGAATTCAGAAACAAAGTTGGATAGTTAAAATTTCAAGCACGACAATTCAGGGTGATATTCAAAAGATGACAATGGGTCGAACAAAACCCACTGAAAGGAAAGGGATAGAATTGTATTTCCGAAAGACTCATTCTATTTCAATTTTTTTTATTCCAATCATTTCCAATATAGTCACATATTAACCCATATATAAGTAAAAATTTGTTCTCATTATTATTTATATTTTAGTTGTCATATTCACCTAATCGAATAACACTTTCTCCAAATCCACTTTAAATTCAAAATGTATATATAACTCTTTCTAATTCTTGTTTAAATATCAAATCTTGTTTAGAAAATTTTCTTTATCAATTAGCCGGAAAATCTCTTAAAACAGCTTTATTTAAAATACCATCACGCTTCCTCTGCGCACTCTTATTATGTGTATACATGTTCAAGCTAGGGTTGTTTCAAATATTAATCTTAACATTTTCAGAACTTACTTCTCTAAATTTAGTATTTCAAACATCCAAAATTTTCTTACTTCGATGTTTGTTACGATTTAAATTAACTTTTTAACTCATTCCTAACTTAAGTCAAAATCATTTCTTTAAACAAATTCTTAATTTAAGTCTAAATCATCTACAGATTTCTTAAGGAGTTTTGATAGCTAAGATATTCTTGGATATTCTCCTTTACAATTCATTTAAGGATTTATCCAAATCTATTGCTTACATTAACATATTAACATTCTTTGAGAAATATAATATCTTTCTGGTTACAACTTATTAAATCATATTCTGACATTTGTTATGACTTGTTTAACTTGAAGTGTGGGTGTTGTTTTTGATATAAATTGTTAATGTATTATCTTATTTCCCCACACTTGCTTCCTAATCTTTAAGTGGATTTACCTCAAAATCCTTCTAGTTATTAAAATAGTTTGATTTTTATTTATAACATATTAAATTCTCTCTTAATAGTTCCAACCTATCGAAATAATTCAAGTATCCCTTGACGTCTTAACTGGATTCATATAGTCATCCCACTTTCGAAACTCGAAAATGAGTACTGATGATGTTGCAATCATCATCAGATCATCCCCGGGCGACTAGAGTGTGACTCTATATCGATCTAGTATATGTTGGGCTTCACATATACGTTGATCAGACGTATATTCACAACCCTACATACTCGATAGTCCAATCATGACGTCGAATAAAATACTCAAAGATTTCTTACTAAAGCTGCCATTAAAAATGATTTTGTTCTTTAAAACACTTTATTTTCAGAGTACGCTATCTCGATCATAATATTGCGGAATTTCATTCTTGGGCATTTCTAACCCTATCTCTAATGAGATAATGTAACTCTGAGGAGTTCTATTCTTTTGACCAAATATGTATGTACCCCATAGCTTTGTATAACCAAAGCTCTGATACCACAAATGTAACGACCCATCTTTTTGCCCATTTTTTCGTTGGTAATTAAACCGACTTAAACCGTTCACAAAGATGAATTGTTATGGGTATGTACATATATTGAACAGAATAACTGTAAGGACCCATAACTTCCCCATGAAGGAAAGAGCGGATACTTTGAGGACAAGCCACATCGGAACACAAACAGAAGAACATTTCATTGTTAATTACAACAATTCCATTAGAATACAAGAATATACAGAGTATGAATAAATGTTACACAACAAATATCAGAGATTTAAATTAAATTTAAATACATCACAGAGGAAAAATAATACAATACATAACTGAAAGAGATATACGGATACAGAGCTTTCCGGATATCGTTCCAGCTGTAAACTAGGATCTTGTGAATATAAATCTGCAAAACCAAAACTACTAGCTGCTCGTGCGGAAAATAGGGGCACCTAGAGTTTAAGTTAAAACAATAAACTCCAGGTCAGTCATGTGACTGGTGTGAGAACTAAAACAGTTATTAATCATTACTTTAAAGTTAGGTAAATCAAGGGACCACGCTGTATAACACGGAACGTGTTTCCTCCCAAGAATACCAGTGCATAAAACAACGACGCAATGCTAAATAAAGAAATAATAAAGCTATTATAAGACCCAGGTCGCATCACACAATGAAACACAAGCCGGAGGATAGGGTTTTTACCTTTTAATAGACAAAGAATGTTTGATACGTTTAAAACAGGTTATTTTGATAGTAATATAGGTGTATAGTGTCAAAAACAATTTCAAATCATAAGTATCAATCATCGACGACATAAGCGCCCCATCCCACTATGTCGCCATACTAGGCTCTACAAATAAAACCGCAGAATCATGTGTTTGGAAATTGGATTTCCGTCTGAGAACTGAGGCTATGGATCGTCCTGTGCTAAAACGAGACAATCTAGCCCATGTCTCAGGAATTTTAAAAACCCGCAACTTCCCCGTAAAGGAAAGCGTCGGATAGTTCGAGAACAAGCCACAACAGAACGCATACAGAAGAACATTTCATTGAATATTACAACAATGCATCAGATTACAAGGATATACAGAGTATAAAGGAATATTACACAGAAATATCAGAGATTTAAATTACATTTAAATACATAGCAGCGGAAAATAATACAATACACAACTAGAAGTAGATATACGGATACAAAGCTTTCCGGATATCGTTCCAGCTGTAAACCAGGATCCTGTGAATATAAATCTGCAAAACCGAAACTACTAGCTGCCCGTGTCAAAAATAGGGGCACCCAGAGTTTAGGTTAAAACAATAAACTCCAGGTCAGTCATGTGACTGGTGTGAGAACTAAAACAGTTAATCTTTATTTTAAATCATTAGGTAAATCAAAGGACCACGCCGTATAACACGGAACGGGTTTCCTCCCAAGAATACCAGTGCATAAACAAACAGCGCCATGCTAAATAAAGAAAAATGAAGCTGTTATAAGACCCAGGTCCTATCACACAATGCAAACGCAAGCCGGGGGATAGGGTTTTCCCTTATAACAGCCAAAGAATGCTTGATACGTTTAAAACAAATCATTTGATACTATAATAAGTGCATAGTGCATAAAACAACTTCAAATCATAAGTATCAATCATAGGCGACATGAGCGTCCCATGCCACTATGTCGCCATATATAGGTTTACAAATAAAACCGCAAAGTTACGTATTTGGAAATTGGATTTCCGTCTATGAACCGAGGCAAAAGATAGTCCTCAACCGATTCGAGACTGCCTAGCCCGAGTCTCAGGATCAGAGCTCGAGTGACCCTTGGATCCTCAGGGCCGGTCCACACGGAGTGGATTAAAATGCCTGAACATGCGTTTCTCCGCCCTATGGGGCGTAAACGAGCCAATTAAATGACTCCATCGGTTCGAGAACGACCGATCAATCCGAGGCGCCTCGCAACAGCAACAACCACATAAGTCAAACTCGTCAGGGCGTGTAAAACCACTGACGCCACTTCTAGCTAGGAAGAAACGCATGCCCTCCCTGACGTCCTCTCCCGTTTTTGGTTCATACCTGGTGTGAAACACGCGAGGTAAACGTTACACAAAGCTACGCCACAAAGGCCGTGCTTTGATCATCACCACAAGACTTTGCTTTTCAACAGAAGCCTTGATCATTTGCATCTTAGCATGCCCCACAGGCAAACCATCCTATGCAACCGATATCAGTCACACAGAATGAAATCCGATGGCAGACACACAGTCCATTTACAAGTCCGTTCTGGGTCTGAACGAAACCGGAGGCACCTAGTACCCCGCATATCCATCGATCTCCAAGTACGTCTGGACGATCACTAACTGTTTCCATCTTCTTGGGTGTACAGCCCAATCAAGATCATCAGTTATCACCCAAACGACGTGAAGACTTCCGGTCTTCGACCATCGTCTTCATCTTCGACTTATCGTCGTATCAGTTATTCAGAATGGGATAAACCCGGTCTTTCCGAATAACTCGCGTATATATTATAAAAGTGTTACACAAACACAACATACGCCTCATTCCAACTCATTAGTCATTAACCGTAAATTAATCAAGAGAATAATTCCCCAAATATTAACCCCGAAGGCCGAAACCAACATCAGATCAATATCCAGAAAACCATTCTACTTAGCTAACCGACAGTTAGTTTCTAAATTTCACGTTCAAATCTAATTAAAGATTTAACTATCGCCTGGAGCAAAACTGGTGATACTCCATTCTCGATCTTTTCAATCTAATTAAAGATTCATTAAAACTCCACTTAGTTTTAATCATTATCTGGGTTAAAGAATCAGTGTCATTTAAAACACGATTCACGATAAACCCAAAATCACATTCCATTAATTATCGGGTTAAAGAACAAGTGTTATTTAAAACACTGTTCACGATAAACCCAAAAATCAATACCAATTCAATTCCAATTAAATATCATTTAATTGGTACACTTCATTAAATCTAAATAAAAAGATTTAATCTTTTCTCAACTGGGTTCAAGAACAGTGTTAGTGAAGACACCATTCACGACAAACCCAAATCACATTCCATTAATTATCGGGTTAAAGAACAAGTGTTATTTAAAACACTGTTCACGATAAACCCAAAAATCAATACCAATTCAATTCCAATTAAATATCATTTAATTGGTACACTTCATTAAATCTAAATAAAAAGATTTAATCTTTTCTCAACTGGGTTCAAGAACAGTGTTAGTGAAGACACCATTCACGACAAACCCAAATCACATTCCATTAATTATCGGGTTAAAGAACAAGTGTTATTTAAAACACTGTTCACGATAAACCCAAAAATCAATACCAATTCAATTCCAATTAAATATCATTTAATTGGTACACTTCATTAAATCTAAATAAAAAGATTTAATCTTTTCTCAACTGGGTTCAAGAACAGTGTTAGTGAAGACACCATTCACGACAAACCCAAATCACATTCGATATTCAATACAAGGTTCTGAATAGAAAATATATCGGCTTATATTCAATATCGAATTCTACGACTAACAAATGTCGTATTGGAAATAACGATATAAATATATATCTTTCAAATTTCCATAACAACACATGTATAATCACGAATTCCAACATCGAAATATTCCGAAGACAATTTCGATTCAAATCCACTCCAATGCATTCATTGGAAATTTTGGTTATTTTCAAAACCATTTCAAATTCAATTTATTTATTTAAAAATAAATAGAATTATAATTCTAGTTCAAAACTAGTTCATTTCGATAAAAATCTATTTTTATCTTTTCAAATATGGAGTTTTTCATCCCAAACTTTCACAAATCATTTCTTATGATTTTACACAAATTATTACTATTTTTAATAATTTTATCAAGGCCCGTTCAGTCAATTTCCAACAATGGCCATCGAACTGCACTTACAGCGACCTTTTTCGAATTTGATTTGGACATAATTCCAAATCCAACCGTCAGATTTCTAATTTCTAATATTCTTTAGAAAGCTCTTTTCGATACGAACCCAACGGTTCCGGTTTTAGGAGAATCCGACGGTCGGATCTCCCGTAATGTCCGTTTGAAATAAATGGTCGAAATTCGCGAACTGCCGCGGCGCGGCGCGTTCTATTCAGGCCATTATATTATATATATATAATATATATAATATATATTTCGTCGATTTCTATTCAAAACGAATAATATAAATAGTTTTAAAATCGTTTCAAAACCTATTTCAACTTCCATTTCAATTCAAAGCAAAATTGAATTCTTCTTTATAAATTCGTTTTAAAATTCATTTCTATTCAATTCAAATTTCAATTCAATTCAAATTTCAATTCAATTTGAATTCATTTTCAATTCAATTCACTTTGAATTCGTTTTCAATTCAATTCATTTCGAAATCGTTTTCAATTCAATTCATTTCGAAATCGTTTTCAATTCAATTCATTTCGAAATCGTTTTCAATTCAATTCATTTCGAAATCGTTTTCAATTCAATTCATTCCGAAATCGTTTTCAATTCAATTCATTTCGAAATCGTTTTCAATTCAATTCATTTCGAAATCGTTTTCAATTCAATTCTAAATGAATAAAATCGATATAAATATCGTTCACGTCAAAATGGCGTCAAACTAATCAACACGGCTTCATAAATTTCTATTTTCAAATATTCTATTTCAAATATTTCCTATCATCAAAAGATTTGTTATTATCAAAATATTCTTTATTTTCACGATTGGAATGAGGCCCAATCAATTACCATATAAAATTAATTATATGGATTTTCATACAACACATGTATATAATAACATTGAAAATAATCAACCATCAACCAAAGTGCACTACACTGTATAAGCATCAAATATAGATATTCAACGCTCATAACAGCCTGTCAATCAATCGATCGACATATTTAATCAATCAGGATGAGTGAAATTCATATTTCATCCCAACACCCGTGTGGGGTTTCAAACAATCAAACACAGATTTTAGTTGTGCAGTTGGGCGATGTGTAAAATTTATCGTCCCAATCAATGTCATTCAAATAAGTGTACATAAACAAACCATCTGGTTTGTAAATGAATATTTATTTATTCACTTCACCATTTTCGTATTCACGTTAAAAATTATATTTTTAACGATAAAACATTTTATTTCAACCTATGAATTTCTATTCAGTTCATTCTTCAAATAAAATGATATTTTTATTTTTCTAACTTATTTTAGAAAATTTCGACGGCATAACGGCACGATACTAGAAACGGGACGAGGCCTAGCCTTATCCCCGGTCTAGTGAAGGCCCACGCCATTCACTCATCAATCAAATCAATTTCGTTTTTCAAACCACAAAATTTGGAGTAAGGGTCTAACCTAGCCTTACTCCTACGCCTTATAACGGCGCACGTCTAATCCTAACCAATTTATCGATTCGATTTTTCACACCACAAACCACATTCAAACCAATATCGCAATCAATCACCAAACAGTCAAACAAACAAGTCCATGGTCTGTGGACGGTTGTGTCGGGTGCTACTAAGCACCGTCTGCATCCTAGTATAAATATATAACTAGAAAAGAAATAGAAAGGTGAGAAATTCTCACATATTAGCTATCCTAGCTCCACGGCACTTCATTTGCAGAAGTCTTCGTCGTTTCGCCTTTTTGTCACCTTCGTTGCCCAAGGCCACTATATATATAAAAATCGAATTTTTATTTCAAAGTTCAATATATAAAAATCAAATTTTTATTTCAAAGTTCAATATATAAAAATCATATTTTTAATTCGAAGTTCAACGTATAAAAATCATATTTTTCTATCGAAGTTCAATATATAAAATTCTATTTTTCTATCGAAGTTCAATATATAAAATTCTATTTTTCTATCGAAGTTCAATATATAAAAATCGAATTTTTAGTTCAAAGTTCAATATATAAAAATCGAATTTTTAGTTCAAAGTTCAATATATAAAAATCGAATTTTTAGTTCAAAGTTCAATATATAAAAATCGAATTTTTAGTTCGAAGTTCAATATATAAAAATCGAATTTTTAGTTCAAAGTTCAATATATAAAAATCGAATTTTTAGTTCAAAGTTCAATATATAAAAATCGAATTTTTAGTTCGAAGTTCAATATATAAAAATCGAATTTTTATTTCGAAGTTCAATATATAAAAATCGAATTTTTATTTCGCCATTCAATATAAAAAAACTAATTTTTATTCTTCGCTTTCATATATAAAGATCTAAATTTTCTCCTATGTAAACAATATAAAGATCATATTTTTATTTCGATTTAAACAATACAAAAATTATATTTTCAAAGCAAATTCATTTTTAAAAACCATAAAGTAAAATCAGTTATAAACCATAAAGTAAAATCAGTTTTTAAAATCATTAAAAATTCAGTTTTAAAAATCAAATAAAAAAAACAGTTTTAAACTTAAATTAAAAAAAAACAGTTATAAACTAAAATTAAAAATCAGTTTTAAAAATTAATAAAACTCAGTTTAAAAAAAATAAAAGTAAACAGTTAAAAAAAAAAAAATAAAAAAAAAAAAAAAAAGTAGAATAAATAAATTTAAAAACTTACGGGGGGGGTTTGTGGGAGCGTCGGCCTTCAGGTGGGAGGCGGGGAGTGGCTGCGTCGGAGGAGAAGAGGGAGGAAGAGTGGCGGCGTGCGGTGGCTCGTGCAGCGGAGGGGGGGGGGGTTTCGTGGGGGGGGGCGGCTGGGGTTCGGAGGTCGCTCGTGAGGAGAAGCAGGAAGAGGGGAGAAGCTGGAGGAGGGGGGGGTTTCGCCAGCAAACGGCGGCGGTCGAGGCAACGGCGGAGGGGGGGGGCGATCGCAATTTCCGTTTTCTTCTTTTTTTTTTCTTTGAAATGATTTTTAATCGGGGGGGGGGGCCTGGGTTAAAAGGGGAAGATAAAAATTTTTTATTAATTTAATTATTTAATTATTTTATTTTAATTCAAAAAGTCAACTTTTTCAAACGACCTCTAAACGAGGTCCACCGCCTGTCGTCCATAGCGTTTCACCCCCATTTCGAACACAATGGGATATGTATCGTAAGCTGATTCGGCTGTTACAATCAGTTTCCGTTAAATTTACATTTAAATCACTATATTGAATTTTAAACGTACATTTCAAATTACCGGGGTCACATACTAACTCTAAAAATTCTCGAAAAATATTTTCTAGCTTCGTATTGACTATACGGTCCTAACAAAACTAGTTTCGTCGAATTCTGAGACCGTATGAAAAATGGCCAATTTCCAGTCGATTAAAATCAACTGAAATGGTCAAAACACGTTTTCCTTTACCACGCTCACATATTGATTCGAAAAATTATGAAATTTGAAACCTAGCAATAGTTTGACATCACGGACCCAACAAAACTGGTTTCGTCGAAATCCGAGGTCGTTTGCAAAATTGCTATTTTTAAGGGCCTTATATTATATTAAAATATATATAAATTCCACAGCGACTATTTCTAAATTTCAACTGGACATATCTCATCATTTATAAAGTGAAATCTCAGTTTCTCAACTTCGTTGGAAAGATATTCACTATTAGATTCCATTATTTTTGGTTTCACTAAAATCCGGATTGTTTTGCACCCGGTACATTCAATTGAAGTTTGAAATCGAATTATCGAACTACCGCGCCATTTTCAATTCTATTTATAATTATATATAATTATTTATATTCCAACGACGACGCGTATAATATATACGTTCTAATTATATTCAAAATAAATTTCTCGTCGATATTATTTTAAATAATCTATTTTAAATAATCAAAATTCGCCATAATTGCCAAAATAAAAATTTTAAACTGGCCCAGATTTTCCGGGTTGTTACAATCTCCCCCACTTAAAACTTTTCGTCCCCGAAAAGGAACAAAGTCGAAAGTGGTTTGATTATTCAGCTCTACGTTCGATCTGGCTTCCATTCTCCAACTCTTTAGTTTCTGAGAATTTCCAAAATTTCAAAAATTTGGCTAACACCCTAAATTTTTGAAAAATTTCGCCATAACCTCCCCTGCACCGGGAGCATCGGGGAATTTCAAATAGCTTCCCCGGTCCTTCAGATCTCAAAAAAGAAAAAGAAAAAGCCAAGCGGCTAGCCAATAGGCTCACAAAATCATCATCACCCAAACAAAACAGGAAATTATGTAGTAAACATGTACCTATTTGTCGGGCAAACAAATTTTATTCTCTGCTCTAGCCTCCTTGCTATGACCTGTTCAAAGATATATATGTATATGCAAGCAGATGCGACCAAATTTCAATATAATTCAATATTTGATCCAATTAGGCTTAATGGTTAAAAATTAGCAAACAACTAAACAAATAACACAAACATCAATCAATTAGTGGATTAACGTTTTAAATTCATAATTTTGATACATATACAAAAAATCATGTTTTGATGCCAAATCACAACAATGAATTCTAGCTATATATAAGTTTTGGTTCTCACACCAGCCTAATGGAAATATATAGAAAATCACACCTTCGAAACTCGAACACACACTACTGATGCTATATAGTCATCAGCAGAATCATCTCCGGGCGACTAGAGTGTGATGCTATATCTATCCAGTATATTAAAACTTCGAATACACGCGGATCAGACGTATACGCAAAATCTATATATACTGGACTGTCCAACTCAATATAAATAGATAATCAAATACGAATAATTGATTTAAATTTTCAAAACAAAACTTGTTTTCATTTGAAAAATATACTCTTCACACTCGTTCTAGGATTCTACTGATCCTATCTCTAACGAGTCATCCCATGGGATATTACTAATCCAATTATCTGATGAATTCTTTCGTATGGTTCTAATGTGTCTTGTTCTCTGCTTTGTAAACCAAAGCTCTGATACCAACTTTAAAAACCCGCAACTTCCCCGTAAAGGAAAGCGTCGGATAGTTCGAGAACAAGCCACAACAGAACGCATACAGAAGAACATTTCATTGAATATTACAACAATGCATCAGATTACAAGGATATACAGAGTATAAAGGAATATTACACAGAAATATCAGAGATTTAAATTACATTTAAATACATAGCAGCGGAAAATAATACAATACACAACTAGAAGTAGATATACGGATACAAAGCTTTCCGGATATCGTTCCAGCTGTAAACCAGGATCCTGTGAATATAAATCTGCAAAACCGAAACTACTAGCTGCCCGTGTCAAAAATAGGGGCACCCAGAGTTTAGGTTAAAACAATAAACTCCAGGTCAGTCATGTGACTGGTGTGAGAACTAAAACAGTTAATCTTTATTTTAAATCATTAGGTAAATCAAAGGACCACGCCGTATAACACGGAACGGGTTTCCTCCCAAGAATACCAGTGCATAAACAAACAGCGCCATGCTAAATAAAGAAAAATGAAGCTGTTATAAGACCCAGGTCCTATCACACAATGCAAACGCAAGCCGGGGGATAGGGTTTTCCCTTATAACAGCCAAAGAATGCTTGATACGTTTAAAACAAATCATTTGATACTATAATAAGTGCATAGTGCATAAAACAACTTCAAATCATAAGTATCAATCATAGGCGACATGAGCGTCCCATGCCACTATGTCGCCATATATAGGTTTACAAATAAAACCGCAAAGTTACGTATTTGGAAATTGGATTTCCGTCTATGAACCGAGGCAAAAGATAGTCCTCAACCGATTCGAGACTGCCTAGCCCGAGTCTCAGGATCAGAGCTCGAGTGACCCTTGGATCCTCAGGGCCGGTCCACACGGAGTGGATTAAAATGCCTGAACATGCGTTTCTCCGCCCTATGGGGCGTAAACGAGCCAATTAAATGACTCCATCGGTTCGAGAACGACCGATCAATCCGAGGCGCCTCGCAACAGCAACAACCACATAAGTCAAACTCGTCAGGGCGTGTAAAACCACTGACGCCACTTCTAGCTAGGAAGAAACGCATGCCCTCCCTGACGTCCTCTCCCGTTTTTGGTTCATACCTGGTGTGAAACACGCGAGGTAAACGTTACACAAAGCTACGCCACAAAGGCCGTGCTTTGATCATCACCACAAGACTTTGCTTTTCAACAGAAGCCTTGATCATTTGCATCTTAGCATGCCCCACAGGCAAACCATCCTATGCAACCGATATCAGTCACACAGAATGAAATCCGATGGCAGACACACAGTCCATTTACAAGTCCGTTCTGGGTCTGAACGAAACCGGAGGCACCTAGTACCCCGCATATCCATCGATCTCCAAGTACGTCTGGACGATCACTAACTGTTTCCATCTTCTTGGGTGTACAGCCCAATCAAGATCATCAGTTATCACCCAAACGACGTGAAGACTTCCGGTCTTCGACCATCGTCTTCATCTTCGACTTATCGTCGTATCAGTTATTCAGAATGGGATAAACCCGGTCTTTCCGAATAACTCGCGTATATATTATAAAAGTGTTACACAAACACAACATACGCCTCATTCCAACTCATTAGTCATTAACCGTAAATTAATCAAGAGAATAATTCCCCAAATATTAACCCCGAAGGCCGAAACCAACATCAGATCAATATCCAGAAAACCATTCTACTTAGCTAACCGACAGTTAGTTTCTAAATTTCACGTTCAAATCTAATTAAAGATTTAACTATCGCCTGGAGCAAAACTGGTGATACTCCATTCTCGATCTTTTCAATCTAATTAAAGATTCATTAAAACTCCACTTAGTTTTAATCATTATCTGGGTTAAAGAATCAGTGTCATTTAAAACACGATTCACGATAAACCCAAAATCACATTCCATTAATTATCGGGTTAAAGAACAAGTGTTATTTAAAACACTGTTCACGATAAACCCAAAAATCAATACCAATTCAATTCCAATTAAATATCATTTAATTGGTACACTTCATTAAATCTAAATAAAAAGATTTAATCTTTTCTCAACTGGGTTCAAGAACAGTGTTAGTGAAGACACCATTCACGACAAACCCAAATCACATTCCATTAATTATCGGGTTAAAGAACAAGTGTTATTTAAAACACTGTTCACGATAAACCCAAAAATCAATACCAATTCAATTCCAATTAAATATCATTTAATTGGTACACTTCATTAAATCTAAATAAAAAGATTTAATCTTTTCTCAACTGGGTTCAAGAACAGTGTTAGTGAAGACACCATTCACGACAAACCCAAATCACATTCCATTAATTATCGGGTTAAAGAACAAGTGTTATTTAAAACACTGTTCACGATAAACCCAAAAATCAATACCAATTCAATTCCAATTAAATATCATTTAATTGGTACACTTCATTAAATCTAAATAAAAAGATTTAATCTTTTCTCAACTGGGTTCAAGAACAGTGTTAGTGAAGACACCATTCACGACAAACCCAAATCACATTCGATATTCAATACAAGGTTCTGAATAGAAAATATATCGGCTTATATTCAATATCGAATTCTACGACTAACAAATGTCGTATTGGAAATAACGATATAAATATATATCTTTCAAATTTCCATAACAACACATGTATAATCACGAATTCCAACATCGAAATATTCCGAAGACAATTTCGATTCAAATCCACTCCAATGCATTCATTGGAAATTTTGGTTATTTTCAAAACCATTTCAAATTCAATTTATTTATTTAAAAATAAATAGAATTATAATTCTAGTTCAAAACTAGTTCATTTCGATAAAAATCTATTTTTATCTTTTCAAATATGGAGTTTTTCATCCCAAACTTTCACAAATCATTTCTTATGATTTTACACAAATTATTACTATTTTTAATAATTTTATCAAGGCCCGTTCAGTCAATTTCCAACAATGGCCATCGAACTGCACTTACAGCGACCTTTTTCGAATTTGATTTGGACATAATTCCAAATCCAACCGTCAGATTTCTAATTTCTAATATTCTTTAGAAAGCTCTTTTCGATACGAACCCAACGGTTCCGGTTTTAGGAGAATCCGACGGTCGGATCTCCCGTAATGTCCGTTTGAAATAAATGGTCGAAATTCGCGAACTGCCGCGGCGCGTTCTATTCAGGCCATTATATTATATATATATAATATATATAATATATATTTCGTCGATTTCTATTCAAAACGAATAATATAAATAGTTTTAAAATCGTTTCAAAACCTATTTCAACTTCCATTTCAATTCAAAGCAAAATTGAATTCTTCTTTATAAATTCGTTTTAAAATTCATTTCTATTCAATTCAAATTTCAATTCAATTCAAATTTCAATTCAATTTGAATTCATTTTCAATTCAATTCACTTTGAATTCGTTTTCAATTCAATTCATTTCGAAATCGTTTTCAATTCAATTCATTTCGAAATCGTTTTCAATTCAATTCATTTCGAAATCGTTTTCAATTCAATTCATTTCGAAATCGTTTTCAATTCAATTCATTCCGAAATCGTTTTCAATTCAATTCATTTCGAAATCGTTTTCAATTCAATTCATTTCGAAATCGTTTTCAATTCAATTCTAAATGAATAAAATCGATATAAATATCGTTCACGTCAAAATGGCGTCAAACTAATCAACACGGCTTCATAAATTTCTATTTTCAAATATTCTATTTCAAATATTTCCTATCATCAAAAGATTTGTTATTATCAAAATATTCTTTATTTTCACGATTGGAATGAGGCCCAATCAATTACCATATAAAATTAATTATATGGATTTTCATACAACACATGTATATAATAACATTGAAAATAATCAACCATCAACCAAAGTGCACTACACTGTATAAGCATCAAATATAGATATTCAACGCTCATAACAGCCTGTCAATCAATCGATCGACATATTTAATCAATCAGGATGAGTGAAATTCATATTTCATCCCAACACCCGTGTGGGGTTTCAAACAATCAAACACAGATTTTAGTTGTGCAGTTGGGCGATGTGTAAAATTTATCGTCCCAATCAATGTCATTCAAATAAGTGTACATAAACAAACCATCTGGTTTGTAAATGAATATTTATTTATTCACTTCACCATTTTCGTATTCACGTTAAAAATTATATTTTTAACGATAAAACATTTTATTTCAACCTATGAATTTCTATTCAGTTCATTCTTCAAATAAAATGATATTTTTATTTTTCTAACTTATTTTAGAAAATTTCGACGGCATAACGGCACGATACTAGAAACGGGACGAGGCCTAGCCTTATCCCCGGTCTAGTGAAGGCCCACGCCATTCACTCATCAATCAAATCAATTTCGTTTTTCAAACCACAAAATTTGGAGTAAGGGTCTAACCTAGCCTTACTCCTACGCCTTATAACGGCGCACGTCTAATCCTAACCAATTTATCGATTCGATTTTTCACACCACAAACCACATTCAAACCAATATCGCAATCAATCACCAAACAGTCAAACAAACAAGTCCATGGTCTGTGGACGGTTGTGTCGGGTGCTACTAAGCACCGTCTGCATCCTAGTATAAATATATAACTAGAAAAGAAATAGAAAGGTGAGAAATTCTCACATATTAGCTATCCTAGCTCCACGGCACTTCATTTGCAGAAGTCTTCGTCGTTTCGCCTTTTTGTCACCTTCGTTGCCCAAGGCCACTATATATATAAAAATCGAATTTTTATTTCAAAGTTCAATATATAAAAATCAAATTTTTATTTCAAAGTTCAATATATAAAAATCATATTTTTAATTCGAAGTTCAACGTATAAAAATCATATTTTTCTATCGAAGTTCAATATATAAAATTCTATTTTTCTATCGAAGTTCAATATATAAAATTCTATTTTTCTATCGAAGTTCAATATATAAAAATCGAATTTTTAGTTCAAAGTTCAATATATAAAAATCGAATTTTTAGTTCAAAGTTCAATATATAAAAATCGAATTTTTAGTTCAAAGTTCAATATATAAAAATCGAATTTTTAGTTCGAAGTTCAATATATAAAAATCGAATTTTTAGTTCAAAGTTCAATATATAAAAATCGAATTTTTAGTTCAAAGTTCAATATATAAAAATCGAATTTTTAGTTCGAAGTTCAATATATAAAAATCGAATTTTTATTTCGAAGTTCAATATATAAAAATCGAATTTTTATTTCGCCATTCAATATAAAAAAACTAATTTTTATTCTTCGCTTTCATATATAAAGATCTAAATTTTCTCCTATGTAAACAATATAAAGATCATATTTTTATTTCGATTTAAACAATACAAAAATTATATTTTCAAAGCAAATTCATTTTTAAAAACCATAAAGTAAAATCAGTTATAAACCATAAAGTAAAATCAGTTTTTAAAATCATTAAAAATTCAGTTTTAAAAATCAAATAAAAAAAACAGTTTTAAACTTAAATTAAAAAAAAACAGTTATAAACTAAAATTAAAAATCAGTTTTAAAAATTAATAAAACTCAGTTTAAAAAAAATAAAAGTAAACAGTTAAAAAAAAAAAAATAAAAAAAAAAAAAAAAAGTAGAATAAATAAATTTAAAAACTTACGGGGGGGGTTTGTGGGAGCGTCGGCCTTCAGGTGGGAGGCGGGGAGTGGCTGCGTCGGAGGAGAAGAGGGAGGAAGAGTGGCGGCGTGCGGTGGCTCGTGCAGCGGAGGGGGGGGGGTTTCGTGGGGGGGGGGCGGCTGGGGTTCGGAGGTCGCTCGTGAGGAGAAGCAGGAAGAGGGGAGAAGCTGGAGGAGGGGGGGTTTCGCCAGCAAACGGCGGCGGTCGAGGCAACGGCGGAGGGGGGGGCGATCGCAATTTCCGTTTTCTTCTTTTTTTTTTCTTTGAAATGATTTTTAATCGGGGGGGGGGGGGGCCTGGGTTAAAAGGGGAAGATAAAAATTTTTTATTAATTTAATTATTTAATTATTTTATTTTAATTCAAAAAGTCAACTTTTTCAAACGACCTCTAAACGAGGTCCACCGCCTGTCGTCCATAGCGTTTCACCCCCATTTCGAACACAATGGGATATGTATCGTAAGCTGATTCGGCTGTTACAATCAGTTTCCGTTAAATTTACATTTAAATCACTATATTGAATTTTAAACGTACATTTCAAATTACCGGGGTCACATACTAACTCTAAAAATTCTCGAAAAATATTTTCTAGCTTCGTATTGACTATACGGTCCTAACAAAACTAGTTTCGTCGAATTCTGAGACCGTATGAAAAATGGCCAATTTCCAGTCGATTAAAATCAACTGAAATGGTCAAAACACGTTTTCCTTTACCACGCTCACATATTGATTCGAAAAATTATGAAATTTGAAACCTAGCAATAGTTTGACATCACGGACCCAACAAAACTGGTTTCGTCGAAATCCGAGGTCGTTTGCAAAATTGCTATTTTTAAGGGCCTTATATTATATTAAAATATATATAAATTCCACAGCGACTATTTCTAAATTTCAACTGGACATATCTCATCATTTATAAAGTGAAATCTCAGTTTCTCAACTTCGTTGGAAAGATATTCACTATTAGATTCCATTATTTTTGGTTTCACTAAAATCCGGATTGTTTTGCACCCGGTACATTCAATTGAAGTTTGAAATCGAATTATCGAACTACCGCGCCATTTTCAATTCTATTTATAATTATATATAATTATTTATATTCCAACGACGACGCGTATAATATATACGTTCTAATTATATTCAAAATAAATTTCTCGTCGATATTATTTTAAATAATCTATTTTAAATAATCAAAATTCGCCATAATTGCCAAAATAAAAATTTTAAACTGGCCCAGATTTTCCGGGTTGTTACAGGAATAGCCGTAACTGCACCATGGATCGTCAGGGCCGGTCCACACGGAGTGGATTATTATGCCTGAACACTACGTCTCCCCGCCCTATGGGGCGTAAATGAGCCAACAAATGACTCCATCGGCTCCACATAGTCACTGATATATCCGAGATGCCTCGCAACAGCAACAACCACATAAGTCAAACCCGTCAGGGCATGTAAATACACGGACGCCACTTCTAGCTAGAAGGAAACGCATGCCCTCCCTGATGTCCTCTCCCATTTCTGGTTCACAACCGGGGTGTGAGGCTCGCGAATCAACGCTACACAAAGCTATGCCACACAGGCCGTGCTTTGATCATCAACCAGAAGACTTTACTTTTCAACAAAAGCCTTGATCATTTTCCACTTAGGCATGCCACACAGGCAATTCACTCCATGCGTTTGATATCCACCAATATATAACCTCTGAGCTCGTACGTCTTAGAGAAGGGCGTTAAGCAAGAGAATAAATTCTCCGCCGCCAAACAGATATATATTCAACAGAAATCAATCACACAGAATAAAATCCAATGTCAAACACACAGTCCATTTACAAGTCCGTTCTGGGTCTGAACGAAACCGGAGGCACCTTGTACCTCGCATATCCATCGATCTCCAAGTACGTCTAGACGACCACTAACTGATTCCCTCCTCTTGGGTGTACGGCCCAATCAAGATCATCAGTAACCACCCAAACGACATGAAGACCTCCGGTCTTCGACCACCGTCTTCATCCTCGACACCACGTCGAATCAGTTATTCAGAACGGGATAAACCCGGTCTTTTAGAATAACTTGCGTATATAATAAACAAGTGTTACACAAACACAACATATGCCTCATTCCAATTCATCAGTCACTTACCGTAAATTTGCAAGAGAATAATTCCCCAAATATTAACCTTGAAGGCCGAAACCAACATCAGATTAGTACCCAGGAAACCATTCTTCTTAGCTGACCTACAGTTAGTTTCTAAATTTCACATTCTTAGGGAAAGGTTCCCGTTAATTTTATCAAAGATAAATTCTTTTAAATTTATTCTTTAATCTTTCTTTGAATATCAAATCAAACTAGTCGGGATTAGCGAACCACACAGAAGTAATCATTTATTAGATTTCCCAATCCCAACCTATTCATCTCATGAAGTAAAACCGGTAATACTTCATATCTAACACCACGGTGTTATCGGTAAATTCAATTACATTTCACGTTCAAATCTAATTAATGATTTAACTATCGCTTGGAGCAAAACTGGTGATATTCCATTCTTGATATTTTCAATCTAATTAAAGATTCATTAAAACTCCACTTAGTTTTAATCTTCCCAAAAATCAATATCCTATCTTTAACTGGGTTAAAGAACCAATGTCATTTAAAAACGGTTCACAATAAACCCGAAAATCAATTCAAATTCAACTCCAATTGAATACCCTTTAATTGGTATACTTCATTAAATCTAAATAAAAAGATTTAATCTTTTTCTCAACTGGGTTTAGGAACAGTGTTAATGAAGACACCATTCACGACAAACCCAAATCCCATTTGATAGTAAACACAAGGCTCTGAATAGAAAATATATCGGCTTATATTCAATATCAAATTCTATGACCAACAAATATCGTATTGGAAATAATGATATAAATATATCTTTGAAATACCCATAACAATATCTGTATAATCACGAAATCCAACATCGAAATATTCCAAATACAATTTCGATTCAAATCCATTTCCACTTTATATATTGGAAATTCTGGTTATTTTCAAAACCATTTCAAATCCACTTTATTTATTTTAAAAATAAATGGGATTATAATTCTAGTTCACAACTAGTTCATTTCGATAAAAATCTATTTTTATCTTTTCAAATATGGAGTTTTTCATCCCAATTGTCCACAAATCATTTCTTATGATTTTACACAAATTATTACTATTTTTAATAATTTTATCAAGGCCAGTACAGTCAATTTCCATCAACGGCCATCGAACTGCACTTACAGCGACCTTTTCCAAATTTGATTTGGACATAATTCCAAATCCAACCGTTAGATTTCAAATTTCTAATATTCGTTAGAAAGTCCTTTTCGATACGAACCCAACTGTTCTCGTTTTAGGAGAATTCGACGGTCGGATCTCCTATAATATCCATTTGAAGTCAATGGTCGAAATTCGCGAACTACCGCGATGCGGCGCGTTCTATTCAGGCCATTATATATAATATATATATTATATTTATTTCGTCGATTTCCTTTTAAAACGTATTATATAATTCGTTCTAAATTCATTTTCAAAACGATTTCAACTTCCTTTTCAAATTCAAATCAAAATTGAATTTTTCAACATAAATTCGTTTTAATTTCATTTCAAATCGATTTCAGTTCAATTTCAATTTAATTCGAATTTCAATTCAATCCAAATTTCAAATCTATTCAATTTAATTCGAATTTCAATTCATTTCAATTTAATTCGAATTTCAGTTCATTTCAATTTAACTCGAATTTCAATTCATTTCAGTTTAATTCGAATTTCAATTCAATCCGAATTTCAAATCTATACAATTTAATTCGAATTTCAATTCGTTTCAATTTAATTCGAATTTCAGTTCATTTCAATTTAATTCAAATTTCAATTCATTTCAATTTAATTCGAATTTCAATTCATTTCAATTTAATTCGAATTTCAATTCATTTCAATTTAATTCGAATTTTGAAATCACTTTCATTATTCATTGAAAAATGAATAAAATCGATATAAATATCGTTCACGTCAAATTGGCGTCAATCTAATAAACACTTGTTTTATTCAACACATGAATAAACTCAACACATGAATATTTTTCAATTCAACACATGAATTTATTTTCAATTCAACACATGAATATTTTCAATTCAACACATGAATTTATTTTCTATATTGGAATGAGGCCCAATCAATTACCATATAATGTTAATTATATGGATTTTGTACAACACATGTATATAATAGCAACGATAAATAATCAACCATCATCCAGAGTGCACCACACAACTGTATAAGCATTGAATATAAATAATTAATGCTTACACAGTCTGTAAACCCATTGATTGACATACAACTAAACAATCGGGATTAGTGTACGTCAAATATCATCCCAATACCCGTGTGGGGTTTCAAATCAACAAACACAGATTTAATTTTGAAGTTGGGCGATGTGTAAAATTTATCGTCCCAATCAATATCAGTCAAATCAGTGTATATAAACAAATCATCCGATTTGTTTATAAATATTTATTTGATATATACGTTAAAAATCATATTTTTAACTATAAAATATTTTATTTCACATCACGCAATCAAATTTCACAACACATCAATCAAACAAACAAGTCATCCATGGTCTGTGGACGATGGGTGTCGGGTGCTGCTAAGCATCGTCTGCTTCCTAGTATATATTTCAAACTAGAAATAAAAATAAAAGTGAGGAGTTCTCGCCGACTAGCTAAACCAATACACCGCGGCTCTTCATATGCGGAAATCTTCGCCACTCGCCTTTTGTCAATTTCGTTGTCCGTAGCCACTACATATATAAAAAGTCACATTTTTATAATCACTCTATATGGATAAAAATCACATTTTTATACCACTACTATATAGATAAAAATTCTATTTTTACATCGCTACTATATAGATAAAAATTCTATTTTTACATCGCTACTATATAGATAAAAATTCTATTTTTACTAACGGTTTCAAATAATAAAGATCATATTTTTATAACCTCTATATGATAAAGGTCGAATTTTTATTTAGCTTTATATATAAAAATCCTATCTTTACACTTTCTATAATATAAAAATCTAATCTTTATAATTGCTATTCTATAAAAATCTAATTTTTATACTTTCTATAATATACAAATCTATTTTTTCTTAGTTCAAAATCATAGTTTCTCTAAACTAAAAATCTCAATTAAAAAAAGAAATTTATACAAACTTTATTTATATAAAAACTGAAATTAACTTGACTATTAAATTAAGTAAACTTGTTATAAAAACTTACCGCATTCTCGGGTTTGGGGTGGCGTTGAGTGGCGGAGGAGGACGCTCCAGGTGGCCGGCGCGGCGGTTAGCGGGCCCAGGGGGGCTGACGGCTCAGTTTAGGGTTTACGGTGGGGGGGGGCTTAGGAGAATCGAATGAGGGGGAGAGGGTGGAGGGAGCAGGAGAAGGACGGGGGAAGGAGGGAGATGGCAGATGGGGGGGGGGGCACGACGGCTCTCCCTGGCAGCGCGTCTCCTCTTTTTTTTTCAGTCTGAAATCGATCGTGAATAAGGGGGGTTGACTTCGGTTATGGAGAGAGGGAGGGAGGGGATTATATTATTTATTTAATTTATTTTAATCCACTAAAAGTAACTTTTTCTTTTGAATTCAGAATCAAACCCAGCGCCTGTCGTCAATTACCCCCATTCCGAACACAATGGGATATGTATCGTAAGCTGATACGATCGTTTCGATCAGTTTTCGTCAAAACCAAAATATAACTCTATATATTGAATTTGAACGCACATTTCAATTGATTGGGGTCACATACGGACTCTAAAAATTCTTGAAAAATATTTTCTAGCTTCGTATTGATGATACGGTCCTAACAAAACTAGTTTCGTCGAATTCCGAGACCGTTTGAAAAATAACCATTTTCCAGTCGATTAAAATCAACTAAAACTGGTCAAACGCGTTTTCCTTTGCCACGCTCACATATTGATTCAGAAAATTACGAATTTTGGAATCTAGCAATACCTTGACATCACGGATCCAACAGAAGTGGTTTCATCGAAAACCTAGGTCGTTTGCAAAATTTCCATTTTTAAGGGCCAGAATTCTATAGCGACTATTCTGTATTTTCAACTGGGCATAACTTTTTATCCCCACTATGAAATTTCAATTTTTCGGATTCGTTGGAAAGATATTCTCAATTAGATTCCAATATTTTTGGTTTCACTAAAATCCGGTTTACTTTGAATCATGTACACTCATTTGAACTTTGAAATCTAATTTTCAAACTACCGCGCCATTTCAGGCTCGTTATATAATTAAAATAAATTATTTATATTCTAGCGACGATTTGAAAAAATATTCACGTTCGAATTCTATTCAAACTAACTTTCTCGTCATTATTATTTAAAATAATCTATTTTAAATATTCAAAATTCACTAAAATTGCCAAAATAAAAATTTTAAACTGGCTCAGATTTCCGGGTTATTACAATCTCCGCCACTTAAAACTTTTCGTCCCCGAAAAGGAACGAAGCTGAAAGTTGTTTAACTAATCAACTCAACTTTCGCTATTTCAATTACAACTTAAGTTTTACAACTTTTCAGTTTCTAAATTTTTTTCAAAAATTTGGCTAACACCCTTAATTTTCGAAAAATTTCGCCATAACCTCCCCTTCACCGGGGACTTCGGGATATTTCATATAGCCTCCCATGGCCTTCGTCAATCCAAAAGAAAAGGAAAAAGCCAAGCGGCTAGCCAATTGGCTCATAAAATCATCATCACCCAAACAAAACAGTAAATTATGGTAAACATGTACCTATTTGTCGGGCAAACAATTTTATTCTTCTGCTTTAGCCTCTTTGCAATGACCGGTTCAATGTAAGTACATGTACATGCATGCAAATGCGATAAATTTTCAATACAATTTAATATTTGGTTCAAATTGGCTATATGGTTCAAATTTATGAATCAAACAATAATCAAACAACACAATCAACAATCAATTAGTTGATTAGCTTTTCAAATTCATAACTTTGATACATAGTCTAAAAATCAGATTTTTGATGTCAAATCACAACAATAAGCCCTATCTAATTTTGGTTCTCACACCAGTCTAATGGAAATATACAGATATCCCACTTTCGACACTCGAAAACAGACTACTGATGTCGTACGTCATCAGTAGAATCATGCCCGGGCGACTAGAGTGTGATACTATATCTATCCAGTATATTAAAACTTCAAATACACGCGGATCAGATGTATATTAAAACCTCTATATACTTGATAGTCCAAATCAATATAAATAAATATTCAAATACGTATAATTGATTTATATTTTCAAAACAAAAATTGTTTTCATTTGAAAAATATACTCTTCACACTTGTTCTAGGATGCTACTGATCCCATCTCTAACGAGTCATTCTCATTGGATATTACTAATCCAATCTCTGATGAATTCTTTCGTATGGTTCTAATGTGTCTTGTTCTTCGAGCTCTGTAGACCAAAGCTCTGATACCACGTTGTGACGTTACCGCGAAATCCAGTAGGCTTTGCAACCATCCCTTCATCCTCCAGTACAGCAGGTAAAACCCACCGTGGCTCACAGTGGTCCCCCAGTACCACTTGTTTTACGACCAGCCTCTCGACTGTCAGCACACAACAACCAACCCCCGCAAGGGACATGTGGGGGGTAAGAGCCCACTGTTCGCCACCAAACCACATGGTGAGAACCCCCCACTGTACGGACCCGTAACTTCCCCGTGAAGGAAAGAGCGGATACTTTGAGGACAAGCCACATCGGAACTCAAACAGAAGAACATTTCATTGTTAATTACAACAAATCCATCAGAATACAAGAATATACAAAGTATGAATAAATATTACATAGAAAATATTAGAGATTTAAATTACATTTAAATACATCGTAGAGGAAAAATAATACAATACACAACTAAAAGAGATATACGAATACAGAGCTTTCCGAATATCGTTCCAGCTGTAAACCAGGACCTATGAATATAAATCTGCAAAACCAAAACTACTAGCTGCCCGTGTGGAAAATAGGGGCACCCAGAGTTTAGGTTAAAATAGTAAACTCCAGGTCAGTCATGTGACTGGTGTGAGAACTAAAACAGTTATTAATCTTTATTTTGAAGTTAAGTAAATCAAGGGACCACGCCGTATAACACGGAACGGGTTTCCTCCCAAGAGTACCAGTGCATAAAACAACAGCGCAATGCTAAATAAAGAAATAATGATGCTATTATAAGACCCAGGTCCCATCACATAATGCAGCGCAAGCCGGAGGATAGGGTTTTACCTTATAATAGCCAAAGAATGCTTGATACGTTTAAAACAAGTTATTTTGATAGTACTATAGGTGTATAGTGTCAAAAACAATTTCAAATCATAAGTATCAATCATAGACGGCATAAGCGCCCCATCCCACTATGTCGCCATACTAGGCTCTACAAATAAAACCGCAGAATCATGTATTTGGAAATTGGATTTCCGTTTGTGAACCAAGGCTAGGGATTGTCCTGTGCTAATTCGAGACAATCTAGCCCATGTCTCAGGAACAGCCGCAAATGCACCATAGATCGTCAGGACGGTCCACACGGAGTGGATTATTATGCCTGAACAATACGTCTCCACGCCCTGTGGGGGCGTAAATAAGCCAACAAATGCCTCCATCGGCTCAACATAGTCACCGTTATATCCGAAGCGCCTCGCAACAGTAACTACCACATAAGTCAAACTCGCCAGGGCGTGTAAAACCACTGACGCCACTTCTAGCTAGAAGGAAACGCATGCCCTCCCTGATGTCCTCTCCCGTTTCTGGTTCACAACCGGGGTGTGAGGCTCGCGAATCAATGCTACACAAAGCTATGCCACACAGGCCGTGCTTTGATCATCAACCACAAAGACTTTGCTTTTCAACAAAAGCCTTGATCATTTGCCACTTAGGCATGCCACACAGGCAATTCACTCCATGCGTTTGATATCCATCAATATATAACCTCTGAGCTCGTAGGTCTCAGAGAAGGGCGTTAAGAAAAAGAATAAATTACCCACCTCCAAACAGATATATATTCAATAGAAATCAATCACACAGAATAAAATATAATGTCAGACACACAGTCCATTTACAATTCCGTTCTGGGTCTGAACGAAACTGGAGGCACCTTGTACCTCGCATATCCATCGATCTCCAAGTACTTCTGGACGACCACTAACTGATTCCCTCCTCTTGGGTGTACGGCCCAATCAAAATCATCAGTAACCACCCAAACGACGTGAAGACCTCCGGTCTTCGACCACCGTCTTCATCCTCGACACCTCGTCGAATCAGTTATTCAGAATGGGATAAACCCGGTCTCTCTGAATAACTTGTGTATATAACAATCAAGTGTTACACAAACACAAAATATGCCTCATTCCAATTCATCAGTCACTAACCGTGAACTAGCAAGAGAAAATTCCCCAAATATTAACCCCGAAGGCCGAAACCAACATCAGATCAATACCCAGGAAACCATTTTTCTTAGCTAACCTACAGTTAATTTCTAAATTTCACATTCTTAGGGAAAGGTTCCCATTAATTTTATCAAAGATAAATTCTTTTAAATTTATTCTTTAATCTTTCTTTGAATATCAAATCAAACAAGTCGGGATTAGCGAACCATACCGAAGTAATCAATTATTAAATTTCCCAATCTCAACCTATTCATCCCATGAAGTAAAACTGGTAATACTTCATATCTAACACCATGGCGTTATCGGTAAATTCAATTACTATTTCACGTTCAAATCTAATTAAAGATTTAACTATCGCCTGGAGAAAAACTGGTGATACACCATTCTCGATCTTTTCAATCTAATTAAAGATTCATTAAAACTCCACTTAGTTTTAATCTTCAAAGAAATCAATATCCTGTCTTTAACTGGGTTAAAGAACCAATGTCATTTAAACACGGTTCACGATAAACCCAAAAATCAATTCAAATTCAACTCCAATTGAATACCCTTTAATTGGTATACTTCACTAAATCTAAATAAAAAGATTTAATCTTTTTCTCAACTGGGTTTAAGAACAGTGTTAATGAAGACACCATTCACGACAAACCCAAATCCCATTTGATATTAAACGCAAGGCTCTAAATTGAAAATATATCGGCTTATATTCAATATCAAATTCTACGACCAACAAATATTGTATTGGAAATAACGATATAAATATATCTTTCAAATTCCCATAACAATATCTGTATAATCACGAAATCCAACATCGAAATATTCCAAAGACAATTTCGATTCAAATCCATATCCACTTTAAATATTGGAAATTCTGGTTATTTTCAAAACCATTTCAAATCCACTTTATTTATTTTAAAAATAAATGGGATTATAATTCTAGTTCACAACTAGTTCATTTCGATAAAAATCTATTTTTATCTTTTCAAATATAGAGTTTTTCATCCCAATTCTTCATAAATCATTTCTTATGATTTTACGGAAATTATTACTATTTTTAATAATTTTATCAAGGCCCGTACAGTCAATTTCCATCAACATCCATCGAACTGCACTTACAACAACCTTTTCCAAATTTGATTTGGACATAATTCCAAATCCAACCATTAGATTTCAAATTTCTAATATTCGTTAGAAAGCTCTTTTCGATACGAACCCAACGGTTCCAGTTTTAGGAGAATCCGATGGTCGGATCTCCCGTAATATCCATTCGAAGTCAATGGTCGAAATTCGCGAACTGCCACGGCGCGACGCGTTCTATTCGGGCCATTATATATATATATATATAATATGTTATATGTATTTCGTCGATTTCCTTTTAAAACGTATTATACAATTCGTTTTCAAAACGATTTCAACTTCCTTTTCAAATTCAAATCAAAATTGAATTTTTCAATATAAATTCGTTTTAATTTCATTTCAAATCGATTTCAATTCAATTTCAATTTAATTCAAATTTCAATTCATTTCAATTTAATACGAATTTCAATTCAATCTGAATTTCAAATCTATTCAATTTAATTCGAATTCCAATTCATTTCGATTTATTTCGAATTTCAGTTCATTTCAATTTAATTCGAATTTCAATTCATTTCAATTCATTTCAATTTAATTCGAATTTCAATTCAATCCGAATTTCAAATCTATTCAATTTAATTCGAATTTTAATTCATTTAAATTTAATTTGAATTTCAATTCATTTCAATTCATTTCAATTTAATTCGAATTTCAATTCATTTCAATTTAATTCGAATTTCAATCCATTTTAATTTAATTCGAATTTTGAAATCACTTTCAATATTCATTGAAAAATGAATAAAATCGATATAATATCGTTCACGTCAAATTGGCGTCAATCTAATCAACACGACTTTTATTCAACACATGAATATTTATTCTATTCAACACATGAATATTTTTCAATTCAACACATGAATTTATTTTCAAATCAACACATGAATATTTTCAATTAAACACATGAATTTATTTTCTATATTGGAATGAGGCCCAATCAATTACCATATAATGTTAATTATATGGATTTTGTACAACACATGTATATAATAGAAACGATAAATAATCAACCATCATCCAGAGTGCACCACACAACTGTATAAGCATTGAATATAAATAATTAACGCTTACACAGTCTGTCAACCCATCGATTGACATACAACTAAACAATCGGGATTAGTGTGCGTCAAATATCATCCCAATACCCATATGGGGTTTCAAATCAACAAGCATATATTTTATTTTGAAGTTGGACGATGTGTAAAATTTATCGTCCCAATCACTATCAGTCAAATCAATGTATATAAACAAATCGTCCGATTTGTTTATAAATATTTATTTGATATATACGTTAAAAATCATATTTTTAACTATAAAATATTTTATTTCACATCACGCAATCAAATTTCACAACATAGCAATCAAACAAACAAGTCATCCATGGTCTGTGGACGACGGGTGTCGGGTGCTACTAAGCACCGTCTGCATCCTTGTATATATTTCAAACTAGAAATAAAAATAAAAGTGAGGAGTTCTCACCGACTAGCTAAACCAATACACCACGGCTCTTTATATGTAGGAAATCTTCGCCACTCGCCTTTTGTTAATTTCGTTGTCCGTAGCCACTACATATATAAAAAATCACATTTTTATAATCACTCTATATGGATAAAAATCACATTTTTATACCACTACTATATAGATAAAAATTCTATTTTTACATCGCTACTATATAGATAAAAATTCTATTTTTACATCGCTACTATATAGATAAAAAATCTATTTTTACTAACAGTGTTCATAAAATAAAGATCATATTTTTATAACCTCTATATGATAAAGGTCAAATTTTTATTTAGCTTTATATATAAAGATCATGTCTTTACACTTTCTATAATATAAAAATCTAATCTTTATATGTAACAACCCGTATTTTCAATAACCTGTTATAATGTAAATCGAGGCAGAATTTAATTTATAAATCTGAATCAAGGGATACGGGCTATGCCATTGCGTTTGTCTCGGAAAAATACGCGAAATAGAGTCCGAGTTTTCGAAAATCGAAGTCCGTATGACCCGATTAAGGCCCAATGAAGTTTTCAGAAAATTTCAAGTTCAAAACAGATTTGAATTTCAAGTTCAACTTTCGGATTTCGGGCCTGGAAGGCTTGGCGGGAAATTTCCCGCCAAGCCAACCAAGTCGACAGGCCTGTCGACTTGGCAGTCGACTTGGTTGGACCCAAGTCGACAGCCCTGTCGACTTGGTTCAGCCGGGCAGTTTTGCCTGGTGCACCATTTTGGGGTTTTGGTTAGGTTTTGGGGCCAGATTCGGTTTTAAGGGCTGAGATTGGAATTAGGGTTTAATCCTAAGGTTGAAACTAATCCTAATCTCTATAAATAAGCCCCTAACCTAACCCTAAATCATCATTATTCATTCAAGTAACTAAACTATGGAAAAATCATTCCTCTCATGGCCTCCACTCTCTTCATAAAATTCTAAGTTATTTCTATGAGAGATTTTCCATGCATACAAGTGTTTTCAAGCTTGTATGAGCATCATTAGCTTGCATTCAAGTCAAGTTTCCATATTTACATCATAAAGCAAGAGTTTTGATTCATTTTGGCTCAAGGGTTTTTCTATTGGAGCTTTCATATTGGGTTTATTTGATTGCATAAGGGCTTTGTCTCAATCTTATATTTGCTTATACTCATTTGAGTCTTCATAAGCATTGTAAGCCCTTTCCTACTTTCATATTTAAAATATAAAGTTAAATGAATGATGCAAGTTTGGTTGATCATTATGATATGCCAGTTTGCCATGATATGCAAGTTTACCATGTCATGTTATGCAAGTTTGATATGTTATGATATGCAAGTTTTCCATGTTATGTTATGCAAGTTTGCCATGTTATGATATGCAAGTTTGCCATGTTATGATATGCAAGTTTATCATGTTATGTTATGCAAGTTTGCCATGTTATGATATGCAAGTTTATCATGTTATGATATGCAAGTTTGCCATATGATATGCAAGTTATGTTATGGTTGATCATTTTGCTCATGTTATCATGTTATGCAAGCTTATCTTGGGTTTATGAGCTTAAAGCTTCAAGCTTTATGCTAAAGGTTGCATTTTGGCAACATGTAAGTTATCATATCCCTTATGATAACTTGCATGTGAGGCTAAATGCGAACTTATGGCAACTTCTACATGTCATTTATCACCATGTATCACTTATATGCTAAGTTTGGTTTTATGCATACTTTTGAGGCCTAATGATGCAATATGCAAGTACATGAACATATGTACATTTCATATGCCACCATGTTAAACTTGTGGCTTCAACACCATTTGTCATCTTTATGCCAAGTTCCCTCTTTCTATCCTTTATGCGCTATTGCGATTATGTAAGCGATGGGATTGCGTTTGGGGTTGGGTAAACTTAAAAGACATGAAAACATAAGATTGGGAATTTACCTATTAAGTTAGGTCTACCCATTGGGAATTTACCTATTAAGTTAGGTCTACCCAAATTCTTGAAAACTTGTAATGTGTTTTGGAAACATGATGGACATGACACTTAGAAAATATAAGTGTGACCAACTCGAGGTTGGGTTGAGATTGTAGCGTAAAACTACCCGGAACCGATCGGCTTAACTAGTTGCTACAAACAATAGGACCCAATGTGAGAAGTTGGTCATGTTGTACCTTGAACCCGAGGTTAGACCAAGTTGTGGTGTAAAGCTACCCGGACCCGCCCGGCTTAACTAGTAACCACAACAAGGTCTAATGTGAGAGGTTAAGGCACATTAAATTAATTAATGCCTCATGATTAGGGTTAAGTCATGGTCCACTTAATACTTAACCAATTTGGGCTTGGTAGATTAATCAGGGTTAAGTCGTGAACTCATCGTTACACTTAACCAAGTTAATCCATGATTAGTAAAAGGGTTAAACCGTACTTAACCCACTAGAAAATCCTAGCAATGGGGGTCCACTCCAGCAGTAATCCCAAGTTTGTATCATTAAGGCCCTAGGGACTAGGCTAGGGTGGGGGAACGATTACTGGACTGGTATAAGTGACCAAAACGACGGTCGAGTGGTACGCCGATGTAGTTCCGGACAGACTATGGTCGTGCACGTAGTCCGTATTTGGAGAAGTCAAGCATGGGTACCAGTAGATCGAGACTGTGCACTTAGGTTTATGGTGTCCAGGGGTTGACACCCTAGGGCTTGATACACCCGACGGGAGACCCAGCACAGTCCGACTACAATTATGTTTGGGCCGTATTAACACCAACACATGACGAGTTAGGCTTAGGGAGCCGATCGATTAGACCGTTTGGTTGGACCTCGTATTAGGGTCATTTCATGTTATTGTGCCAAAGCTTGGGCCAAGGGATCAATACTTGTTTATTCAAGTCATGTTAGCTTGCTAGTACACCTGTGGTGCAAAAACCTTAAACCTGATTATGCGATGACACCTTTATCTACCTGGTTAGTTAATCATCATGCTAGTATGTTGTTATCCTTATGTTCATCCCTGCTTCTCATGTCAGTTAACTTTATCAGTTTACATTGATTGTAGTAGGGCTTACTCAGTCTTTTTGACTGACCTGTTTTCCTTTCGCCTCTTTTCTTCCGTTTCCCCCCCCCCCCCCCCAGGTTCTCAGGGTGGGAATATTGGAGCTTAGCTTGGATTTCTGATTGCTTGCTTGTGGGATTTTAGCTCATGTACGGTCTTGACATGAAGCTAGCTATGGTTACCCCTTATTTTGGGATAGTACTTATGTATTTCAGTTTTTCATTGATGTTGTTTTTATCTAGACTTGTGTATTTGGAAAGTTGACATTATGTTGTACCAGACTTGTTTTGAAATAGTTTGAAATCTTCCGCTGTTTTACTTATCTTATTTACTCTGTTTACATATATACATATGTTCTTGTTCTGCCTTGATATATAACTATGCATGTTTACCTGATTCAAACACCCCTCCAAAGTCAGAGTGCTTGCAAGAGCCACCCTGGCGGAGGTGGTGTGTTACATTTGGTATCAGAGCATATGATTTACGAGAAGGAACAAAAAGGTTTTTAGAAAACTTTTGAAAAACTATTTTCAAAACCAATTAAGTATTTTCCAAGAAAAGTCTAGTTATTTTAAAAAAAGGCTATTCCCCAAAAGCCATAGCACTATCCTTCGTTCCTTCGTTCTGAATCTATCTATCTTTTTCTTCGTTTTCAGTATGGCCAATAACTTTGCCATTCCGGAGGGAGTACACGTACCTGTTTGGTATAGGAGACTTTTGGAGGCTAGGGCGACCGAAGCCGGCCCCGCAGATGTTCCTCCTCCTCCTCCCCCGGTGGTTAATGTTTCTCCTCCTCCTCCCATAGCTGATGTTTCTCTTCCCCCTCAGCCTCCACAAGCGGATTTTGTGGAAACTTGTAAGAACTTTAAGACGATGGGTGGCAAGAACTTTCAAGGCACTGAGACTTTTGTAGAGGCCAGGAATTGGTTGAAAGAAACCGAAGATCTTTTTGCCTTCTTGGATTTAGATGACCGTAGGAAGGTTTTATTGGCAGTGTGGTTGCTAAAGGAAGAAGCTGCACGTTGGTGGGTGGTCACCACCGCTACTAGGCCAATTGAGACTTGGGATGACTTTCGGGGAAAGTTTGGACTAAGGTTCCTATCACTGAAGCAAGGGGACATGACTATTAGGGAATACATAGATAAGTTTAATCAACTGGCTCGGGTCGGTTTAGTCTTGGTTAACACAGCTCAGAAGAAGGCCCTATACTTTGCTCTAGGATTAAACGAGCCATTACATGGTTTAGCCATGTCTCATATACCCTTTGGGGCAACTTTCGAGAGTTTGGTGAATATGGCCCTACTCAATGAAGAGAATAGGAGTGACAAGAAGGAGGTCAAGATGAATGAGTCTCAAAACAAGGAAACGGAGCCCAAAAAGGAAATGAAAAAGAAGGAGGAGAAGTCTGAAGATAAGAAGGAAAAGAAGTGCTTTACTTGTGGAAGTTGACTCATCTAAACAAGGATTGCAGAAAGAGGAAGGGCACTTGCTTTGACTGTGGAGAAATGGGACACTTCACTAGGGACTGCCCGAAGAAGGGAGGGCCTACGTCGGAAGTAACGGTGAATTCCGGGAAGCAAGGCAAGAACTCCAAAAACCGCAAGAACAAGAACAAGAGTCAAGGCAACAAGGGGAACAATAGCAAGGGCAATAACAACAAGAGGAAGTGCCATTATTGCGGTTCAGTTGGGCATCTTATTAAGGATTGTAGGAAGAGAAAAAGGAAGAGTGCTGAATGCTTTCATTGTGGTGAGTTTGGACATTTCAGCAAAGATTGCCCGAAGAAGCAAGGGCAAGGTCAGACTCAGTGTGCAAGACCATCTAGAGGGCGAATTCATCCCCTCAACATCGTTCTTCCAGCTCATGATCGAGGTAGTGTTTCTGTTAAAAGTCCTGTTTACATTTCTGATTTTCCTGTTTGTACTTTGTTTGATTCTGGCACATCGCATAGTTTATTTAGTCTGATCTAGTTGAAAGTTTGCACCTAAGTACTAGTCTAGTTAATGATCCCGTGTGTGTTCCAAATCCAATTGGGGTTTCCGCCCATTTGTCTATTATCTACGTGGATTTGAAAATCTCTATCTTTAGTGTAGAGTTCTCGTGTGATGCTTATATTCTCGGTTTCATGGGGTATGGGTTGATTTTTGGGCATGGATGGGTTGTCCAGTTTTGGAGCCATCCTTGATTTTTGAGCATAGGGTTGTGAGGCTCATGACTCGCCTCGGTAATACCGTAAAAATTTCTTGTAACCCTATGGGTCCCGTCATGTTGTGTTATCTTGAATCCCTCAACTCGTCTATCGATAGTTTGCAATCGGTGAGGGTGGTCCGAGAATATCCTGATATCTTGGGTGAAGTGAAGGGGGGTTACCCCTAAGCGAGAGATTGATTTCCGCATTTATCTGGTTGATAATGCCAAGCCAGTTACGTGGCCGGTTAGGAACATGGTCCCGCGAGATGAGAGTTAAGAAAGCAAGTCAAGGAGTTGCTTGAGAAGAACTTCATACGATGAAGCATTTCCGAGGAAGGTGCTCTAGTAGTATTCGCTACTAATGTGGACAGTTCACTTCGCCCGTGTGTTGATTATCGTGAGTAGAACAAGGAGAATAGACAAACCATTACCAAGGATCGATGATTTGTTTGATCAGCTTGTAGGAACATCTGCTTTCTCTTGATCTTGCTACTGGATTCCATCAGCTCAGAGTAGCTGAGGATAGTATAGACAAAACTGCGTTCAGAACTCCAGATGGATTCTTAGAATGGCTGGTCATGCCATTCGGTTTGACTAATGCACCCGCCTACTTCATGGACTTGATGAGTAGGGTGCCTAGGGAGTTCCTGAACAAGTTTGTGGTAATCTTTGTAGAAGATATCCTGACTTTCTTAAAGAACGAGGAAGAACATGCTAGACATCTCAAGGAGGTGATGGATACGCTTAGAGCGCATCAGTTGAAAGCCAAGTCCTCCAAATGTCATTTTGGAGAAAAAAAGAGATAGATTTCTTGGGCACATAGTTTCTAAGCAAGGTTTAGTAGTGGATCCTGCTAAAGTGGTCGCGGTTCAAAACCGAAAAGCTCCGACGAGGACAATTGAAGTAAGAAGTTCTCTCAGTTTAATTAGTTAGTTAGCGTCCCTTGAGCTTAGACCTACCCTTCTGGATCAAGTAGGGACTTCGCAGAAAGAACACCCGCAGTTAGTCGAGATCATGGACAAGTTGATTCGAGGCGAGATGGTAAGTCACCTCGCTATAGATGACAAGGGATGGCTAAGACGCGATGAGAGAAAGAATGTTCTTGAAGATGCACATCACCCGAGGAGGTGGCCGAGTTTGTCCCAAGGTGCATGTTGTGCCAACAGGTTAAAGGCCGAGTCATAGAAGCCCGGTGGGCTATTATATCCATTGGAGGTCCCCGCAATGGAAGAGGGAAAAGCGTCACGAAGGATTTCGTGGATGGACTACCTAGATCAAGAAAGGGAATAAGAGCATGTGGGTCATAGTAGGTAGACTCACGAAGAGTACTCATTTCACTCCGGTAAAGAGCGAAAGGACTGCATCATAACTAGCGACAGTTTACTTTCAAGAAATAAAGCGGTTGCACGGGGTTCCCTAAAGGATAGTTAGTAACCATGACTCAATTTTCACTAGCCAGTTTTGGAATAGTCTACGGGAAGTCATGGGCAAGCGACTGAATCTAAGTACGGCCTATCATTCACAGGCGAATGGTTCATTTCGTTCAAGCATGAGTTATAGAAAATCACGTTAGTAAGAGCAATTGGCAACGTGGATTGGTATTTTCAAGAAAAGTTCTACTGCGTGGAATACTTTATAGTAAGTAAACGAGATCCAGGATTCACTAGTGAATTTTGGAGAGCTTGCATGAAACCATGAGGTCATAGTTATGTTTAAGCCAAGAATGATAGAAGAGTAAGTGAAAAAGGAAGACGAGAGGCGACAATGAAATGGGTTCCAACTCATATTTGGAAATAAGAGTTAAGAAGCCAAGAAATCATGAGGTAAAAGACGGTCAAAGCACAGTGGAGTAAAGCTCAAGGAAATGTGACTTAGAAGACTGAAGGTTAGATACGCGCATCATATCTCTTTTTAAGAGCATATCCTTGATCCTTGTTTTCCAGTGGAACTTACTCGCATGTTATCTTTTACATATATCCTCTCGGTCACGTTCTCGATCCCATTTCTGTTGTAAACTCCATAAGGGGGTATGACTCATCGGTTAGTAATACATGTCAAGGTTTGAAGGGGTCCGTTAGGTTGACTAAACATTTTGGGCTTTTATAGGATTGGGGTTGGGTTAGGAAGGGATTTCTTGTAATCCAAAAGGAGTATATCTTGCTTATCTTCCCAATCTCTTTGTAGCATATCTTTCTTTCGCTATCTATATCGTGTTAATCTTGTCATGAGAACCTTAGGTAGAAACCCTTTGGATGAAACATGTGTTTGAAACATTTTATGCTTGATGTTTGCAAGTGGTTGCAAGTGTTTGCAAGTGGTTGCAAGTGTTTGCAAGTGGTTACTCGTGGATGCATTATACACGTTAGGCACTAGATCGGCTCACACACTCCTCATATTGCATATGCATGAGTGTTTATGCTTATTCATGGATGAAAATTTTTGTGTTATCACATGGATGTTGCATATGGATGTATGTTATGTGCACACATATAGATGTTATACATTATGTTAGGAATTGCATGCATATGGATTCATTTCACTAACATAATTTGCATTGATGATATTTGCATTAGATAAGTACATATACACACACCTTTGCATATGTTCATACAACATTTAGAATCTTGTAAGGACAATGATTGCTCGTGGATGATGTTTTGAGTAGATGGATGTTGGATGGTAGGATACGTTCTTCCTAACTTGAAGATTTCGGGGACGAAATCCTTTAAGGAGGGGAGAATGTAACAACCCGTATTTTCAATAACCTGTTATAACGTAAATCAAGGCAGAATTTAATTTATATATCTGAATCAAGGGAAACAGGCTATGCCATTGCGTTCGTCTCGGAAAAATACGTGAAATAGAGTCCGAGTTTTCGAAAATCGGAGTCCGTATGACCCGATTAAGGCCCAATGAAGTTTTCAGAAAATTTCAAGTTCAAAACAGATTTGAATTTCAAGTTCAAATTTCGGATTTCGGGCCTGGAAGGCTAGGCGGGAAATTTCCTACCAAGCCAACCAAGTCGACAGGCCTGTCGACTTGGTAGTCGACTTGGTTGGACCCAAGTCGACAGCCCTGTCGACTTGGCTGTCGACTTGGTTCAGCCGGGCAGTTTTGCCTGGTGCACCATTTTGGGGTTTTGGTTAGGTTTTGGGGCCAGATTCGGTTTTAAGGGCTGAGATAGGAATTAGGGTTTAATCCTAAGGTTGAAACTAATCCTAGTCTCTATAAATAAGCCCCTAACCTAACCCTAAATCATCATTATTCATTCAAGTAACTAAACTATGGCAAAATCATTCCTCTCATGGCCTCCACTCTCTTCATAAAATTCTAAGTTATTTCTATGAGAGATTTTCCATGCATACAAGTGTTTTCAAGCTTGTATGAGCATCATTAGCTTGCATTCAAGTCAAGTTTCCATATTTACATCATAAAGCAAGAGTTTTGATTCATTTTGGCTCAAGGGTTTTTCTATTGGAGCTTTCATATTGGGTTTATTTGATTGCATAAGGGCTTTGTCTCAATCTTATATTTGCTTATACTCATTTGAGTCTTCATAAGCATTGTAAGCCCTTTCCTACTTTCATATTTAAAATATAAAGTTAAATGAATGATGCAAGTTTGGTTGATCATTATGATATGCAAGTTTGCCATGATATGCAAGTTTACCATGTCATGTTATGCAAGTTTGATATGTTATGATATGCAAGTTTGCCATGTTATGTTATGCAAGTTTGCCATGTTATGATATGCAAGTTTGCCATGTTATGATATGCAAGTTTATCATGTTATGTTATGCAAGTTTGCCATGTTATGATATGCAAGTTTATCATGTTATGATATGCAAGTTTGCCATATTATATGCAAGTTATGTTATGGTTGATCATTTTGCTCATGTTATCATGTTATGCAAGCTTATCTTGGGTTTATGAGCTTAAAGCTTCAAGCTTTATGCTAAAGGTTGCATTTTGGCAACATGTAAGTTATCATATCCCTTATGATAACTTGCATGTGAGGCTAAATGCGAACTTATGGCAACTTCTACATGTCATTTATCACCATGTATCACTTATATGCTAAGTTTGGTTTTATGCATACTTTTGAGGCCTAATGATGCAATATGCAAGTACATGAACATATGTACATTTCATATGCCACCATGTTAAACTTGTGGCTTCAACACCATTTGTCATCTTTATGCCAAGTTCCCTCTTTCTATCCTTTATGCGCTATTGCGATTATGTAAGCGATGGGATTGCGTTTGGGGTTGGGTAAACTTAAAAGACATGAAAACATAAGATTGGGAATTTACCTATTAAGTTAGGTCTACCCATTGGGAATTTACCTATTAAGTTAGGTCTACCCAAATTCTTGAAAACTTGTAATGTGTTTTGGAAACATGATGGACATGACACTTAGAAAATATAAGTGTGACCAACTCGAGGTTGGGTTGAGATTGTAGCGTAAAACTACCCGGAACCGACCGGCTTAACTAGTTGCTACAAACAATAGGACCCAATGTGAGAAGTTGGTCATGTTGTACCTTGAACCCGAGGTTAGACCAAGTTGTGGTGTAAAGCTACCCGGACCTGCCCGGCTTAACTAGTAACCACAACAAGGTCTAATGTGAGAGGTTAAGGCACATTAAATTAATTAATGCCTCATGATTAGGGTTAAGTCATGGTCCACTTAATACTTAACCAATTTGGGCTTGGTAGATTAATCAGGGTTAAGTCGTAAACTCATCGTTACACTTAACCAAGTTAATCCATGATTAGTAAAAGGGTTAAACCGTACTTAACCCACTAGAAAATCCTAGCAATGGGGGTCCACTCCAGCAGTAATCCCAAGTTTGTATCATTAAGACCCTAGGGACTAGGCTAGGGTGGGGGCACGATTACTGGACTGGTATAAGTGACCAAAACGACGGTCGAGTGGTACGCCGATGTAGTTCCGGACGAACTATGGTCGTGCACGTAGTCCGTATTTGGAGAAGTCAAGCATGGGTACCAGTAGATCGAGACTGTGCACTTAGGTTTATGGTGTCTAGGGGTTGACACCCTAGGGCTTTATACACCCGACGGGAGACCCAGCACAGTCCGACTACAATTATGTTTGGGCCGTATTGACACCAACACGTGACGAGTTAGGCTTAGGGAGCCGATCGATTAGACCGTTTGGTTGGACCTCGTATTAGGGTCATTTCATGTTATTGGGCCAAAGCTTGGGCCAAGGGATCAATACTTGTTTATTCAAGTCATGTTAGCTTGCTTGTACACCTGTGGTGCAAAAACCTTAAACCTGATTATGCGATGACACCTTTATCTACCTTGTTAGTTAATCATCATGTTAGTATGTTGTTATCCTTATGTTCATCCCTGCTTCTCATGTCAGTTAACTTTATCAGTTTACATTGATTGTAGTAGGGCTTACTCAGTCTTTTTGACTGACCTATTTTTCTTTCGCCTCTTTTCTTCCGTTCCCCCCCCCCAGGTTCTCAGGGTGGGAATATTGGAGCTTAGCTTGGATTTCTGATCGCTTGCTTGTGGGATTTTAGCTCATGTACGGTCTTGACATGAAGCTAGCTATGGTTACCACTTATTTTGGGGATAGTACTTATGTATTTCAGTTTTTCAGTGATGTTGTTTTTATCTAGACCTGTGTATTTGGAAAGTTGACATTATGTTGTACCAGACTTGTTTTGAAATAGTTTGAAATCTTCCGCTGTTTTACTTATCTTATTTACTCTGTTTACATATATACATATGTTCTTGTTCTGCCTTGATATATCACTATGCATGTTTACCTGATTCAAACACCCCTCCAAAGTCAGAGTGCTTGCAAGAGCCACCCTGGCGGAGGTGGGGTGTTACATTATACTTGCTATTCTATAAAAATCTAATTTTTATACTTTCTATAATATAAAAAACTAATTTTTCTTAGTTAAAAATCATAGTTTCTCTAAACTAGAAATCCCAATTAAAAACAGAAATTTATACAAACTTCATTCATATAAAAACCGAAATTAACTTGACTATTAAATTAAGTAAACTAATTATAAAAACTTACCGCAATCTCGGGTTTGAGGTGGCGCTGAGTGGCGGAGGAGGGCGCTGCAGGTGGCCGGCGCGGCAGTTGGCGGGCCCAGAGGGGCTGACAGCGTGGTTTAGGGTTTACTATGGGGGGGGCTCAGGAGAATCGAACGAGGGGGAGAGGGTGGAGGGAGCAGGAGAAGGACGGGGGAAGGAGGGAGATGTCGGACGAGGGGGAGGGGGGACGGCGGCTCTCCCTGGCGGCACATCTCCTTTTTTTTCCGATCTGAAATCGATCGTGAATAAGCGGGGGGGGGGGGGGGGGGGGGTTGACTTCGATTATGGAGATAGGGAGAGAGGGGATTATATTATTTATTTAATTTATTTTAATCCACTAAAAGTAACCTTTTCTTTCGAACTCAGAATCAAACCCACCGCCTATCATCCATTGCTAATTACCCCCATTCCGAACACAATGGGATATGTATCGTAAGCTGATTCGACCGTTTCGATCAGTTTTCATCAAAATCAAAATATAACTCTATATATTGAATTTGAACGTGCATTTCAATTCACTGGGGTCACATACGGGCTCTAAAAATTACTGGAAAATATTTTCAAGCTTCGTATTGACGATACGGTCCTAACAAAACTAGTTTCATCGAATTCCGAGACCGCTTGAAAAATGATCATTTTCTAGTCGATTAAAATCAACTAATACTGGTCAAACGCGTTTTCCTTTGCCAATGAGACGACCGCAAACCCCGTACTGACGGTGGCAAGGGTAATCCTTGGAATATAACACATAAACAGTTAACAGCAGAACAAAATTAAATAAATACACCAGATAATGAACAATAGAATATACTGGATAAACGTAATCATCAGAGTTACACAGTATACAGGATCATACTTAGTACAAATACAGTTCAGCTATACATATATGTCTACAGCGGAAAAACAAAAATAATGTACAATAGGAGTTGAACAACATAAAAAGAGATAAATAATAGAATCCATCCTCAGCTCCAGCTATCTAGAAAGAGCCAGCTAAAACCTGAATACAAGGCTGCCCGTGTAGAAAAAGGGGCACCTGAGTTTGAAAGTGAAACAAACAATGAGTCAGTCATGGGACTGGTATGAGAAATCTACTCAACACATTTAAAATATGGCTAATCACAGGACCACACCACTTTCGTGGAACGGGTTTACTCCATCGGATTGCCAGTGCTTTATAAACAAATCTTTCTTTTAAACATCATAATGCTTTTTATAAAACTGAAGCCATTATAAGACTCAGTTCCCATCACACAATGCAACGCAAACCGGAGGATAGAGTTTTTACCTTATAACGGCCAATATATGCTTGATATGAATAAAACAAAAGCATTTGATATTATTACCAGTGTTTATACGTTTCAAAATCAATGTCAAATCATAAGTATCAATCATAGACGGCATTAATGCCCCATACCACTATGTCGCCATATATAGGTATACAATCAAAACCGCACAGTCACGTATTTGGAAATTGGATTTCCGTCATGAACCAAGGCAAAAGATAGTCCTTACCGAATTCGAGACGCTCTAGCCCGCCCCTCAGGAGCAGCCGCAACTGCCCCTTGGATCGTCAGGGCCGGTCCACCGATGTGGATTATTATGCCTGAACAATACGTTTCCCCGCCCTATGGGGCGTAAATGAGCCAACGAATGGCTCCGTCGGTCCCGGATCGACCGATATATCCGAGGTGCCTCGCTATCCATCATCCACATAAGTAAAGTGTCAGGCCGTGTAAAAACACTGACACAACTCCTAGTTAGAAAGAAACACTTGCCCTCCCTGAGGTCCTTCTCCCGTTTCTGGTTTATACCAGGGTGTGAGGCTCGTGAATTCCCGTTATACACAAGGCTACGCCACACAGGCGGTACTTTGATCACCACCACAAGACTTTGCTTTTCAACAGAAGCCCTGATCACTGCTTCTTAGCATGCCACATAGGCAATTCACGCCGTACAACTGATGGCTATCAATCACACAGAATAAATTCCAATGTCAGACACACTGTCCATTTGCAAGTCCGTTCTGGGTTTGAACGAAACCGGAGGCACTATATACCTCGCAAACCCATCGATCACCACGTACGTCTGGAGGATCACCACTCATTATCCATATTTCGGGATGCCTCCCAATCAGGACCTCGGTTACCATCCAAACGAGGTGAAAATCTCCGGTCTTCGACCACCGTCTTCATCTTCGATTTCTTATCGTCGATTCAGTTATTTAGAATGGGATAAACCCAATCTTTCTGAGCAACTCACGTGTATAATAATCAAGTGCTACACAAACACTACTACGCATCATTTCAATTTATTAGTCATTAACCGTCAATCAGTAAGAGAACGATTTCCAAAATATTAACCCCGAAGGCCGAAACCAACATCAGATCAAAATCCAGGAAACCATTCGACTTAGCTAACCTTCAGTTAATTTCTAAATATCACATCCATATCATTTAAAATATTTTATAACGATTTATCGCCATTTTTATTTATTTTAAAATAGCTTATTTATTCAAAACGACGCTTCGGGCCATAACGAGACCGTGGCGTTGTTTTTCTTCATATTTGATTTACTCATATCTTAAAATATAACCATTGGATCTTCACAAAATTTACATCATTAGAAAGTTCTTTTCAAAACGAATCCAACGGTTCCAGTTTCGGGAAAATCTGACGGTCGGATCTCCCGGTATAATCCTTTGAAGTTTCGATTTTGAAATACGAACTGCAGTGTCGTTATTCGATTAAATATAATTATATATATATATAATCAATTCTGGCGCTGTTTTTCTTCAGATTTTAATTAAACATTCCAGACAATCCAACCGTTGGATTTTTACAAAGTTGGTGCCGTTGGAAAGATATTTCCAAAGCGAACCCAACGGTTGTGGTTTTGGGTAAATCCGATGGTCGGATCACCCGCACTAATCGTTTGAAATCACGGTTTCAAAATACGAACTGCAGCTTCGTTATTCGATATACTTCAATTCTATTTATATATATATATCGATTCTCCGATTTCAAAACCATATGATTTCATACGTTTGATAAAAATGATATTTTTATCTAACTGTCTTCTATTTCAACACTTCACTATTTTTAACAATTCATGTATATAATAAAAATGTGATTTTTATTGTAAAACAATTCATTTCAAAACACGATTATTTTATATAGTTCATATAGGTAATAAAAATAGGATTTTTATTATAAAACAATTTCTTTCAAAACAAGATTATTTTATATAGTTCATGTAGGTAATAAAAATAGTATTTTTATTATAAAACAATTTCTTTCCAAAATATGAATACCGTTCAACACATGAATTTCTATTCAACGAATGAACTTCGATTCAACACATGAAGGTTTTCTATAGTTTATATATATAGTAAAAAGGGTGATTATTATATTTAAAATACGAATACCATTCAACACATGAATTTCTATTCAACGAATGAATTTCAATGCAACACATGAAGGTTTTCTATAGTTTATATATATAGTAAAAAGGGTGATTTTTATATTTAAAATACGAATACCATTCAACACATGAATTCTATTCAACGAATGAATTTCAATCCAACACATGAAGCTTTTCTATAGTTTATATATATAGTAAAAAGGGTGATTTTTATATTTAAAATACGAATACCATTCAACACATGAATTCTATTCAACGAATAAATTTCAATCCAACACATGAAGGTTTTCTATAGTTTATATATATAGTAAAAAGGGTGTTTTTATATTTAAAAACACGAATACCATTCAACACATGAATTCTATTCAACGAATGAATTTCAATTCAACACATGAAAGTATTCTATTCAACAGACGAATATTGTTTCAATACAGGAAAATAATTCTAAAACATGAATATTATTCAAAATTTCGGCAGCATAACGGCAGGGTAGTTAAAACCGGGACCATCCCTAGTACGGCTCCTCGCTCTACCTTAAAGCCTCGCAGCTTTTGACAATGGGGAATCATGCATCTAGCTCGCACGCAGGCGGCATGTAAATATTTTTCATTTCCACAAACTACTCCTATATGGTTTCAACCAAATATTTCTCAACCACAAATGGGTGTTTTTCAACCACAATCAATCAATTTCAACCACAAATAATTTCAATCAACCATTCGTAATCAACCAATTTTCACACCAATCACAACCAATAAATATCGTCCATGGTTTGTGGACGAGAGGCGTATATATATATATATTTATATATACCATTTCACTTCTATTTCAACACATATATAATTTTTACAGCGCATATATAACTTATACATCGAACGTACAACTTATACAATGCTTATACAAGAGGTGTACAACGCTTATATAACCCATACATCTACTATATAATTTATACATCGTCGTTTTCCATATTGTTTATAAGTTAGAAATCTCACATTGGGTTCCACTCCACCAAAAATAGCAGAAGGCTCAGAAAAATATGCGGTCTCTTCTAAAATGTAGAGAGCCTCCTTGCGGTCCCGATGTTTCCTGTTTCATTGAATTTCGTCAACACACTAAAAAGATATGATTTTTCAAAGCTTGTAACACTTAAAAGTGTTATTTTCTATTCAAAAATTATAAAGTCGATACCTTTCTGTTTTGGTTTGAACTTGGGTTAGGATTTTTCTCGAAATCCGCGAAGTGTTGGAAGGATCGGAGGGTATCACGTGGAAGAGGGGAGAAAGGCGAGCAGGCGGAGGTGGGTTTTGGCCAGATCGGTGGCCGGAGTTGGCCGTGGCGACACTGGGAAGTCGCTGACTTCGTGGCCGTGGATCTCGTCGATGCGGTGATGAGAAGTGTCGAGGTAGGGTCGGATTTGAAGAGGGGAGGGAGGCGAGTCGAGGTGAAGTGGTGGCGATGGCTGGTGTTGGCCGAGGCGATGGGAAAAAGGCCGGAAAGGATCGAGCTCGAGAACCGTCGGTGAGAGAGAGGCGGCGAGGGTTTCCTAATGGTTTTTAATTTTTAAAATAATGAATGATGAAATTTGATTGGCCCATGGGTTTTATTAAATTTTTAAATACTGTTTTTACAAACGAACACCAATCCGAACCCAATGACTATCGCCCCTAGCTAAATGCCCCCATCCCGGACACAATGGGATATGTTTCGTTGGCCAATTCGACTGTTACAGTCTGTTATTTTTCAAATTAAAGTATAAAACATTTAATATTCAATTTGAATGTACATTTCAATTTGCCAGGGCCACAAACTGATTCAAAAAATTCCGGAAAAATAAATCTAGCTATGTTTTGACGATACAGTCCAAACAAAACTGATTTCGCCGAATTCTGAGACCGTTTTTAAAATGGCCCATTTCCGGTCGATCCAATTTAACTATAATTGACCAAAACACATTTTCCTTTGCCGCGCTCACATACTAGCTTCAAAAATTATGACATTTGAAACCTAGAAATAACTTCACATCCCGGATCCAATAAAAGTGGTTTCATCGCATTCCGAGGTCGTTTGCAAAATGGCCAATTTCATGGGCTATATAAATTCCATAGCGACCTTTCTGAAAATTCACTTCGCCATAACTTTTGCTTACCGCTATGAAACTTCGATTTTTCAAATTCGTTAGAAAGGTATTCACTAACAGATTTAAATATTTTTGGTTTCACTCAAATCCGTTTTGTTTTGCACCCGGTACAGTCAATCCAAGTTTGAATTCAAATTTTGAAACTACCGCGCCATTTCAGGCCTTGTTTATAATTAGAATTAATTATATTCGTTTTCAAATGTCGATTCAAACTTACTTTTCATTGCTATTATTTAAAATATTCATTTTAAATATTTAAAATCCACTATTTTAGCTAATTTAAAAATTTTAAATTAGTTCAGATTTTCCGGGTCATTACAATCTCCCCCACTTAAAACTTTTCATCCCCGAAAAGGAACAAAGTCGAAAGTGGTTTGATTAATCAACTCTACGTTCAATCTGGCTTCCATTCTCCAACTTTTCACTTTCTGAGAATTTTCAAATTCTTCAAAAATTTGGCTAACACCCGGAATTTTCGAAAAATTTCGCCATAACCTCCTTTGTACGGGGAGAGGTTTGGAAATTTATTGGGCCATATTAGGTACCCAATAAATCCTAATAAGCATACACATATTTATAGTGATATATTCTGGTGTTTACAGGAGAGCGTGTATAGATAATAACTCCAGAGAATAAATTCTCGTCACCCTGTCAAAGCCTGAGGGAGTGCGTATTTTAATTGCTCCAGAGGATAAATCCTCGTCACCTCGTCCCGTGTGGGAAATAAATAGTCCATGTGCCGTATCTAATAACCAGAGAGACGTGATTATTGTCAACTCCAGACCCGTGTGGGGTTTTTATTAATCTAGAAATTTTATCGTTACATTTTAAATAGTCCATATCAGTCATCAGTTCAACCTGTAAAATATAGTCATCACCATACAAGCCTCTCGCTCGTATGGTAAATCTTCCACCTCGTCACACAAGCTCTAAATGCTTATGTGGTATATGATGAAGTATGCCTATCTTCAGAAGTATGCCATGTAATGTAGTTCAAAATTAATTGTTACTATCCTATGGCGACGTTTATTATTACACACAGAATAACCAGCACTCCGCATCCAATGGCATTCACAGGAGTTGATATAATAATATTTCGCATCCAACTCATTAAGGTTTACCTATTTGTCGAGCACGCAAATAAAATCTGTACTCAACAGCTATCCATTTACCTGTTCAAACATATATAATGCACATGTATATATTTCTATCTTTTTTCTAATCAGTTCAATGTTTGATTTAAATGAATAAATTCTACCATTATTCTATTATTGATTAAATTAACTATCGTTCTAATAATTTAATTAATCAAATCTGCTATCACACAACACAAACAATCAATCAAATTGTTTTTAATTTTTTTTTTTAAATATACTAATCAATTTTTATACTCTCTTAAAATCATTCAGACTGTAGAATTAAAAGTGCACATCCATGGAAAGAAAATAACAACAGAGTGGAGAACTAATTGGTAATGCAAAGTATGGTAAATGTACCTTGCACCGGAGTCAATCAGAGATATCTACTCGACACTTAGGATAGGCTTTCTAAATGCTCTCCTCAGTTTCCCATGTACAATCTCGCGGATTTCCACTCCATTGCACTTTAACTAAGTGGACTTTCTTGTTCCTCAGCTCTTTGGTTTCTTTGCCGATAATCTTGAGCGGCTCTCTTCTCACAGCCAATTCTGGGGTAATTTCAATATCCTGTTGAGCTGCTTCTTCCACGATCAAGTCTGGATCATGAACGTGTTTCCGAAGTTGAGATATGTGAAATACATCATGCACTCCAGACAACCAATCAGGCAATTTAACCATATAAGCGAGAGTTCCGATCCGTTCAAGTATAGGGAATGGGCCAATGAATTTGGGCGCCAACTTCCCAGTTTTACCAAACCGGATAACTCCTCTCATTGGCGATACTTTCAAATATACATAGTCGCCAACAGCAAACGATATATCTCTCCTACTCTTGTCGGCATAGCTCTTCTGTCGGCTTTGAGTGGCGAGTAATCGCTTCTTAATAAAGTCGACTTTGTCGGCAGCTTCTCGGATCATATCAGGTCCCAATACAAGTCTATTACTGGGTTCGACCCAACAAGCAGGAGATCGGCACGGTCTACCATATAATGCTTTGAATGGTGACATTTTCAGGCTTGCCTGGTAGCTGTTGTTACAAGAGAATTCATCCAAATGCAGATGGTCTTCCCATGATCCACCGAAATCTAGAACACAAGCCCGCAATAGATCTTCTAGTATACGATTCACCCTCTCAGTCTGACCATCTGTCTGAGGATGATAGGCGGTGCTAAGGTTCAGCTTCGTTCCCAGCTCTACTTGAAATGCCTCCCAGAATTTATTAGTAAATATAGGATCTCTATCACTGACTATACTGAGCGGCACTCTGTGTAGTCTAACAATTTCCTTGAAATATATTTGCGCCAGACTCTGAGAAGTTCTGTTTGATCTGACAGGTATGAAATGGGCGGTCTTCATGAGCGATCAACGATTACCCAAATACTGTCATTCCCTTTTCTGGTTCTAGGCAAAGCATCAATGAAGTCCATGTAAATATGTACCCACTTCCAGCCTGGAATGTCCAGCGGTTGCAACAGTCCAGCAAGTTTCTGCTGGTCGCTTTTGACTAGCTGACAAGTAGGGCATCGGCTAACATATATTGAAACGTCTCTTTTCATAGCCTTCCACCAGAATGTTCGCTTGAGGTTATTATACATTTTGGCTACACCAGGATGGATACTCAGCTTGGACTTGTGACACTCGTCTAACACTTCCCTTTTGAGCTCGGGGATGCTAGGAACACAAATCCTTCCTTTCAATCTCAGGATTCCATCGTTATCTATTTGAAAACACGAGGGTTCACCTTTCTGAATCCCTTTGATCATATCCTTAATAAAGTTATCATCCTTCTGAAGAATAGATATTTTGTCAATCAGGGAAGTCGTAATAACAAAGCTGACGATCATTACATTCTTTCGACTCAGCGCATCGGCCACGACATTGGCTTTCCCTCGAGTGTATAGAATCTCAAAATCATATGCTGCAAGGAACTCTAGCCAACGTTGCTGCCTCAAATTCAGGTCTTTCTGGGTGAACAGATAGTTTAACGACTGATGGTCTATATACAGTTCGAATTTCTCACCCAGAAGATAGTGTCTCCAGATTTTCAAAGAGAATACGATAGCCAATAACTCAAGATCATGAGTTACATAGTTTTTCTCATGTGGCTTCAGCTGACGGCTAGCATAAGCAATCACTTGACCCCTTTGCATTAACACTGCGCCAAGGCCTTCTCTAGAAGCATCAATCCAGACTTTTAAATCCTGATTGCCGTCGATTATGGTTAACACTGGAGCAGTCGTTAATCTTAACTTTAGCTCTTCAAAAGCCTCCTCACTTTCTAGAGTCCATTTGAATTTTGAGTGCTTCTTTGTAAGCTTCGTTAAGTGACTAGATATCTTCGAAAAGTATTTAATGAACAACCGGTAATAACTAGCCAATCCGAGAAAACTGTGGACTTCTATAGGAGTACTAGGCTGTTTCCAGTTTTGAATAGCCGTGATTTTACTTGGATCCACAGCAATTCCTTCTTTCAATACAACATGGCCTAGAAATTTCACTTCATCTTGCCAGAATATACATTTGGATAGTTTGGCTTTCAATACATTCCTTCTCAGAATTTCTAGAACCTGTTCCAAATGCTTTTCATGTTCGGCTTTTGATTTAGAGAAGATTAGAATATAATCGATAAAAACCAGAACAAACTTATTCAGGACTCCTCTGAACACTCTATTCATCAAATCGACGAAGTAAGCTGGAGCGTTACATAAGCCGAACGACATTACTAACCACTCATAGAATAAGTCTGGACCTCTGAATGCTGTCATTGGAACACACTCTTCGGCAATTCGAAGCTGATGGAAGCCTGTAGCTAGGTCCATCCTTGAGAATACTTGTGCTCCATTCAGACGATCCAATAAATCATCGATTCGCGGCAATGGATATTTGTTCTTTATTGTCTGTTTGTTCAGATCACGATAATCCACACATAGTCGCAGAGTACCGTCTGATTTTGGGACAAACACCACTGCTGCTCCCCAATCAGAGAAACTAGGCCTGATTAGACCCTTCCAAACGAGCTGTCGTGTTTGATTGTCTAATTCCTCTTTCTCTTTCAAGGACATTCTTCGAATAGCATGAACTACCGGCCTTGCATTCGGAATTAAAGCAATTTTGAAATCAATTTCTCTTTGCGAAGGTAAGCGAACAACTTCTTCAAACACATCCGCATAATTCTTGACGACAGGAATATCTTTGATGAGGTCAGGAATATTCTCTGTAACTTCGGGGATATTTTCTATTTGAGCAGGAGAAACATCTAAAGCTGCCCAGAAGTCTTTTTTATTTGAATTCTGGCCTTCACAGGGAATGGTTATATAATCACCTAATTTAATCTTCGCCTTAACGACTCTGTCGGCGCATTTAACCTCAGCTTCATACTTGGCCAACCAGTCTAACCCCAAGATAAGATCAAATTCTATAAAATTCGTGACGACTACGATGGTAGGGAACCGATAACGAGAAAAAGAAACTGGCACCCCACAAACCCAACTGAGATTGATGGAACCCCCGACCGGATTTTGGACAGTCATTGATTCTTTGAGCTTCTTCAAGTTTGAATCCAGTTTCTTAACTGCATTCTTTGCAACAAAGCTTCGCGACGCGCCAGTGTCAAACAATACCTTAACTGGAATATCTTTGACAGTAAGCGTGCCTTCTAAAACATCTGGCCTTTCTTGAATAGCTGAGGGCTCAGAAGTTTTTGCCACTTCATTTAACTGGGCCTCATTGGTCTTTTTCAACGGCCAGCAATCTTGCTTTACATGACCAGCCTGATGACAAAGATTACACTCTCGGGTCACTTGAAACCTGCTCTTGGATTTGGATTTATCCTTTCTTCGTTTGTTCCAAGAATTACAACTTATCGCCAAATGTCCTTGCCTATTGCAACTTGATCATGTGGCAGTTATTACCGGTTCCTTGTCAGATTAAGCCCTTTTCTCTTGGCACTGGGCTTCTTACTGACTTCTGACATCTTACTGGCCTCAGGAAGATCAGTTTCAGACTCAACTTTATTACTAGAACTGACCTCCTCTTCGTAGCATAACATACCTTTCTTGTCGAGATCTTCATACTGATAAGCCATATAAATCATTTCTGAAAAAGGAAGCTTCACATGCCCCCATTACTTTATTCTGGTATTTCCTTTAAAGCCCGTTAATAAATCTCAGATTCTTCCTCCTCGTATTTTGAATTAGATGGGGAGCAAAGTGAGAAAGTTCATTGAATTTCTTATGATATTCTGGAATGGTCATATCTCCTTGTACCAGATAAAAAAAATCATCGCATAATCGCTCAGTTGCTTCTGGAGGAGTAAATCTTTCTAGGAAAATCACTTTAAATCTATCCCAGGTGATATCACCTTCTGGATTATTCTCAATAACCGAATCCCACCAGAACAAAGCTTCATCTTTGAGTGCCCAGGATGCCAGTAATCTTTTCTGGTCATCCCTTAGCTTTAAACCCTCAAAGATCCTTTTAGCACAACGAATCCAAGCCTGTGTCTTCATAATAGATTCTTCACCAGAGAATGGTATTCCACCCATATTTCGATACTTGATTAATAGGGCCTCAATATCCGGTTCTGCATTCCTTCTGTTTCTGACACTCATTTTCTAGTACTTCTGCAAATAGCAGATCAAGTGTCAGGTCACAGAAAAGATATTTTAAAACATAGAAACATATACTTGAATGTAAATGTATCTATCGAGGTGTTATTTCATTCTGCTACTCATACTAGGATATTACTGATCCTATCTGTATTGAATTGCCCGTCCTAGAACAATACTGGCTCTATTTCTGACGAGTTCGTTAACATGTTATATTCCAGAACTAAGCTTAACCACAACTCTGATACCAAATGAGACGACCCCAAACCCCGTACTGACGGTGGCAAGGGTAATCCTTGGAATATAACACATAAACAGATAACAGCAGAACCGAATTAAATAAATACACCAGATACTGAACAATAGAATATACTGGATAAACGTAATCATCAGAGTTACACAGTATACAGGATTATACTTAGTACAAATGCAGTTCGGCTATACATATATGTCTACAGCGGAAAAACAAACATAATGTACAATAGGAGCTGAACAACATAAAAAGAGATAAATAATAGAATCCATCCTCAGCTCCCGTTATGTAGAAAGAGCCAGCTAAAATCTGAAAACAAGGCTGCCCGTGTAGAAAAAAGGGCACCCGAGTTTGAGAGTGAAACAAACTACGAGTCAGTCATGGGACTGGTATGAGAAATCTACTCAACACATTTAAAATATGGCTAATCACAGGATCACGCCACTTTCGTGGAATGGGTTTACTCCATCGGATTGCCAGTGCTTTGAAAACAAATCTTTCTTTTAAACATCGCAATGCTTTTTATAAAAATGAAGCCATTATAAGACTCAGTTCCGATCACACAATGCAACACAAACCAGAGGATAGAGTTTTTACCTTATAACGACCAAAATATGCTTGATACGAATAAAACAAAAGCATTTGATATTATTACTAGTGTTTATACGTTTCAAAAACAATTTCAAATCATAAGTATCAATCATAGATGGCATTAATGCCCCATACCACTATGTCGCCATATATAGGTATACAATCAAAACCGCACAGTCACGTATTTGGAAATTGGATTTCCGTCATGAACCAAGGCAAAAGATAGTCCTTACCGAATTCGAGATACTCTAGCCCGCCCCTCAGGAACAACCGCAACTGCCCCTTGGATCGTCAGGGCCGGTCCACCAATGTGGATTATTATGCCTGAACAATACTTTTCCCCGCCCTATGGGGCGTAAATGAGCCAACGAATGGCTCCATCGGTCCCGGATCGACCGATATATCCGAGGCGTCTCTCTATCCATCATCTACATAAGTAAAATGTCAGGCCATGTAAAAACACCGACACAACTCCTAGTTAGAAAGAAACGCATGCCCTCCCTGAGGTCCTTCTGCTGTTTCTGCTTCATACCGGGGTGTGAGGCTCGCGAATTCACGTTATACACAAGGCTACGCCACACAGGCGGTGCTTTGATCATCACCACAAGACTTTGCTTTTCAACAGAAGCCCTGATCACTGCATCTTAGCATGCCACACAGGCAATTCACACCGTGCAACTGATGGCTATCAATCACACAGAATAAATTCCAATGTCAGACACACTGTCCATTTGCAAGTCCGTTCTGGGTCTGAACGAAACCGGAGGCACTATATACCTAGCAAACCCATCGATCACCACGTACGTCTGGATGATCACCACTCATTATACATATTTCGGGATGCCTCCCAATCAGGACCTCGGTTACCATCCAAACGAGGTGATGATCTCCGGTCTTCGACCACCGTCTTCATCTTCGATTTCTTATCGTCGATTCAGTTATTCAGAATGGGATAAACCCGGTCTTTCTGAGCAACTCGTGTATATAATAAACAAGTGCTACACAAACACTACTACGTATCATTTCAATTCATTAGTCATTAACCGTCAATCAGTAAGAGAATGATTTCCCAAATATTAACCCCGAAGGCCGAAACCAACATCGGGTCAAAATCTAGGAAACCATTCGACTTAGCAAACCTTCAGTTAATTTCTAAATTTCACATCCATATCGTTTATAATATTTTATAACGATTTATCGCCATTTTTATTTATTTTAAAACAACCAATTTATTCAAACGATGCTTCGGGCCATAACGCGATCGTGGCGCTGTTTTTCTTCATATTTGATTTACTCATATCTTAAAATCTAACCGTTGGATCTTCACAAAATTTACATCATTAGAAAGTTCTTTTCAAAACGAATCCAACGGTTCCAGTTTCGGGATAATCCGACGGTCGGATCTCCCGGTATAATCGTTTGAAGTTTCGATTTTGCAATACGAACTGCAGCGTCGTTATTCGATTAAATATAATTATATATATATATATATATATATATATATAATCGATTCTGGCGCTGTTTTTCTTCAGATTTTAATTAAACATTCCAGACAATACAACCGTTGGATTTTTACAAAGTTGGTGCCGTTGGAAAGATATTTCCAAAGCTAACCCAACGGTTGCGGTTTCGGGAAAATCCGATGGTCGGATCTCCCGCACTAATCGTTTGAAATCACGGTTTCAAAATATGAACCGCAGCTTCGTTATTCAATATACTTCAATTCTATTTATATATATATATATATATATATATCGATTCTTCGATTTCAAAACCATATGATTTTCGTACGTTTGATAAAAATGATATTTTTATCTAACTGTCTTCTATTTCAACACTTCACTATTTTTAACAATTCATGTATATAATAAAAATATGATTTTTATTGTAAAACAATTCATTTCAAAACACGATTATTTTATATAGTTCATATAGGTAATAAAAATAGGATTTTTATTATAAAACAATTTCTTTCAAAACAAGATTATTTTATATAGTTCATATATGTAATAAAAATAGGATTTTTATTATAAAACAATTTCTTTCCAAAATATGAATACCATTCAACACATGAATTTCTATTCAACGAATGAATTTCGATTCAACACATGAAGGTTTTCTATAGTTTATATATATAGTAAAAAGGGTGATTTTTATATTTAAAATACAAATACCATTCAACACAAGAATTCTATTCAACGAATGAATTTCAATCCAACACATGAAGGTTTTCTATAGTTTATATATATAGTAAAAAGGGTGATTTTTATAAATAAAATACGAATACCATTCAACACATGAATTCTATTCAACGAATGAATTTCAATCCAACACATGAAGGTTTTCTATAGTTTATATATATAGTAAAAAGGGTGATTTTTATATTTAAAATATGAATACCATTCAACACATGAATTCTATTCAACGAATGAATTTCAATCCAACACATGAAGGTTTTCTATAGTTTATATATATAGTAAAAAGGGTGACTTTTATATTTAAAAACACGAATACCATTCAACACATGAATTCTATTCAACGAATGAATTTCAATTCAACACATTAAGGTTTTCTATTCAGCAGATGAATATGGTTTCAATACAGGAAAATAATTCTAACACATGAATATTATTCAAATTTCGGCAGCATAACGTCAGGGTAGTTAAAACCGTGACCGTCCCTAGTACGGCTCCTCGCTCTACCTTAAAGCCTCGCAGCTTTTGACAATGGGGAATCATGCATCTAGTTTGCACGCAGGCGGCATGTATATATTTTTCATTTCCATAAACTAATCCTATGTGGTTTCGACCAAATATTTCTCAACCACAAACGGGTGTTTTTCAACCACAATCAATCAATTTCAACCACAAATAATTTCAATCAACCATTCGTAATCAACCAATTTTCACACCAATTGTAATCACCCGGAAAATGTGAACCAATTTAAAAATTTTAAATTTGGTTATTACCAAAGAATTTGAATAATTGAAATAACATATTTCAATAAAATAAAGAATTGGGTATAATATTGCAGTTTGAAATTTTGAACACAAACTTTGTCTGACTATACCGGGTGGAAAATAAAACGGATTTTAGCGAAACTGAAAATATTTAAATCTGTTTATGAATACCTTTCTAACGAATCCGAAAAATCGAAGTTTCATAGCGGGAATCAAAAGTTATGGCCAAATGAATTTTCAGAAAGGTCGCTATATAGCATATATAGCCCTTGAAAATTGATATTTTGCATACGACCTCGGAATTTGACGAAACCACTTTTGTTGGGTCCGGGATGTCAAATTATTGCTAAGTTTCAAATTTCATAATTTTTGAAGCTAGTATTTGAGCGGGGCAAAAGAAAATGTGATTGGTCAATTTCTGTTAAAAAGGGTCGACCTAAAAATGGCCGTTTTTCAAACGAGCTCAGAATTCGACGAAACTAGTTCTGTTAGGACCGTATCATCAAAACAAAGCTAGATTATTTTTCTGGAATTTTTCGATTCAGTTTGTGGCCCTGGCAAATTGAAATGTACATTCAAATTAAATATTGAATGTTTTATACTTTAATTTGAAAAATAACTGACAGTAACAGTCGAATTGGCCAATGAAACATATCCCATTGTGTCCGGAATGGGGGTATTTAGCTAGGGGCGACAGTCGTTGGGTTTGATTTCGAGTCCGTTCGTGAAAACACTATTTAAAAATTTCCTATATAGCTTCGACCAATAGGAATTTTTCTTTAAAAAAAATCGAAAAACCCTAGCCGCCGTAGCCGATTTGGACGATCCAGGAAGCACCGCGCTTCTCTCCCCTTTTCCGATCGCCACAGGCAATGCTAGGCCGCGCCACCACCACCAGTCGACAGCCCTTCGCCTCCTCTTCACATCCGACCCCGACACGGCCTCCACCATCAACTCCTCCGCCTGAATCGAAGCCAGGAAGTCATCGACTTCCCAGCGCCGCCGCCGCCCCGATCTTCCATCGCACCCCCTCAAACCACCAGCGCCGTGAAGCCCTCGCCATCCCCTTCCACATCAGCATCCCCGATCATCCCCATATGGCGCCGTTTTTGCGAAAATTCCAGACCGAGTTTCGAAGCAAAAATAAAGGTACGGCCTTTATTATTCAGAATTGAAAATAACACTATAAAGCATTGCAAAGCTTTGAAAAATAATATCTTTTTCGTTCTTTAACGAAATTTGATGAAACAGGAGACACCGTGACCGCAAGGAGGCTCTCTACATTCTAGAAGAAGCCGCGGATTTTTCTGATCTTCCTACGATTTTTAGCACTTCAATAACTAACGTGAGGAATCTAAACCAATTGTGTGAATGAAATTGCGTTGTATAAATCATATAAGCGAAGTGTAAATTATATACGCATTGTATACCTCATGTACATGTGTTGTATAAGTTATATTAGCGATATATAAATTATACAAGCGTTGAATGAAACATATATGCTTTGAATTGTGATGAAATGCAAGTGAATTATAATATAATATATATATATATATATATACTCCCCTCGTCCACAGACCATGGACGATATTTATTGCTTGTGATTGACGTGATATTATATGATATGACGAATGGTTGGAAATAATTGTTTATGGTTGATATGATGGTTGAAAAATACCTTTGTGGTTGAAAAATACCCTCTTGTGGTTGAAACAAATTAGAATAGGATTGTGGAATTGAAAATAAAACATGCCGCCTGCGTGCGAACAAGACGCATGATCCCCATTGTCAAAAACCGCGAGGTTTTAAGGTAGAGCGAGGAGCCGTACTAGGGACGGTCCCGGTTTTAACTACCCTGCCGTTATGCTGCCGGAATTTTCCGAAATATACATGTGTTAGAATAATTTTCATTCGTTGAAATAAATTACAACTATAGCGAATATTCATGTGTTGAGTTGAAATTCATTCGTTGAGTTGAAATTCGTGTGTTGAATATAATTTGAATTTAAACAAATAGCTTTAGCGATAAAAATCACATTTTTATATATTCAAACTATAATGAATATTCATGTGTTGAGTTGCAATTCGTTCGTTGAGTTGAAATTCATGTGTTGAATATTATTTGAATTTAAACAAATAGCTTTAGCGATAAAAATCACATTTATATATATATATATACAAACTATAGAGGATATTCATGTGTTGAATCGAAATTCGTTCGTCGAGTTGAAATTCATGTGTTGAATGTTATCGTATTTTAAAATAAAATGTAGTGACAATAAAAACTACATCTTTATTGTGAATATGGAGTGTTAAAAACATTCACGTGTTGAATAAATATTTTTGACGATAAAAAATATTTCTTTTATCATGTATATGCTTTGATAAAAATACACACGTGTTGAAATAAATAATAGTTTGCTAGAAATATTATTATTAGCTTTGTTCTGCATATATATACATGTGTTGAACAGGAAAAATGGATTAGCTGTAGAGTAAAGAAATTATTTACGTGCCCGACAACTAGGTAAACCTTGATGAGTTAGCTGCGCAATTTTATTTATATATCAACTCCTGTGAATGCCATTGGATGCGGAGTGCTGGTTATTCTGTGTGAAATAATAAACATCGCCATAGGATAGTAACAATTAAATTTGAACTACACTACATGGCATACTTCTTGACGATAGGCATACTTCATCATATTCCACATAAGCAATTGGAGCTTGTGTGACGAGGTGGAAGATTTACCATACGAGCAAGAGGCTTGTATGGCGATGATTATATACTACAGGTTGAACTGATGACTGATATGGACTATATAAAATATAACGATAAATCGCCAGATTAATAAAAACCCCACACGGGTCTGGAGTTGACAATAATCACGTTGCTCTAGTTATTAGATACGGCACATGGACTATTTATTTCCACACGGAAATGGGGTGACGAGAATTTATTCTCTGGAGTGATTATCTATACATGCTCCCCCGTAAACACCAGAATATATCACTATAAATATGTAGATGCTTTTTAGGATTTATTGGGTACCTAACACAGCCCAATAAATTTCCAAACCCCTCCCCGTACAAAGGAGGTTATGGCGAAATTTTTCGAAATATTAAGGCGTTAGTGAAATATTTGAAGTGAAAACGATGTTGGAAATATAGAATGAACTATAGTTGTAATTATAGAATGAACTATATTTATGTATATAATTATAAATATAATTAAAAGGAATTAAAGCCGTGCAGTTCATGTTTCGGAATCGTAATTTGAAACGATTAGTACGAGAAATCCGACCATCGGATTTTCCCGAAACCGCAACCGCTGGGTTCGCCTTGGAAATATCTTCCCAACGGCACCAACCTTGAAAAAATCCAACGGTTGGATTGTCCGGAATGTTTAATTCAAATCTGAAGAAAAACAGCGCCATAATCGTTTATATTTATATATAAATATAATTAAATTAAATCGAATAACGACGGTGCAGTTCGAATTTTGAAACCGTAACTTCAAACGACTAGTGTGGAAGATCCGACCGTCGGATTTTCACGAAACTGGAACCGTTGGGTTCGCTTTGGGAATACCTTCCCACTGATATAGACTTCGTAGAAATCCAACGGTTAGATTTCCCTATATGTGTAAAACAAATTAGGGAAAAAACAGCGCCAGTGCCACGACACGACCTGAAACGTCGTTTAATTAAATATGGCCATTTTTAAATAAATAAAAATGGCGAAAAATCGTTATGAAATATTATAAGCAACACAGATTGCAAATGAACCAATTGGGCTTGAATTGTTTGATATTTGATGGTTGTATATGCTTGACACGAAAATAACACTAAAGAACTGAAAGATGGATGTCGAATAATATAACCATAGAAAGAATCGATTTAAATTCTAATTACGTGAATTATTTGAAAAGGCCGAGCTAACCCTCATTTCAAATAATTTCTCGAGCGATTCGAATTGGAAAATGCAAAGACGATTCAAGACCGACGATCTTCGTATCGGTTGGATGGGCGCTGCTGAGGTTCCTGACCGGAGTAGCTACCGAAAAGGGACGGAAGTAGTTGCCGTCTGAACGTATGTGTTGATAGGACGGATATACGAGGAATTTGACGCCTACGGTTTCGTTCATACCCAGAACGGACTTGTAAATGGACTGTGTGTCTGACATTGGATTTTTTTCTATACTGATTGATCTCTGTTAAATATATATCTGTTTGGCGGCGGAGAATTTATTCTTTTGCTTAACGCCCTTCTCTGAGACGTAGGAGCTCAGGGGTTATATATCGATGGAAATCAATCGTATGGAGTGGACTGCCTATGTGGCATGCCAAGATGTTGTGATCAAGGCTTCTGTTGCAAAGCAAAGTCTTGTGGATGATGATCAAAGCCCGGTCTACGTGGCCTAGCTTTGTGTATGTCGTAGATTCGCGAGCCTCACACCTCGGTATGAGTTAAAAACGGGATACAGACCGCTGGGAGAGCACGACGTTTCTTTCTAGCTATGGTGGTGTCAGTGACTTACCAACCCTGACATTTATATCTACTTTTCACCTTTGTGGTTGTTGGAATGCGAGGCGCCTCGATTATAGGTCTTTAAGGACCGGGAAACGTGTGTTCAGGAATAACTAATCCTCAAACGTAAGAGAGGACCGGCCCAGCCGAATCCAGGGTTGCCCAGAGTGCGTAGTCCTGAGGCATTTTCTAGAATGTCTCGAAGTGGAGAGGAGCTTGCCCCTTGCCTCGACTCATGACGGAAATCCAATTTCCAATACGAGATAACGCATTCGATTGTAACTTATATATGGCGACATAGTGGCATGGGACGCTCATGTCGCCTATGATTGATATTTATGATGCTATTCGCTTTTGAAACATATATGCACTAGTAATAATATCAATTGATTTTGCTTTATACGTATCAAGCATACTTGGCCATTATAAGGTAAAACTCTATCCTCCGGCTTGCGTTGCATTGTATGATGGGACCTGAGTATTATAATGGCTTCATTCTTTCAAAAAGCATTGCGTTGTTTTAAAAGAATTTACTTTGTTTTAAATGCACTAGCAATCACTGGAGTAAACCCGTTCCGTGAAAGTGGCGTGGTCCTATGATTTGCTTATTACTGTTGTTTAACTGTTAAATAGATTCCTCGTACCAGTCCCCATGACTGACTCGTTGTTTGTTTCACTTTGCAAACGCGGGTGCCCTTATTTTCACACGGGCTGCCTAGTTCACAGGTGACAGGTTGTTTTTGGCTCTGTACTGTTGCATAGAGTGCATTTTTGGCTCATGGCGAGGCTGACTTCACAGAGATGACTTTGACATTTTCCGCCATTACTGTACTTATATTATGATTCCGCCACGGGCGATGCAGACTGATTTACTTTCCGTACTTCTTATTGTATGTATGTGTACCGCCTTCGGCGATGTAGACTGATACCCTTATTATGTCTCACTGCATGTATGTATTCCGCCTCAGGCAATGATGACTGATCACTTCCCTTTTATTTACTAAGTTATATCCTACGCTATGCTATTTTGATGTTATTACATGTTGTGATTCCGCTGTCATATCCATGTAAAATTATTCTATTTTTTGTTCTGCTATTATCTGTACTCTGCTATGATGATTAATGTGTTATATTCCAATGATTATCCTTAATACCGCCCCTCGGATTTTGGGATCGTCACACCAATCACAACCAATAAATATCGTCCATGGTTTGTGGACGAGGGGCGTATATATATATATATATTTACATATAGCATTTCACTTCTATTTCACCACATACATAATTTTTACAACGCATATATAACTTATACATCGAACGTACAACTTATACAATGCTTATACAAGAGGTGTATAACACTTGTATAACTCATACGTCGACTATATAATTTATACATCGTCGTTTTCCATATCGTTTATAATTTAGAAATCTCACATTGGGTTCCACTCCACCAAAAATAGTAGAAGGCTCAGAAAAATATGCGGTCTCTTCTAAAATGTAGAGAGCCTCCTTGCGGTCCCAATGTTTCCTGTTTCATCGAATTTTGTCAACACACTAAAAAGATATGATTTTTCAAAGCTTGTAACACTTAAAAGTGTTATTTTCTATTCAAAAATTACAAAGCCGATACCTTTCTGTTTTGGTTTGAACTAGGGTTAGGATTTTTCTCGAAATCCGCGAAGTGTTGGAAGGATCGGAGGGTATCACGTGGAAGAGGGGAGAGAGGCGAGCAGGCGGAGGTGGATTTTGGCCGGATCGGTGGCCGGAGTTGGCCGTGGCGACGCTGGGAAGTCGTTGACTTCGTGGCCGTGGATCTCGTCGATGCGGTGACGAGAAGTGTCGAGGTTGTGTCGGATTTGAAGAGGGGAGGGAGGCAAGTCGAGGTGAAGCGGTGGCGATGGCTGGCGTTGGCCGAGGCGATGGGAAAAGGGCCGGAAAGGATCGAGCTCGAGAACCGTCAGTGAGAGAGAGGCGGCGAGGGTTTCCTGACGGTTTTTAATTTTTAAAATAATGAATGATGGAATTTGATTGGCCCATGGGTTTTATTAAATTTTTAAATAGTGTTTTTACAAACGAACACCAATCCGAACCCAACGACTGTCGCCCCTAGCTAAATAACCCCATCTCGGACACAATGGGATATGTTTCGTTGGCCAATTCGACTGTTACAGTCTGTAATTTTTAAATTAAAGTATAAAACATTTAATATTCAATTTGAACATACATTTCAATTTGCCAGAGCCACAAACTAATTCGAAAATTCCAGAAAAATAAATCTGGCTATGCTTTGATGATACAGTCCCAACAAAACTGATTTCGTCGAATTGTGAGACCGTTTGTAAAATGGCCCATTTCCGGTCGATCCAATTTAACTATAATTGACCAAAACACATTTTCCTTTGCCACGCTCACATACTAGCTTCAAAAATTATGAAATTTTAAACCTAGCAATAACTTCTCATCCCGGATCCAACAAAAGTGGTTTCGTCGAATTCCGAGGTCGTTTGCAAAATGGCCAATTTCACGGGCTATATAAATTCCATAGCGAACTTTCTGAAAATTCACTTGGCCATAACTTTTGCTTCCCGCTATGAAACTTCGATTTTTCAAATTCGTTAGAAAGGTATTCACTAACAGATTTAAATATTTTTGGTTTCACTCAAATCCGTTTTGCTTTGCACCCGGTACAATCAGTCCATGTTTGAATTCAAATTTTGAAACTACCGCGCCATTTCAGGCCTTGCTTATAATTAGAATTAATTATATTTGTTTTCAAATGTCGATTCAAACTTACTTTTCATTGCTATTATTTATAATATTCATTTTAAATATTTAAAATCCAATATTTTAGCCAATTTAAATTTTTTAAATTAGTTCAGATTTTCCGGGTCGTTACAGCCACGCTCACATATTGATTCAGAAAATTATGAATGTTTGAATCTAGCAATATCTTGACATCACGGATCCAACAACAGTGGTTTCGTCGAAAACCAAGGTCATTTGCAAAATTTCCATTTTTATGGGCCAGAATTCCATAGCTACTATTATGTATTTTCAACTGGGCATAACTTTTTATCCCCGCTATGAAATTTCAATTTTTCGGATTCTTGGAAAGTTATTCTCGAATAGATTCCAATATTTTTAGTTTGACTAAAATCCGGTTTATTTTGAATCCCTTACACTCATTTGAACTTTGAAATCTAATTTTCAAACTACCGCGCCATTTCAGGCTCGTTATATAATTAAAATAAATTATATATATTCTAACGACGATTTGAAAAAATATACACGTTTGAATTCTTTTCAAAATAACTTTATTGTCGTTATTATTTAAAATGATCTATTTTAAATATTCAAAATTCGCTAAAATTGCCAAAATAAAATTTTTAAATTGGCTCAGATTTCCGGGTTATTACAATAACAGAACCTTTCATTGCAAAATACAATGTTACATCAGAGTTACATATAATATCAGAGTTATGCATATACAGCGGAAGAAAAGAAAATATACTCTCCAAGGAAGAAACCATATGATATAGCGGAAGCTCCAAACTCTAGCGTGGACTCCAACTCTAAATGCGCTCTGAATCCTGCTGCAATAGTCTATAACTTCAAAACTAAACTACTGGTTGCCCGTGTGAAAATTAATGGGCACCCAGAGTTTAGGAAGGAACAATAAACTCCGGGTCAGTCATGGGACTGGTGTGAAAACATATAACAGTTGTTTTTAGGATTCATTTTAAAGTTGGTAAATTCACCGGACCTCGCCACTAATGCGGAACGGGTTTATTCCATGTGAATTCCCGTGCATATAAATACGCAATGACATTTTTAAAATAAAGCTATCATAAGCTCGTCCCACATCACACAATGCAAGCGCACACCAGATGGGCGGGTTTTATCTTATGATAACCAAATATGCTTTCATACATAAAATCCTCTTTTCATATTATCATATAGTGTGGAAAACAAATTTCGCAAATAAATACATTAATCCTAGACGGCATAATACCCATAATATTATGTCGCCATATATATATATATATATATATATATATATATATATATATATATACAATCAAAATCGTATGGCTCGTATTGGAGAAAAGATTTCCAACTTGGTGATTCCTGGCTCGTAAATGGCTTATTTGTACTGGTTTCAGTCCAATTCCATTAGCAGTTGGGGATTTTCTGCTAGTTATATATGTATCGAAAATTCTATTAAAAATGATCTTCGTTACATTAATATACAACGACTTTTTATTTTATTTTTATAAATTTTTACTTAATTAAAATTGTCAAAACTATATACCACTACGTTCTAATTTCTAATACGATTCCAACGCCTCTGACGGCGAGTAAATCTGATTTAAATCGAACGTTCTATGAGTGTTTAAAGTTTACACTAAAATAACTTGAATTAGAGTAAATCATACCAATAAAAATCAAGTTGGCCCAAAGCCCATTACTATTCACGTTCAATACCCGGTCCACATGAGCTTCTTCTACCTCTCCTCCTAATCCTTGCGCAGGAGCTCCTGTACCCGTTTAAATGTGCGCGCTCGTGCACGGAGCATGCACCATCTCTCCACCGAACCACACACAGACTTTACCAACAAGATTCTCTTCGCTTCCTCATCACACTGCACCGCACCTCCGCAAGTTCGATCCCTTGCATTGATTTCCGTTCCTCTCGCCGAACCCAAACGTGTGAACCACTACAGGTTGCGACATTTATTTTCTCCAATCTCCATCCAATTACCCTGCTTCGAAGCTCTCTCTTCTCTCGTCACAACGCCATTCACCGATTCTTCAATCATCACCTCCACCATTAATGAACTCCAACCCTAATTCTGAAGATCTCAAGTTGTCGACACAAAATCGAACCAAAATCACATGAAAAATACTGCATACACTGCCGATCTCAATGGCGCAGACCGCATCGACCAATTCTTCACGGATTGGGGGATTTGATTTTCTGAATTTTTGAACCCATTTATTCGATTTTTCTGTAAATCCGCAATTTTCCTCTCGTTTATCAACAAAATTTTAGTCCGTGATTTGTAAAAATTTAAAAACAACGATCCGAACATTATTCGCATGGATCATTCAAGCTAAAAGAGAATAAATTGAGACAAGTGGATTTTTATATGAATGGAAATGCATATTTCTTCATTATAGGAAATGAACAACAGATCACAGAAAGAAAAAAGAGTGCGGGAAGAAGTCTGCATACTGAAGTGTTGAAGTGTACATGAAAAATGGGGCTTAGGCCTTCCTTATATAGAGATGTTCAAGGGTATTATAGGAATTTTGATAAGGGACAAATGTATCGTTGCATGATACTAATGACATGCATTTAAACACCTAAGAGGGACACTTGGCTTTACCATGAAGTCCTATGCATTCATGATGATACTTAAGGGGACACATGTCCTTATTATATCCAAACTTCATGCATGAATTACACATATATGCTACATGGCTCTACAACATGAATGACTTCATGCCTTATGACAACTAAGGTGGACACCCAATCATCTAAGCCTTAGTTAATTTATTTAAATTGGTCACACCTTTGTAACACTCATGAATGTAGCCAATCTTAAAAATGCAACCATCTTATTACCAAATGTTTAAATATACTTACTAAAAAATATATTTATCTATAGAATTTATCAAATATAACATTTGTAATTTACCCAAATTTATACTAACAAAAGGTTTAAAATAAATATTTAACAACCCTTATATAATTTTATAAACATCATTATAAATTATCTTTAAAAATCTTTCTTATAAAATTTTAAAAATAGCTTCTCCTTTACCAAATTCATATTTTACAAATCAATATTATCAAAACAGAAAATATTGTTACTTACATAAAATCTTATAAATTAAATATAACTCTTTAAAATAAGTTTTCCTTACACAAAAATCATATAAAATAAAACAAGATCCTTATTCAAAAATAAAATTCATATTCAAACCCTATCAAAATCAATTTATATTCAGAAAATTCAAAATTATATAATAAAAATTCAAATCAAACTTAGTTAAAATTATGGGATGTTACACTCCAGCTCTTCAAGTATCTGTAAATCCCGACTACTTGACTGTCTGTACAAAATTGGGCACCCAAGAGTTTAGGGAAAACAAAACAAAATAAACTCCGGGTCAGTCATGGGACTGGTATGAGTAAAACAGTTAAAAACAGTTTGAACAAGTAAATGATATCTCATAAGATCACGCCGTATAACGGAACGGGTTTTTCCCTTATGAGAATCCATAATATCTCTATATCAAAAACCTTTTGATATTATAATAATGTCTATCAACCACAATATAATAATCATCTAGTAGAAACGCTTTCATCTCAAGTTCTACATATATAGTATACAATCAAAACCGCAAGCACGTATTTGGTAATGGATTTCCAACTATGACAAGGCATGGAACCACCTTTCGCTAGTGTACCTCTAGAGAGGAATACATTGGGTTCAACAAGAACATCTTGTAACCCGACCACACATGACCGACCAATCATTTCGCTTGAGTGTATCGAATGTATATCACCAACGGTTGGGATCAACGACCGTTTCCGGAATGGGACAACATCGACAATAGATTTTTAGAAGTAAATGTAACTCTAGATCATGTGATTATACACCCTAATAGGTGCGACCTACATAGCCATGCTGCCTGCCCGATTTTTGTCATTTCTCGGTTGTGAGGCTAGAGGCCACGCTTATCTCTGAAAGATAACACATTTATTCACTTTTAATGTCACATCGTCATCCCGCCAAATCACAAATTGATTTCCCTAAAAATACCACGGGTATACAGCTAAGAAAAACGAATTCCTCCGCCACCTAACGTAAATACATTTGAAGAGATCAACTTACGTGATCTATTAAATATACTCTGACATTCTTCCATACAGGTCGTCCTGGGATTGGACAAACCGAAGACACTATTCAGTACAACCATCTTAGGCAATCTTTACTTAAGATTTATAAAACAGCCCCTGCACTTTTAATCCGTCTTCAATTATCTTTGGTATATATGATTCGCAATGCTTATGCCGATACGAAGTGGTTCTTCAGATAGTAATCCAACCGGTCTCTCCATATTAACAACGTTAAAATGGTCAAAAACTTCGATAGTCGGTGAGTTAACTATCAAAGAAAAACACGTGTGAAAACAACAGTATTATTTCCAGATGGAAATTTTTTCGATCAATCATTATTTAACATTTATCTCTTTAGTTCATAAATTGACTTATTTCCTGTTTCCATATATTCTAAATTCTTATTTTCTATTATCAGAAAACATTTCTGATTCTTATTTGGAAAACATTTCCAAAATTCCTTCACTTGGTTTAAACCGATGTTTAAATCAAACATCGCCATGCCAACTCAAATCATTTCACTCATTAACTAAATTCACTTAACCATCCTTCACTATCAAACCTTACCATTCCTTAGTTAAGAAGGAAGTCAATCAAGTTGGGGTATAATTACCTCTCAGACCTTAACTGAACAACGTTTTAACTTCGGAATAGTCAAAGTTTATCTTTTAAATCTTTAACAAACTTCCTTAAGTAACTCTCGAATTCTATTTACGTATCCACTTCTTTATTGAAAACATTGATCATAACTATAATATTATAATCCCTACTTTCGAAATATCTAACTTTCATTATAACTTTTATTCTTTAATGTGAATAAATAAATAAACACCTGATTTATAAATAAATAAATCTTGATTTAAAGACCAGATACTATAAGTAATTTCCCGAATTTGATATAATCGAATTCGCCGATTAACTCTCTTTGAGTAATCTCTATTTGATTAACTCTTCTTCGAATAACCAATATTCGGTTATCTCTCTTCAAATAACTTATATTTGATTAACTCACTCTTTCGAATAAACTATATTTGATCTCTTTCTTTTGAATACGCTATATTCAATTTAACTCGTTTCGAATAAACTATATTTGATAATCTCACTTTCGAATAACTAAATTCGATTAACTCCTTTCGATTAACTAATAATCGATAACTCCTTTCGATTAACTAATAATCAATAACTTCTTCCGATTAACTAATAATCAATTACTCTACTTCGAATAAACTATAACTCGATTATCTTAACTCGATAATCTTAACTCGATTACTTAACTCGATAATCTTAACTTGATAACTTAACTCGATTACTTAACTCGATAATCTTAATTTGATAACTTAACTCGATTATCTTAACTCGAAAATCTTAACTTGATAACTTAACTCAATTATGTTAACTTGATAACTTAACTCGATTATCTTAACTCGATAATCTAACTCGATTATCTTAACTCGAAAATCTTAACTCGATAACTTAACTCAATTATCTTAACTTGATAACTTAACTCGATTATCTTAACTCGATAATCATAACTTGATAACTTAACTCGATTATCTTAACTTGATAAGTTAACTCAATTATCTTAACTCCATAATCTTAACTTGATAACTTAACTCGATTATCTTAACTTGATAACTTAACTCGATTATCTTAACTCAATAATCTTAACTTGATAACTTAACTTGATTATCTTAACTCGATAATATAACTTGATTATCTTAACTCGATAATCTAACTCGATTATCTTAACTTGATAACTTAACCTGATTATCTTAACTCGATAAATTAACTCAATTATCTTAACTCGATAATTTTAACTTGATAACTTAACTCGATAATCTAACTCGATTATCTTAACTCGAATCGATTAACTCCCCCAACTCATTTTGATTAACACATTTTGATTAACTCCATTGGTTAACTCTATGTCCATATTTAGTTTCAAATATCGATGTTGAAATCGGTTCTTACTTCTCTATATAAGTCCTGACTTATATATTCCATTTATCCAATGATAAATATTTTACTTAATTTATAAAATATTGTTTATAAATTAATCCTCCCAGTTCATCTGTTAAAACAGATTTATATTTAATCCCACTTTAAATAAATCTTTTCCCTTTCCTTTATATCCTGCCAATTTTCCTTTTTATAACTCTATTTATTTCATAAATAAATATTTCCATTTATTTATTTTCCCAGATAAATTTCTTTTATTTATTTTCCAAATAAATAATCCTTTTTCAATTTCTATTTGTAAATGTTTTACAAATATTTCCCTTTTTATTTTTATTTGTAAATATTTACAAATATTCCCTTTTCATCTTTCTATTTATTTAACAAATAAATATTTCGTTTCCAATTCTATTCATTTAACAAATAAATATTTATTTTTTATAAAATCCTTTGATTTTATAAATATTCCCTTTTCAATATATCATTGAAAATTTCCTTTTAAAATTATTCTATTTATTTTCTAAATAGATATCCCTTTTATAATTCTATTTACTTTCTAAGTAAATAATCCTTTTTATACCTTTATTTACTTTCTAAGTAAATAATCCTTTTTATACCTTTATTTACTTTCTAAGTTAATAATCCTTTTTATAAAATTCTTTATTTTTAAAAATATTCTATTTCAATATACAGTTTGAAATCTTCCTTCTATATAAAATCTTTCGATTTTATAAAATATTTTATTTCAACATAGTTATTGAAAATTTCGTTTTTCATCCCAAGGTTTTCTTACGATACATAAAATACCAAACAACAGTGATCGATATCATTCAAACACACATAATCAACAACATATTATATATCACAATATATGAAAAAGAGTAAAATAAAAGTTAAGGAATATAGTCGGATCCCTCCAACCTGTTTCCCTGCATCACAAATGTTAAACCACACGAACGTAAAATAATCTGGTAAACAGAATCAATATTCGATTAACAATTTATATCTATATTGTTACCAATAATTTCAACCAACACATAAGCAATTCAACCCAACAATTAACACACATCAATCAACAGAAAATTATCAGTTCTAAGAATATGTTATAAAAATATAACTGCTCAGAATTGGTGAGTTTTACTCACATTTCGCGTTAACAGTTAAATAACGATTTGCGTCTGTTGATTCAGACGGACAATTTATTTTGCAATAAATTGTAACGAGATCCTATCCTCTCCCGGTCAGTTCCATTGTGGAGCCACCGTCCATACGATCCTAATGGATCTTGTTTCGGCTGATTTCGATAAAGTTTGAGCGAGTTACAGCTTATACAAGTTCATACATTTTAAATAAATTTAAAACATGTATTTGATTTTAAATTTGGGCCTTCACCTTTTTATATCAGCCCAACAACCAATAACCCAACTCGCTCCTTTATCTCCCCCAAATCGATCGTGCTTCCTGTAGCCTCGTTGGCCATTTCCGATTCCACAAACTCCCACCGCCATTCCATCCTTCACCGAATTCGAAAACCAACTACACCATTGAACTTCTCTTCTCCTCCTCATCATCCCCAACCCCATCAACTCCACTCGATGCTCCCCTTGTAACCCCCTGTACCAACTTCAATTGTCGTGAGTTGCCACCGTACATGGAGTTTCCCCTCATTGTCACCATCGGGTGTGCCTTGCCACCCCAAGTCGGAGTATCACGTCGACTTGGCAATAACCCCACCTTGTCGACGCTGTGCTTCAACCATAGCCGCACGACGAAACTGTCGAGCTCCAGAAATTCTTTTCGCACCTATAACGAAGCATACAACAGTGAAACCCTCGAGCTTAGGAGTCAAACGGATCCAAGGATATCTGATTTCATGAACTATTGGATTTTGTAAAAATCGTTGAAGGAATATAAGAGGACGCAGCCTCTTTTCTTTGGTTTACAGAAGATATCATTTAGGTCTTAACGATGGTGGGAGGGGTATTTATAGTTTTTAGTTTGTTTTTGTTGGATTTCTTGAGGATATTAGAAGGTCACATATTGGTTTTGAGAAGAGAACGGTGGCAGCACAATTGGCCATGAAAAATGAAGAAAACTTAGTTTTTGAAATGTTAGGATATTTCATATAATTATTTTATTGATTCTTCTTTTATTCACTACAACAAAATGACCCTATTACAACGGTGGAACACCGTTGTAATATATATTTTACAACGGTGGGCAAACCGTCGTGTATTAAGAAGTTGTAATAGACTAATATCTTTTACAACTTTTTTGCACTGTTGCGACACCGTTGTAATATGTATATTTTACAACTGTTTTCCACCATTGTAATAAACTTTATTACAACAGTTATGCACCGTTGTAATAAAATATACTACAACTGTTATGCACCATTGTGATTGACCTTTGGGTTTTAAATTTTTTTTTTGCAAATGCAACAAAAGCTGAATAAACAGAAAATAAATTGATATAAATTCAAAGCAACGGATCCATTCATACAAAAAACATTACAACTTTATATTCAAAATACAAAAAATGAATCATACATTGTCACGGTAATATATCAATTCTTCATTACAAATAATGATTACAAATCATTACCATCCAAAAACTCTGCTTCAACTATCAGCCTGCTTCATCTTTGCACTTCCTCAACATCCCCACCACCACTAGACACACCACCTGCACAATCACAAAACATGCATATACATAAACATAACCTTTGTTGCTTGAAGCTATTACATGGCTTTCTTATTTGCCTTCGTAAAATTATTGTGCATTTTTTGAAGTTGTCTGTATGGAAACCATGCAAAAACAGCACAAACTGATACGTTAATACATTATAACCATTGTAGAAGAAATCACACAAAGTGATAAGTGGTGTATCATGTGCCTTGTATGTTCATTTTGAGATGACCCATATCTGAATTTAATACATGTCAGAATAATGTGTCTCTATAATTTTTAAAGACCGGTTCAGAATCGATATGTTGCATTTATGGTGTGATTGATTCAAAAAGCTTCATGAACAGCAGAGAAATATGGTAACATGAACACAATTTTGTCCTATTCAAGCTAAACTAATTTCAAACTCATTAGTAATTATACAGAGACTATACCTCTTCACAGTGTTGAGCATCACCAAGCATGCAGACCTTCATTTTTGGTCGAGGAATGTGCGACAGCTTGACTGAACCACTAAAACGCTTGTCCTTTTGAGGATCATAACTCTTCAGTCCAATTTGCAATTCAATTGTTTTAGTAAAATTACGCTTTTTCTCCTCTGCATTAGTTTTAATCTGGATAATTGCTTCCCTCAAAACGTCGCTCTGTAACTTACTGCATGAGTAGAAACATTTGTAAGAATTTAACAGTGGAAAGCTGAAATCGATACAGTAGCTTTGAGCTCAAACAGTAGCAAAGAATATACAAAACACCTCAACTCATATTCATTTAGTAGTGCAATAAATATGCATCCATATCTGATTCGTTTAGATATTCACTACTTATTTTGTTTATACCAAACACATTCAATTGTCTCAAAATAAATACTACTTTCCTTATCATTAAGAAATATTCATAGAAGCACAGCATATTATCTAACATTGAACAGTACCTTATTTTGTTCATACCAAACACCGTCAATTTTACCAAAATATATACTGCTTTCCGTATCATTCAAAAATATTCATAGAAGCACAGAATATTATCTAACATTGAACAGTACCGACTTGATAGGGCGTATGAAGTAAAAAAAAAAAAGCAGAATTCAACTTGTTTTAACGAAGAGGAGTAAATCGCACATGTACCATCAGAAATTCCGAAGAGGAGCAAACCCCGTCCATACCTCATCTTCCTGAATTTCAACACCACAAACAACGCCTGCTTCCAACCACTGCCTTCAAACCCAAATTCAACTAGTTCTGCCTGTACCCGCTTCAAACACTTCAAACCCCACGAAATACCCCAATCAGCAGTTTCACCCTCCATCCGCATCTGGACAACCTGAAAGCATCTACATCCTCCACGCTCCCACCATTGACTCAAACCGGAACCACAGATTGCAAACCGTCAAATCCTCATCAACAAGTGAACCGCTGCATCAACAATCACACATCCCCAGAGTTCACAACCAATTCGAACAGAAAGACCCAAAAAAAACCTTAATCACAGGCCAAAAACCATTGCCTCAAATCGTGAAGAACACCAAACCCAAGGTTGGAATTTCCCAAACCCGTCAGAACACAATCGAAAACCCAAACTGAAAAACCAAGAGCCGATTCACAGCGATTTGAAAACCCGTTTCGAGTACTCGAAGTCAATTTCGATTGAAAAAGGGAAGTTCGGAAAAGGATTAAATTGATTTGTGCGTAATTTCTTTTACTGGAGTTTCTTGTTTTTAGCGTGTGAAGCAAAACAATAGTATTACTTTTTGGAGCCAATAATTTTGGAACTCCCGCCTAAATTTTAGTCAAGGCCGCCAAATATTCATGAGTTGCTGCCAAATTTTTGCACCGTGATTAAACATTCAACAACTATTTTGAAGACAAGTACTAGAAAGCTAGAAATACAAAAGAATGTACTAGTGAAAAATATGCATAATTAATTATTTATAATTGACAACATGCTCTTATTGTAAAATATTAATTAATATTAGTTATTAATTATAAAAAATATATATTAATTATTTGATGAAAATTATTAATATTAGTTATTAATTATTTGTATTATACTAATTAATAATTATTGAATGTTAATTGTTAAACATAATTATTTCGTATTTCAAATTAATTATTATTTGATAGCATTATAATTTATTATTAATTATTGATTACTATATTTAATTATAATTATTAATTATTAATTTTATTATTACAATGAGAAAATGAAAAAAGTATTAATTAGCATCTATTACTACTAGAAAAAAAGAGTTGTACTAGACATATATTATAATTAACAAAAATTTTATTAAAAATAGACATCTATTACAAGTGGCAATAAAGAATGGTTGTTATTAATATTTAATAGGTCTCTAGTACAAGAAATAGAAAAAAGATTTACTAAAAATAAGTTTAAACAACTTTCTAATTTAACTATTAATTATCAGAAATTAATTAGTATATATTAGTTATTACAACAGATAAAAAAGAAAAGTTGTGATATATATGTTTATTACAACAGTGATTTTTTCACCGTTGTAAAAAACCATTTATTACAATGGTGCTTTTACCACCCTTGTAAAAAACCATTTATTACAACGGTGCTTTTACCACCGTTGTAAAATTAAAGTTGTAATATGACGTTTTTGTTGTAGTGATTACTTAAATGTATTTGCCTTCTAAAAATTCCTGTGACCACATACGATAATCAAAAATTATAAAAATTGGCATGCTGCTACAGTTCGACATCAAGGTCCCAACAAAACTGGTTTCGTCGAATTCTGACTCCATTTGCCCACCCAGTGTATTTTTAAAGGTCAGATTATCGATTGTATTTCACGTTAAAATCCGGTACGGCCACATACTGACTTCAAAAATCGCAGAAATTGAAATCTAACAATAATTTAACATTGCGATCCAACAAAATTAGTTTCGTCGAATTTTGAGGTCGTTTGCAAAACTGGCTATTTATAAAGCTCTAAATAAACCCATTTTAAATATATAAATATATTAAAAAATAATTAAATTAAATATTTGTAAATAAATATTATCGTATATACAGCTCCCATTCGATTTATAACTCGATACTTCAAAATTCCCAGTTAATTCGATATTCAATTTATATTAAATTCCTTTTATAATATAAATAAATCCATATAAATTATAAAGGAATTCCACAGCGACTTTTCTAAAATTTTATTTGGACATAAATCAAAATCTACATGATGAAATCCCGATTTTTCTCTTCCACTAGAAAAATATACTTCACCAGCTCCATACGTTTCTTATTTCATAGAAATCCGATTTAAAACGAACCGTGTACATTCAGTTGAAGTTCAAATCGCCAAACAGTGAACTACCGCACCATTTCGAGCTCGATTTTAATTATATTATAATTATACGTTCAAACAGTTGTTCAAATAATATATTCGTCATTCTAATTCAATATCAAACTAAATTATATATTTTGAATTGTCCAGTTCACATTATATTGTCAATTCACTATTTCTGATTATTTCAAAGATTAAATATATTATTATATCTATATTAATTAAATATTCAATATAATTTAATTAAACAACCATTTTCACTATTTAAATAATTAAATAAATTAATTTTTATCCGTACAAATATGGGTCGTTACATTCTTCCCCCCTTAAAATAGTTTCGTCCTCGAAATTACTAAGGTAGAAAACAAACCCTACTGACTGGTTAGAACTTGTTTGTTCACTTCTTAACTTCAGTTTCAACTGAACCAATTTAATTTCAATTAAATATTAATTTATTCTTATCAACGAAAAATTTTAAAAATCCTGAAAATTTTCCAACACTCGAAATTTTCGAAAAATTTCGCCAGCACCTCCTTTGTATGGCTCAATCGATACAACTACAACTCGCTTCTCTGGGCCATCTCCAACCCAAAAGAAAATCAAACAACCAAGCGGCTTGCCAATCAGGCTCATAAATCACCAAACTCATATGAAATATAAACTTGTACCTTTTTGTCGGGCATATCATTATATCATTTCCATCTGCTGCCGATTTAGCATATTCCAATATCAATCCAGTCAAACTCTGATCAATTTATCCTCAACCCAACCATTCGCTTATCCAAGCCAAATTCAATTTCAAATCAAAGTTCTATTCCCTATTTTCAAATTCTTAAATCATCAAACCTACACCATTTCAGATTCAATCTCACAATTCAAAATCTGATTCTACTTGATATATCGTATCCAATTCAATTTCTAGTTAATTGCTTTCAATTTAGTTCCAGCTTGGTTTCACAAATTTCTATTTAAATTTGTTTTTAATTCAAACAGACTCTTCCTGGGAGTTTTAAATAACTTTGTTTTTCACAAAAATCAAACTTTCCTTTTCAGGATCAACAACTTTTTTTCTCAAAATAATTCGAAAGCAAAATCTTTAGTAGTAATCCGTCACTTAGAACTCGAAAATGAACACTGATGATGCTGCAGTCATTATCAGAACTATTTTCCAGTTATCGAAGTGAGTTCAATACTATATCACTTTCAAAACCATTTCTAACCATTTCCATTTTGAAATCAATTCAAAATATCATTTGCACTGCTTGTAAAACAAATTAAAATCCCCCAGGATTTTAAAAATCTCTTATATTCAATCCAGATTCATTTACAAACACCTTTCCAAATTTCAAGGTTTTTAACTTCAATTCTGATTTAAATTCAGATTTAATTCATATCTTAATACTTATACGGCTTTTGATTGGTTATTTATGTAACCATTTAATTTATAATCTTATTCGATTATAATAACAACCAACATATCCAATATATTATAATTCCAATATATATATCTTCTCTATATCAAAATATACTTTGGGAAAACTTATTTTCATTTACCCTCTTTTCAAAACATATTGTGTCGACCTATTGTATTCGAGTGTTTATAAACTCCTACCGATACAGTGGATCAAACTGATCAACCAGAACCCATAAACAACTCAACCAATAAATCTCCATGGTATAAAATCATTTTATATCAAATAACAAATACGTTCACTCGTATATATACACTCAACAAAATCTATGGTATTACTAACCCCATCTCTACTGAGTCACGCCACAGAGCCAAGGTAATAACTTAACCTTAAGCTCTGATACCACTGTAACGACCCGGGGTTTTTGCGATCCTGAGTACTCGACATAAACTCAATGTTGACTACTCAAGCATCGAAAATACCGGATAGTCCAAGAAAGAAATTAGAGGGTGTGAATAGATAAGACGAAAACTTAGAATAGAAGAAGAAAAAAACACAACATCAGAGTAACATGAACCTCATGGCGGAACGAATAACATATAATATATATCATAACTTTGAAATATAAATATGTACTTGAATATACATATCTTTTCAAAAGTACAACACTTACAACACAGCGGAAATAAACAATAGCTATATAATCTTGAAGCCTCATGCTCTAGCTCTTCAAGTATCTGTAAATCCCGACTACTTGACTGCCCATACAAAATTGGGCACCCAAAAGTTTAGGGAAAACAAAACAAAATAAACTCTAGGTCAGTCATGGGATTGGTATGAGTAAAACAGTTTAAAACAGTTTGAACAAGTGAATGATATCTCATAAGACCACACCGTATAACAAAACGGGATTTTCCCTTATCAGAATCCGTAATATCTTTATATAAAAAACCTTTTGATATTATAATAATGTCTATCAACCACAATATAATAATCACTTAGTATAAACGATTTCATCTCACGTTCTACATATATAGTATACAATCAAAACTGCAAGCACATATTGGGTAATGGATTTTCAACTATGACAAGGTATGGAACCACCTTTCGCTAGTGTACCTCTAGAGAGGAATACACTGGGTTCAACAAGAACATTTTGCAACCCGGCCACACATGACCGAAAACTCATTTCGCTTGAGTGTATCGAATGTATATCACCAACGGTTGGGATCAGCAACCGTTTCCCGAATGGGACAGCATCGACAATAGATTTCTAGAAGTAAATGAAACTCTAGATTAGGTGATTATACACTCTAATAGGTGCGACCTACATAGCCATGCTGCTTGCCCGATTTTTGTCAGTTCCCGATTGTGAGGCTTGAGGTCACGCTTATCTCTGACAAATCACACATTTATTCACTTTGAATGTCCCATCGTCATACCCGCCAAATCACAAATTGATTTCCCCAAAAATACCACGGGTATATAGCTAAGAGAAACGAATTCCTCCGCCACCAAACGTAAATACGTTTGAAGAGATCAACTTACGCGATCTATTAAATATACTCTGTCAGACATTCTTCCATACAGGTCGTCCTGGGATTGGAAAAACCGAAGGCACTATTCAGTACAACCATCCTAGGCAATCTTTAAACATCCCTTGCACTTTTACTCCGTCTTTAATTATCTTTAGCATATATGATTCGCAACACTTATGCCAATACGGAGTGGTTCTTCGGATAATAATTCAACCGGTCTCTCCATATTAACAACGTTAAAATGGTCAAAAACTTCGATAATCGGTGAGTTAACTATCAAAGAAAAACACGTGTGCAAACAACGGTATTATTTCCAGATGGAAATTTTATCGATCAACCATCATTTAACATATATCTCTTTAGTTCATAAATTACTTATCTCCTATTTCCATATATTCTAAATTATTATTTTCTATTATCAGAAAACATTTCTGGTTCTTATTTGGAAAACATTTCCAAAATTCCTTCACTTGGTTTAAACCGATGTTTAAATCAAACATCGCCATTCCAACTCAAATCATTTCACTCATTAACTAAATTCACTTAACCATCCTTCACTATCAAACTTTGCCATTCCTTAGTTAAGAAGGAAGTCAATCAAGTTGGGATATAATTACCTCTCAGACATTAATTAAACAATGTTTTAACTTCGGAATAGTCAAAGTTTATCTTTTAAATATTTAACAAACCTCCTTACATAACTCTCAGATTCTATTTACGTATCCACTTCTTTATTGAAAACATTGATTATAACTATAATGTTATAATCCCTACTTTCGAAATATCTAACTTTCATTCTAACTTTTATTCTTTGATGTGAATAAATAAATAAACACCTGATTTTTAAATAAATAAATCTTGATTTAAACACCGGATAGTATAAGTACTTTCCCGAATTCGATATAATCGAATTCGCCAATTAACTCTCTTCGAGTAATCTCTATTTGATTAACTCTTCTTCGAATAACCTATATTCGATTATCTCTCTTCGAATAACTTATATTCGATTAAATCACTCTTTCGAATAAACTATATTCGATCTCTTTCTTTCGAATACGCCATATTTGATTTAACACTTTTCGAATAAACTACATTAGATAATCTCACTTTCGAATAACTAAATTCGACTAAATAATAATCGATAACTCCTTTTGGTTAACTAATAATCGATAACTCCTTTCAATTAACTAATGATCGATAACTCCTCTTGAATAACTAATATTCGATCATCTCTCTTCGAATAACTTATTCGATAACTCTACTTCGAATAAGTGATATTTGATAACTCTACTTCGAATAAACAATAACTCGATTATCTTAACTCGATAATCTTAACACAATTACTTAACTCGATAATCTTAACTTGATAACTTAACTCCATTACTTAACTCGATAATCTTAACTTGATAACTTAACTCAATTACCTTAACTCAAAAATCTTAACTTGATAACTTAACTCGATTATCTTAACTTGATAACTTAACTCGATTGCTTAACTCGATTATCTTAACTCCATAATCTAACTCGATTATCTTAACTCGAAAATCTTAACTTGATAACTAAACTCGATTATCTTAACTTGGTAACTTAACTCGATTATCTTAACTCGATAATCTTAACTTGATAACATAACTCGATTATCTTAACTTGATAACTTAACTCGATTATCTTAACTTGATAACTTAACTCGATTATCTTAACTTGATAACTTAATTCGATTATCTTAACTCGATAATCTTAACTTTATAACTTAACTTGATTATATTAACTCGATAATCTAAATCGATTATCTTAACTCGATAATCTGACTCGATTATCTTAACTTGATAACTTAACTCGATTATCTTAACTCGATAACTTAACTCGATTATCTTAACTCGATAATCTTAACTCGATAACTTAACTCGATAATCTAACTCGATTATCTTAACTTGATAACTTAATACGAAGAGGAGTCTGAGACCGATGGTCCTGAGGCCAGTAAGAAGCCCAAAGCCAAGAGGAAAAGAGTTAAATCTGAGAAAGGACCAGTAATGACTGCTGTATGCAGTAACTGCAATAAGCAGGGACATTTCTCGATAAGTTGCAGAGTTTTAAAGAAACAAAAGAAGGATGAATCTAAATCCAAGAACAAGTTTCAATTGACCCGAGAGTGTAATCTTTGTCATCAGGCTGGTCATATAAAGAGAGACTATTGGCTGTTGAAAAAGACCAAAGAGGTTCAAGTAAATGAAGTGGCAGAAACTTCATCCCCCTCAGCTCGTCAGGGAAGGTCTGATGTTTTAGAAAGCACGCTTACTGTCAAAAATATTCCAGTTAAAGTACTGTTTGATAAAGGCGCGTCGCGAAGCTTTGTTGCAAAGAATGCGGTTAAGAAATTGGATTTGAATTTGAAAAAGCTCAAAGAACCAATGACTGTCCATAATCCGGTTCGGGGTTCCCTTAATCTCAGTTGGGCTTGTGGGGAGCCGGTTTCATTTTCTTGTTATCGATTCCCTACCATCGCGGTTGTCATGAATTTTACAAAATTTGATCTTATCTTAGGGTTAGACTGGTTGACCAAATATGAAGCTGAGTTTAAATGCGTCGACAGAGTCGTTAGGGCGAAGATTAAATCAGGTGATTATATAACCATTCCCTATGTAGGTCAGAATTCTGATAGAAAAGACTTCTGGGCGGCTTTGAATGGTTCTCCTGCTCAAATAGAAAATATCCTTGTAGTCATAGAGAATATACAGGACCTCATACAAGATATTCCTGTCGTAAAGAATTATGAGATGTGTTCGGAGAAGTTGTTAGCTTGCCTCTGTAGAGATAAATTGATTTCCAGATCACTTTAATTCGGAACGCAAGGCCAGTAGTGCACGCTATTCAGAGAATGACTATAAAGGAGAAAGAAGAGCTAGACAATAAAACTCGACAGCTTGTATGGAAGGGTCTGATCAGGCCTAGTTTCTCTGATTGGGGAGCAGCAATGGTGTTTGTCCCAAAGTCTGACGGTACTCTGCGACTATGTGTGGATTATCATGATTTGAATAAGCAGACAATAAAGAATAAATATCTATTGTCGCGAACCGGTGATTTATTGGATCATCTGAATGGAGCACAAGTATTTTCAAGGATGGACCTAGCTACAGGCTTCCATCAGCTTCGTATTGCCGAAGAGTGTGTTCCTATGACAACATTCAGAGATCCAGACTTATTCTACGAGTGGTTAATAATGTCGTTCCGCTTATGTAACGCTCCTGCCTATTTTGTTGATTTAATGAATAGAGTGTTCCGAGGGGTCCTGAATAAGTTTGTTCTGGTTTTTATTGATGATATTCTAATCTTCTCTAAGTCAAAAGCCGAACATGAAAAACATTTGGAACAAGTTCTAGAAATTCTGAGAAGGAATGTATTGAAAGCTAAACTTTCCAAATGTATATTCTGGCAAGATGAAGTAAAATTTCTTGACCACGTCGTACCAAAAGAGGGAAGTGCTGTGGATCAAAGTAAAATCACCGCTATTCAAAATTGGAAACAGCCTAGTACTCCCACGGAAGTCCGAAGTTTTCTTGGATTGGCTAGTTATTACCTTCGAACATATCTAGTCACTTAACAAAGCTTACAAAGAAGCACGCAAAATTCAAGTGGACTCCAGAATGTGAGGAGGCTTTTGAGAAGCTAAAGTTAAGATTAACAGCGGCTCCGGTGTTAACGATTATCGACGGCAATCAGGACTTGAAAGTCTGGACAGATGCCTCTAGAGAAGGTCTTGGTGCAATATTAATGCAAAGAGGCCAAGTTGTTGCTTATGCCAGCCACCAGCTGAAGCCACATGAAACTAATTACGTTACTCATGATCTTGAGTTGTTGGCTATCGTATGCGCTTTGAAAATCTGGGGACACTATCTTCTGGGTGAGAAATTCGAACTGTTTACGGATCACCAGTCGCTAAAGTATCTGTTCACCCAGAAAGACTTGAATCTGAGGCAGCAACGTTGGCTAGAGTTCCTTGCAGCATACGATTTTGAGATTCTGTACATTCCAGGGAAAGCCAATGTCATGGCCGATGCGTTAAGTAGAAAGAATGTAATGATCGCCAGTTTTATTATTGCGACTTCTTTGATTGACAAGATATCTGCTCTCCAAAAAGACGACAAATTTATTAAAGGAATGAGCCAGCGGATTCGTGAAGGAAATGCTTCAGATTTCCAGCTCGATAGCAAAGGGATTCTGAGGTTACAAGGATGAATTTGTGTTCCAGAAGTTCCTGAACTCAGAAGAGATGTGCTTGATGAATGCCACAAATCTAAGCTCAGTATCCATCCGGGTGTGAGTAAAATGTATAATGATATCAAGCGAACATTTTGGTGGAAATCGTTGAAAAGAGACATCTCTATATATGTTAGAAGGTGCCCTACTTGCCAGCTAGTCAAAAGCAACTAACAGAAACTGGCTGGATTGTTGCAACCGCTAGACATTCCAGGTTGGAAGTGGGAGCATATTTCCATGGACTTCATAGATGGTTTGCTCAGAACCAAGAAAGGAAATGAAAATATTTAGGTGATCGTAGATCGCTTCACGAAGACCGCCCATTTCATACCTGTCAGATCAAACAGAACTGCTCAGAGTCTGGCGCAGATATATTTCAAGGAAATTGTTAGGCTACATGGAGTGCCGCTCAGTATAGTTAGTGATAGAGATCCAATATTTACTAGCAAATTCTAGGAGGCATTTCAAGTAGAACTGGGAACGAAGCTGAACCTAAGCACCGCTTATCATCCTCAAACAAATGGTCAAACTGAGAGGGTGAATCGTATTTTAGAAGATCTATTGCGGGCTTGTGTACTTGATTTTGGTGGATCCTGGTAAGACCATTTACATTTGGATGAGTTCTCATACAACAACAGCTACCAAGCGAGCCTGACAATGTCATCATTCGATGCATTGTATGATAGACCGTGCCGATCTCCTGCTTGTTGGGTCGAACCTGGTAATAGACTTGTATTGGGACCTGATATGATCCGTGAAGCTGCAGACAAAGTCGATTTCGTTAAGAAACGATTACTCGCTGCTCAAAGCCGATAGAAGAGCTATGCTGATTCGAGAAGAAGAGATTTGGCTTTTTCTGTTGGTGATTGTGTGTATCTAAGGGTTTCTCCGATGAGAGGAGTGATTCAATTTGGCAAAACTGGGAAGTTGGCACCAAGATTTATTGGTCCATTCCCTATACTTGAATGGAATAGAACCCTCGCTTATAGAGTTCAATTACCTGATTGGTTTCCTGGAGTGCATGATGTATTTCACGTATCTCAACTTCGAAAGCATGTTCATGACCCAGACTTGGTTGTGGAAGAAGCCGCACAACAGGATTTTGAAATTACTCCAGAACTGGCTGTGAGAAGTGAGCCGCTAAAGATTATCGGCAAAGAAACCAAAGAACTGAGGAACAAGAAGGTTCACTTAGTCAAAGTGCAATGGAGTGGAGATCCACGAGATTGTACTTTGGAAACAGAGGAAAGCATTAAGAAAGCCTATCCTAAGTGCAGGGTGGATATTTCTGATTGACTCTGGTGCAAGGTACATCTACCATATTTTGCATTTCCATTCTGTTCTTTACGTTGCTGTTGTTTTCTTTGCATTGATGTAAACTTTTTAATTATATAGTCTGAATGTTTTTAAAAGAGTGTTTAAATTAATTAGTATGATTTTGAAAAGTTAAAAATAAAATTGATTGTTGTTTGTGTTGTGTGATAGTGGATTTGATTAATTAAATTATTAGAATGATAGTTAAATTAATCAATAAAAGAATGAATGGTAGAATTTATTCGATTAAATCACACATTGAAATGAGAAAAAAAATAGATAGAAATATATACATGTGCATTATATATGTTTCAACAGGTAAATGGATTAGCTGTTGAGTAAAGAATTTATTTGCGTGCCCGACAAACAGGTAAACCTTAATGAGTTGGATGCGAAATATTATTATATCAACTCCTGTGAATGCCATTGGATGCGGAGTGCTAGTTGTTCTGTGTGTAACAATAAACGTCGCCATAGGATAGTAATAATTAATTTTTAACTACACTACATGGCATACTTCTTGAAGATAGGCATACTTCATCATATACCACATAAGCATTTGGAGCTTGTGTGACGAGGTTGAAGATTTACCATACGAGCGAGAGGCTTGTATGGAGATGACTATATTTTACAGGTTTTGAACTGATGACTGATATGGACCATATAAAATGTAATGTAAATTGCCATATTAATAAAAAAACCACACGGGTCTGGAGATGACAATAAACACGTCTCTCTGGTCATTAAGGCACAAAAACCATTTATAGGGTGACGAGAATTTATTCTCTGGAGTTATGATCTATACACACTCCCCTGTGGACACTGCAATATATCACTATAAGTATGTGCATGCTTATTAGGATTTATTGGGTACCTAATACGGCCCAATAAATTTCTAAACCCCTCCCCATACAAAGGAGGTTATGGCGAAATTTTTTGAAAATTTAGGGCGTTAGCCAAATTTTTGAAGAATTAGAAAATTCTCAAAAACTGAAAAGTTGGAGAATGAAAGCCAGATTGAAAGTAGAGTTGATTAATCAAACCACTTTCGACTTTGTTCTATTTCGGGGACGAAAATTTTTAAGTGGGGGAGATTGTAACAACCCGGAAAATCGGAACCAGTTTGAAAATTTTAATTTGGCTATTTGAGTGAATTTACAATATTCAAAATAAATATTTTAAATAATAACGTCGAGATGTAACTTTGAACCGACGTTTGAAAATAAATATAATCAATTCTAATTATAAACAAGGCCTGAAATGGCGCGGTAGTTTCAAAAATTGAATTCAAACTTTGACTGACTGTACCTGGTGCAAAATGAAAAGGATTTTAGCGAAACCAAAAATATTTAAATTTGTTAGTGAATATCTTTCTAACGAATCTGAAAAATCAAAGTTTCATAGCGGGAAGAAAGTTATGGCTAAATGATCTTTCAGAAAGGTCGCTATAGAATTTATATAGCCCGTGAAAATGGCCATTTTGCAAACGACCACAGAATTCGACGAAACCACTTTTGTTGGATCTAGGATGTCAAATTATTGCTAGGTTTCAAATTTCATAATTTTTGAAGCTAGTATGTGAGCGTGGCAAAGGAAAATGTGTTTGATCGATTTCTATTAAATTGGATCGACCAGAAAAGGACCATTTTTCAAACGACCTCAGAAGTCGACGAAACTAGTTTTTTTGGGACCGTATCGTCAGAACATAGCTAGATTTATTTTTCGGGAATTTTTAGAATCAATATGTGACCCTGGAAAATTGAAATATACGTTCGAATTAAATATTGAATGTTTTATATTTTAATTTGAAGGAAAACTAACTGAAACAGTCGAATGGGCCTACGAAACATATCCCATTGTGTTCGGAATGGGGGTATTTAGCTAGGGACGACAGTCGTTGGGTTTGGATTGGAGTTCGTATGAGATAAGGGGTATTTCTGGATTTTTAAAATTTATAAATAATAAAAAAATCCTATTGGCCCGTTCATTCTTCTCTCTCCCCGACTCCCTCTGAAACCAACAACGGAAAAGGGTAGAGACCATCTCTCCTAATTTTTGGCCAATCCACTCAACAATATCGAAAGCTCCAGTTGAAGATTTTGAAGAGCTCGAGACGAGCTTCAAATCCATACCAGGATTGGATTTTTTCATTCAACATTCAAGGAGAACGGACGCCCGAAGTCAGGGACTTCAAGTCGCCGCCGCCGCCGCAGGCGATCGAACACCACCGCACCCCCCCTGCGCACGTGCGCCACTCCTCCCCCTTCGACACTGCATAGCCCGATCCTCTTCAAGCTTCACAGATTTCGAGTAAAATCAAAACCTAGTTTCGAAGCTTTCAGCTGAGGTACGACTGATTTAATTTTAAACTATATTATAGCACTTTAAAGTGCTACGGTTTTTAATTTCACTGTAAAAATCATATCTTTTTCGTTTCTTGACGAAATTCAGTGAAACAAGAGAGAGTGGACTCGTGTGGACGTCTTCTACATTCTAGAAGAGGCCGCATATTTTTCTGAGCCTTCTGCTATTTTTGGTGGAGTGGAACCCAATGTGAGATTTCTGAATTATAAACGATATGGAAAACGACGATGTATAAATTATATAGTCGATGTATGAGTCATATAAGCATTGTACACCTCATGTATAAGCGTTGTATAAGTTGTACGTTCAATGTATAAGTTATATATGCGTTGTAAAAATTATATATGTGTTGAATAGAAGTGAAATATACTTATATATATATACGCCCTTCGTCCACAAACCATGGACGATATTTATTGGTTGTGATTTGTGTGAAAAATTGGTTGATAGCGAATGGTTGATTAGAACTGTTTGTGGTTGAAATTGATTGATTGTGGTTGAAAAATACCCGTTTATGGTTGAGAATTATTTGGTTGAAACCACATAGGATTAGTTTGTGGAAAAGAAAAAAAATATATATGCCGCATGCGTGCGAACTAGATGCATGAAATCCCCATTGTCAAAAGCTGGGAGGCTTTAAGGTAGAGCGAGGAGCCGTACTAGGGACGGCCCCGGTTTTAACTAACCTGCAGTTATGCTGCCGAAATTTTGAATAATATTCATCTGTTAGAATTATTTTCATGTGATGAAACTGTATTCGTGTGTTGAATAGAAATTCATGTGTTGAATAGAAATTCATGTGTTGAACGACATTCATGTTTTGAAATAAATTGTTTTATAAAAAAAATATTTTTATCATCTATATGAACTATATAAAATATTCGTATTTTGAAATAAATTGTTTTATAATAAAAATCATATTTTTATCATCTATATGAACTATATAAAATAGTCGTGTTTTGAAATAAATTGTTTTATAATAAAAATCATATTTTTATCATCTATATGAACTATATAAAATAGTCGTGTTTTGAAATAATTTGTTTTACAATAAAAATCACATTTTTATTATAAACATGAATTGTTAAAAATAGTGAAGTATTGAAATAAATGCTTGCTGGACAAAAATATCATTTTTATCAAATGTATGAAAAGAATATGGTTTTGAAATCGAAGAATAGATTATACTTATATATATAAAAAAATATAATCAAAATAAATCAAACAACGAAGCTGCATTTTGTGTTTTGAAACCGTGATTTCAAACGATTAGTGTGGAAGATCCGACCACCGGATTTTCCCGAAACCGAAACCGTTGGGTTCGCCTTGGAAATATCTTTCGAACGACACCCACTTTGTGAACATCCAACGGTTGGATTGTCTGGAATGTTTAATTCAAATCTGAAGTAAAATAGCGCCAGAATCGATTACATATATATATATATATATATATATAATTAAATTAAATCGAATAACGACCTGCAGTTCGTATTTTGAAATCGAAACTTCAAACGAGTGTACCGGGAGATCCGACTGTCGGATTTTCCCAAAACTGAAACAATTGGATTTGTTTTGAAAAGATCTTTCTAATGATATAAACTTTGTGAAGATCCAACGGTTAGATTTTCAGATTTGTGTACATCAAATCTAAAGAAAAACAGCGCCATGGCCGCGTTATGGCCCGAAGCGTCGTTTGAATGAAATGACCATTTTTAAATAAATAGAAATAGCGATAAATCGTTATAAAATATTATAAAGGATATGGAATGGAAACAAACCGAATTTACCCGGTTTATTGGATATTTTATGGTTAAATGTGAAATTAATAAACTAACTGAAGGTTAACTAAGTCGAATGGTTTCCTGGGTTTTGATCTGATGTTGGTTTCGGCCTTCGGGGTTAATATTTGGGAAGTCATTCTCTTACTGATTTACGGTTGGTGAATAATGAATTGGAATGAGGCGTATGTTGTGTTTGTAGTAGCACTTATTTATTATATACGCGAGTTGCTCAGAAAGACCGGGTTTATCCCATTCTGAATAATTGAATCGACGATAAGAAGTCGATGATGAAGACGGTGGTTGAAGACCGGAGATATTCACCACGGTTAGATGATAACTGATGTCCTGATTGGGAGGCATCCCGAAATATGGATAATGAGTGGTGATCATCCAGACGTACATGGAGATCGATGGGTATGCGAGGTAGATAGTGCCTCCGGTTTCGTTCATACCCAGAACGGACTTGTAAATGGACCGTGTGTCTGACATTGGAATTCATTCTATGTGATTGATAGCCATAAGTTGCATGGTGTGAATTGCCTGGGTAGCATGCTAAGATGCAGTGATCAAGGCTTCTATTGAAAAAGCAAAGTCTTGTGGTTGATGATCAAAGCACTGCCTGTGTGGCATAGCTTTGTGTATAACGTGAATTCGGGAGCCTCACACCCCGGTATGAACCAGAAACAGGAGAGGACCTCAGGGAGGACATGCGTTTCTTCTAGCTAGTGGTGGTGTCAGTGCTTAAACTGGCTGACATTCATATTATTTTCACCTATGTGGTTGTTGCTGTTGCGAGGCGCCTCAGATATATCAGTGACTATGTGAAGCCGATGGAGTCATTCGTTGGCTCATTTACGCCCCAAAGGGTAGGGAAACGCAGTGTTCAGGCATAATAATCCACATCGGTGGACCGACCCTGACGGTCCAAGGCTTATCTGCGCGCTTGCCTGAGGCTCGGGCTAGAGAGTCTCGAATTCGGTAAGGACTATCTTTTGCCTTGGTTCATGACGGAAATCCCATTTCCAAATACGACATCGTGCGGTTTTGATTGTAAACCTATATTTGGCGACATAGTGGCATGGGACGTTCATGTCGTCTATGATTGACATTTATGATTGTTTATTAAATTAAAAACTAACTGGAAACGAGCTAAGATGGGTGGTTTCCGGGGTATTGGTCTGATGTTGGTTTCGGCCTTCGGGGTTAATACTTAGGGAATCGTTCTCTTACTAATTTATAGTTGGAGTTTGATAAAGAATTAAACACAAAATTTGCATTTTATGTGATTTAACTTTACACGTATTAAGCATATCTTGGTCGATATAAGGTAAAACTCTATCCTCCGGTTTGCATTGCACTATGTGATGGGACTTGAGTCATATATTGGCTTCAATTTTATAAAAAGCATTGCGATGTTTAAAAGATTTACTTGCTGTAAAGCACTGGCAATCCAATGGAGTAAACCCGTTCCGCGAAAGTGGCGTGGTCCTGTGATTAGCCAATTATATAATGTGTTAAGTAGATTTCTCATACCAGTCCCATGACTGAATCGTAGTTTGTTTCACTTGCCCTTATTTCTACACGGGCAGCCTTGTCTTCAGGTTTTAGCAGGCTCTTTCTGGATAGCTGGAGCTGAAGATGGATTCTATCATTTATCTCGTTTTATGCTGTTCAGCTCCTATTGTACATATTACGTTTGTTTTCCGCTGTAGACATTTATGTATAGTTAAACTGTATTTGTACTAAGTATGATCCTGTATACTGTGTAACTCTGATGATTACTTTTATCCAGTGTATTATTTGTGCATTATCTGGTGTATTTATTTAATTCTGATATGCTATTATCTGTTTAGGTGTTATATTCCAAAGATTACCCTTGCCACCGTCAGTACGGGGTTTGGGGTCATCAAAAACATCTTGCAACCCGACCACACATGACTGACCACTCATTTTGCTTGAGTGTATCGAATGTATATCACCAATAGTTGGGATCAACAACCGTTTCCCGAATGGGACAACATCGACAATAGATTTTTAGAAGTAAATGAAACTCTAGATCAGGTGATTATACACCCTAATAGGTGCGACCTACATAGCCATATTGCCTGCTCGATTTTTGTCATTTCCCGATTGTGAGGCTAGAGGCCATGCTTATCTCTAACAGATCACACATTTACTCACTTTGAATGTCACATCGTCATACACGCCAAATAACAAATTGATTTCCCCAAAAATACCATGGGTATACAGCTAAGAGAAACGAATTCCTCTGCCACCAAACGTAAATACGTTTGAAGAGATCAACTTAGGCGATCTATTAAATATACTCTGTCAGACATTCTTCCATACAGGTCGTCCTGGGACTGGGCAAACCGAACGCACTATTCAGTAGAACCATCTTAGGCAATTTTTACTTAAGATTTATAAAACAGCCCTTGCACTTTTACTCCGTCTTTTTGGCATATATGATTCACAATGCCTATGCCAATACGGAGTGGTTCTTCGGGTAATAATCCAACCGGTCTCTCCATATTAACAACGTTAAAATGGTCAAAAACTTCGATAGTCGTTGAGTTAACTACCAAAGAAAAACACGTGTACAAACAATGGTATTACTTCTAGATGGAAATTTTATCGATCAATCATCATTTAACATTTATCTCTTTAGTTCATAAATTTACTTATCTCCTGTTTTCATATATTCTAAATTCTTATTTTCTATTATCTGAAAACACTTCTGATTCTTATTTGGAAAACATTTCCAAAATTCCTTCACTTGGTTTAAACCGATGTATAAACCGAACATCGCCATGCCAAATCAAATCATTTTACTCATTAACTAAATTCACTTAACCATCCTTCACTATCAAACGTTACCATTCCTTAGTTAAGAAGGAAGTCAATCAAGTTGGGGTATAATTACCTCTCATACCTTAACTGAACAACGTTTTAACTTCGGAATAGTCAAAGTTTATCTTTTAAATCTTTAACAAACTTCCTTACGTAACTCTCGGATTCTATTTATGTATCCACTTCTTTATTGAAAACATTGATTATAACTATAATGTTATAATCCTTACTTTCGAAATATCTAACTTTCATTATAACTTTTATTCTTTAATGTGAATAAATAAATAAACACCTGATTTATAAATAAATAAATCTTGATTTAAACACCGGAAAGTATAAGTACTTTCCCGAATTCGATATAATCGAATTCGCCGATTAACTCTCTTTGAGTAATCTCTATTTGATTAACTCTTCTTCGAATATCCTATATTCGATATCTCTCTTCGAATAACTTATATTCGATTATCTCACTCTTTCGAATAAACTATATTCGATCTCTTTCTTTCGAATACGCTATAATCGATTTAACTCCTTTCGAATAAACTATATTCGATAATCTCACTTTAGAATAACTAAATTCAATTAACTCCTTTCAATTTACTAATAATCGATAACTCCTTTCGATTAGCTAATAATCGATAACTCCTTTTGATTAACTAATAATCGATAACTCCTCTCGAATAACTAATATTCGATTATCTCTCTTCGAATAACTTATTCGATAACTCTACTTTGAATAAGTGATATTTGATAACTCTACTTCGAATAAACTATAACTCGATTATCTTAACTTGATAATCTTAACTTGATTACTTAACTCGATAATCTTAACTTGTTAACTTAACTCGATTACTTAACTCGGTAATCTTAACTTGATAACTTAACTCGATTATCTTAACCCGAAAATCTTAACTTGATAACTTAACTCGATTATCTTAACTTGATAACTTAACTCGATTACTTAACTCAATTATCGTAACTCGGTAATCTAACTCGGTTATCTTAACTCGAAAATCTTAACTTGATGACTTAACTCGATTATCTTAACTTAACAACTTAACTCGATTATCTTAACTCGATAATCTTAACTTGATAACTTAACTCGATTATCTTAACTTGATAACTTAACTCGATTATCTTTACTCGATAATCTTAACTTGATAACTTAACTCGATTATCTTAACTTGATAACTTAACTTGATTATCTTAACTTGATAATCTTAACTTGATAACTTAATTCGATTAACTTAACTCGATAATCTAACTCGATTATCTTAACTCGATAATCTAACATCTTAACTTGATAACTTAACTCGATTATCTTAATTCGATAATCATAACTTTATAACTTAACTCGATAATCCAAATCGATTATCTTAACTCGAATCGATTAACTCCTCTAACTCATTTTGATTAACACATTTTGATTAACTCCTTTGGTTAACTCTACGACCATATTCAGTTTCAAATATCGATGTTGAAATCGGTTCTTACTTCTCTATATAAGTCCTGACTTATATATTCCATTTATCCAATGATAAATATTTTACTTAATTTATAAAATATTGTTTATAAATTAATCCTCCTATTCATCTGTTAAAACAGATTTCTATTTAATCTCACTTTAAATAAATCTTTTCCCTTTCCTTTATATCCTGCCAATTTCCCTTTTATAACTCTACTTATTTCATAAATAATATTTCCTTTTATTTATTTTCCCAAATAAATTTCTTTTATTTATTTTCCAAATAAATAATCCTTCTTTAATATCTATTTGTAAATATTTTACAAATATTTCCCTTTCTATTTTTATTTGTAAATATTTACAAATATTCCCTTTTCATTTGTTTATTTATTTAACAAATAAATATTTCGTATCCAATTCAATTCATTTAACAAATAAATATTTCTTTTTTATAAAATCCTTTGATTTTATAAATATTCCCTTTTCAATATAACATTGAAATTTTCCTTTTAAAATTATTCTATTTTTTTTTCTAAATAGATATCCCTTTTATAATTCTATTTACTTTCTAAGTAAATAATCCTTTTTATACCTTTATTTACTTTCTAAATAAATAATCCTTTTAATAAATTTCTTTGATTTTAAAAATATTCTATTTCAATATACAGTTTGAAGTCTTCCTTCTATATAAAATCTTTCGATTTTATAAAATATTTTATTTCAATATAGTTTTTGAAATTTTCCATTTTCATCCCAGGGTTTTCTTATGGTACTTAAAATACCAAACAACAGTGATCGATGTCATTCAAAACACATAATCAACAACAAATTATATATCACATCATATATCATAATATATGAAAAATAGTGAAATAAATGTTGAGGAATCCAGTCGGATCCCTCCAACCTGTTTCCCCGCATCACAGATGTTAAACAACACGAATATAAAATATTCTGATAAACAGAATCAATGTTCGATTAATGATTTATATCTATATCGTTACCTATAATTTCAACCAATACATAAGCAATTCGACCCAACAGTTAACACACATCATTCCATAGAAATTATCAGTTCTAAGAATACGTTATAAAAATATAACTGTTCAGAGTTAGTAAGTTTTACTCACATTTTGCATTAATCGTTAAATAACGATTTGCGTCTGTTGATTCAGATGGACAATTTATTTTGCAATAAATTTTAACGAGCTCCTATCCTCTCCCGGTCAGTTCCATTATGGAGCCACCATCCATACGATCCTAATGGATCTTGTTTCGTCTGATTTCGATAAAGTATGAGCGAGTTGTGGCTTATACAAGATCATACATTTTAAATAAATTTAAAACATGTATTTGATTTAAAATTTGGGCCTTCGCCTTTTTATATTAGCCCAACAACCAATAACCCAGCCCGCTCCTTTATTTCCCCCAAATCGATCGTGCTTCCTGTAGCCTCGTTGGCCATTTCCGATTCCATAAACTCCCACCGCTATTACATCCTTCACCGAATTCGAAAACCAACTACACCATTGAACTTCTCTTCTCCTCCTCATCATCCCCAACACCATCAACTCGCACTCGATGCTCCCCTGGTAACCCCTCTGTAGCCGACTTCAACTGTCGTGAGTTGCCACCGTACACTGAGTTTCCCCTCATTGTCACCGTCGGGTGTGCCTTGCCACCCTAATTCGGAGTATCACCTCGATTTAGAAAAACGCCACCCTGTCGACGTTTTGCTTCAGCCCTAGCCGCACGACGAAACTGTCGAGCTCCAGAAATTCTTGTCGCACCTATAACGAAGCATACAGCGGTGAAGCCCTCGAGCTTAGGAGTCCAACGAATCCAAGATATCCGATTTCATGAACTATTGGATTTTATAAAATCGTTGAAGGAATATTAGAGGAGGCGGCCTCTTTTCTTTGGTTTACAGAAGATATCATTTAGGTCTTAACGATGGTGGGAGGCGTATTTATAGTTTTTAGTTTGTTTTTGTTGGATTTCTTGAGGATATTAGAAGGCCATATATTGGTTTTGAGAAGAGAACGGTGGCAGCACAATTGGCCATGAAAAATGAAGATAACTTAGTTTTTGAAATTTTAGGATATTTCATATAAATATTTTATTGATTCTTCTTTCATTACATAAATATATTTGCCTTCTACAAATTCCTGTGACCACATACGATACTCAAAAATCATGAAAATTGGCATGCAGCTATAATTCGACATCACGGTCCCAACAAAACAGGTTTCGTCGAATTCCGACTCCGTTTGCTCACCCAACATATTTTTGAAGGTCAGATTATCGACTGTATTTAACGTTAAAATTCGGTACGGCCACATACTGACTTCAAAAATCATAGAAATTTAAATCTAACAATAATTTAACATTACGGATCCAACAAAATTAGTTTCATCGAATTTTGAGGTCGTTTGCAGAACTGGCTATTTTTAAAGCTCTAAATAAACCCTTTTTAAATATATAAATATATTTAAAAACAATTAAATTAAATATTTATAAATAAATATTATCGTATATATTCACAGTGGAATACCATACAGCTCCTTATAACTCGATACTTCAAAATTCCCAGTTAATTCGATATTCAATTTATATTAAATTCCTTTTATAATATAAATAAATCGATATAAATTGTAAAGGAATTCCACAACGACTTTTCTAAAATTTGATTTGGACATAAATCAAAATCTACACGACAAAATCCCGATTTTCCTCTTCCACTAGAAATATATACTTCACCAGCTCCATACATTTCTTGTTTCACATAAATCCGATTTAAAACGAACCATGTATATTCAGTTGAAGTTCAAATCGCCAAATAGAGAACTACCGCGCCATTTCGAGCTCGATTTTAATTATATTATAATTATACGTTCAAGCTGTCGTTCAAATAATATATTCGTCATTCTAATTCAATTCCAAACTAAATTATATATTTTGAATTGTCCAGTTCACATATATTGTCAAATCACTATTTCTGATTATTTCAAAAATTAAATATATTATTATATTATTTATATTGATTAAATGTTCAATATAATATAATTAAACAACCATTTTCACTATTTAAATAATTAAATTAATTAATTATTATCCTTACAAATACGGGTCGTTACAATTTGGGATGAAAACAATTGGATCGAGAGTTTTAAAGGGAAAGAGGATCGAACATTTTTGAACGTTAATTCATCTATAGTGATTGGTATAAATGCATTGACTACACGCGTGAGAAGGAATTAGGGTTAGCTGACAGTTGGAGTATTTATAGGGTGATAAATGATTATTATATTATTAATCGAAACTTCATCATGAAATAACGCGATAAAACTACCATAGAGATGTCCGATCAAGATGAAAATTTTAATCCTAGAATAAAATAATATTCCAAACAAAATGGAAAAGGTTTCGTCGAATTCCGAGATCGTTTGTAAAAATTCCTTTATAAATTCATAACATGAATCAACACGCGTTTAAATTGCTTACGATCACAAAATAAATCCAAACAACTTGAAATTTGAAATACTATAATAATTAATCACTATGGATTTAATAAAATTAATTTCGTTAAAATCGGAGTTTGTTTGAAAATCAGTTATTCTTAAATTCCGAATTAAATCTATAAAATGATTAAACAAAAATATTGGCATTTGTTATTCGTATGATCAAACGGTAAGTACGATCAATATAAAAGTCGAGATCCTATAATAAATTACTAATACGAATCCAATGATACAGGTTTGTAACGACCCAGAAAATCTGAACCAATTTAAAATTTTTAAATTGGCTAAAATAATGAATTTTAAATATTTAAAATAAATATTTTAAATAATGGCGATGAAAACTGAGTTTGAATCAACAATTGAGAACGAATATAATTAATTATAAATAAGGCCTGAAATGGCGCTGTAGTTTCAAAAACCGAATTCAAACTTTGTCGGACTATACCGGGTGCAAAACAAAACGAATTTTAGTGAAACCAAAAATATTTAAATCTGTTAGTGAATAACTTTCCAACGAATTTGAAAAATCGAAATTTGATAACGGGAATCAAAAGACATGTCCAGTTGAAAATTCTGAATAGTCGCTATGGAATTCAGGCCCTTAAAAATGGACATTTTGCAAATGACCTCGGATTTCGACGAAACCACTTTTGTTGGATCCGCAGTGTCAAGTTATTGTTAGCTTTCAAATTTCATAATTTTTCGAATCAATATGTGAGCGTGGCAAAGGAAAACGCGTTTGACCAGTTTCAGTTGATTTTAATCGACTGGAAAATGGCCATTTTTCAAACGGTCTCAGAATTCGACGAAACTAATTTGTTAGGACCATATCGTAAATACGAAGCTAGATAATATTTTTCTGGAATTTTTCGAGTTAGTATGTGACCCCGGTAATTCGAAATGTGCCTTTAAATTGAATATATAAAGATTTATATTTTAAATTCAACGATTTTAAATATTTAAAATTCATTATTTTAGCCAATTTAAAAATTTTAAATTGTTTCAGATTTTCTGGGTCATTACAATCTCCCCCACTTAAAACTTTTCGTCCCCGAAAAGGAATAAAGTCGAAAGTGGTTTGATAAATCTACTCTCATACAACAACCAATTTGTTTTTACCCTTCAAAAATATACTAATCAAATCCTATACTCTTTAAAATCATTCAAACTATATAATTAAAAGTGCACATCTATGAAAAGAAAATAACAATAGAGTAGAGAATTGAATGGTAGTGCAAAGTAGGGTAAATGTACCTTGCACCGGAGTCAATCAGAGATATCTACTCGGCATCTAGGATAAGCTTTCTGAATGCTCTCCTCAGTTTCCCAAGTACAATCTCGCGGATCTCCACTCCATTGCACTTTGACTAAGTGAACCTTCTTGTTTCTCAGCTCTTTGGTTTCTTTGCCGATGATCTTCAGCGGCTCTCGCCTCACAGCTAATTCTGGAGTAATTTCAATATCCTGCTGAGCTGCTTCTTCCACGATCAAGTCTGGATCATGAACGTGCTTTCAAAGTTGAGATATATGAAATACATCATGCACTCCAGGCAACCAGTCAGGCAGTTTGACCCTATAAGCGAGAGTTCCGATCCGTTCCAGAATAGGAAACGGACCAATAAATTTGGGCGCTAACTTTCCAGTTTTACCGAACCGGATAACTCCTCTCATCGGCGATACTTTCAAATATACATAGTCGCCAACTTCAAAGGATATATCTCTTCTTCTTCTATCGGCATAGCTCTTTTGTCGGCTTTGAGCGGCGAGTAATCGCTTCTTAATAAAATCGACTTTGTCGGCAGCTTCTCGAATAATATCAGGACCCAACACAAGTCTATTTCCAGGCTCGACCCAACAAGAAGGAGATCGGCACGGTCTACCATACAATGCTTCGAATGGCGACATTGTCAGACTCGCCTGGTAGCTGTTGTTATAAGAGAATTCAGCCAAATGCAGATGGTCTTCCCATGATCCACCGAAATCTAGAACACAAGCCCGCAATAGATCTTCTAAAATGCGATTCACCCTCTCAGTCTGACCGTCTGTCTGAGGATGATACGCGGTGCTCAAGTTCAACTTCGTTCCCAGCTCGACTTGAAATGCTTCCCAGAATTTGTTAGTGAATATTGTATCTCTATCACTTACTATACTGAGCGGCACTCCATGTAGTCTAACTATTTCCCTGAAGTATATCTGCGCCAGACTCTGAGCAGTTCTGTTTGATTTGACAGGTATGAAATGGGCGGTCTTCGTGAAGCGATCTACGATCACCCAAATACTGTCATTACCTTTTCTGGTTCTGGGCAGACCATCAATGAAATCCATAGAAATATGTTCCCACTTCCAGCCAGGAACTTCTAGCGGTTGTAATAATCCAGCCAATTTCTGTTGGTCACTTTTGACTAGCTGGCAAGTAGGGCATCGGCTGACATATAAAGAAATGTCCCTTTTCATCGACTTCCACCAGAAAGTGCGTTTGATGTCATTATACATTTTGCTTACTCCCGGATGGATACTGAGTTTTGACTTGTGGCATTCATCCAGAACTTCTTTTCGAAGCTCAGGAATGTTAGGGACACAGATTCGACCTTTGAGCCTTAAAATCCCATCATTGTCTACTTGAAAACTCGAGGGTTCGCCTTGTTGAATTATCCCTCTGATCTTCTGAATGAAGTGATCATCTTCCTGAAGAGCAGATATCTTATCTAGCAATGAAGTCGTGATAATAAAACTGGCGATCATTTCATTCTTTCGGCTTAACGCATCAGCCACGACATTGGCTTTTCCTGGAGTATATATAATTTCAAAGTCATATGCTGCAAGAAACTCCAGCCAACGTTGCTGTCTTAAATTCAAGTCTTTCTGAGTGAACAGATACTTTAACGACTGGTGATCTGTAAACAGTTCAAATCTCTCACCCAGAAGATAGTGTCTCCAGATTTTCAAAGTGAATACTATCGCCAATAACTCAAGATCATGAGTTACATAGTTTTTCTCGTGTGGCTTCAGTTGACGGCTAGCATAAGCAATCACTTGACCCCTTTGCATTAACACTGCGCCGAGGCCTTCTCTAGAAGCATCAGTCCATACTTTTAAATCCTGGTTGCCATCGATGATGGTTAACACTGGAGCTGTCGTTAGTCTTAACTTTAGCTCTTCGAAAGCCTCCTCACTTTCTGGAGTCCATTTGAATTTAGAATGCTTCTTTGTTAGCTTCGTTAAGTGACCAGATATCTTCGAAAAGTCTTTAACGAACTTCCGATAATAGCTAGCCAATCCGAGAAAACTGCGGACTTCAGTGGGGGTACTGGGCTGTTTCCAATTCTGAATGGCTGTGATTTTACTTGGATCCACAGAGATTCCTTCTTTCGATACAACATGGCCCAGATATTTCACTTCATCTTGCCAGAATATACATTTGGAAAATTTGGCTTTTAATACATTCCGCCTCAGAATTTCTAGAACCTGTTCCAGATGCTTTTCATGTTCGACCTTTGATTTAGAGAAGATTAGAATATCATCAATAAAAACCAGAATAAATTTATTCAAAACCCCTCTGAACACTCTGTTCATCAGATCGACGAAGTAAGCTGGAGCGTTACATAAGCCGAACGGCATCACTAACCACTCGTAGAATAAGTCGGGGCCTCTGAACGCTGTCATTGGAACACACTCTTCGGCAATTCGAAGTTGATGGAAGCCTGTAGCTAGGTCCATTCGTGAGAATACTTGTGCTCCATTTAATCGATCCAACAAATCATCAATCCGCGGCAATGGATATTTGTTCTTTATTGTCTGCTTGTTCAGATCACGATAATCCACGCATAGTCGTAGAGTACTGTCAGATTTTGGGACAAATACCACTGCTGCACCCCAATCAGAGAAACTAGGCCTGATCAGACCCTTCCATACTAGCTGCCTTGTTTGATTGTCTAATTCCTCCTTCTCTTTCAAGGACATTCTTCGAATAGCGTGAACTACCGGCCTTGCATTGGGAATCAAAGCAATTTTGAAATCTATTTCTCTCTGCAGAGGTAAACGAACAACTTCCTCGAATACATCCGCATAGTTCTTGACGACAGGAATATCTTTGATGAGGTCGGGAATATTCTCTGCAACTTCAGGGACATTTTCTATTTGGTCTGGAGAAACATTTAGAGCTGCCCAGAAGTCTTTTCTATTAGCATTCTGACCTTCACACGGTATGGTTATATAACTCCCTGATTTAATCTTAGCTCTAACAACTCTCTCGGCGCATCTAACCTCTGCTTCATATTTGGTTAACCAATCCAATCCCAAAATAAGATCGAATTCATCAAAATTCATGACAACAGAGATAATAGGGAATTTATAGCAAGAAAAAGAGACGGGTACTGCACAAACCCAACTAAGATTGATGGAACCTCCAACTGGATTTCGGACAGTCATTGGCTCTTTGAGCTTCTTCAAATTCAAATCCAATTTCTTGACTGCACCTTTGGCAATGAAACTTCGTGACGTGCCTGTGTCAAACAGTACTTTGACTGGAATGTTTTTGACAGTAAGCGTGCCTTCTAAAACATCGGCCCTTTCTTGACTAGCTGAGGGCTCGGAAGTTTCTGCCACTTCATTTATACATACTGTTTCAGATTTCTTTGAGAGTTGGCACTCCCGTGCAATATGTCCTGCCTGGCGGCACTTATGGCATCTCCTTTCCCCATGTGGGTTCTTTTGTTTCTTAGTGGTCTTAGATCCACTCTTTCTTCGTTTGTTCCAAGATTTGCAACTTATCGCCAAATGCCCTTTTCTATTGCAGCTTGAGCACGTGGCGGTCATTATTCGTTCGTTCTTAGATTCAGCCCTTTTTCTCTTGGCACTGAGCCTCTTATTGACCTCAGACCTCGTACTGGCTTCAGGAACATCAGTTTCTGACTCTTCTTTGTCACTACAACAAACTTCTTCTTCGTCGCGCAACATTCCTTTCTTATGGAGATCTTCATACTGATAAGCCATGTAAATCATTTCTGGAAAAGGAAGCTTCACATGCCCCAATACTTTATTCTAGTATTTCCTTTGAAGTCCATGAATAAATCTTAGATTTTTCCTTTTTGGGTCTTTAATCAGATGAGGAGCAAAGTGAGCAAGCTCATTGAATTTCTTATGATATTCTGGGATGGTCATATCACCTTGTATTAGATAAGAAAATTCTTCACATAATCTCTCGGTTGCTTCGGGAGGAGTAAATCTTTCTAGGAAAATCACTTTAAATCTGTCCCAGGTGATATCACCTTCTGGATTATCTTTGATGATTGTTTCCCACCAGATTAAAGCTTCTTCTTTAAGTGCCCAAGATGCTACTAACCGTTTCTGATCATCTCTCAGCTGGATATGCTCAAAGATTCTTTCGACAGAACTCATCCAAGCTTGAGTTTGAATAATAGATTCATTGCCTGAGAATTGTGCTCCACCCAGATTTCGATATCTCTTGAATAGAGCCTCTAGATCGGGTTCTGTATTCCTTCTGGTTCTGGCACTCATTTTTCTAGTACTTCTGCAATTAGCAGAACAAGTGTCAGGTCACAGAAAAGAAAATTTTCAAACATAGAAACATATACTTCAAGTGTAAATGTGTCTATCGAGGTGCAATTTCATTCTGCTTTACTCATACTAGGATATTGCTGATCCTATCTGTATAGAGTTACCCGTCCTAGAACACTACTGGTTCTATTTCTGACGAGGTTGTTCAAATGTTATATTCCAGAACTAAGCTTAACCAAAGCTCTGATACCACGTTGAATTTAAAATATAAATCTTTATATATTCAATTTAAACGCACATTTCGAATTACCGGGGCCACATACTAACTCGAAAAATTCCAGAAAAATATTATCTAGCTTCGTATTTACGATACGGTCCTAACAAAACTAGTTTCGTCGAATTCTGAGACCGTTTGAAAAATGGCCATTTTCCAGTCGATTAAAATCAACTGAAACTGGTCAAACGCGTTTTCCTTTGCCACGCTCACATATTGATTCGAAAAATTATGAAATTTGAAACCTAACAATAACTTGACACTGCAGATCCAACAAAAGTGGTTTCGTCGAAATCCGAGGTCATTTGCAAAATGTCCATTTTTAAGGGCCTGAATTCCATAGCGACTATTCAGAATTTTCAACTGGACATGTCTTTTGATTCCCGTTATCAAATTTCGATTTTTCAGATTCGTTGGAAAGGTATTCACTAACAGATTTAAATATTTTTGGTTTCACTAAAATTCATTTTGTTTTGCACCCGGTATAGTCCGACAAAGTTTGAATTCGGTTTTCGAAACTACAGCGCCATTTCAGGCCTTATTTATAATTATAATTAATTATATTCGTTCTCAATTGTTGATTCAAACTCAGTTTTCATCGCCATTATTTAAAATATTTATTTTAAATATTTAAAATTCATTATTTTAGCCAATTTAAAAATTTTAAATTGGTTCAGATTTTCTGGGTCGTTACAAGGTTTCATCACATTCTGAGACTGTTTCCCAGAATGATATTTTATACGCAAAACAACGCTATTTTGGATACCAAAATACCTAATGTAAAAAAATAATGAACTCCCTACCTATCCTAACTCTAAACATCAATACAAATCCAACAGAATTGGTTTCGTAGCTTTATTCAATCATTTGTTCAAATTATCCATAGATACTCATCTATTTAAATTAAAGTCATTTAATTACGCGCTATATAATAAAACGATAGAGCGTTTATGGCCACTATTGTCACATATGACATCGGATTACCACGAAATTTGGTTTCGTACAATAATTTAATGTTACGGTTCCAATAAAACCGATTTCATCAAAAACCAAGGTTGTTTGCAAAATGGCTATTTATTAAGGCTTATGATAATATCTATAAAAAATATAAATTCCAACAACCCAAGTAAATAATAAATTATTATTATTATTATATACATATATATATCCAATTAGAATATCATATAGCCTCAAATATAAATCAGTATGGATTCTAAACTCAACATTACAAATTTTGAGTTAAACGATATAAAAACCCTTTTAAATTTATTATATAATCATTGTAGTTAATAAACGATTTCAAAGCGACTATTTGAAAATTTGAATTGGATATATATATAAAAATCTACAATATGAAATCTCCATTTTTCTCATTCATTATAAAATTATAATAAAATAGATTTAGATAATTCTTGTTTTAACGAATTCTTATTTAAAGTTCAAAACTTAATATTACGAACTACCATGACGTTACGAGCATGTTTATATTTTGAATATAAATTTAACATTCAAACTTCGTTATATAAACAAATTCTATATTGCAAATTCATTTAAAATTCTAATTCAACATTTAAAATAATAAAATAAATTAAATATCTAACTGCAAAAAATACGGTATGTTACAATCCTTTTCCCTTAAAAGAATTTCGTCCCTGAAATTACTAAGGTAAGAAAAATGTTACCAACTCATTAACTTTAAAAAAATTCCAATTAATTTTAAATCGAAAACCAATTCATTATTGTAAATAAAACCTTTTCAAAAATATTGCAAATTTTCTAGCATCTTAAATTCCCGAAAAAATTTGGTAGATTCTCCCCAGAACGTAGGGACTTCTGCGATATCGCAGGAATAATAAATATATATACATTGACCCATACGGTCAGAAAATAAATTTCAAAAACCAAAATTTACATTTCCACGTAGGCGTACCTTATACGACCGCTATTGTGCATACATGCTCAATCGTATATGCAATCTACGCAACCACAATCAATTCTTATAGCCTTCGGGTACCTGTACTTAACTCACTTTAACATATAAATATCGTTTTCATGAAATTTTTAAATAATATCTCATTGATCAACATGTATAACTACACCAATTCCCAAAAAATTAAACAGTTTGCATCACTCATTTGCAAATATAGGGTTAAATTATTGATTTCAATTCATAAGTGATTCCATTCCAATTTGTTACAGAAGACTTTAGTTTTCAATTCATTCAACTTTTCCTTAAACCATTGATGAATTTAATTCAACTATTCTAACATCCAAAAAACCAACAAATGCATGTCAACTTAATAGAATATTCAATTTATATTCAATATCAATGTTTATTGTTTATATTCACTTAGGTTTAACATACATTATTTATCAATTGATTTCCATTCAATTATTATTCATTTGATTTCCAAATTCCAAAATTATTTTATTTAATTTCAAATATCCATTCTCAAACTTACTTAACCAAGTTAAGTTACATTTCCATATTCAGTTTACTAATTGTTTTTCTAAATTAGTTTACTTCCATTTCAAAATCCAAATTCTGATTTATTTAATCTCATTTATCAATTTGACATTGAAGTCATCTTTAGCTATATTAAACCATTTGTGGGTTTCAACCCAATTTGAATTATATTCAAATCAATTAAACAAATCAATATCTCAATAATTTGGAATAATTATTGCTTTTTCTATAAAAAAGTATGATTTGGGTAAAATTATTTCATTTACCCGCTTTATAAAACAATATCGTGTCAGTTGCTAGTTCAATATTGAACCGATCAAATAACACAATACAAAACAATTGTATAAAAAATCTACAAAAACACGCTCTCAAATATATACACTCAAACTCAATCTAGGGTGTTACTAACCCCTCTATAGCAAGTCACGCCACAGAGCCAAGGTTATTAATAAACCTTACGCTTTAATACCATTGTAACGACCCAGGAATTCTGTGATGGCAAGGGATTTCGCTCGGTCCGAACCAGTCGCTAAACCGACCCAGACCGTTCGAAACACCCTATCGTTTGAGAACACGACAAAACAGAACGCATACTGAAGAACATTTCATTGTATATTACAACAATGCATCAGATTACAAGAATATACAGAGTAACAATGAATATTACACAGAAATATCAGAGATTTAAATTACATTTAAATACATAGCAGCGGAAAATAATACAATACACAACTAGAAGAGATATACGGATACAAAGCTTTCCGGATATCGTTCCAGCTGTAAACCAGGATCCTGTGAATATAAATCTGCAAAACCAAAACTACTAGCTGCCCGTGTCAAAATAAGGGCACCCAGAGTTTAGGTTAAAACAATAAACTCCAGGTCAGTCATGTGACTGGTGTGAGAACTCAAAAACAGTTGTTAACTTTGTTCAAAAATAAGGCAAATCACGGGACCACGCCACTTTCGCGGAACGGGTTTACCCCCATGAAAGCCAGTGTATAAACAACAATCAATATAGATATATGGATCTACTATGCATCAATCAACATGCAATATCCCAATCTACCCATTTAGATTAATCACCACACTTAGATTTTCCAAATCCAATTCAATTTACAGAAATTATTCCTTTGGATTTTATTCCCGATTTCTTATTTCAAATCATTTGAAATACATATCTAACTTTCTATATCAAAGTAGATTTCACTTCGGGATCTCAAATCAAATCATTTGGAAATATGAATTCCAAAATATAACAATGCATACAAACAAGTATGCAACCAAATATCGTGCTCCCCATCGACAAGGCAAAGGGTACGCACCTCGCAACTCGATATATATATGTGCACCTACCCCACGTAGGAGTAGGCTACACCGACGATGCACCTCCCACTCATGGAGAGCATACACCGCCCTCTCACCCATACTTTTAGTCTCAGGGTTACCCGAATCTTTAGCCACATACTAAATCATTTCATATCCCGAAGTAGGGAAAATCATTTCACAACATAATAATCACAAGTACTTTCAAAATATAGTACTTCACATCAGTAATTCACGCATATGATCAGTCACTATTAATCACATAACCTTTGAGCTCGTACGTCTCAAAGAAGGGTGTTAAGCAAGAGAATAAATTCTCCGCCACCAAACAGATACATCATCAATAGCAACTAATCGAATATGCGATGAACCACAATGTAACATATAATACATTTTCTAAATCACTTTAGAAATCATCGGGTTTTGGGCCTCGAAATCCTTTCTGTTTTATAAAACATTTTTATAAAACATTCCCTGTCCAAAATCGGGAATACGTTTCTTTTCGCTTTAAGAAAAATATCATTTCACAATCATTCATTAAATTTGAAATGAACACAATATCGCTAAACACCTTATCGTCAAATCGTGAAGTGTTTCACAAGGCGTTAGCACACAGATATTTTCAACCCAACCCAATGCTAAATGTAAAAGCATATTCTGCTCATAAACTGGTCGAGCACAATCCAAACCATCAATCAATCAAATTTGACATTAAATATAAGGTTTTAAATAGAGAGAGTATTGACTTATATTTAACATCAAATCCTGAAACCAACAGATATCGTATCGGGAATAACGATATCGATATCTTCCAAATTCCCATCACAATATCTGTAATCACGGAATCCAATATCGAAAATATCCATTGATAATTTCAATTCAAATCTAATCCAATTTATTTATTTTTAACCATTGGATTATTTTTCTAGTTAATAACTAGTTCATTTCGATAAAAATCTATTTTTATCTTTTCAAATATGGAGTTTTTCATCCCAATTCTTCCCAAATCATTTCTTATGATTTTACACAAATTATTACTATTTTTAATAATTTTATCAAGGCCTGTACGGTCGATTTCCATCAATGGCCATCGAACTGCACTTACAGCGACCTTTTTCAAATTTGATTTGGACGTATCTCCAAATCCAACCGTTAGATTTCAAATTTCTAATATTCCTTAGAAAGCTCTTTTCGATACGAACCCAACGGTTCTGATTTCAGGAGAATCCGACGGTCGGATCTCCCGTCCGTTCGAAGTCAATGGTCGAAATTCGCGAACTGCCGCAGCGCGGCGCGTTCTATTCAGGCCATTTATTATATATATAATATATATTTCGTCGATTTCTATTTAAAACGAATTATATAAATAGTTTTGAATTCGTTTCAAAAAAACATTTTCAACTTCCTTTTCAATTCAAATCACAATTGAATTCTTCTTTATAGATTCGTTTTAAAATTCATTTCTATTCAATTCAAATTTCAATTCAATTTGAATTCGTTTTCAATTCAATTCATTTCGAATTCGTTTTCTATTCCAGTTCAATTCGAATTCGTTTTCTATTCAATTCAATTCGAATTCGTTTTCTATTCAATTCAATTCGAATTCGTTTTCTATTCAATTCAATTCGAATTCGTTTTCTAGTCAATTCAATTCGAATTCGTTTTCTATTCAATTCAATTCGAATTCGTTTTCTATTCAATTCAATTCGAATTCGTTTTCTATTTCAGTTCAATTCGAATTCGTTTTCTATTCAATTCAATTCGAATTCATTTTCTATTCAATTCAATTCGAATTCGTTTTCTATTTCAGTTCAATTCGAATTCATTTTCTATTTCAGTTCAATTCGAATTCATTTTCTATTCCGTTCAATTCGAATTCATTTTCTATTCAATTCAATTCGAATTCGTTTTCTATTTCAGTTCAATTCGAATTCGTTTTCTATTCAATTCAATTCGAATTCGTTTTCTATTCAATTCAATTCGAATTCATTTTCTATTTCAGTTCAATTCGAATTCATTTTCTATTTCAGTTCAATTCGAATTCATTTTCTATTCCGTTCAATTCGAATTCATTTTCTATTCAATTCAATTCGAATTCGTTTTCTATTTCAGTTCAATTCGAATTCGTTTTCTATTTCAGTTCAATTCGAATTCGTTTTCTATTCAATTCAATTCGAATTCGTTTTCTATTCAATTCAATTCGAATATTTCATATACATTGTTTTCAATTCGAATATTTTCACTTTCAATATATCCGATATTTTCACTTTCAATTTATTCGATATTTTCACTTCGCTATATATATAAATTTCACTTTTCATATATTCGATATTTTCACTTCGCTATATATATAAATTTCACTTTTCATATATTCGATATTTTCACTTTGCTATATATATAAATTTCACTTTTCATATATTCGATATTTTCACTTTGCTATATATATATAAATTTCACTTTTCATATATTCGATATTTTCACTTCGCTATATATATAAATTTCACTTTTCATATATTCGATATTTTCACTTCGCTATATATATAAATTTCACTTTTCATATATTCGATATTTTCACTTTGCTATATATATAAATTTCACTTTTCATATATTCGATATTTTCACTTCGCTATATATATAAATTTCACTTTTCATATATATGTTATTTCACTTCGCTATCAATCAATTTTCACAACAATTTCAACCAATAAATATCGTCCATGGTTTGTGGACGAGGGGCGTATATATATATATATATATATATATATATATATATATATATATATATATATATATGTATTTATATATAGCAATTCACTTCCACTTTCAACACATATATAAAATTATAAAAAGAAATTGAAGAGTGAGAAATCCTCACCAATAGCTATCCACTCACACGATTCTTCCTTAATAGAAACTTCGCCTTTTGTCGCTTTCACCAGTATTCTCTACATATGTAAAAATCGAATTTTTTTCTATGTTATTCAATATATAAAAATCTGATTTTTCTTTCGACTCAATATATAAAAATCTGATTTTTACTTCGACTTTCCATAAATAAAAAATATGATTTTTACTTCGACTTTCAATAAATAAAAATATGATTTTTACTTTTTAAAGAAATCAGTTTTTAACTTTTACAAACCAAATCAGTTTTTACTTATCTAAAATAAAATCAGTTTTTATTTTCTTTAAAAAAACAGTTTTTAAATCATTTTTCAAAACAGTTTTTAAAACTCTTTTATAAAAATGCAGTTTTTATCCTTTTTTAAAAAAATGCAGTTTTTTTTTATTCTAACAAATCAGTTTTTATTTTCCCTTTCAAAAATTCTGTTTTAAAAACCTAAAACAAAAATCAGTTTTTGTTCTTTTATAATTTCAGTTTATAAAACTAAAAAGAAACAGTTTTCAAATCATATAAAAAAACAGTTTATATATTTACTGTAAAACAAAAACAAAAGCCAAAAATAAAATAATCTAGAGGCTCACCGATTTCGAATGGGAGGAGGAGGAGTCGGCGGTGGCTCAGTGGTGCTCGGTGGTGTCGCGATGACTGGAGTTCGATGGTGGAGGCGCCGATTGGGGGCTGCTTCGATGGCGTCGAGGGTAGCGTCGTCTGGAGGGAGGAAGTCGCGAGGGTGGTGGGGCGTCAGCTCGATCGTCGGCGGCAAGGATTAGGCGGCGGCTCGATGAACTTAGGGTTAGGGTTTTTTTTTTTCTTTTTTTTTTATTTCGTTTGTGAATAACTGAATCGGGGGGGGGCAGTTGAAGAAGAAAAGGAGGGAAGGTAAAAATTTTTTTATTTATTTTATTATTTAATTATTTAATTATGCACAAGGGTTGACTTTTATATCCGACCTCGAAACGAGGTCCACCGCCTGTCGTCCATAGCGTTTTACCCCCATTCCGAACACAATGGGATATGTATCGTAAGCTGGTTTGATCGTTACAATTAGTTTCCGTTGAAATTTACAATTTAAATCCTTATATTGAACTTTAAACGTACATTTCAAATTACCGGGGTCACATACTAACTAGAAAAATTCCAGAAAAATATTTTCTAGTTTCGTATGGACGATACGGTCCTAACAAAACTAGTTTCGTCGAATTCTGAGACCGTTTGGAAAATGGCCAATTTCCAGTTGATTAAAATCAACTGAAATCGGTCAAACGCGTTTTCCTTTGCCACGCTCACATATTGATTCGAAAAATTATGAAATTTGAAACCTAGCAATAACTTGACACTGCGGATCTAACAAAAGTGGTTTCGTCGAAATCCGAGGTCATTTGCAAAATGTCCATTTTTAAGGGCCTGAATTCCATAGCGACTATTCAGAATTTTCAACTGGACATATCTTTTGATTCCCGCTATCAAATTTCGATTGGTCGAATCCGTTAGAAAGATATTCACTAACAGATTTAAATATTTTTGGTTTCACTAAAATCCGGATTGTTTTGCACCCGGTATATTCAATTGAAGTTTGAAATCGAATTATCGAACTACCGCGCCATTTTCAATTCCTTTTATAATTATATATAATTATTATATATTCTAACGACGACGTATATAATATATACGTTGAATTCCATTCAAAATAAATTTCTCGTCGATATTATTTAAAATAATCCATTTTAAATAATCAAAATTCACTAAAATGGCCAAAATAAAAATTTCAAACTGGCTCGCATTTTACGGGTTGTTACAAATTCGATGCTCGAATTTCGATAATAATACATAAAACCATATTAGTTTCCCAAAACCCAAGTGTCGAAAACACCAGATAGTTGATAGAAAGAAATTAGAGGGTGAAAAAAGAGAAAGAAATATTAGAATAGAAGAAAAAGAAGAAGAATAACAACACAATAGAATCAAAGTCCCACATCTCCACGGAATATCTCACTGATCAACATGTATAACTACACCAATTCCCAAAAATTAAATAGGTAGCATCAGTCATTTACAAATACAGTGTCAAATTATTAATTTCAATTCATAAGTGATTCCATTCTGATTTATTATACAGGAATTTAGTTTTCAATTCATTCAACTTTTCCTTAAACCATTGATGAATTTAATTCACTAATCTAACATCCAACAAACCAACAATACACAATTAACTTAACCAAATATTCAATTTATATTCAATATCAATGTTTACTTGTTTATATTCCTTTGGGTTCAACATACTTTAATTATCAATTGATTAATATTCAATTGATTTCCATTCAGTTATTATTCATTTGATTTCCAAATTCCAAATCTGATTTATTTAATTTAAAATATCCATTCTCATACCTGCTTAACCAAGTTAAGTTACATTTCCATGTTCAGTTTACTAATTGTTTTTCTAAATTAGTTTACTTTCATTTCAAAATCCAAATTCTGATTATTCAATCTCATTTATTAATTTCACAATGAAATCATCTTTTGCTGTATTAAACCATTTCGCACTTTCAACCCAATTTGAATTCTATTCAAATCAATTAAACAAATCAATATCTCAATAATTTGAAAAAATTATTGCTTTTTCTATAGAAAAATATGATTTTGGTAAATAATTTCATTTGCCCTCTTTATAAAACAATATCGTGTCAGTTGCTAGTTCAATATTAACCGATCAAATAACACAATATAAAACAATTGTATATAAAATATACAAAAACGCACTCTCAAATACATACATTTTAACTCAATCTAGGATGTTACTAACCCCATCTCTATCGAGTTACACCACAGAGCCAAGGTTATTAATAAACCTTGTGCTCTAATACCAATGTAATGACCTAGGAATTCGATGCTCGAATTTCGACAATAATACGTAAACCCGTATTGCTTGCCCAAAACCAAAGTATCGAAAACACCAAATAGTTGATAGAAAGAAATTAGAGGGTGAAAAAAAGAAATAAATAAATATTAGAATAGAAGAAAAAGAAGAAGAATAACAGCACAATAGAATTGGAGCCTCTTATCGCAATAGAATAAAATATAATATAGTAATATTTTTTTATTGGGAGCTTGAAATAAAAACTTATAATCATCAAAGTACAACATACAGTTAACACATCTGGATAGTTAAAATAATCTGTCCTCGTATACAACATTCAGTGGAATAAATAATAATACATCTAATCTCCTCCAACATGTGTTCTAACGTCCATATCATCCTAATCTGAACTTGTAGAACTCGGTCTGACCTGAAAATTGCAAACATCAGGATCAGTATAGTGAACTAGAGTAAGAAAACTCACCAAGTTTATAAGTATCAACTAACATGATTTTATAGTAAAAAACATTTCTTTTCAAAAGAAAAGGATAATCGTAAGACCAATCCACACATAAACATGAATGGCTTTTACCTTACGTTAACCTAGAATGTTTTGAAATCATATCTATTTTGATATTATAATAGTGTCTAAATAAAATAAATAACCATCTAGCAGAACGCTTGCATCTCACGCTCTACATACATAGCATATACTCAAAACCGTGGGCACTTATTGGAGATTGGATTTCGATTATGACAAGGTATGGAATCACCTTCCGATAGTGTAGCTCTAGAGAGGAATACACTGGGTTCAAAAAGAACATCTTGCAACCTGACCATACATGGCCAACCACTCATTTCGTTTGAGTGTATTAAATGTATATCATCAACGGCTACGATAAGCAACCTTTTCCCGAAAGGGACAACATCGATAGAATAAAGAAGGAAATGGATTTTCCCTAGAAAGGTGACAATACACCCAATAAGAGCGAGCCACATAGCCATGTTGCCTGCCCGATTTTTGTCATTTCCCAGTTGATGAGGCTTGAGGTTACAATTTACCTTATTAAGAACATCACACTATCATTTACTTTGAATGCTACATTGTCAGACCCGCCAAATCATCAATTTGATTTCCCCAAAATATCACGGGCATAAAGCTAAGAGAAACAAATTCCTCCGCCACCAACGTAATTTTGAAGAGATCAATATAGATGACCCGTTAGGCATACTCTGTCAGACAGTCGTCCATACAAGTTGTCTTGGGACAAGGGATGTCAATGGATCGTGTCGTGTTCAGGTCAGGTCAAGTCGAGTTTGGTTTGATTTATAAACGTGTCGGGTCAACCTGTTATTAAACGGTCATTTTTTCCTAACCCTAACCCGACCTGTTCATAAACAGGTTTACCCGACCTAACCCATATAGCTCGTTTAATTAAATTGATCGTGTTGGGTCATGTCGGGTTTACCCGTTTGACCCATTGGCAAGTATTTTCCCCTAATATAAACAGAAAAAGAACCAAATCACCAACAGGTAGCACTATTACATAATCACCAACATGTAGAAAATTACAAAATCAACAACATGCAACACATATATAAAGCATGAAATCACCATATCCAATAATCATTCTCCATACATAAGAATATATGAGCATACTGCATAGAAAAAAACTAACATTATAGAAGAGATGCAGTTGTTATAATTAAAATATAACTAACCGCATACAAGAATAAATTAGTAAAACATAATTGCTTACACAAGAAAATACGAGCATGCAGATTATTGCATACAAAAAAGAATAACATAAACAACATACAGAAAAAACTAACAGTACGGAAGAGATACAACATATAATCAGGTTTGGCGGGTCAAAATCGGGTTAGCGGGTCAACCCTAAACCCACTGTTTATAAATAGGTCAAATTCGATTGACCCAAAATGACCCTCCAACTAAATGGGTCGGGTTAACCTGCTAATTTCCATGCAAATTTCGAGTCGTGTAGGAAATTGACAACCCTACGTGGGACTGGACAAATCAAAGACACCCTCCTACCACACCCTCGGATTACCCTATAGATCAGTAGCGAGTAGTCCTTGCAATCCAAAGATTTCAGTCATGATAAAATCACAATCAAAAGTTCTCCAGGAGCTACCCAGAGAAATTTATCAGGTGTTCTTCCGCTCATGAATATCCACGTTCTTTAATTGCTTCAACTTCAATCACCATCTGCTATCTTCCACGATCACGTATTTGCGGGTCAGAATGGTATTCAAATATAAATTTGATCCTGTTCTTTCCGTACCAACAATCGTTTAGGCCAGATTTGATAGTCGGTTATTTAACTATCAAATAAACAACCATGCAATCATTAAAATAAAATGAATTCACTCATTCAGTACTGAGCATCACTTGGCCTCTTCAATTAAAACTTAAGTAACGAATGGTTAATTAAATCTTCTAAATATTTCAATATTTTTAAACATAGTTTTAACTTCTTATTTTATTTTATAAAAGTATTCTCAAAAACTATTTTAAATACATTAGCATTAAATTATATATATATTCCCAACTTTGGGTTCAATCAAATTTCACGTACAACATCGTTATGAAATCTCTTTTGTTTATTTCTTGAAAAAAAATAACACTTATTTATTTGGAATAAACCTATTCCAAACTTTATCTCTGTACTTCCTTTTACTTTGAAAATATCGTTATATTTCCACAAAATCCCTTTTTACTTCCGTTACTTTGGAAATATCAATTTATATTTTCAAATCCTTTTTATTTGTTGGAAACATTCCTATTTCTGATTCATGCATTTCTATACTTCAACATTCATTAGCCCCTGACCGTAAATTAGCAAGAGAAGAGCTCCCTAAGTATCAACCTCGAAGACCGAAATCAACATCAGATTAATACTCAGAAAATCAATCTACTCAACCAATATCCAGTTAGGTTCCAATCCTTTAATTTCTTATCTTAACTCCTTATCAACCCATATTATTTCATTTCTAACCCATTCAAGCATTTTCCGCTTTGAAAATCTCATTTCAATCCCGTTCATTTCACTTATTTCCATTATTAAGTATAGCCAATTCAAAATCAACGTTTAACTTCACACTCCTTTTATAAATCTTGTTTATAAATTTAGGTTTAATATAAACCCCTTTTTATCTCGATTTCTTTTACATAATTCAAATATTAAGTAAACATTAAATTAGGCTATTATATTCACTTAAAATCTCTTTTAAAACTTAATTATAAAAACTTGGTTTTAATATATACCCATTCATTAACTCCTTTCAAAATTTAACTATATTTCATTTTGAACTTATCTACTTACTTAAATGAATATCACTTAAAGAGTGATCACTTAAATTATTATTAATTAAAATAATAATTTACTTGATCATTAACTACCGTAGAAGTAGTTAACTCTTTATTAACTAAAATAATTAGTAAATTTCCTTTTTTAAAAAACTTATTAAAATTCAACAAATATTCGTTAAACTATTTCATTAGGTTTATTTAAAGGCAGATTAATCAACTAAACAATTTTAATTAAAATAATTGGCTTAGTCAACTTTAAAACAAAAACCTAAGTTTACCACAAAAGAGAATAACTCTACTTTATATATTTTAAATGAGGAATTCAATTTATATATATAATATCAAAATATTTAAACTCGATTCGATTTCAACAGTTCTTATAACGGTATTAAAAAGCCAAACTACTAGTAAATACCAAACTTGTGAAATAAGTGTTTTCACATTCAGTTTCATATTTTAATCCAATCAAATATATTCAACAGATATGATAAACATTATCAATATTGGTTAGGAATCCAGTTGGATCCCTCCAACCCATCATTTTTGTATCCAACTAGTTTACCTCAAAAGAATACCATTCATTTAAATAAAAGATATAACACTCGACAATCAATCATTAACAACAACTCAAACATCCATATTTCAATTTAATATATTTATATTATTATAAATGTAACCAATAAGGTAAGTTACCTTGTTTGGAAATAATGATTAAAATAATGATTTGATTTTATTTAGAATAAACGAACGTTTTAAATCAACCAATTCTACCAATACATAATTAAATAATCAGCATACAACAAACAATTTACAAGCCTGGCACATAATTAAATTCCCGACCTATATAAAATATAGCGGGTCAACACAGAGTGAGTTATACTCACTTTGATTTGATTTAACGTTGAAACAGTCCGGTTACAGTTAAATTAGAAAGTCGTTTAATTTAACTGTAAATTCTTGTTGCCTCTATCTTTGTCCATATTAGTTCCATAATGTAGATCTCGTTACCACGATCCCAATGTCTTTTGTTTCGTTCCATTCTGATAACCTATTAAAAAGTTATTAATATCTAAGTAACTTGATTTAAATTAATTAATTAATTTCTTAATCATGCCTGGTATAACTAATTTCATTCTTAACTTATAATTACGTTTTCGAAGAATCGAGCCCGACCATTTCTTTCTTCTCTTCGTTTAATTTTCCTACTACCCTTTCTTTTGGTATTCGTTCCCTACTATTTTCTATTGACCCGACACCCCACTTCAACCATGCACGAATCTAAATTTTCATGTCGCATCACCCACCAGATCTCCAGGTTTTGATCTAGTGTCGCCACCTCAATCAACTCAAGCCTCTCTACCCATGGTCCCAAAATTATGAAGCTTGATACATTCGTTCGCTCTCAATCTCCCTTCGAAAACCGTGCCTTCAAGGCCAGATCCTCGTTACCGTGGTACCCCATACACCATCATCTCCGTTAAATGCACACGTCTTGTTCCCCTCTACACAGTTTTTGTTGAGAATGTGGGATGAAAACGATCGGACCGAGAGTTTTAATGGGAAAAGGGATCGAACATTTCTGAATGTTAATTCATTTGTGGTGGTTGGTATAAATGCGTTGACTACACGCGTGAAAAGGAATTAGGTTTAGCTGATAGTTGGAGTATTTATAGAGTGATAAATTATTATTATATTATTAATCGAAACTTCATAGTGAAGTAACGCAGTAAAACCACCATATACGATGTCCGATCGAGATGAAAATTGTAATCCTAGAATAAAATAATATTCCAGACAAAATGTGTAACGACCCGTGTTTTCCGACCATATGAATCTGAATATTTAAATTAGTTTTAAATATTATGTTAGGAATATTAATGGAATTTAATATTTAATTCGTTATTAAAAACGAAGTTGAACGTTGTAGTATTTATATAATTATAAATCGAGCTTGAAAATGGCGTGCAGTTCGTAAATTCGAGTTTTGAACTTCAACTGGGAATACAGGATTCGATATAAGTCGGATTTCTGTGAAACAAGACACGTTGGGACCGTATTGACGATAATTTTCATATGAAAGAGAAAAATCCAGATTTCGTGTTATAATTTGATATTTATAGCCAAATCAAATTTTGAAATAGTCGCTATGGAAAATCGTTATTTAATTATAGACCTTTAAAATAGCCGTTTTGCAAACGGACTCTGTTTTCGACGAAACCAATTTCATTAGAACCGTAACGTTAAATTATTGTACGGTGTTAAATGGCATAGAAAATCGATGTCGTATGTGACCACGGTAGCCGTAAACGCCCGTTCATTTTCTATAGCGCGTGATTTATATAATAAAGGGATATTTGAGTGTAACTTGAGCAGACGATCGAATTAGGCCGCGGAACCAGTTCCGTTGAGTTCGTATCGTCGATTAGAGTCAGGATAGATATATAGTTTGTTGTTTTCAGAGATCGAGAAATTTGGCGTTAAAAAGGGTAGGGCGGTTCAGGGTAAAAACAGCCTATCGGGCAAACAGTCTCAGAATGCGACGAAACTAGTGCCGTTGAGTTCGTATCGAAAAGTTATTGTCGATGTTCGCAGTTTCAAGTTGATTAGATTTATCTGGTGACCGTGGAAAAATTAAACGCGTGTTCATTTCTGGTTTTATAAAGGAAAAATTTTCATACGACCTCGGATTTTGACGGAACCTGTCTCATTGGGTCCGGAATATCGTTTTACATCAAGAACAGCATTTTTATCAGTAAACAGAAGTTATTTGTGGTGGTTTCTGCGTGTTACTTCACGGCGAAGTATCGTATAATATTATATTAACATACAAATACCCTTACAGTTGTCTAACCCTATTGTTTACACACGTGAACCTACTCAGTCTAACCACTGGTTCTTCATTAATGCGTTTCATACTTCTGTCTTTTCGTTGTCAATCCATTAACGCCTTGCCGACCACGTTCTGAGAGACTTAAAATCAAACAGCTACTCTAATACCTTACTGCAAAACTATACCCTATATTTCCTTGCTCTCCACGACGTCTCGCTCCTATAAAATGACCTGCTTCATTCGTCTTCTTTTCAGTAATGGCGAAAAAGAAAAAGAAAAAAAAACCCAAATCCTCTCAATACCATTGTTCATTCTTACGTCTTCATTTGTTCTCACCATAAAACGAAAGACTCCTTCTTGACTCTCTCTATCTTGTTCTCGCGCAGCATAAGTATATAAGAATATAAACAAATTTCACGGCAAGAGTGGATAGATATGGGAGCTGGGATGAAGTGATGCGGGTGTTGGGTCAAGGGGCGTGTGCAGTTTCTAATGTGATGAGGGCGTAGTGCTCAGGAAAGGTGGCGGGATTGTATGGGAAGGATGATGATCATGCTTGCTGTCTAAATGGAGTAATAGTAGAAAATATGTAGTATCGACGTGAGCTCCAGTTGCAACAGTGGAGATGAAGCGGCGTGAAGAACAATCGTGAAGGGGAAAAATCATGGCATATTAAACGATGGTGCGTGGGTTATGTTTCAGGAGGAAGCCAACGAAGACAGTACATATTTAAGGGGTCTTTTGGAACGTCTGAAGCAGGTGAAACTAGTAAAGAAGGATAAGGACGAAGGGGTTCGGTCCTGTATAATCGATGGTTTTCGAAATGGGACAACGAGGAGATGGGAACAATGAACAAGGGAAAATCGGGCCTGTAAAATCTGAAAGCAGCATATATATCAGACCGTATATTTTCATTCTAATTAAGGTGATTATAATATTAATTAAATATTAATTGTTTGATTAAAAACATATAATCTTATTACACAAATATCTTTTATTCCGTGAGCAGAATTGAACCAAATAAAAAGCATCGTGATCATGGCGACAAGCTCGACATCATTGAACTTTCTTGAACAGAAAGGGTGACAACAAGATTTACAGTTAAATTAAAACAACTGTTTAATTTAACAGTAACCAAACCGATTCAACGACCAATCAGAACAAAGTGAGTTAAACTCACTCAGTTTTCCCATTTATATTTTTATAAATTGGGTTCTTTATTTTGTGTGCTCTGCTTGCTGATGGTTGCCTGTTTGCTAGTTATATATTTGTTTGTTGATTAACTGATGAAATTAAACTATGTTTAATTTCAGTGAAATACCAAATCGTTATTTTTAACGAATAGTTCCAATAAAGGTAACTCACCTTGGTTGGTCACGTTTATAAAATGAACGTGTTTTAGATGGTCGAATTGTTTGTATTGCTTGTGGTTGTTGTTAAATGACCGTTATTTATTGTTATCAGTTAGACAAAACTGAATGATCTGATTTGTGATAACCATTTTGTATACAGGGAAGAACAGGTTGGAGGGATCCAACGGGATTCCTCAAATATATTATTTATTTTCATATTCTCATATATGAACTGCCCTGTTTGTATTGTTTGAATTGATTGTTGATTTTTAATATTCAACATCTGTTTGGTTTAAACCAATGGGTGATATTGGTTGGGTATTTGGCGGCGTATGGCCTATAAAATCAACCGCTTTATAAATATCGATTCACCGTCAGGCGAATCGATAGAGATGAAGTTATAAAATTTATTTTTATAACTGGAGTTAGATTTTGAATATATTATCTTGAATAAAAGTTATTAAGAGGAATAAATAAATATTTCGTTTATTTAGAACTTCAATTGGTTAATACTTTATTTTTAAAGTAAATTCTGTTGTGAGTCAGATTTGCAAGGATAAGAAAGAATAAAAAAATGAACCGAGGGGTTTAAATTTGATAATTTGTTTTGAGGAAACAATTAGAGGAGTTATTTAATAAAATATTTTTAAATATTAACAGAGTTAGGAGTTATGAACGGATTTTATATTTAAACCCGAACTTTTTATAACGAAGTTATAAGAGAATTTCAAGCAAGGTGATAACTTTGAATTTAAAATTGTTGCTTAATTATTAAATTAAGTCAAAGAAAATGAAGATAAAAAGGTTTATTATAAACCAGAGTTATAAATGGAATTTTGGTATTGATTATAACTGATATTTATCTGAGGATAAGAACGTTGTTTGATCAAGGTCTGAGAGGTAATTAAAATACCCCAACTTGAACAACATCGGGGTTTTCTGAAGATAGTATTAGTTGGTAATCGTAAAAGACGTTAGTGGATATATTTTGGAAAATCTAAACAGCGATTTTAGCGCTGTTGTTATAATATATGTTTTGTAAATCTAATATAGCGATTGTAGCGCTTTTGCTATAGTAAATGGGTTGTAAACCTAAACAGCGATTATAGCACTGCTGTTTTGTAAATAGTAATTATAACGCTATTGTTATAACATATGTGCTATAAATTTCTTTGTTAAAACTAATGGATTTCTGAATATAAAGGATGGTTTGAAGGAAGAATCAAGTGGGAAATTGAATATAGTTATACGAGCTAGAGTTAGTCAAACAGAGTTTTTCCAAGATGAGTGCCATTTCGTACGACTGCTAGCGTAATTCGCAGGGCTGCAGATAGCCTACGGCGGTCGGATGTTTCCTGAGGGAATCAGGCGTAATCATTGTGATCGCTGTGATCTAGAGTCAAGCGAATGGAGTTAAGACGAATGTTAATTAATCAATTAGAGTTATTCAAATATCGTATTTTTGAATATTAAAAGAATTGGAAGTTTCAATTTAACAAAAAGGAAATTAGTTTGTTAAAGGCCAAGTGATGCTGAATACTGGACCAGTGAACTCATTGGAGTGTCATGATTGAAACACTGATTATTTTGATAGTTAAAACACCGACTATCAAATCTGGCCAATACGATTGTTGGTACGGAAAGACCGGGATCGAATGTATATTCGAAAACCATTCCGACCAACAAATACGTGAAGATATCAGAAGATGGTCGAGATGGTGCTGTGAAGACCGTGGATTTTCATAAATGGAAGAACCACTAATGTTCTCTGCCTGGCAAGCAGAGATAAACTGTGATTCTGTCGTAGTTGGAATCTACGGGTTGCAAGGACTTCTCGCTACTGATCCATGGGGTGATTCCTATATTGGATGCAGTAGGAGAGTGTCTTCGGTTCATCCTGTTCCTGGATGACTTGTATGGACGGATGTCTGACAGAGTATTTCCAAAGGATCACGTACGTTGATTTCTTCAAACTTACGATAGTTGTTGGCGGGGAGTTGCCGTTCTCTTAGCTTCCAGCTAGAGTATTTTTGTGGACGTCAATTAGTGTATCTGACGGATCTGACGATGTGGCATTCAAAGTGAATGGTGACCAGATGATCAGAAGTTAATTCTGGCCTCAAGCCTCATCAACCGGGAAATGACAAAAATCGGGCAGGCAGCATGGCTATGTGGGTCGCTCCCATTAGGGTGTATAATCACCTATCTAGAGGAAGTCCTATTTGTTTCTTAAATCTATGTTTCGATGCTGTCCCTTTTCGGGAGACGGTTGCTGATCCCAACCGTCGGTGGTATACATTCGATACACTCAAGCGAAATGAGTGGTCGGTCATGTGAGGGCCGGGTTGCAAGATGTTCTTGTTGAACCCAGTGTATTCGTCTCTAGAGATACACTATCGGAAGGTGGACCCATACCTTGTCAAAGTCGGAATCCAATTCCCAATAAGCGCCCGCGGTTTTTGATTGTATACTATATATGTAGAGCGTGAGATGCAAGCGTTCTACTAGATTCTATTTACTTGTATTTAGACATTATTATAATATCAGAAAGGATATTGATTTCAAAAGTGTTTTGGGTTATCGTAAGGTAAAAACCGTCCGTATTTATGTGTGGATTTGGTCTTACGATTATCCTTTTCTTTGGAAAAGATTTTGAACTTTAAAATCATGATTGGATGGTTCACCCTTATTACTGTGGCAGTTTATCTCACTCTGGTTCACCAGACTGACCCGGTGTTTTGTAAATGCTCGGGTTAGACCGGGTTGTACAGGTTCAGGTTATCGACTGCTATGAAGAGACGAGCTGGAGTTGTTCGGACGTATGATATTACTACTATTCCGCTGTGTGTTGTATATGGGAACAGGCTAGTATAACTATCCCAGTGTATGATGTACTCTGATACTGTAAGTATTTTAAAGCTTTCAATAAAGATTATTTCTATATTATATTTTGTTCCGCTGCGATGTGAGACTCTGTGTGGTGTTTCTTCTTCTTCTTCTATTCAATATTTCTACCTTATCTATTCTCACCCTCTAACTTCTTTCTATTAATGATCTGGAATGTTCGATGTCTGAATGGTCAACATGGTAGTTTAATGTTGATTTTCGGAGTCGAAAAACCCAGTTCGTTACAGTGGTATCAGAGCTTAAGGTTAAGTAAGTACCTTGGCTCTGTGGCGTGACTCAGTAGAGATGGGGTTAGTAATACCCTAGATTGAGTTTGAGTGTATATATATGAGCGCGTATTTGTAAATTGTTATAAAAACTGTCTTATATTGTGTTGATTGGTTTGTCGAGTAGTTTATGAATTCTGGTCGATACAGTAATGCAAACTGTGTCGATAAGTGTTTCTAAACTCTTGAACAGAATAATTCGACACAGTATGTTTTTGAAAAAGGGTAAATGAAATAATTTTACCCAAATGGTATTTTAATGTAAAGGAATGATTAACATTTGAAATATTATAGTATATTGGATGTGTTGCTTGGTTATAATTGAAATGGTTATATAAATAACCATTTTTAATTCGTATAATATGGAACCAGATGAATTAAATCTGAAATTAAAATCATAATTTGAATTAAAATTCCCAAAAGTGGGAAAGGTGACTGCAAATGAACTTGGATTGAATATATGAGAAATTTAAGATCCTAGGAGATTTTAAATTTGTTTTACAAACTTTGAGGTGGTATTTTGAAAAGATTTCAAAATGGAAATGTTTAAATATGATTTTGAATGGTTATATAGTACTGAACTCACTTGGATAGCTGGGAAATAACTCTGATGATGCTGGCCACATCTTCAGTGTTCATTTCCGAGTTCTAAGTGATGGATTACTACAAAAAAAAAATCTTGTTTTGAATTGCTTTGAGAAAAACAAGTTGTTTGAATCCTGAAAAGGAATATTTGATTTTTGGAAAGAGCTGAACTGTTTAAAAACTCCCAGGAAGATTGTTTGAACAAAGGCAAATTAAATAGAAATTGTGAAAAGCAAATATGAATTGAACTGAACCCAATTAACTGGAATTTGAATCGAGATATAATATATCAAGTGGAATCAGATTTGGAATTGGGAGACAGGAATCTGAAATGGTGTGGACTGGTAAGTTAAGAGTTGAAATTGATAATGGATGGAAATTGAGTTAAGGATGGGATTTGGCTTGGACGCGTGAAGGATTTGGTTTTGAGGATAAAATGGGAATTTTGTTTGGGAATGAATTTGTATATGCTGACAAAATAGCAGACAGAAAGGATATAATGCTGTGCCCGACAAAAAGGTACACGTTTATTTTTATATGGGTTCGGAGATTTGTGAGCCGATTTGGCAAGCCGCTTAGCTGTTTTGTTTTCTTTTGGATTGGAAAAGGCTTAGAAAGGCGAGTTGTAGTTGTACCGATTGAGCCGTACAGAGGAGGTGCTGGCGAAATTTTTCGAAAATTTAAGGTGCTAGAAAATTTTCAATATTTTTGAAAATATTTATTTACAGTATTGAATAGGTTTCTAATTTAATATAAAATTAGATTTGAAAGTTAATGAGTTTATAACGTTCTTTCTTACCTTAGCAATTTCGAGGACGAAATTATTTTAAGGGGGGAAGAATGTAACGACCCGTGTTTTCCGGCCATATGAATCTGAATATTTAAATTAGTTTTAAATATTATGTTGGGAATATTAATGGAATTTAATATTTAATTCGTTATTAAAAACGAAGTTGAACGTTATAGTATTTATATAATTATAAATCGAGCTTGAAAATGGCGTGCAGTTCGTAAATTCGAGTTTTGAACTTCAACTGGGAATACAGGATTCGATATAAGTCGGATTTCTGTGAAACAAGACATGTTGGGACCGTATTGACGATAATTTTCATATGAAAGAGAAAAATCCAGATTTCGTGTTATAATTTGATATTTATGGCCAAATCAAATTTTGAAATGGTCGCTATGGAAAATCGTTATTTAATTATAGACCTTTAAAATAGCCGTTTTGCAAACGGACTCTGTTTTCGACGAAACCAGTTTCATTAGAACCTTAACGTTAAATTATTGTACGGTGTTAAATGGCATAGAAAATCGATGTCGTATGTGACCACGGTAGCCGTAAACGCCCGTTCATTTTCTATAGCGCGTGATTTATATAATAAAGGGATATTTGAGTGTAACTTGAGCAGACGATCGAATTAGGCCGCGGAACCAGTTCCGTTGAGTTCGTATCGTCGATTAGAGTCAGGATAGATATATAGTTTGTTGTTTTTAGAGATCGAGAAATTTGGCGTTAAAAAGGGTAGGGCGGTTCAGGGTAAAAACAGCCTATCGGGCAAACAGTCTCAGAATGCGACGAAACTAGTGCCGTTGAGTTCGTATCGAAAAGTTATTGTCGATGTTCGCAGTTTCAAGTTTATTCGATTTATCTGGTGACCGTGGAAAAATTAAACGCGTGTTCATTTCTGGTTTTATAAAGGAAAAATTTTCATACGACCTCGGATTTTGACGAAACCTGTCTCATTGGGTCCGGAATATCGTTTTACATCAAGAACAGCATTTTTATCAGTAAATAGAAGTTATTTGTGGTGGTTTCTGCGTGTTACTTCACGGCGAAGTATCGTATAATATTATATTAACATACAAATACCCTTACAGTTGTCTAACCCTATTGTTTACACACGTGAACCTACTCAGTCTAACCACTGGTTCTTCATTAATGCGTTTCATACTTCTGTCTTTTCGTTGTCAATCCATTAACGCCTTGCCGACCACGTTCTGAGAGACTTAAAATCAAACAGCTACTCTAATACCTTACTGCAAAATTATACCCTATATTTCCTTGCTCTCCACGACGTCTCGCTCCTATAAAATGACCTGCTTCATTCGTCTTCTTTTCAGTAATGGCGAAAAAAAAAAACCCAAATCCTCTCAATACCATTGTTCATTCTTACGTCTTCATTTGTTCTCACCGTAAAACGAAAGACTCCTTCTTGACTCTCTCTATCTTGTTCTCGCGCAGCATAAGTATATAAGAATATAAACAAATTTCACGGCAAGAGTGGATAGATATGGGAGCTGGGATGAAGTGATGCGGGTGTTGGGTCAAGGGGCGTGTGCAGTTTCTAATGTGATGAGGGCGTAGTGCTCAGGAAAGGTGGCGGGATTGTATGGGAAGGATGATGATCATGCTTGCTGTCTAAATGGAGTAATAGTAGAAAATATGTAGTATCGACGTGAGCTCCAGTTGCAACAGTGGAGATGAAGCGGCGTGAAGAACAATCGTGAAGGGGAAAAATCATGGCATATTAAACGATGGTGCGTGGGTTATGTTTCAGGAGGAAGCCAACGAAGACAGTACATATTTAAGGGGTCTTTTGGAACGTCTGAAGCAGGTGAAACTAGTAAAGAAGGATAAGGACGAAGGGGTTCGGTCCTGTATAATCGATGGTTTTCGAAATGGGACAACGAGGAGATGGGAACAATGAACAAGGGAAAATCGGGCCTGTAAAATCTGAAAGCAGCATATATATCAGACCGTATATTTTCATTCTAATTAAGGTGATTATAATATTAATTAAATATTAATTGTTTGATTAAAAACATATAATCTTATTACATGAATATCTTTTATTCCGTGAGCAGAATTGAACCAAATAAAAAGCATCGTGATCATGGCGACAAGCTCGACATCATTGAACTGTCTTGAACAGAAAGGGTGACAACAAGATTTACAGTTAAATTAAAACAACTGTTTAATTTAACAGTAACCAAACCGATTCAACGACCAATCAGAACAAAGTGAGTTAAACTCACTCAGTTTTCCCATTTATATTTTTATAAATTGGGTTCTTTATTTTGTGTGCTCTGCTTGCTGATGGTTGCCTGTTTGCTAGTTATATATTTGTTTGTTGATTAACTGATGAAATTAAACTGTGTTTAATTTCAGTGAAATACCAAATCGTTATTTTTAACGAATGGTTCCAATAAAGGTAACTCACCTTGGTTGGTCACGTTTATAAAATGAACATGTTTTAGATGGTCGAATTGTTTGTATTGCTTGTGGTTGTTGTTAAATGACCGTTATTTATTGTTATCAGTTAGACAAAACTGAATGATCTGATTTGTGATAACCATTTTGTATACAGGGAAGAACAGGTTGGAGGGATCCAACGGGATTCCTCAAATATATTATTTATTTTCATATTCTCATATATGAACTGCCCTGTTTGTATTGTTTGAATTGATTGTTGATTTTTAATATTCAACATCTGTTTGGTTTAAACCAATGGGTGATATTGGTTGGGTATTTGGCGGCGTATGGCCTATAAAATCAACCGCTTTATAAATATCGATTCACCGTCAGGCGAATTGATAGAGATGAAGTTATAAAATTTATTTTTATAACTGGAGTTAGATTTTGAATATATTATCTTGAATAAAAGTTATTAAGAGGAATAAATAAATATTTCGTTTATTTAGAACTTCAATTGGTTAATACTTTATTTTTAAAGTAAATTCTGTTGTGAATCAGATTTGCAAGGATAAGAAAGAATAAAAAAATGAACCGAGGGGTTTAAATTTGATAATTTGTTTTGAGGAAACAATTAGAGGAGTTATTTAATAAAATATTTTTAAATATTAACAGAGTTAGGAGTTATGAACGGATTTTATATTTAAACCCGAACTTTTTATAACGAAGTTATAAGAGAATTTCAAGCAAGGTGATAACTTTGAATTTAAAATTGTTGCTTAATTATTAAATTAAGTCAAAGAAAATGAAGATAAAAAGGTTTATTATAAACCAGAGTTATAAATGGAATTTTGGTATTGATTATAACTGATATTTATCTGAGGATAAGAACGTTGTTTGATCAAGGTCTGAGAGGTAATTAAAATACCCCAACTTGAACAACATCGGGGTTTTCTGAAGATAGTATTAGTTGGTAATCGTAAAAGATGTTAGTGGATATATTTTGGAAAATCTAAACAGCGATTTTAGCGCTGTTGTTATAATATATGTTTTGTAAATCTAATATAGCGATTGTAGCGCTTTTGCTATAGTAAATGGGTTGTAAACCTAAACAGCGATTATAGCACTGCTGTTTTGTAAATAGTAATTATAACGCTATTGTTATAACATATGTGCTATAAATTTCTTTGTTAAAACTAATGGATTTCTGAATATAAAGGATGGTTTGAAGGAAGAATCAAGTGGGAAATTGAATATAGTTATACGAACTAGAGTTAGTCAAACAGAGTTTTTCCAAGATGAGTGCCATTTCGTACGACTGCTAGCGTAATTCGCAGGGCTGCAGATAGCCTACGGCGGTCGGATGTTTCCTGAGGGAATCAGGCGTAATCATTGTGATCGCTGTGATCTAGAGTCAAGCGAATGGAGTTAAGACGAATGTTAATTAATCAATTAGAGTTATTCAAATATCGTATTTTTGAATATTAAAAGAATTGGAAGTTTCAATTTAACAAAAAGGAAATTAGTTTGTTAAAGGCCAAGTGATGCTGAATACTGGACCAGTGAACTCATTGGAGTGTCATGATTGAAACACTGATTATTTTGATAGTTAAAACACCGACTATCAAATCTGGCCAATACGATTGTTGGTACGGAAAGACCGGGATCGAATGTATATTCGAAAACCATTTCGACCAACAAATACGTGAAGATATCAGAAGATGGTCGAGATGGTGCTGTGAAGACCGTGGATTTTCATAAATGGAAGAACCACTAATGTTCTCTGCCTGGCATGCAGAGATAAACTGTGATTCTGTCGTAGTTGGAATCTACGGGTTGCAAGGACTTCTCGCTACTGATCCATGGGGTGATTCCTATATTGGATGCAGTAGGAGAGTGTCTTCGGTTCATCCTGTTCCTGGATGACTTGTATGGACGGATGTTTGACAGAGTATTTCCAAAGGATCACGTTCGTTGATTTCTTCAAACGTACGATAGTTGTTGGCGGGGAGTTGCCGTTCTCTTAGCTTCCAGCTAGAGTATTTTTGTGGACGTCAATTAGTGATATCTGACGGATCTGACGATGTGGCATTCAAAGTGAATGGTGACCAGATGATCAGAAGTTAATTCTGGCCTCAAGCCTCATCAACCGGGAAATGACAAAAATCGGGCAGGCAGCATGGCTATGTGGGTCGCTCCCATTAGGGTGTATAATCACCTATCTAGAGGAAGTCCTATTTGTTTCTTAAATCTATGTTTCGATGCTGTCCCTTTTCGGGAGACGGTTGCTGATCCCAACCGTCGGTGGTATACATTCGATACACTCAAGCGAAATGAGTGGTCGGTCATGTGAGGGTCGGGTTGCAAGATGTTCTTGTTGAACCCAGTGTATTCGTCTCTAGAGATACACTATCGGAAGGTGGACCCATACCTTGTCAAAGTCGGAATCCAATTCCCAATAAGCGCCCGCGGTTTTTGATTGTATACTATATATGTAGAGCGTGAGATGCAAGCGTTCTACTAGATTCTATTTACTTGTATTTAGACATTATTATAATATCAGAAAGGATATTGATTTCAAAAGTGTTTTGGGTTATCGTAAGGTAAAAAACGTCCGTATTTATGTGTGGATTTGGTCTTACGATTATCCTTTTCTTTGGAAAAGATTTTGAACTTTAAAATCATGATTGGATGGTTCACCCTTATTACTGTGGCAGTTTATCTCACTCTGGTTCACCAGACTGATCCGGTGTTTTGTAAATGCTCGGGTTAGACCGGGTTGTACAGGTTCAGGTTATCGACTGCTATGAAGAGACGAGCTGGAGTTGTTCGGACGTATGATATTACTACTATTCCGCTGTGTGTTGTATATGGGAACAGGCTAGTATAACTGTCCCAGTGTATGATGTACTCTGATACTGTAAGTATTTTAAAGATTTCAATAAAGATTATTTCTGTATTATATTTTGTTCCGCTGCGATGTGAGACTCTGTGTGGTGTTTCTTCTTCTTCTTCTATTCAATATTTCTACCTTATCTATTCTCACCCTCTAACTTCTTTCTATTAATGATCTGGAATGTTCGATGTCTGAATGGTCAACATGGTAGTTTAATGTTGATTTTCGGAGTCGAAAAACCCAGTTCGTTACAAAATGGAAAAGGTTTCGTCGAATTCCGAGATCGTTTGTAAAAATTCCTTTATAAATTCATAACATGAATCAACACGCGTTTAAATTGCATACGATCACAAAATAAATCCAAATAACTTGAACACTACGGAATTAATAAAATTAATTTTGTTAAAATCAGAGTTTGTTTGAAAATCAATCATTCTTAAATTCCAAATTAAATCTATAAAATGATTAAATAAAAATCTAGGCGTTTTCTATTCGTATGATCAAACGATAGGTACGATCAATACAAAAATCGAGATCCTACAATAAAGTACTAATACGAATCCAACGACACAGGTTTCATCACATTCTGAGACTGTTTCCCAGAATGATACTTTATACGCAAAACAACGCTATTTTGGATACCAAAATACCTATTGTCTAAAGATAATGAACTCCCTACCTATCCTGACTCTAAACATCAATACAAATCCAGCCGAATTGGTTTCGTAGTTTAATTCAACATTTTTTTCAAGTTATCCACATATACTCATGTATTTAAATTAAATTCATTTAATTATGCGCTATATAAAACGATAGAGCATTTATGGCCACTATTGTCACATATGACATCGGATTACCACGAAATTTGGTTTTGTGCAGTAATTTAACGATACGGTTCCAATGAAACCAATTTCATCAAAAACCGAGGTTGTTTGCAAAATGACTATTTCTTAAGGCTTATAATAATATCTATAAAATATATAAATTCCAACAACCCAATTAAATAATAATAAATTATAATTAAATGTATATATATATATATATCCAAGTAGAAAATCATATAGTTCCAAATATAAATCAATATGGATTTTAAACTCAACATTACAAATTTTGGGTTAAACGATATAAAAACCCTTTAGATTTATTAAATATTCATTATAGTTAATAAACGATTTCATAGCGACTATTTGAAAATTTGAATTGGACATATCTAAAAATATATAATATGAAATCTCCATTTTTCTCTTCCATTAGAAACTTATAATCAAATAGATTCAGATAATTCTTGTTTCGAAGAATTCTGACTTAACGTTCAAAACTAACTACCACGACGTTACGAACTCGTTTATTATTTAAATATAAATTTAACATTCAAACTTTGTTTTATACGTAAATTCTATATTGCAAATTCGTTTAAAATTCTAATTCAACATTTAAAATAATAAAATAAATTTAATATCTGACTACTGAAAATACAAGATGTTACATTCCTTTTCCCTTAAAAGAATTTCGTCCCTGAAGTTATTAAGGTAGGAAAAATGTAACCAACCCATTAACTTTAAAAAAAAATCCAATTAGTTTTAAATCGAAACCCAATTCATTATTGTAAAAAAAACCTTTCCAAAAATACTGAAAATTTTCTAACATCTTAAATTCCCAGAAAAATGGGTAGATTCTCCCCTGTACTGAGGGACTTCCGCGGCATCGTAGGAACAATAAATATATATACATCGACCCACATGGTCAGAAAATAAATTTCAAAAGCCAAAATTTATATTTCCACGTAGGCGTAGCTTATACGACCGCTATTGATCATACTTGCTCAATTGTATATGCAATCTACACAACCACAATCAATTCCTATAGCCTCCGGGTACCTATATTTAACTCACTTTAACATGTAAGTAACGTTTTCATGAAATTATTAAATAATATCTCGCTGATCAACATGTATAACTACACCAATTCCCAAAAATTAAATAGGTAGCATCATTCATTTACAAATACAGGGTCAAATTATTAATTTCAATTCATAAGTGATTCCATTCCGATTTATTATACAGGAATTTAGTTTTCAATTAGTTCAACTTTTCCTTAAACCATTGATGAATTTAATTCAACTAATCTAACATCCAATAAACCAACAATGCACAATTATCTTAACCAAATATTCAATTTATATTCAATATCAATGTTTATTTGTTTATATTCATTTGGGTTCAACATACTTTAATTATCAATTGATTAATATTCGATTGATTTCCATTCAGTTATTATTCATTTGATTTCCAAATTCTAAATCTGATTTATTTAATTTCAAATATCCATTCTTAAACCTACTTAACCAAGCTAAGGTACATTTCCATATTCAGTTTACTAATTGTTTTTCTAAATTAGTTTACTTCCATTTCAAAATCCAAATTTCTATTTATTTAATCTCATTTATTAATTTCACATTGAAGTCATCTTTTGCTATATTAAACCATTTCTGGTTTTCAACCCAATTTGAATTATATTCAAATCAATTAAACAAATCAATATCTCAATAATTTGGAATAATTATTTCTTTTTCTATAGAAAAGTATGATTTGGGTAAAATTATTTCATTTACCCGCATTATAAAACAATATCGTGTCAGTTGCTAGTTCAATATTGAACCGATCAAATAACACAATACAAAACAATTGTATAAAAAATCTACAAAAACACGCTCTCAAATATATACACTCAAACTCAATCTAGGGTGTTACTAACCCCATCTATAGCAAGTCACGCCACAGAGCCAAGGTTATTAATAAACCTTACGCTTTAATACCATTGTAACGACCCAGGAGTTCGATGCTCGAATTTCGATAATTATACATAAAACCATATTACTTTCCCAAAACCCAAGTATCGAAAACACCAGATAGTTGATAGAAAGAAATTAGAGGCTGAAAAAAGAGAGAAAGAAATATTAGAATAGAAGAGAAAGAAGAAGTATAACAACACAATAGAATCAAAGTCCCACATCGCCGTGGAATAAAATATAATATAGAAATAATTTTTTATTGGGAGCTTGAAATAAAAACTTACAATCATAAGAGTACAACTTATAGTCAACACATCTGGATATTTATAATAACATGTCCTTGTATACAACATACAGTGGAATAAATAAGAATACGTCTAATCTCCTCCAGCTTGTCTTCTGACGTCCTTATCATTCTAATTTGAACCTGTAAAACTCGGTCTGACCCAAGAATTGCAAACGCCAGGATCAATTCAGTGAACCAGAGTGAGTGTAATGAACTAGAAAATTCGATGCTCGGATTTTCGACACTATTACATCTCATGTCCAAACTCGAGAACCGAACATCTACAAAGTTATTAGAAAGAATTTAGCGGGTGAGAAAAGAAAAAAAGATATTAGAATAGAATTAGAAGAAGATCCAACACAAGACAGAGTCTCACATCGCAATAGAACAAAATATAATACAAAAATAACTTTATTGAAAGCTTGAAGTAATATACTTACATATATCAGAGTACAACGGACAAATCTGGGCAGTTATAACAACCTGTCCTCAAATATAACACACAGCAGAATAATATTATATAGAATATACGTCTGGGCTATTCCATCTCATCTCTGAACTTCACAGCATCTGATAATCTGAACCTGTAACCCGGGCTAACTCGAGCATTACAAACATCGGGTCAGTCTGGTGAACCAGAGTGAGAAAAACTCGCTATGTTTAAATAAATCCATATTGATTTTAAAGTCAAAAATCCTTTTGAAAAAAAAGGATAATAGTAAGAACAATCCACACATAAACATGGACGGTTTTTACCTTACTATAACCCAAAACCAGTTTTGAAATCATATCTTGTCTAATATTATAATAGTGTCTAAATACAAGTAAATAACAATCTAGTGGAACGCTTGCATCTCATGCTCCACATATATAGTATACAATCAAAACCGTGGGAGCTTATTGGAGATTGGATTCCCTCTATGACAAGATATGGAACCACCTTCCGATGGTGTATCTTTAGAGGGGAATACACTGGGTTCAACAAGAACGTCTTGTAACTTGGCCACACATGACCGACCACTCATTTTGCTTGAGTGTATCCAATGTATATCACCAACGGTTGGGCTTAAACCACCATTTCCCAAAAAGGGACAAAATCGAAATAGATTAAAGAAGGAAAATGGTTTTCTCCAGATAGGTGATTATACACCCTAATAGGAGCGACTCACATAGCCATGCTGCCTACCCAATTTTTGTCATTTCCTGTTTGATGAGGCTTGAGGTTCTACTATCTTTTGATCATCTGGCCGCCATTCACTTTGAATGCCACATCGTCAGATCCGTTTAATCACCAATTGACGACATCAAAAAATAACATGGGGCATGTTTTAAGAAATCAATGTATGTGACCATCTGGAAACACTCTGTCAGACACTCGTCTATACAAGTCATCCAGGAACAGGATGAACCGAAGGTACTCTCGTACCACATTCAAAGGATCGGTAGTGAGTTGTCCTTGCAATCTGCAAAATCCCACTCATGACCGAATCACGCCAGATAATCTTTGGTTGCAATCCAGAGAATATTCAACAAGTAATCATTCCGCTTATGAAGATCCCCAGTCTTCAATTGCTCCATCTTCACCAGCATCTTTAACGTTACGTATTTGCTAGTCGAAATGGTTTTCGAAACTAAATTCGATCCCTGTCTTTCCATACCAACAATCGACTTGGCCAGATTTTGATAGTCGTTTTTTTAACTATCAAAATAAACAACCATCATCCATAGAAAATAAAATGGATCCACTTGTCCAGTATACAGCCTCACTTGGCCTCTTTAGTTAAAATAGTTGTTAATCACGTTTCTAAAACTTTCGACATTTGGATTACCGCCTTTCCAATTTTTATTCAACTTATAATATTTCGGATTATTGTTCATCATATTCGTTATGGAAATATTTATTTTAATATCTTCCACTACGCTCATTTCTAAACTAATATCATCGCTGGATAATCATGAAGTTGTTACAAGTTGGGGTACTTTATTTACCTCTCAGATCTTGAGACGACAACTTATCTTCAGAACAAATAAAAGTTTATCAACGAATCCTAGATTCCGCTAACCATTCCAAAGTTCTACTCACCATATAATCTATTTTATAACCATTTATTTCAATTTGTTTTCAATAAACTCCATTTCATGCCTAAAACATTTGCCTCTAGATCTCATTGTTAGATCTTCACTTTTTAAAATCGAAATCAATTTACTTACCTCCGCTAGATTTAAATTCAAATTGAATCTTGTTTGAAACATTCCTTTTTATAGAGTTTCTTTTGGGAATTAAGTCAAGAACTTAACTCATAAACATGAGTAACTTATTAAAATTCCTTTTCAATTATAACAAGGTCTTAATACCATATCTGATACTATTAATCGGGTTTCGGTTACCAGATCGTTTCGTTGATGTGGTTAAATAATTAACCTCAACTCCTTTACATTAAAAAGTTTATTTTATCATTAACTATTAATAAAATAGTTAGTGTAACACCCCACATCCTTTAGTGTCACTCACAAAGGGAATACACTAAGTTCTGTAGAGCATTTAGGGTAAAAGATGCAGATAAATTACAAGACAGACAAAATTAAAACAGCGGAAAATAAAACTTTACTTTATTGATAAAATAGTTTGTACAACAATTGTTTTCCAATATCAGAGTATCATCTGTCTTACAAAATAAAGAAGCATAAAATAACATTTATATTCCCTAATGTAGCATAAGCCAGCCATAGCAGCAGAAAAAGAGAGTCCAAAGCACTTTGTTAAAGAATCTTCGAGCTTAGGAAGAGTGACGGTCCAATCTAACCTGACCTATACTATTCCCTCCTTAACTACCTGGGGGGGAAACGGAAGAAAAGAAGACGAAAGAAAACTGGGTCCGACATAAAGTCTGGTAAGTTCAGTTACTTCTAGCATGTGAACAAGGAAAAACAAAACGACATGAATTAACTGAATACAAGACAATACCATGATGATAGGGCCAACAAGATAGGATAAGAATAACACAAGATATGCTAAGACAAGATAAACTGGATATGCTTTAATACTTTCTCCACTTCGCTATTAACCTGTTATTTTGGTTTCTATGTCTCTGCACCACCTATCTAGTGTCCCATCTAGTAATCTATCTAATATGATAACGCGATCCCAATCCCAGTAATTGTGGTTGCCTTTAGGCGTACATTTATTATTTATTACCTAGATCTAATCTAGGGTTTTATATAAAAGTACTTCCTAGATTCCACTCGGGTTTACGCGGCTTATCTAATGCTTCACAGATTCAGGGTTTATGCCACCTAGGTCCAACTAGGGATTACGCTACCTGTCGAACGATGCCCCTAGTCTAGGACACACTACCTAGAGTGGTATATGTTCCTAGACTTTCCCCACGTATGTGTCGTGAATCGTTATCGCTGTCTAGATGCACATGTCCTCTATATGTGCGACCCGAGTCCCGTGGCAGGGAAAATCAAGAAACATGGAACTCGATCAGGAGCTTTAAGTTATATGCCGATGCAGATGCTAAGGTCTTTTTTTTCAGTGGCTATGGTCCCACTTGACCCCTCCCACAACTAATGAAAGGCATACCTTGAAAAATGAGAACTATACGCAGGCCCTCTTTGCCCCCACTAACCTATGGCCATCCTCACCCATAACTAGATAGCAAGTATACGATCTTTTGGAGTTCTCCGCCTTTTCGCTTTACGTATCTCGACTGACTCAAGATGGTAGGTAGACGACGAGTCACTATCACAGGGCTACTGGTCTCGCCGAATCACGCTGGTCCATCCTAGTCTTTAAGTTGCCATATATTGCAACCAAGGCATACCCTTGGTTCTCCTCACGCAGACCTTAACCTCTGTGAGCCCAGGCGGATCATCTGCATTCTCACAGAGGGTACCAAGAGTACCCTTACGTCCCCTCGAAGCCTCGGGCTTCGTAACCCAATTCATTGGAGCCTTCTTTAAGATCGTTCGCTCCTCCTCGTGTTATACTAAGGATTACTACTTAGTTTTCCTAACTAAGGTTTACCACTTGGTTTCCTGAATCGTCGTTTTCTTAACTAAGGTTTACCACTTAGTCCTTTTAACTAAGATTTACTACTTAGTTCTCTTTCTGGTCAAGTTGGATTGGTTAAGTGTCATTAGTCGATACAAGTTAACTCAACCTATTCATTTGTCATGTTAAACTGGTTAAGTGTTACCAGTAATTCACGTTGACTTAACCCTACCAGCATCAAGGTATATTGGTTAAGTATTTACTTAACCCTACCCATTCATCTTGTATTGGTTAAGTGCTCCTTTTTAACTTAATCTTGCCTATCTGTTTTAAATAACATGTTATAACGGTTAAGTGTTCCCTTAGTTAACTTAACCCTAACATTGGTTTGATTAACATGTTCTAAAGGTTAAGTATTGTCCCTTCATATTTTTAACTTAACCCTATTCATTTATCACACTCTGATGGTTAAGTGTTCAAGCTTACTTAACCCTACGGTCTAGTCCAGCTAACATATTAAATTGGCTAAGTTTATTAAATTTACATAACCCCAATCTCTAGTCTAGTTAACATGTTAAATTGGCTAAGTGTATAAACTTTACTTATCCCCAACCTCTAGTCTAGTTAACATGTTAAATTGGCTAAGTGTATTGAATTTACTTAACCCCCACTTTCTAGTCTGGTTAACATATTAAATTGGCTAAGTGTTTTTCTTAGTTACTTAACCCCTACAAATTTTGTCTTGTTACCATGTTAAGTTGGTTAAGTGTTCTAGTTAACTTAACCCAGTCGTTCTAACTTAACTGTGTTAAGTTGGTTAAGTGTTCTTATGGACTTAACCCTCCCATTCTAGCTTAACTTTAAATTAAAGCACCAGCCACTCACATTAGACAGGTATTGTTGTGGCTGCCGGTATGCCGGTTGGTTCCAGGCAGTCTTATGCCATAACTATGTCTAACCTCGGGCCTTTATCGGGCTCAATGCCTTAACCTCCCACATTGGATAGGTATTGTTGTGATTACTGGACAGCCGGGCGAGTCCGGGCAGGTTTACATCACAACTCAATCCAACCTCGGGTTAAGCATGTTCGTATTGTCTAAATTTACTTTTCTCATTTAGGATAAATTCTATAAGTAAATTTTCCCTAATTTACTTATTCCATTATTACTCTTTTAATGTACATTGTCAACATTTATTATTATGGCCCATTTTCCCAATATATCATGTTTATAGTTTTTGGTATGTAAATTATACCAAATTAAGTGTCACTAACCATGATTATTCTAAACATGACAATTACTCACAATTATGACTAAATTCAAAATTTGTGCTAATATACTTATTATGCCAAATTGACCCAATTCTGATTTAACATCCTAATTTACAGTTTATGGCAAGACTAGAATTATTATTCTAGTTTACCGTTTACGCCTAAAACTTAGCTTACTTGCCGATACTAAATTTAATATGTCAAATTGCATATCCAATAATTCATGTCAAATTTTCAAATTTGCGTTCTAATAAACATGCCATAATACATGTTCTAAATTATGTCAATCATAATTATGTTCATGTTCCACATTATGCCAATTTCCAAGTTTACAACCATGTTTAAGTCAAATTTATGATTTGCCCAAATCGTATTCCCATCGTTCGTGTAATCGTGATTTCATCCTAGATTTTAGATAAATCTAGATTCGTGGATCAAAAGGGAATGAACCAAAATGCCATGAAAAATAGACATAATGACGGGCAGAAGATGATAATTCACTAATTACAGATCTAACAAATTACACTGAATAAATTGATTAAAGCATCGAAGGCCTATAGATCTGATAATATTATGACATAAAAAGGGTTGAACAAATAACATAGGTTCAAGTATGTGGGTAGATCTAACTTAATAGATAAATTCCCATAATCAAGATACAAGGATAATTAAGAATAAACTGAATAGATAATCAAGTTTAGATCCAATCTCACAGTCATAATCCTAGGCAATAATATCATGTTCATGAATCATAGGTAATTATCCACTATTGTCCTTGTCATAGTCATAGGCATTGGTTTATGCTCCTATCAAAGGCTTATGTTCATAGTCAAAGGCTTATGGTTTCGAAGGCTACATTTCAATAGTCATAATCTTAAGCATTGGCAATTTAGTCACAATGTGTTCTAGGCCATAATCAAGAATCAGATCCAAAGTCATAAACAAGCACAGATTCAATGAAATGATAAGGCGTATTTCTTATATTCTTTTAATTTCATGTCACAAATAGAAAAGGCGTTCAAATCTAAAAAGTAACCGACTTACATTGATTGGATCTAGAAAAGAATAGAAAGATAGCGTCGCTTGAAGCCGTTGAATCTTTACTTGAATCCTAACTTGTTTTGAATATTCTCTTGAAAGATTTGAGCAACATATCCTTGTCTTGATTTATATTTTATTTTAATCTATTTATTTAGATTTAGAGGAAGAAGAAGAAGCCATGTCCATCAAGAATCTGTGCAGCATAAGGTTAGAGAAGAATGGTGCAAAGAGAAGGAGACTAGGGGGCTGTTTATATAGGATTGCAAGTTAATTTGAGCCGTCGATGAAGCCAAGGTAAATCAAAGCCATCCGTTCTAAAGAGAAGCCAATTATGTTCACAATTACTTTCTTAATGTACATTATTAACATTTATTATTAAATTTGTAAGCACATTAGATACATCTCCCCTTTACACATTTATTATTAAATTTGTATGCATATTAGATACATCTCCCCTTTACACATTTATTATTAAATTTGTATGCACATTAGATACATCTCCCCTTTACACATTTATTATATTAAGCATTGGTTATTCTTAAATTAGTAACTTTAGTGTTAACAGAAATACAGGGTGTTACATTCTCCCCTCCTTAAAGGATTTCGACCCCGAAATCTTCAAGTCAAGAAGAATGTAAATCCTACCATCCAATCATCCATCTACTCAACCATCAAACACAGGCATCCATTGTCCTTAAAGACTTCTAAAGCTTGTATGTTCATATGCATAGTGTGTGTACATGTTTTATCTAATGCAAAATCAGACAGTCTACTGATTCAGTTGACCTCCTTAATGCAAATCATGTCAGTGCCATGCGTCCAATATGTATGCAAATCCTAATGATACATATTATTTCTATATGAGTGCACAATTATTCACTCAAATGCGACATCCATATGATAACACATTAAGTTCAATTCATAAACAAATACATATATGTAAATTAAATATGAAGGCGTCTGAGCTGATCTAGTGCCTAATACGGGTGTATATGCATTCACGAGCTACCACTAGCAACCATTCGCAACCATCAACCATAACATGTTTCAAATACATGTTTACATCCAAAAGGGTTTCTACCTAAGGATCGATGATACGTCTTAGAGGATATACCTTAAAAGCTAGAAATTAGTACGCATAGAATTCCTAAAAAAAGGAATCAAGGATGTACCCTTAAGAAAAAGGGTATGAGGCGCGTATGCCTTATCTTCAATCTCCCGTATCACGTCTTCTTGAGCTTAACTCAACTGTACCTTAACAGATTCAACTTCACGATTGCAAAGTTTCTTGACCTCCATTTCCAAAATAAACAAATGTCAACCATGATACTGAGTGTATATACTAGGATGATCAGAGGTCTCTCCCTTAGCTTATCCATCATGTCATAACTATGAGGGTCAAAAGGTCACTACGTACTTTTTACCTCTCTTAAGGTTAGTCCTTCTCTATATAGAGCGCCTGCCACAACTATTCATCTCTCAAGCAAACCATCCTAGTCGAACTCGACATCCCTCAAGTACAAGCCCCAAAGGCCTAAACCAATATCAGACAAGCACCCGAGGAATGTCTCCTCCGGATTTGGACAATCTACGTGAGATGATCTAAGCAAAAACAACCAAACACTTGAGCACTAGTTGGGATCTTTTACTATACAAGTACTAAGGTGCAGAGACTCAACTATGGTAGCAAATATGAACAAATGCGAAGTGTTAAAACCAAAAGAAAGAGTACAAACAGAAAAGCTAGACTCTTCCAACAGAACTTTACTACCTTTCTCCTAGGTACGCTTAGTGGTGAAAGCATGTACTTTCCCTTCTGAAAATCTTGTCCTTTGTTCTTAATTATATGCCCTATTCTGCCATAGTAAAGATACTTCCACTTGTCTTAGTTTTTATAATCCCTTCCTCCTTCGTGAGCCAAGTCTACATCCATGAATTCCTCGTCCTTGGGTTGTGCTCCTTAGCCAAACTCCTTATCCTCTTTCGTGTGTAATCATGTTGACAAATCTCTCAAAAGCTGCCTCCATCGTACAGAAAACCCTACTAAGCTTGAAAGAAAACTATCCGCAGGAGAAATTACTACGGTTATAGATGGAAGTCGGGCACTACTTCGCCCTTCGATGAGGTTACCTCCCAGAAAGCCAAGAGCCCCAGAGACTCAAGAAAGAAGGGGACAAGAACTCAAACAGAGAATCAGAAGATAGTGCGTATGGATTTTGGGGAATATGCATTTAAAACAAAACTTTACTTTTGAAAATGCTTCTTTTAAAACTGTTTGAAAACAATATATTTTTTCAAATCTTTTATCTGATCCGGTAACCTTCAGCTCTGATACCAAGTACCCCACATCCTTTGGTGTCACTCACAAAGGGAATGCACTAAGTTCTGTGGAGCATTTAGGGTAAAAGATGCAGATAAATTACAAGACAGACAAAATTAAAACAGTGGAAAATAAAACTTTACTTTATTGATAAAATAATTTGTACAACATTTGTTTTCCAATACCAGAGTATCATATGTCTTACAAAATAAAGAAGCATAAAATAACATTTATATTCCCCAATGTAGCATAAGCCAGCCATAGCAGTGGAAAAAGAGAGTCCAAAGCACTTTGTCAAAGAATCTTCGAGCTTGGGAAGAGTGACGGTCCAATCTAACTTGAGCTATACTATTCCCTCCTTAACTACCTGGGGGGAAACGGAAGAAAAGAAGACGAAAGAAAACTGGGTTAGACATAAAGTCTGGTAAGTTTAGTTACTTCTAGCATGTGAACAAGGAAAAACAAAACGACATGAATTAACTGAATACAAGACAATACCATGATGATAGGGCCAACAAGATAGGATAAGATTAACACAAGATATGCTAAGACAAGATAAACTGGATATGCTTTAATACATTCTCCGCTTCGCTATTAACCTGTTATTTTGGTTTCTATGTCTCTGCACCACCTATCTAGTGCCCCAACTAGTAATCTATCTAAAATGATAACGCGATCCCGATCCCAGTAATTGTGGTTGCCTTTAGGCGTACATTTATTATTTATTACCTAGATCTAATCTAGGGTTTTATATCAAAGTACTTCCTAGATTCCACTCGGGTTTATGTGGCTTATCTAATGCTTCATAGATTCAGGGTTTATGCCACCTAGGTCCAAGTAGGGATTACGCTACCTGTCGAACGATGCCCCTAGTCTAGGACACACTACCTAGAGCGGTATATGTTCCTAGACTTTCCCCACGTATGTGTCGTGAATTGTTATCGCTGTCTAGATGCACATGTCCTCTATATGTGCGACCCGAGTCCCGTGGCAGGGCAAATCAAGAAACACGGAACTCGATCAGGAGCTTTAAGTTATCTGCCAATGCAGATGCTAAGGTCTGTTTTTTTTCCAGTGGCTATGGTCCCACTTGTCCCCTCCCTCAACTAATGAAAGGCACACCTTGCAAAATGAGAACTATACGCAGGCCCTCTATGCCCCCACTAACCTATGGCCATCCTCACCCATAACTAGATAGCAAGTATATGGTCTTTTGGAGTTCTCCGCCTTTCCTCTTTACGTATCTCGACTGACTCAAGATTGTAGGTAGATGACGAGTCTCTATCACAGGGCTACTGATCTCGCCGAGTCACGCTGGTCGATCCTTATCTTTAGGTTGCCATATATTGCAACCAAGGCATACCCTTGGTTCTTCTCACGCAGACCTTAACCTCTGTGAGCCCAGGCGGATCATCTGCATTCTCATAGAGGGATACCAAGAGTACCCTTATGTCCCTTCAAAGCCTTGGGCTTCATAACCCAATTCGTTGGAGCCTTCTTCAAGATCATTCGCTCCTCCTCATGTTATACTAAGGATTACTACTCGTTTTTCCTAACTAAGGTTTACCACTTGGTTTCCTGAATTGTCGTTTTTTTAACTAAGGTTTACCACTTAGTCCTTTTAACTAAGATTTACTACTTAGTTCTCTTTCTCGTCAAGTTGGATTGGTTAAGTGTCATTAGTCAATACAAGTTAACTCAACCTATTCATTTGTCATGTTAAACTGGTTAAGTGTTACCAGTAATTCACGTTGACTTAACCCTACCAGCATCAAGTTATATTGGTTAAGTATTTACTTAACCCTACCCATTCATCTTGTATTGGTTAAGTGTTCCTTTTTAAATTAACCTTGCCTATCTGTTTTAACTAACATGTTATAACGGTCAAG